>MU001502.1:168542-784002 GCA_010093485.1 Karstenula rhodostoma CBS 690.94
TCCCAAGCTAATCCCCACCCAGACGACACTTGCCAGGTAATCTTCGGCCTCACAGAGTGCTCGACAGTCGCCTACGCGGTCCCCTCCTCCCCACAATGGAAAAACAACGACACAGGCCTCATCTCCTTCTACGACACCCTCGCCGCGCGCTACATGCAATCCTTCCGCCGCTCCCTCGCCCAAGTCGCCTGCGACACCGCCGGCACCGCCCAGTACAGCCTCGCCCGCACCTGCGCCGACTGCGAGGCCGACTACAAAGCCTGGTTGTGCACCGTGCTCATCCCCCGCTGCGAAGACTGGTCCGCAAACGCCACCTACCTACACCCCCG
Source organism: Karstenula rhodostoma CBS 690.94 (assembly GCA_010093485.1). Taxonomy (NCBI): domain Eukaryota; kingdom Fungi; phylum Ascomycota; class Dothideomycetes; order Pleosporales; family Didymosphaeriaceae; genus Karstenula; species Karstenula rhodostoma. The sequence continues at coordinate 168,872 of MU001502.1, forward strand.
CAACATCAACACGCCCTTCGCAAACGGCTCCCTCCCCTCCGTCGACGGCATGGCTTTCTTCCCGGCTAATTCCTTCGATGGCCCCGACTCGGATTCTACGGCGAGCGAGAACGTCACTACGGGCTACAACGCCAGTCTGCGCACCCGCACTGCGTACAACCAATCCCGCATTGCGGCTATCGATGCCACCATCGGACCCGGGCCCTACAAGGAGCTGCTGCCCTGCGAGGACCTGTGCTTCGATATCGTGAGGAGCTGTCCCGCGCAGCTGGGCTTCGCGTGTCCCGAGCCGCCCATGCGCGCGCTGAGCTACGGCCGCCGCGACGAGCGCGGGAAGGACTTGCGCTGCAACTACCCCGGCGCGGTGGTGGATCTGACGGTGGATCGGAACGCTGGTCGACGCCTCTTGTCGAGCGCAGGTACGGTGGTGCTGGTTGCGGGGTTAGCCGCGGCATGGAGCCTGATGTGAGGTTTGTAGACAGAGTAGAGTAGGTTGGAACGGAGAGGAAGTACGTGCGGGAATTGGCGTTGGAGGTTGTATGCTCTGCTGGGCATGGCATGGCATTTTTAGGCGTTTTGCGTTTCGCGTTTCGCGTTGGAGACGTCTTTGACGGCATGAGATATGTATATACCCGAATTACGTTTGGCATACGTGCCGCCAGCCGTGCGTCCTGGCAATGTTGAATCTGCTTGCCCTTGTCCGCACAGACTCGCAAACGGGCATATACAGTCACTGTCTCGTATATCATGAGCTAGCCAACATAATCAGTTCCATGCATTGCGGCCTGAAAATACTTTCGATTTCATTGGATTGACCATCTGGTTCGTGTGGAACTACCTCAGACTTCCCATGTCGACTAACCTTCGATTGCTAGCACGTAACCATCTTCAATTCCAATAGGTTGACCATGTGGTACGTGAACCACCTCAGACGTCCATGTCGACCACCCTTCAAACCCAAACAAGCATTCATGAAATCGACACCGTGTTGTGGTATCGCCGAGACTCCGTCGCTGAAGATGCTGCATAGTCCCACCTCCAATTGTGTTGCGCGAGTGTATAAGCAAATCTGCCAGACAGCGCACAGCTTTGATGATGCCAAAATGTCCGGCGACGTGTATCCGTTCCCAAACTCCAAGTTCTTTTTCATTCCCACGGCCAAGCTTGCGCACCAGTATCGGCACTCAAGAATCGGTAGGAAGCGCCTCGTTCACCGATCCATCTCTAGGGATATAGTGGACGCCGGCATCCTCCACGGCCGCAATCACCTCGTCCGGCAGGGAGCCCTCCACCTGTACGGCATAGACGCCCGGAACATAGCCCTCGAGTCGCTGCCATCGGGCGACCCAGCTCTTGCTTGTGTCGCTGACGGTCATGAGGCCCTCGAAGACTTGGCTTGTGCATTCAGCGACACCATCAGCGTTGCCGCGGAGCGCCAGGAAAGACTCGCAGTTGGGGCAGCCTTGAGTTTTGAACTGTTGCTCCGTTCTGACAATGGAACACACCATGCAGGCGCGCATGTGGCGGTGTTGGTTGGTGGGGATGAAGCTGTTCGCGTTCGCCATGTCGGTAGCCTCGGGCTGCTCGGTCGGTTGTACGGGGGCAGCGTTGGATGCTGGGTGGGGGAGAGTGCCTTGGGAGAGCGGCGCAGATTGCGAGGCGTGGGCTTTCTTCTTTGAGGCCGGCTTTGGCGAGATAGGGAGCTCTTCTGCTGCAGTGGTGCTCTGGCTCTCGCGGACGGAAGCTTGCTGCTGTTGGAGCGGCACGCTATTGAGGAGGGCGGAAAGCGGAAGGGCGGTGGTACGCTTTACGGAGGTCACGGGCTGGAGTTGTTCCTCGGCGTTTGTATTGTCGTCGTCGAACAGATGCGCAAGATGGTCGCGGCGGGCAGCGCTTTGTTGAGCGCTCTGGGAGACTTGGCGAGTTTTTGGCGACGGCGCCTCGCTAGAGAGGTTTTGCGGCAGCACGGGCTGGTGACCTTGCTCCAGTAAGCATTTCGTCTTGCACGGCTGGGGACAAGACAACTTACCGTTCTCCTTCTCCCAGCCTGGAGAGCTGGGCGGAGAGACTTGGTATCCGTCGTCGTCGACCCAGACATCCTTGTACTTGCCCTTCTTCACGACGACGGCGCGGCCTCGGTTCACCATGGCGGTCGAGGTAAGCTTTGCCTGTTCGGGACGGCACAGAGCGTTGACTGGCTGGCCGGGCTGACGCTGCGGGTGGCGGGATGAGGCGAGGCGTTATGATGGAACGTGGGGACCAGTGTCGAGACTTTTTATGAGCTGCGCGGGTTGTCGTGTCTCTGCCAACAGCCTCCCCAAGCGCCTTCCGTGTTTACTGTTTACTCGCAGCGCTCCGACCGCTCTTTCCCTGTGCGTCCCCTCTGCGCCTTCCCGCTCTGCCCCCGGCGCGCCGACTGCTCGAATCCACCCCGCCATTCCGCCCCGCCGCCGCCATGGGAAGCTCGCTGGCTGAGGCGACGGAGCTGAAGAACAAGGGCAACGAGGCCTTCAAGAAGCAGGACTGGCCCGCTGCCGTGGCCTGGTACACCAAGGCCATCGAGGCGTACGACCAGGAGCCCTCGTTCTACACGAATCGTGCCCAGGTCGGTAGAGAATGCCCCGCACGCGACCACCTTCCTGACATCTGCAACAGGCCAACATCAAGCTAGAGTCGTACGGCCTGGCGGTACACGATGCCGACAAGGCAATTGAGATTGACCCGAACAACGTCAAGGTACGTTTCCAAGTTCCAAGCACAGCGCTGCTACACACGGTGGGCTGCCAGCTTACGGAACCCTAGGCATTCTACCGCCGCGCTTCTGCCAACACCGCTATTCTGCACCACCGCGAGGCTCTGCGCGACTGGAAGCTGGTAGTCAAGAAGGCCCCCAGCGATGCCACTGCGAAGGTCCGGTTAGCCGACTGCGAGAGGATTGTAAAGCGCGATGCCTTCCTCAAGGCAATTGAGGTCGACGATGCGCCGTCGGCATCTGAGGGTCTGGATCTTGAACACATGGCCGTCGACTCCTCGTACGACGGCGCAAAACTAGGCGACAAGATCACGCTCGAGTTCGTCGAGGACATGATTGAGCGTTTCAAGAACGGCAAGAAGTTGGCGCTGAAATACGTCTACCAAATCATAATAGCCGTCATGGAAATCGTCAGGAATGAACCGACTATGGTGGAGGTTGATGTCGAAGAGGGCCAGGAGATCACGGTTTGCGGTGACACTCACGGTAGGTCCAAAGTCATCTTTCAAGACGAGCGGAACGCTGACTTTGCACAGGACAATACTTTGACCTCTTAAACATCTTCAAGCTCGCCGGCAAGCCCTCGGAAAACCACATGTTCCTCTTCAATGGAGACTTCGTTGACCGAGGATCCTGGTCTACCGAAATTTGCCTTCTGCTGTACGCCTACAAGTGGCTGTATCCCAGCAAGTTCTTCCTGAACCGCGGCAACCACGAGACCGATGACATGAACCGCATGTACGGCTTCGAAGGCGAGTGCCGTGCGAAATACACCAAGGACCGTGTCTTCAAGCTCTTCTCCGAGTCCTTCTCCGCCCTTCCCCTCGCAACGCTCATTGGCAAGAAGTACTTCGTGCTCCACGGTGGTCTGTTCTCGGACGACAAGGTCACGCTCGACGACGTGAGGAAACTGGACCGCTTCAAGCAGCGCCAACCCGGACAGTCAGGGCTGATGATGGAGATGCTCTGGACAGATCCGCAGACGACGCCCGGCCGTGGCCCCTCGAAGCGCGGTGTCGGACTCCAATTCGGCCCCGATGTTACCAAGCGCTTCTGCGAGAACAACAACCTCGAGGCCATCATCCGCTCCCACGAGGTCCGCATGGACGGCTACGAGGTCGAGCACGACGGAAAGTGCATCACCGTCTTCTCTGCACCGCACTACTGCGACAGCACCGGCAACAAGGGCGCCTTCATCAAGATCGGCCCCGAGTACAAGCTCGCCTTCACACAGTTCGACGCCGTGCCCCACCCGAACGTCAAGCCCATGGCTTACGCCTCCAACGGACTCCAGGGCATGCTATAAAAGTTGGGCGGAATTGGCGGCATGCTTGGATATCCCCTGCAGCGCATGCATACTTTGGTGTTTGGCGTATCTGCATTCCACGGAGGCTTACCCTTTCTACACGATGCGCCTGGTTCTGGTGGGGGGGAGTTGCAGCGTGGCATGGCATGGCATATTGGGTCGGGTGTATTATAGACAACGTCGGCTTTAGCCAACAGTATACTCATACAGTTCGTCTCTCCGCTAGGTACGTGGAATGGATCTATCCGGTACCCGGACTCGTGCCTCGTAGTGATTCCCTGCATCTTTAGGAGGTGTGACACTGGTGGTCGTAACGTCTACTGTGAATTTCCGCATAGTGTGGTAGTATCCTGCGTGAGGTGGGTGCTTCGACTGGGGAGCGCGGTGATAGACTTCAGGGGTTGGGAGGACACGTACCGTACCCTTTTGTTTCTAGATGTGCCAGCCGGCTGTGAGGCACTCCATGCGTCAGGGAAGGGAATGCATTGACTGTCCACGGGGGAGTATGGTGGCAGGTACAACTAACCATTCACGTCTAGATGCGCAAGACGTTGACTCAGTGGAAAGGGGGACTGCTGCTTCCTTGTACGCCTCCGTCTACGCCTCGCCCCCATCTACGTCGACCCCGCCAGCGAGCCCTGCGTCTCCGTCGTCCCCTCATTCCCCGCATTCGCCTTATCGCCCTTCTCCTCCGGCCTGGTCGCGCTCTTAGCGAAGCTCTGCTCAAAGTCGGCGATGATGTCGTCAATATGCTCAGTACCGACCGAGATGCGAATGAGATCCTATCCCCGCACACACGTTAGCCCGTCCCAAGACACCCCCTCACTCCACCATGGGGTTACGTACCTCGGTAACGCCCGAGTTCTCCTTCTCCTCCCTGCTCAGCTGCTCATGCGTCGTCGTCCACGGATGAATAGCCAACGTCTTGCTGTCCCCCACATTCGCCAAATTGCTAATCAGCTTGAAGTTATCCACGACCTGGCTCCCGGCCTCCCCACCCCCTTTAACGCCAAACGACAGAACACCCCCGAACCCGCGCTTAAGATACTTCTTCGCCAGCGCGTGCGACGCGTGCGATTCCAGCCCGGGATACGACACCCACGCGACATTATCATTACTCTCTAGCCAGCGCGCAAGCTTCAGGGCGTTGTAAGCGTGGCGCTCGGCGCGGAGGGAGAGGGTTTCGAGGCCGAGGATGAGCTGCTGCGCGGCGAAGGGGTTGAGCGCAGCGCCGTAGTCGCGGAGGATCTCGACGCGGGCGCGCACGATGAAGGTGAGGGGGCCGAAGGTGTCCCAGAAGCGGAGGCCGTGGTAGCCGTCCGAGGGGTCGTTGAACTGCGGGAACCGCGCTGCGTGCGCGCCCCAGTTGAACTTGCCCGAGTCGATTATCACGCCGCCGATGGTCGTGCCGTGGCCGCCGATCCACTTCGTCGCTGAGTGCACGACGATGTCGGCGCCGTGGTCGATCGGGCGGAGGTAGTAGCCGCCTGCGCCGAAGGTGTTGTCGACGACGACGGGGACGCCCGCGGCGTGGGCGACGGCGGCGATCTTTTCGAGGTCCGGGATGTTGTATTTTGGGTTGCCGATGGTTTCGAGGTAGATTGCTTTGGTGTGGGAGTCGATGGCGGCTTCGAAGGCCGAGGGGTCGTCGCTGGTGACGAATTTGGTGGTGATGCCGAGCCTGGGGAGGGCGACTTTGAGCTGGTTGTAGGTGCCGCCGTAGCTGGGGGGGTTAGTAGCTGTATGCGCGTGGGGTGGGGGGCCTACAGATTCGACGTCGAGATGATGTTGTCTCCTGCGTGGGCAAGCGTGAGGATAGCCATGAACTGGGCAGCCTGTCCTGAGGATGCAGCCAGAGCTGCTACACCGCCCTCGAGCGCAGCGATTCTCTTCTCGAACACATCGACCGTAGGCTATATGGGGTGTCAGTTCCATCCCAACTCACTCCCCCGCGCTCATCTAACTTGCAAACTCACATTCATAATCCGACTATAAATATTCCCATTCTCCTTCAACCCAAACAACCTCGCCCCATGCGCCGAATCATCAAACACATACGACTGCCTCACTTTAGCCCAAACCCCTCCACCCCACAAACTCCAAAACATCACATACGGTAGTGGCATAAATCGGCACAGCGCGCGACTTGGTCGTCGGATCCGGCGTCTGTCCTACACCCCAAATCAGCCCTCTCTCTCTCCAGCTCCCCTCGCACAACGCTAGACCCTACCAGCATGCAACTGCAGCGTCTCGAAGTTCTTGGAGAGTTCCTCGGCCATGGCGACGGGTGGTGGTGAAGAAGCCGTAATTGTATGTATGTGAGGGGAAAGACAGGTACACTGCCGTCGGTAGTAGACCCTGGGAGTGCTCTAGGTAGTGCTACCGTTTCTCCCACGCGTCACCAGTCAATGGCGCCGCGGTATTGCACAGGAAGCCTTTTCAATCACGTCATCTACTGGGCCGCTGAACCTCTCCCACCTCACGTCCAAGGAGAGCCAGTCCACCCTCTGTATACGCGTCTGCGCCGCACCACGGCGACGGCTCTGGCGACGTCCCCTCGAGCACAAGCGCGCTGCCGATTACATCTCCTTTCCCTGGCTAGCTGAGGCCATCTTTGTGTCCCGCGGATGTGGTGTGGTGGGCTGTCCTGTCCGGTTTCGTGCGTCGGTCGCGTCGAGCACGCCATAGCTACCCCGCTGCCCCGCTCTGTGGAGTGCGCGCCGGTTCGCGCACGGTTGCGTGTCAGTGTCATGGGAATGACTGGCAGCGGCTGCTTCTAGAGGGTGAATTGGATGCATGGTAAGAGCGAATTGACGTTGTTTTCCCATTCCCATTCTTAGTCTAAACCCACGCTTTCTGCCGCTATCCCACGGCCAAGAACAAACACCAGACGTTCCTCGCCATAACTACCATTTCTCTGGACAAACTTGCCAAAAAAGCAAAAGTGTCCACCGGACCGCGCATGCAAAGTATACGCATGCGTTGAGAACAGGAGCACGCCACATCGCCCCAGACACAAGACCTGTTCGTAGCCGCCAACCAGATCCATGGCATCCCTCTCTGCCTCCATTGAGAGCGTAACCGTGCTTGCGCCAAACAGACAACCCCCAGGTGCGAGGGACAAGAGGGACAGGCGTAGCAGTGTAGAGTTTCCATTGTCCAGCCCAGTTACGTGCAGTTACCTTCATCACACCCACCCTACGCACTCAATCCTCCGACAAACTAATGATAACAAACCCCGCAATCTGCGAACCCGACCCACAACCACAACAGCCCATGTGTATGCGTCCCGCCCTGAGTGCACCACCCCCGTATATCCACCTCCGCTGCGCCCTCCACGCACAATCACCAAGAATAGAAACTAGCATAATACCAAGTAGAACAATGTGTAAGCCCGAAAGAGACGACCGGGAGCGTGCGTGCCGTCTGGCGCTGCGCGAATCCGCGTGTACATGCCGACGCGCCCATTCCATCCGATTCCCAAACATCCGTTCAGCAGTGTACAAGATACAGCAGATCCAGCAAAACACAGCAAACAAGATAAGAAATTACGCATGCATAAAATGGAGGCCTGTCGAGGCGTGTGTGCTTTTCGTCGGTTCCAAGGGAAACCGTGTTAAGGGGTATGAGAAAACCGATGATGATCGGCAAGACGGACAACAGAAAAGAAAGAGTCAATCGCTGTGCGGCGTATTCGTGACATGGTATCGAGGACGTCGGAACATCGTGACTGAACGCCGTGGCAAAGCAATCGCGCCGTGAGGTATCATGCTTGGAGACGTCTAGACTCCAAGCTCGGGCACGCGGCGCGAGCGGTGGCTGCCGTCTGCGCGGCGGTAGCTCATCGAGGAGCGGTCCATGGGCTCTTCCATGTCGGGCGAGCCGTTGTCCATGACGCCGTCGTACCGGTAGGGCGGTGCGCTCGGATTAGGACGGGCACCCTGCTGGAGGCGGTCGTCTAGGTGTCTGGTGTCGAAAGTGCTCGAGTAGGATCGCTTCTGCCCAATGCTGGCTTGAGACGGGACCTGAGGCTGCGTATTGAACTTGGCATGAGAGTCCAGGTACGCGTGGTGTGGAGCAATCTCAGACGTGGCAGACATGGGTGCAGACATGTTGTTGGGCGGCGATTGATACGATGGCGACACAGGTTCCAACTTGTTCTGGATATTGACGTCTGCCAGAACCGTTCTCAAGGGTGCAAGGGCGTGACCTTTAGACATGTGTGCAGAAGCAGGCGTAGAGGCAGGCGCAATATGGTTTGGACTATGGAGAGGCTGAACCATTTGCTGGGGTCGTCCATAATCCATAGAGCCGGAACCGGAACCGTACGAGGGCATGAGTTGACTAGGGCCAGGGTACTGTTGGGGAGACTGTGCGATGGAAGACCGGCGGTAGTCAGCAGCAGGCTGGCCATAGTCTACAGCGGGCTCGTGGCGCACAGGAGCTGGTTGTTCGTAGTGGGACGGTTGCTGGTAGCCTTGGTTGTTCATGTAGCCGTACGATTGACCCATGTGCATGTTGGACTGGCTCTGGTAGCTGTGGGCCGGCTGGTGAGATTGTTGCGAGTAAGGGGCCGGCGGTGGTTGCATCAGAGGGGCCGGGGGCTGAGGAGGTGCGTACTGGTTCTGGTAGGCGGACTGGGGCGCGCTGTATTGAGGGACCTGGGCGTACGACGTGCTCTGCGGCGGGGGCATCTGCTGATAGCTGCCGTTGGGCTGATAGGCGGGCTGCATCTCTTCCATGCTCTGGCGGCGAGGCGGGGCAAACGAGTTGTTACTAGCGTTGGAAACGGAGCGTGGGCGGTTCTCATCAAGGGCTTGGTTGGGCGTCGGCATACCCTGCTGCTGGGCATAGGTGTCCGGAGTAGCAGAGGTGCGCCTGGGTCCGTCGTAACCACCATCATCCTCGTACTCGTCCCAATCCTTATTGGACTTGTTCTCGCGGCGCCTCATGCGGACGTCACGTCGAATGCGCACGCGGCAACCCTGCTCAGCGACCATGCGGCTCAGCGCAGTGCTCTCCGAGAGTCCGGGGAACTTCTTTGCCGAGAAGACGACAAAGGGGGCCGACTTGACCTCGAGACGGTGGGAGACGTGGGCATCGAGGCCGCCCTGCGTGTGGACATTGACGGAGCGGTCCTCGGGGTCCATGTCCTTCTGGTCCTTTAGTTCCTCGTACAGAGCAAAGCTCAGGCGGTACTTTCCCTCGTGGCGGACGGACAGGTCGGGGAAGATGAAGTAGCCGGCAGGACTGGGGCGGTCCAGGTAGGCCATGCCAGCGACGGGAGTGCCGGTGAGGACAGGGAAACTTGGCGTGGCTGCAGGTGCGCGTCCGGGGGCGATGGTGCGGGCATTCTCGAGCGTCGCGAAGAGGAAGAAGTTTGCATTGTAGCCAAAGGTGATGTCCTGCTCACCATCGAACACCTTGAGCTCGACAATGGGCGGCGGGTCGACGGGGCGGCGGTCGGCGCTCGACTTGGCACCGCTGCCGCATGCGCGGGCACGCTCAGGCTGCTGGATGACCTGCAGCGAGTAGCGGATGGAGCGGCCGTCCTTTGTGGTGCGGGCGGACGAGCTGCGGGTCTCGTTGGGGACGGAGATGGTGGAGGCCATGGTGGGTCAAGTAGCTGCTGCTCTGGTCGCGGTCAGCCATGTCATGTCCCGGTGCGGGCTTTGTCTCTTCGGCGGCGCGCCCACGGGGAAGGCACGGCATGTGCAACTTACGTCGTCAACCGCAAGGCCGGTGCAGCGTCGAGGGCAAACGGCCGTTGCGGCGAGACAACGTGGGTTGGACTTTGGGACAAACGGTCGAGGCCTCCGCGGCGGGAGTGCGCCCGCGGCATCGGCAACTCTCCCAAGGCCACGCTCCTGGGCAGGGCTCTTGTCGCCAGGCGCGCGGCCAGACGAAAACGACACAGGTACTCACTTTGGGACAGCGATGGAAGGGAGCCGCAGCAGGTGGGCGAGTCCTGTCGGCGGGCGCGTCTGCGCGTCGGCTCGGCTGCGACTCTACGGGCGACCACGACGATGGAGCGGCAGCGGGCAGGCAGAGCAGTGCGGCGAGCGAGGGCGACGCTCGGGGGGCTGCACGGCGAGGAATCGGGGCGGCGAGGCGTGGAGCGAGTGCGCGTCGTGGGCGGTGTGCACTGCGACCCGTCGCCTTGTCGTGAGGTTGGGGTGTCTGGGGCTTGACAAGTTGAGGCCGTCGTGGTGGGAGGAGAGGGAACGGGGCGAGGGCGGACGGGGCTGGCGCGGCACCAGCTAGGCAGGCCTGGGAGCTCTGGGTGCTCTGGGTGCTTTGGGTGCCTGGGGTGCTTTGGGGGCGTTGGGGGCACTGGTGCAGCCAGGAAGGCCGCCAGGGTGTCTGCGTCGCGCCGGCTGAATGTGCTCTTTGTCTGCCCCAGCGCCTTGGTTCGCTCGCGATGCCAATAGAGGCGAGCCACCACAACCCATCCCTGCCGCACCACCGCCTGCTTGCATGCGACGCCGACTGGAGCTGCAGCCGAGGGCATCCCCAGGACGCTGGCAGGAACAGACGAGGTATGCGTGTCTCTCTCCTACGCATCCAGCGCGGGGCCAACGACAGCCTGCAACGCCTCCCTCGGATGGGTACTACACGCATACACGCAGACTCCAGGACAGCGGCGCCGCCATCGAGGGTGCGGACCCAAAACAAGCACGGTGCGCCGGGCGGGACAAAGTGGAAACTGAAGGGGTCAAGCGGGCTGGGGACGAGGTGATGGGACCCGCACTGCCCGCAGCGCTCAGACGACCAAATCGTCACTCGTCGCTCGTCACTCGTCGCTCGTCACTCGTGCAACTCGGAGCACCGTGTCTGGGAGGCATCCATCCATCCCGCCGACGCACCGTCTCCTCTGCCCATGCAACACCGACTCGCTACCCTCAAGCCCTGCGGGCGTGCCTGTTGGTTGGAGTGCAACCTCGTCGAGCAACACGCTGGAGCAACGGGCTGCCCGCTTTCCTGCTCTCATCCTGGGCCTTCGGGAAACACACGGGCGACACCAACAAGCAGAAATCAGCCTATTCGCTGCCCAGAGGCCCTCATCTCATCTCACGCACAACGGCCGATTGGAAGCCGCTTCTGGGCATCTCGCATTGCGCCTCTTCCCTGTCCCCGGACCGCTAGCGATGCCTGTTCCACGGCTGCTCTCCCGCCTCTCCCGCGCCGCTGATTCGCCCACCCCACCCAGCGACAACGGTTGAACGGCCTCTGGCGCAATCTCCCGCTTCCTCGCGCCTCGACCTCGTCCTCGACCTCGACTCACCCTGTGCAAGAACAACCTCGCCGCCCATCATCAACAACCTGCTTCCTTTGCTTTGCCTGTGCCACCGTGGTGTTGAGCTGCCACACTCGTTGGCCGCCCGCCCGTCGCAGTCGTTGAGCCACTGCCTCTTGCGACCCCGCCTGCGTGCGCCGAGTAGGGACACGCCGGATCGTCACGTCGTCATTGGCTTGGGCCAGCCTCTGCTCTACTGCACGGCGTGCTCATGCCGTGACGCATCCAACCGACCCACCAACACCTCACATGGCGTGCAGCAAAAGCACCGCCGCGCCCAACCCCGTGCTACTGCTGACAGCCATGTCTCCTGCCACCCCCTACTCTGGCCGCCTGCCTTGCGCCGTCACCACGGCCGACTGCGTTGACACGGTTCCACCTCGCTTGCCCTTGCTCGACACCGCAGCTCTGTTCGTAGCCGCTGCTGGGGCTCGGAGCCAGAGAGGATGGTCCTTTGTGTCACGCTTCTCCTGCCCATCTGACGCGTCGGACAATATAAGACGCTCTAGCATCAAGCCTACCACGCTTGAGCCACGCTTGAGGACGACCCCGAGAAACGGCTATCCACCTCGCACGTATGATGGAACTCTCAATGATCACGCCATGACAGCGACATCTCCGCCGCGTTTGTTGATATGCATCTTCTGTTGAGTATTCCCAACATTCACAGAACCAAAAACACCCGCCCTACGTCACTGCCATCTCGCTTCGGAAACCACGCAGTTCTAAACAAGCTCATCCGCGGCGGAATATATCGTCATGAAAGTTGCCAGAGACGATCTAGATTCACACCAAAACCTCTACCCCAACTTTGGTCGTAGGTAATCCCACTTATCCATCACCCCAAAGGTGGACACCTTTTGTTGAGACGACCTCATGACGTTTGTAGAGAACGGACATGTCATTTCTACCCTGAACCATACTCTTCTTACGCACAGATACCATATCTCATCCGTCATGAAGTGCTCAGGCGGCACTCCGTAGATACTCGTGTCGTCACCGCCTTAAAGACCTCTCGCTCTCCACTGTCCCTTCGATACAGGGAGCACAGGTACTCCTCCGTGAACATCTACACCCGCTATCCCTTCCCTCACAGGTTAGGTACCTCTAAACAGCACACCCCCACACGTTCCCTTTTCCCAACGCGTGTTCAGCACAGCCAATCTTCCCTCCCCTCTCTTATTGGATTATATCATATGCCCATCTCCATAGCATCTTGCATCGCGAATAGTCCTTTACTCCTCGATTGTGGGGATAAACCCAGCTGAGCATTCATCTGCTTCCTTCACCCCATCAGCCAGGGCCCGTAGTATACTAACCCCCTCCTCCTACTTCCTCGAAAATGGAACAGGGGGCGTACAGGATGGCGCTGTCTAGGTAGTAGGGTGTTTGGAGGGTTTAGTTTGTAACTTCTCCTAGTTAACTGATGTATCTGCCACACAGTTAGATGTGGTCGCGCTTATGTCGGCAGCTAGCTGATTATCTGGAGGTCACTCCAGTCATAAGCATACCTATATTCGAGCACGTACTAGAAGTATATTAGCACCATCTTCTTCCCAACGCCACTGAATCTCTCTACGAAAAACTAAGCATCTTGATACTTCTACCTGACACTTTAATCAAAGCCAATAAATACTAACTGGTAGACAAGCTGAACCCGATATACCTCCACCCAGTTCATACCCTTTCCCGACCCAAAACTAGACTGGTATCCCAACCCAACCCACCCGTCCGTCGCTACCACGGTCCTACGAATCCTGCACCTTAGCGTGATCCTCCTGCGGATGGGGCCAGATCAGGCATGGGCGATCCACCCCGGGCCGGAGTGACAGTGCAGTGCATAGAAGGAGCGGCCGCATGCACCGTACATAGCGTAGAGCGCTAGAGGGACATTGCAGTGGCATGTCACGACTCAGGTCCTACCGTCTTGGAGAAGCTTGTAGCAGCGGCAGCTGGCATCATAATCCTGCAGGGGGAATAACACTAACGTTGTGAATGGAGGTGAGTAACGCCTGGGGCGGAAATGTACGTGGTGTAGTAGCGCACTTATACGCCATCTATATCGCCATCTCCACTGGGTCTTGATCACATACACACACACACACACACCCTCTCCGCCATCGCGGGAAACTTACCCCGCCTGCGTTTTGTCATCTCATAGCACTTACACAAAATGCTACACTTCCTCCTCCTCGGCCTCGGCCTCGACCCCCGCACAAGCCCTCCAATCTATCGCCGCTAAAATAGCCCTCGGCGTCGCCCGCGCAGAGCGCAATGCGTTTAACATCACCACCCACCACCTCGACTGGCGCGCTCCCTCGGCGGCATTTGCTGTTCTTGAGGAAATCCTTACCTAAGGCCCTGAGGGTACGAAGGCCGGTGCTGGCGAAGAAGGGTGGGACGCAGTCACGATCGGGCAGGGGCTGCGGATGGGGAAGGAGCCGGAGCTGTTTGAGGGGGCGGTGGGGGTTTTGAGGAGGGTGGTTGGGAAAAGGGTGAGGGTGCTGTTTAATGATAGGGCGGATAGGCAGTGTGCGACGCTTGAGCGGGGGTTTGGTGTGGTTATGGGGGAGTAGCTGGGCAGATGGGCGGGAGATGGGACGGTTAGGAGGGGATGGGTTTAGTTGGGGTTGATATTGTGTAGATGGTAGGGTGGGGTTGGAGACGGGGCGGGGGCCGCGAGCGATTGACTGAATGAAGGGTTCCGCCCCGTATCGACACTGCCGATCGATCAACCACCCGCAGCACCGGACCTCAGCTTAACCATGGCGGTCGCGCATATCTGCATAGAAGCGCATCTGGTCCTGCCGGAAACCCAACTATTGGGCACGCGCTTGGCGAGGCTCAGGCTGAGGCGGCGCATTGTGACAGGCAAGGGTCTGCGCGCGAACCATCGCCAACCCTGGCTCTCAGCCAGTCGCGTACAGACGCCATTTCACTCATACCATTCTGGGTTTGTACTTAGTATCGTCATGACTCGAACCACTCGCTTTCGCTTCAGCAAGAATACACCGTACTTGCTCTTATAAACTGTGGCCCGTTGCTGTTAGGACTGGTTGCAAGTCCAACCGAGACACCGCTGCATTTCCTCTCAAAGACGCAAAACACGATTCGCGATCCCAAACATGCACGTCTTCTGGGAGAAGCAGCTCCGCAACCCAGACGGCGAGCCCACGAACCTTCTCTACACATCCAAGGCCGGCGCCCCCCGCCTCTACGCAATCAAAGGCTGAAGATCAACCCCTACTCGGGCGATATCGAAAAAGAAACACTCGGGGGTTACTAAGGCTTCTTCAACGTAAACACCAATGCAACCATCTGCGCTTCGGAAGATGGCAAGCATCTCTTCGCTTCAATCCACGGCACCATGTGGCGCCTCCATCCCGAAGAGCTCGGGGTCGAGAAGCGCATCCACATCGACAAAGCACAGTATAAAACTAGCATGCACATGAAGACGCGGATCCAAAAGGACGGCAGCACGTCGACAGCTCGCACTGGCTCTGGGTCGCCGCGGACTCGCACTGCTGGCGCCTAGATGTAGATCTGACCATCCACGCCTCGAACATGCTACGGCTACACCATGCCAGGCATGACCTTTTACATCGGCGACCAAGGGATATGTTTCGTAAGGGGTACGCCTACATGGTCGCCCTCGCCGTCAACCTCAGCTACAATATTTATAGTGGATGACGAGAACGGACCATTGTGAACCTTTCAATCAAATCCGCTTGAGCTGGCGTGGTTGGTTGCCTTTCCTCGACCATCGTAAATACTCTGCTGAGGTTAGGGGGGCACGTGTCCATCAGCCAAACGAACGAAGATGAGACAGCAGTATATACAACAAGCGATCAGGTATTAGCCTTCCGTCGCTCGCAGCGCTGTACCGCTTTGGAAACCCAATGGGTAAGCCGTCCAAAGACTGACAAGCATCGCGCATCTTCACTCGACATCACAGCAAACAGACATATTGGTAAAACGTATAGCATTGAAGTTCTAACGGCATGCGATACGATGATGAGTTCTGGTTCGGCACTGCAATATTGAAGTAGGGAGACGCGCTCGCGAGGAGGATGGGGATGAGAAAGTGGATTGGGTGGATATCGCGTTGGGTGTAAATCGTTGGGAAGCAGTGTACGAGCAGTTTGGACTCGTAGCCGTCTGCGTTGAGACGAGGGTCAGCAGGCTACTTGCACAACCGGACGGAATCGTCATAGGGGACAAGGGCAAAGGCTTTTTCGCGACTGCCAACATTCCATCTAGCAAATTATCGACCAGGAGTTGACCGAATCGTAACTATGTTGGATGTAATCACTCACTATAAGGTAGGATGGTTTGGTAAAGCAGGGGATAACACTGCGTCACCAAATCACTCTACCTCATAGTGATTATATGTAATAGTTCAGTTCGGTCAAGTCCTTTCGATAACCTGACAGAAAGATGTCGATGGTCGTGAAGAAGCCTTTGCCCTTGCATCGGACCTGTGTGCAGTTCTACCCACACAAGCCCGCGCGTTTCTTGCATTTGGTTCATCTCATGAGAGACTATCCAGGAGACACCACGAGGAGGCGCAAGAATCCGACTTCTGTCTCCCGTCCACCTCTTGCCGCCGCCAGCCCGCAGGCCACGACGCATACTTCGCCCGAAGCACGAATTGTCGATATCCGGACCACCATTGTCGTGAAAAAACCCGCCGTCCCGATCCCCCGAGACGAAACCACCTGCAATCCGTTGCTCTTGTGCCCAGTGTAAACTCGGTAAAGCAACACAATATCCACCTTGCGGTGGATGGTAAAAAAGTTCATTCAAAAAGGGTGCAGCGCCGTCCGGGGACGGCGCTGCGGTAACCAAAAAGGCTGGGGAACACGCAGGACCGGTCGGTATGGGGGGCGATCGATCGAGCGTGGATGCGCGGACGTAAGACGTCTCCCCGGCGGTACGAGACCGCCGCGCGAGGCCAACCTATGCGAGCATATGAGGGCCAGCTGCACGGCCATCCGGAGATGGGCTGCAGATGCGAGGGTGCGCGGGAGCAGAGTGCCATGGACCTTGCGGCCTGTCGGGGCCGCCCGAGGACGACCCCATATCGGTTGGCATCTTCCGCTGGGAGCGAGTCTGGATGGAACAAGCGTCGTCGGTTCCCAGCGACGGGGGAATGCCCCTGCTCAAGCGGGCTCGCAGAGAGCGGACATCTCCAGTACGAGGTCTGTAAGAGCGGATCGATTAGAGAGCTCGCTCTGGAGATGTCCAAACCAAAAAAGTATTCGTATTCTGTTTCGACGTAAAATCTCGACAGATGGATCTTGACAGTTCTCTTGAAAGAGGGATCGTGAGGGGTGTCTGATAGACATCTTGCGCACACAAGGTGACACACGTAGTACACACAAGTTGGGTAGGACAGCGCCATCAGCTCTGCGGCTGTCCGCGCTCCGATACACCAACTAAAAAAAATTCAGTAGTTGCTCGAAAGCAGTTCCTTGAAAGCAGTTCTGTAAAAGCAGTTCTGTAGGTATCTTGCAGCGGCGACTTGTACTTGCCACATCACTCTGACGCACTCAGGCAGTCCTCGGTGATCTTGGGCCAAGCAAAGGCCAGTAACCAGTTTCCCGATCGCGATCAAAGCAAACACGCTAATGAAAGCCGATCGGTGGAGACAGCGATGTGTACCAAGTACGACAAAACGCTGTACCCTGGGACTCGATGCCACGACAGACCAAACATAGGTCTTCGTGCAGAGCCCCAATGCAGCCATTGCGTGAGCGACCGGAGTCGTCCACGCGTTAACCACGGGCGCGATGCCACGTGCAGCCTGATGACAGGCGCAGCGTGCACAAACGCATCAACGGCGGAGGATAGGATGGAGGGTGCGTCTGAAGCGTTGTATGCCAGGACCTTTCGGCCTGTCACGGTTGCAAGCAACCGCATATCTGTGGCATCTTCCGCGGGGTCTGCTCCATAATGATTCCAACAGGGCCGGCCTCCCGGGCAGAGAGGGCGACGCTAAGGCTCAGTGTGCAGCGCGGACCCGGCGGCGGAGGTAGATCCTCATCATCAGACGGCCTTTCCTAACAGGACAGGAGGAACGGCATCGAGGGATCGGGGCGGCGGGCGAGGGCGGGATTCGTGCTTCGACGGTGGTGGTGAGGAGAGGAGGGGGAGCGCGGCCGGTGGGGGATTTATAGGCCGCCTGGATGCGGTGAGCTAAGCCAGGAGGCGGCGTATCACATTGACGCACGCGGTGGGGCGGGGCGTCCAGAGCGCTGACGCTGTGCCAGCTCACTGCAACGAGCGTCACGCGGCGCTTGCAGTGCTGCACCGCGGGATGCGTCGTATCGAAGAGGCGGCTGCTTGCGTCGGCGGATCGAGCATTTGCATTTGCAGCGCGGGTGGTGGTTGTTGTGTGGGAGAACCAGACGGAGGAGAGGCCAACAAGCCCAACAAGCGGCGACCATGGACAGCCTGGTGTGGGGCCGATCCGTCACTCCACGTCTTGCCAAGACTATCTACATCACGTGCCTACCTACGTCACGTGTAACGAGCTGGAGACTGCCTGCTCTCACGGTGAAGGTGAAAGTGAACAGTGACCGGTCTCTCCTGTGCAGAGATCTCGCAGCTCTGTACGCAAACACAACGGCACTCACAGCAATACGACTGTACCGTTGGTTGTCAGCCTGAATAACACGGTTTGCGTGTCACAGTCGCGTCGCGCGCCCGCTTTTCGGCCCGACCGCGACCCGAATCACATGCAGGCAGGTGGCTGGACATGACACAACTGCACGTCCTACGAGGCGTCACAGATGCGAGGTTGGTGAAGATCGTCGTCATTGGGCTGATCCAATATGTGATCCAATATGTGCTGACTGTCCCGCGTGCCCAGCGTCGACGCGTTCCAGGGCAGATTAACGGACCGTACCTCTGCGGCCGCGGGCTGACAGGGAAAAGAAACCATGCATGGGATGGGACGCGTGGAGAATAAAAGTGCTTGCCACGCGTGGTGCGACTGAGTACATGTAGTACGGGTCAGATGAGACACCACGGATGGTTGGTTTTCTGACTGTTGACACGAACTACAAAAGTAGTGTCCCGTAAAGTGATGGACAAAGATATGGACTGCGACTGCCGCCCAATAGTAACACAAAATGAAGCGTTGTAAATGGGCAGAGACACCATGGATGAAGCGCCTAGAAAGTGGATTCGTTTACCAAGCGGTTCCATGTCCTGGAGAAACGGTTGAACGTGAAAAGCAAACTTCATTAAATAGGTACTCTAAAACATCTACATCTTCTCCTACGCGAACACCGAGCTGCTACAAGCCTGCACAAAGTAACCCGCATGGCTCGTCACCACCCTTCCACTCGGCGTTGTAATCCTCACAATGTTCTGCCCAACACCACCCCCGTTCGCCCACAGATACGTGAGCGGGACGGCATCGCCCGCGTTCAGCCTCAGGTACGTGTTGCCGTCGACGTTGCCCCCGCCCGTGCGTGCAGACCGGAAGGCCGCGTTGCCATCGTTCCACGCCGAATACGCGTTATCCCCCGTCCACGCATACCCGTAGTTGTCGACGTCGCCGCCGCGCGACGTGATGATGTATTGCCCGGTCTCCTTGGCGATGAAGAAGCCCTGGAGGAGCAGCGCGGCGAAGTCGGATGGGAACGAGCGGCCGTCGGAGAGGGTGAGCGTTGTGCTGCCGCTGGGCCAGTTGGGCGTCGCAAAGGAGAGCGAGGTTATGGCGCCGCTGAACTGGGCGGGCTGGTTTTTGAAGTAGTTTGAGGTGAAGCCGCCGCCGTCGGCGCGGTTGGCGTCGAAGGTGTGCGTGTATTTGCGGTACTGGACGCCGTTGGAGGCGATGGTGGTCTCAACGGCGTAGGCGGTGATGGTTGACGTCGTTGTGGTCTCTTCGGTCGCAGTTGCCTGCTCGGTGGTGGTCTCGGTCACGGTTGTGGCGCTGGGATGGGTCAGTCAAATGGCACACGGCGGCATTGATGTGCACTCACGCAGTGGCAGTAGGAATCTCGTAGAGGGTGCTGGTCTCTGTGATAGTGCCCGGAACCAAGGTCTGAGTTGCAGTCGTGGTGGTAGAAGGTGTGGGAATGGAGAGACATGAGCAGACAGTAGAGATGTACTGTTTGGACCAGTCCTTTGGAATGGCACTCGGTTTGCCATAGTATGCGGCTCCTCGCTTTACTTCCGGCGCTGGGACTGCAGCGTCTTCTGGTATTACGCCGGTGGGCGCTGTGTAGGTGTAAGCACTGTTCAGGCAGGTGATGGTGGACGTTGAAGTCGTGGAGGTAATGGTGGCATAATTGGTCTAGGATGATCAGTATTGTTTTGAGCATGATAGGATGCAACCTACCCTCGTGCTGGTGGATGTGATAGTTTGGGTGTCCGTGACAATCGCCGTCTGCGTCTGCGTCGAAGTGACTGCGTCTTCCGTAATTGTGAAGGGAGTCGTCGTAGTCAAGCTGGCGGGCGTGACGGTGGCGGTTGTTGAGCTGCGCATGTATTAGTACGAACGGGTTGGTAGTATATTTGCAACTACTCACAAGGTCAAGGTCGGAATGGACAGGAAGCTAGAGCAGTACTTGGTAGCCGCTGCATCCTTCTCCAAGACATGAAGAACGATGTCGTTGGCTTTGCAGAATAAGTTGTTGAGCAATGTTTTGTCGACAATTGGGGACGCAGAAACCGCCACAGGCAGAAGAAGTGCAATAGATCCGCGCATGTTTGCTGGTGTATGCGATTGAGATAAACGGTGGGATACTTGCTTCTCTTCTGTCGTCGAAATCAACTGCTCCTGAAGACCTTTTCAGCGGCGCGATGCCCATCGCATTTATACTACATATTGCAAATTTAAACACATGGACGGCGAGCCCGAAGCCCATGGCATGTGGCTTCGCTTCTCCCCACTTAGGTCCAAACGAAGCTGAAAAACCTAGACAACTTCTCATGTCGCGATACTGGGCGAGCGCCAGCGACGGTCTGTCCGTGACGCTATTCAGCACAGAATTGGTGTAGGTTAGCGAAGTTGGAGTGCTACTACCTAATCCAGTAAGTTGGGGGTGTTCTCTAGCACGAATTAAGGCTGGACGGGGACGGATTGGTCGTACTCGCGAGCGCTAAATCCCCACGACCCCTGAGTTCCCGCCCCATTCAGCTGTGTTCTAGTCCAGCCTCGCCAAAGTCGATATCCATCTGCAGGAACTTTTCGTCCCTGCAGCCACGTGTATCCATGGCAGCTGTCAGTGGGCTGTATTTACCGATGATGGGTCTCAGATCAACTGTTTCTTGTCCACATTCAAGCGAAGAAGCAAACCGTGCTTTTGCGGGAAGGTAGATGCTTGTCCCGTGAAACATCTTTTATTTGATGTAAATAGCAAAAGCAGTGGTGTTATCATTGTTGTCAGCCATCCCGTCGTATTACACTCTCCTGCTTCTGCGGAACTCGCCGCAGTTGGCGCGCCTATCGCTAACATCAGCTACCCAGACTATGTCTAGTCAGCAATTATAGAACGCTGATTTCCCACTAGCCAAAAGTCTAGATTCATTCTTACACCCACTCCTCGTGTATATCCTCGTCGTTCGGATCTTGCCATGTTTGCCCAGCTGGCTTGGCCGGCCTACACCACTCCTACAGCGCTCTAGAACCTTGCCCGAATACTCTCTCATCATACTGTCTTCGCCAAAGCATGTCTTTAGCGGCATTTACACCCTCCTGGAAGGTTTGGGTGCATATTTCGGCAGGGATTTTCTCCTTTCAAAAGATCACAAAAAGGTCTAACCACCGCAACCACGCTACGCACCCGAACCTCCCAGGAGGGTGTACTGCGCGGGACGCCCGAATCATATCCTGGCAGCGTGACTCGGCGACATTGAGATCGACTATGTAAGCCACATAGATCGCCGTCGTGTACGAAAGACTGACTACGAAACCTCGCAAGCACGCCCGTGACCGGTTTGTATTGTTGCTGTAGAGCTTTGCGTTACGAAAAAGAAAAGACAGGATATCAACAGCTGTAAGACACATCTCAAGAAGTCCCGCAGTACAGTTCCACATCTGCAACCTGAAAAACACTGTCCAAAAAAAAACCCCCCCAGACAGAGTCTTTACCCAAGATCTTAGCCCACCTTACACGCAGCTGGACAGCCAATTACAACTCAAAACACTTCCCACGAGTGACGATCTCTGCAACACCATCAGCAAGATATCATGGCAATACATCCGGTTATGACTCACTGTGACAACAAGTCTTCGACCTCTCTGACCTCTAGTCGATCCTCTGGAGGCACAACCTCGCCTGCTACTCCTCCAACTCCAACCACCTATTTCCATTGCACACGTGCGTGATAGAAATGTCTTCTAACCCCGCTTCCGCGTTGGTGGTCTGGTAGTCGTCGTTTTTCTCCGCGTTGAGGCCGTCAGAGTCAGGATCAGGATCGTCGAAGCCGTTGATGATGCCCCTGTCGCATTTGAAGGCTCCTCTGCCACGGCGGACCGTCGGAGACGCAGCACTGGTCCTACTGCTTTGAGTCAACTCCAGATGCGGTGCGGCGGTCGGTGGACTGGTGCTGGTTGACATGGTGTCGTCGGCAGGTGTTGCGAGCACTGGGTAGAGTAACATTTGTTACGAAGATTTTGATAAAGAGTCGTGGCCGCTGTATGAGAGAGAAGAGACATTTCTTGATTTCTAACAGGAGTGTTTGGCTCAGACAATAAGCTTGAGAGTTTTGCTTGTCTCGTCAAACTTGACCGCAGACTAGCTAACTGTTGAGACAATTGTCTCGGCCTGGATCTCTGAGGATAGCGTTCTCAATGTAGATTCATGCCGCAAAGATTGATGCAGCGCCAATACAGAAACGCACCGTTGATGTTTGTTCCAAATAGCATAGTCCAGAGCGGTGTGGCCATCATCGTCTGTAGCGTCCAGTATTTCTGAGTGCTTCGGGCTGTACCTTGCGAAATCCAAAAGTAGATCCACGAGTGCAACCATATCTTTCTTGGCTGCTATCATGAGTGCGGTGCGACCTTTCCTATCGCGAGCCATGATATCGGCGTTGTTGTCAAGTAGCCACTCCACTCCATCTTCATCGTCTCGCTTGACAGAGACATGCAAAGCTGTTTCGCCTCGCCCAACTTTCGCTTCTAGGTCAGCTCCGGCCTCCAGAAGGATTTGAGCTATCCTAAACTTTGCATGGCGTAATGCTATTATCAACACAGTCTCTGCCTGCTTCCCTCCAGAGAATGTGGGGTCGAGTAGAGCGTTCGGATCAGCGCCATCATACAAGGCCGCGTGGACACGATAATTCACTCCTTGAAGTATTATTCGAAGAAGTTGAATACCAACAGCTGAAGATATCGGCGTAATGGTCTTGTAGTCGACAGAGAGAACGTTTGCTGCAGCTAAGTGACGATTTTCTAAGGCGTAGTCTCTCGCTATATCCCCATCGGGACCGTCGGCCTCAAAGTTTACGCCCGGGTGGTTCCTGAGCATTTGGCAGATTTCCGGTGATCCGATGGCTGCAGCAAGATGTATCGGTAGGAATCCAGCTTGCGATGCAATTGCGGGGTCAGCCCCTTTTGCCAGTAATTGCTGCACCATGTAGACACTGCCCTTTTGACATGCAATGTACAATGGGGTTCTTCCAAGACAGTCTTGTATGCCATACAGGTCTGACTCACCCAAATCCTCAATAAGTTCTTCCGGGATGAACTCTGGAAGTGAGTCGTACATATCCAGAATCTGGTGGAAAATATTTCTTCCCAATACATCGGTTCGCGAAGACAGATCTTTCAACCCTAAAAGACCCTCACCGAGAGACTCTAACCTGCAATCGACCAGCGCATCTGTAATGTATGTTGGGGATGTTCCGCCCGTGAGCGGGAGCCAGTACAGAAAACCAAGGTCCCGTAATCGTTCAGATACTCCAGAGAGTCCTGCATCGTCTTCGCCTCGCAAAAGCCCCTCTACATCGATATCGTGGAGTGAGAGCATTCTTCCAAGTGGATGCTCCTCGCACACACGGCGGCTTGCCAGTACTTGGAGGAACTTGGTCAACGTGACGTCGTCTTCTCCAAAATGCAAGCCTAACAAGTTCAATCCACTATCCGTCTTGCAAAACTCACAGTCCCCTCTTTCTGTTTGAAACGCATACCATAGTCGAAGTCTGGCGGAAGCACCGTGCATTCCAAGTCCTTTAGCTGCGCCATGAACGGCTTCCATTTTCTTGTTGATGAGCGAACGCATGTGTATTTGAGCTTCTTCTAGTTGATCTTTACGTTCCGGGTTAGCAAGTCGCGCAGTCTTAAATTCCCACATTGGAAAAAGCTTTAATAACTCCTGTGGTCTCTGCGCGAACCAATCCAGAGCTAGTTCGATGTTTTTTTGATATAGCGTTAGATCCACTCTAGCGCAGGAGTAAGCCAACATGTTCAGAGTGGTGATATGCTTGTAGCGTACATAGCTTTGATCTCGCTCCGTATCTCTGGCATCATGAGCCATTGATTGAAGACATCTTCAGGATCGACTGAGTCTCTCGATGCATCGGGTACTATTGTCGCCCCCCTTTGTTGTTTTCTGGGTGCTCTTTTTGGTTCAGAACACGGTAAATCTTTTGTCTTGCATCGATCACACTTTGCGGGCCATGCACGGATGGTGGGTAAGCACTGAATAGTTAGCTAAGCCTTCCATTTTTTTTTGAAAGCACTTCACCTTCTGCTTCGCTTCACGGCATGAGGTACATCGAAACATGCTAAGTGACCCTCTATCGCGAGTGACTCGTTTCGACACCCTGTTGGCTTCTACGCGAGATATTCGAATTGGAGATGCCATTCCTGTTAAGTGGTGGATAGGATATCGAGCCAAGCCCTCTGTCTGGACGGTCACAACAACTTGGAAACGGGTGTGGTTGGAACAATAATTCTAGATGGGGTTGATTCGCAGTACTGCCGACAAGTGGACTGACGGGATAAGGTGCGACAAAGTGCGCGGGCCATGGATATTATAGTCCATCAGGCTGCTGTGGCTTGTGTTGTGTAACCCCCTTGGGGGCTGTGCGCATGGGGGCTCGCTTCCCATAGGCTGCGTACCTTCGCACTTTCCAATCAACCATGATCTCATGCCTTGACCGGTCAGCATGTCATGTCATGCCAGAACTTCGAGGAGCTCGTATTGCTGATCTCGAGACTCGGCTCACAACTCGGTGACGACTGGTTGCGCACCTTCGCACATCTGCAGGCGGGTGGCGGGGCCTCAAAGCTAAAATACTTGCAGCACTTGAGTGGCAGCGCACCTGCGCACCTGAGAGGCAGCATCGGATGCGTTCCAGGTGGGAGGCCACCACGTATTATCCTCGCACCGGTTCCTGTCAGCCTAGCCTCCTTACCAGGTTCCCACGTCAGCTCGCAATAGGCTCCGCACCTTCGCACTCATGCGCCAAGCGGTATCGGAATTACGAGCTTGAGAGCCGCCCATGACAGCATATCCACCCCTGGTCGGGAGACAGAGATCAGCCACCCTATAGCAGCGGAATCGCTTCCCATGACTGGCTGCGCACTCTTAGGTGCGAGGATTGTCGAGAAAGCATACCCACATTTTGTTCGGCGGATGTCACAGCGTTGACTGCAGAAATGCATCATATCACTGGCTGCGCACCTCAGGTGCGAGTATACCCAGGACTGCGTACTCCCCTTGTTCGATGGATGGCGATCTGACATAGCGTTCCTGCAGCACTACATGCCTCTACGACTGGCTGCGCACTGCAATGTGCGAGTGTTGTTCGGGTCAAGATACCGACTTCTTGGATGGATGTTGATCCGTCAAAGCGTTCGTGCAGAATCGCCTCTGGGACTGGCTGCGCACTTCAGGTGCGATTCTAGGTGCGAGTGTCGACAACGCCTCGCTACGCTCTTTTGCATCTGCGCCCCATTTAGAGGAGACGGCAGCTGTAGTTATAAATCTCAGAGACCCGGTTTGTCTCTCGACACACCGCGAACTCCACACCCCACTCGATCACTCATAACGTCGGTCTGCTCTCCATAATAGTCCATAATGGCGCTGTTGTCAACTCTTGTAACATCCGTTCTCGCACCATTGGCCACAGTCGCACCGATGGCCGCAAGCACACCAATGGCCGTAAGCACACCGCCGTCCATTCCCCGACCTTCGAATGCTCCGACCCTTTACGTCCCGGACACCAAAGCGCGAAACGCCGTTATCTTCGGTACCATTGCCTCAGTGCTCACGATCATCGGCATCTTCATCGCGGGTGCGACTCTACGCATCGCGTACCAAACTCGTCAAGCGGAGCACCATCGGGATTCCAACAATGACGACAGTGAAGACCCGGAGATGGAGATGGCCTCCATCCATGGCAGCCGCACCTTGTCGTCTCCAACTTCCAACGCGGACGGTGCTGCCGAACAGAATGAGCCGTGATGTCTTGGCTCTGTGCAGGTGCGTCCCTACTCTTGGATGTTCAAAGACTCCACTGACATGACTCCACAGGCACGTACATGTGCCTTAGGCTCTTGAGGATAGCTCTTGCAGATCCGATCTTGGCCTTTCATTGGGTAGCTGTAGTCGTTGAGATGCCGGATCATAATGGGAAGGCCAAGATGTTGTATCAAACGTAGTATGTGCTGGGGAGGAATAGAAAGTAGACAGCAGCTTCGCAATTGTGTTCATTGGTTTCTCGCTTGCATTGTTTGCCCAAGGTGATGTTGAACACTAGCGTTGTCGTTTCCACAAGGTCGTCACCTGATCGGGGTGCCTTCAGATCCAATCATCTTCCATCACACTTTGGTATGGTCTGTTGATTAAACACAAACCTCATTCAGGCATCGCGATGTTACGGCGAAAATGACGAAGTGGCTCGACTGTGACTGGCAAATACCATAGGTACCCGTGATACCAGTAACGCCTGCAACAGTTGTGGATGGTCCTCACGCCTTCAACGCTTTAGTTTTACATAACAGGAGGCCTATGCTATCTCTTGTGTCTCTCTACCTAGACACTACTGGTCTGTCTCACGACTCAGGATTCTTGTATTCACCCCTCCCACCTCATTGTAGATGATCAGCAAGATCCGGATCTCCAAGAAGATTTGATGATGCGATACGAGTTCTCTGCTCTGGGTTATCTTATCTCAGGAGTATGTAAAGGGCTCTTCTCCCTATGTTAGTAGTTGCAACATATGCGTTTGTGACGTTCAACGACCACGTGAACGCCAAGCGGATCTTGGCGGATCTTGCCCGATGCGGCCTGGCTTCCGAGCTGGTTCGCGTTGGATGTCCGCGTGGTCCACCTGGCAGCGCCCTGGCACATGTGAAAAGCAACTCTGTGGCATGTGAGCCTCTACACTGTAAGACTGTAGTGTAGTGATGTGTAGCTGAAGCCAGCAGAGCCTCCCAATGCTCAGCGCTGTGTAACGCTGGCATGCGCGGAAACTCCGTAAGCCGCACACGGTGATTGGCTCAGATTTCGGTGCCTCGGCTCGCGGGCTAGCGTCTCTGTGCGACCGGCGAGCGCGTCAGTGCATCTCAAAAGGTGGAGCGGTCGATGCCGCGGCTCCGTTGTGCTCCAGCTTCTCCAGCTTCTCCAGATCACCCAGCACTACCTCCGCGTGCTTTTATTTCCTGATTATTTCTGTGCTGGAAGCTGGGAAAGCACAGGTGCTGTATAAAACTCTGCGAAGGAAGCCAAGACGCTGCATCAGGTATGTCATCGGACACGCCGAGCAGCCACGCTGGACCTCGGGAGGATCTGGGGTTGCTAACGCGCGGAGCAGGTCCTGGAGCTCGAGTCCTCCATCTACTCCGTGTAACTGCTCCGGTACTACGTCGTCGACCTCCGCCGCTCGCTTCGTGCAACTTGCTCTATCCACGGAATATATACCCTTAGACTCCAAAGACGAACATCACCATGTTTGGGACAGGAGACCCCCAGCTGCAGCGCGCAGAGGAACTTGCAGTGCCGCCGCCAAAGGGTCAGCCTTACGGTGTGCCGCTCCCGGGGTCAGAGACGGAAGGACGCAGCGCTGTGTACCGCCATTGGAGGTTCGCAGACAAGCCGCTGTTGGAGACGCTGGACCCCGCCATCAAGACGGCCCACGATGGCTTCGAGGCGGCCGGTACGTGGGATGAACACGATAAACTACTGCGGCTCGCTAACTTTGAGTGCTACAGCCGCGCGATACCCGAAGAATAGGTGCCTGGGCCACCGTCCGTACGATGCCGTCACCAAGACTTTCGGCGCATACGTATGGCAAGACTACGAGACGATCCAGCGGCGGAGGAAGAACTTCGGCGCGGGTCTCGTGAATCTGCATAGGCAGGTGGGCGTGACTGCGCAGAGCTATGGCGTGGGCTTGTGGTGCCAGAACAGGCCTGAGTGGCAGATCACTGGTGAGGAAATCCTGTCTGTGACGAAAGTGACCACACCGTTTGCATTTCAAGGCCTTTGCCGAGAGAACGATACCGGGATTGGGCCACGAACAGTGTTTTAAAAGAGGCTAACATCTCTAGATCTGGGCTGCATGTCACAACGCCTATACACCGTTTCGCTGTACGACACCCTGGGCCCCGACACGACCGAATACATCATCAACCACGCAGAGCTGAACTGTGTCGTCACCTCTCTGAACCATGTAGTCACCCTTCTGAAATTAAAGCCGCGACTATCGGCTCTCAAGCTGATCGTTGTCCTGGATCCGCTCTCGGCCGGCGAACAAGCCGGTTTCTCAAAGAGCGACCTATTGAACGATATGGCGACGGACTTGGGTGTCTCCATCCATTACATCGGAGATGTAGAAGCTCTGGGCGAGAAGCAACCTTTGCCCTACAACACTCCTACGCCCGACGACCTCGTCACAATCAACTACACATCTGGTACCACCGGAGACCCAAAGGGAGTCGTCTTGACCCACCGAGCTGCACAGGCAGGAATCTGTTCATCGCTGGTTATGCTCGATGGTGCGAACGATGGTGTTTATGTTTCTTTCCTTCCGCTTGCGCACATCTACCAGCGGTTAGGAGAGCACAGTGCACTGAGCACGGGCTCTTGCATTGGCTACTTCCACGGCAACATCGCAGAGTTGGTGGACGACCTCAAAGCTCTGCGACCAACCATGGTCGCAGGCGTACCGAGACTGTACAACAGGTTCGGGTCTGCCATCAAAGACGCGACTGTCCAGCAGTCCGGCGTCAGAGGTGCACTATCCCGCCATGTTGTCTCCAAGAAGCTCGCCGCCATCCACGACAAGCAAAACCCAGGTAACACCCACATGCTCTATGACCGCATCTGGGCCAAGAAAGTCGCTGCCGGCATCGGCCTCGACCGCGTCAAGACCATGGTCAGCGGCTCTGCGCCCATCGACCCCTCTCTCCTACAGTTCCTCCGCATCGTCTTCAGCAACAACTTCTCCCAGGGCTACGGTCTCACCGAAACCTACGCCATCGGCACCGTACAGAGCAAGGGCGACTTCTCCGCCGGCTCCTGCGGCGGCCCCGCCCCTTGCGCTGAAGTCTGTCTCCTCGACGTCCCCGACATGGAATACTCCTCCACGGACAAGCCCCACCCGCGCGGCGAGCTGCTCATGCGGTGCACGACGCAGTTCCGCGAATACTTCCGCAACCCAGACGAGACGGCAAAGGCGGTCGACGCCGACGGCTGGTTCCACACGGGCGACATCTGCTCCGTCGACGAGCTCGGTCGCTTCAAGATCATCGACCGCAGGAAGAACGTGCTTAAGCTCGCCCAGGGCGAGTACATCTCCCCCGAGCGCATCGAGAACGTGTACCTGGCCAACTGCGGGTGGATCGCGACCGCATACGTGCACGGCGACAGCCACCAGGCGTTCCTCGTCGGCATCTTCGGCGTGGCGCCGGATATGTTCCCGGCGTTTGCGAGCAAGGTACTCGGCGAAAAAATTGAGGTTGGCGATGTCGCGGCGCTGAAGGCTGCGCTGAAGAACAAGAAGGTGGAGAAGGCCGTGCTTCAGGAGTTTGAGCACGTGGGCAAGAAGAACAAATTCAACAACTATGAGAAGGTGAAGGCGGTGAGGTTGTTCTTGGATCCGTTTACGGTGGACAACCAGCTTTTGACGCCGACGTGAGTAGCCCCCTTTCCTTCCCTTCTGGCAACGATGGAATGCTAATACAAAGTAGTCTCAAATTGAAGCGTCCGCAGACGGCAAAGGCATTCAGACAGCATCTCGACGACTGCTACGAGGAGGCGCTCGCCGAGGAGGCAAGTGGCAAGGTGAAGGCGAAGCTATAGATTGCGCCTATGCAGCTTCAGCGCGTGTACGATTGAATGTTCTGTATATGACTAGAACTAGACTATGTTGCTACCATGTAGGACTGCATATATACAAGTTAGGCCTAGAGCGAATGTCATATCCCGGCCTGATAGCGGGGTTGATTGTCACTGTCCCAGACCCATTTCCTTACCCCTTTCTCACCGGCCAAACCTCACTCGCCATTGCTACCTCGCCCGCAACGGCGTCTCATGCCCACCTCGCACGTCGCATCGACGATTACGTAGCTGTAAGCAACAGTATGCAGTAGAACAATCCCAGCAGTCTACCACACACCTGCTCCCTTTATCCACGTCCACATCCACCGTACCCACCATATCCCCACTCCCTTCCTGAAAGAAAGAAAAAAACTCCTACCCCAGGCCCAAACAAACTCCTCGTCCGCATCTTGGTAGCGGGCGTGTGTCACTCTCGCCTCGGATGCGCCGATGTACGGCATGAAGAAGGAGTTCACGCTCGAGGAGCTGATGTGCGAAGTGGTGGAGCGTTTGCGTTTGAGGTGGGTGATAGAGTCGCCCTCCATATCATTCTCGGCTGGGGGGAGGGAGCGTGTCCGAGTGCGCGAGAGGGATGGAGTTGGGACGATGGAGACGGTTAGGGGGTGTTTGGGTGTGATGGCGGGAGTGATGGTCAGGTCGCGGGTGGAGACGGCGGGGATGAGGATGTTGTTGAGGAATTTGGAGGAGGGGAGGGTTGGGAAGAGGATGGTATGGTTTTGTTGTTGGATTGGGAGGTGGGGTTGAAGAGGAGAGTAGATGGTGAGATTGGTGTAGGTTAGTGCAGGGAAATGTGGTGAATGCGATCGCTTGAGGATGAATTCACAACTTGGGGCTGTGTTCAGGGCGTGCCTCAATCAACATAGCCTTCGAGCACAGTCTTTGAGATGTTTGTAGTCTTCATCGATTGGGGTTTTTTTAGAGGCCCTGCCGTGACGAGGGGTGAGAATCGACCTGGACGTCAACTTGCTTGATGATGCCTCACTCTTTGTCAAAAGCCCATCCTGCTCCTCTGCCCGAGCTCTTTATACTAATCTGACTGAAGTCTTCCTCGGTGGCGCTGGCCGGCAAAATATACCTCTCGTCGCTTTTCCGAGCAGTCTCTGCCGCTCCACACCACGCAACTGCCGTCATCTTGAACGAATCGCCCCCTGCCCACATATCCTCCGTACCGACCCTGCGCCTACGTTCATCGAAACTTTCATGCGCATCTTCACAATCGTACTTGTCTTCGAGCCTGGCGTGCTGGCGGGTGGACGCCCTACGCAGGTCTCGCTTTGAACTGCCAGTTGTGCCCAATGTTGCACCACCGCCACTGTAGCCATACCGGTAGCCTTCGCTTGTGCCTGTCTTCGTCGTCCCAAACACTTTTGAACATAGCCGTGCTAGTGGATGTCGCAGGACGATCAAGCACGCGCAGATGATTCCAAGATTCGCCTCGATCAGCGTCCAGACTCCGCGGCGGATGAACCCCCAGGTTTGGTCTTGAAGGTTGTGCACGCTGTTTGCGACTGCGGTGATGCGGAGGATGGATGTTACCGTTACACTGTTTCCTCTGTTAACGCTTTGCACAGGGGGTTTGGCATAGACAATGCTAAGGTAAGCGCGGGAATCTCGACGACTTACAATCCACCCAGGAGGAAAACGCTGTGCAACATGATCTTATCTCGTAGCTTCAGTTGCAGCTTCGCCACCTCGTGAATCGGCAGCGCTAGCACAATCACATCCGTCGATACATTAATCACCGCATTCGCGACCCAAAATGCAGCGCTATCGATGCACTTCCCCTCCACAGTCTTGTTCCACGAGCGCTCCAGCGGAATGCATTGGAAGATGGTAGAGAAGACGGTTGCCGCACCAGAGCCGATGACAATCGTAAGAGCGGCGAAGCAAAGGTGGCGAAAGCGTTTCCCGATGAAGATGCGCATGTACAGCAGCATGACAGACGTCTTGTTCAGACACACAACAACTTTGTACGGCGTCTGCGCGAGCCAGAAGAACATCAGACATGTTCGCAGTTCGGGCGTGCTGAGGTCGCGGACGTGTTTGCCGTAGCCGTGCACGACGGCGAGCTGGATGGCTACGGACAAGAAGATGGAAAAGGCCTCAGGTATGCAGTTAGTCTCCGCGTCCGTTGTCAGGTTTCGCACAAGACTTACAAGAGATGCTATGATGGCATAGTCGTCGGCCTTGAGCTCGAAGATGCGCACCCGGGTCAGCACTCTAGCAACGACACACAGCCCCGCGCTCAGTATCATGATCAGAGACGTCAAATACAGCTTCCACCCTTGGTCATCTTCGCCATCCGCCGGGAACCCCATGTTGGCCGCCATGTCTCGAAGCCGTGCATTCGCACCCTGAGGCGCCTGTGTCTGTACTCATAATACACCCCGACCTCCCACAGCTGCCCAGGCTTTTATGTACATGGGACCCTGTGAACGTCCTCCACTCTCCATACGCTTGGGGCCCGCGCCGTTGCAGTGTCGGCAGCGTCTCTCGGTTGGACCGCCAGAACCACCATGCCGGTACCAATCCTGGCGGCCGGGCACTCGGCACGCTGCGCCTGGGGAGTGCTAGTCCCTCGTTTTGATAATGGCGTGGTGGAACGCGTGTCGGAGTTGAGTCCTCAGGCGATCTAAAGTGCGGGATGGGTGGGGAAACGGGAGAGGACGCTGGATTGATATTTCCGAGGGTGCTCACCGTGGCGGACGTAGGCGTTGCAGCTCTCGGGATAGAACATGATGCATGAGGTGCAGTTGCAGTACAGCGATTCTATATTCTGGATCTTGCGACCAGGTCGAATGTTGCAACTCATCCAGGCCTGGAAGTCGTGTTCCGGGATCTATCGAATCGCAACACCTCCAGTCTGCGGCACTCGACGCGAATCCACGCCTTTTCCGCACCAAGGCAGACTAAGTTGCCACCACAGTCTTGGACTTCAGCTGAAGGTTATCTGCAGAAGATAACCATGCTTGCTGCTTTGCAAGTGCGGTCGTTCGCACCTCCTCTTTCGCTTATCTGTCCTTGCTTGTAGCTGCAAGATGTGTGGTGTCGCAGCAATCGCAGTTTGGCTATGTGCCTCCAGCCTGGCACGTGCAGCCTCGGGAACGTCGTTTGAGACGGTGGACACAGAACGGACGGATAGTTGGTCATCGCTCGCCAAAGGTCAATGACGTGTGGGAGTATCTAGGGATCCCGTATGCGCAGCCACCACTCGCAGACTTGCGCTTTGCGGCGCCACAAAAGTATAAAGGGAACGGCTCGTACAAAGCGGACAGTTTTGTAAGAACTTTATCGAGATGTCTCGGGCCGGTTGACTGATCTTAGTTCGTAGGGATAGTGCGTGTAGGCTGCATGTGATGGATGAGCTCCTATCTGACCAATCACAGCGACTGTCCCCAACAGGCCGCTGTCCAGCCTGCGTTTCCGGGCTTCACTCCTCAAGCGCTGAGGATATTGGCGTACTTCACGGGTGCTGCTAATACGACTGTGAGGCATTTCGTCTGATAGCAAGTTCTTACTGAAATCAGCGCAGCGCAGTGAGGATTGTCTGACTTTGAACATTTGGTCTAAGCCAACCGCAAAGTCTCACAAGGCAGATAAGCCTGTCTTTATTTTGTTCCATGGAGGACGTAAGTTGATCTCATTCTGCTTTTCGACTTTGTATCTCTTGTCCCTGACTTTTTCCAACAGGATTCGCGGGCGGCAATACCAACACCCCATTCGCCAATGGACAATACCTCGCTGACGCAGAAGACATCATCGTCGTCTCCGCGAACTACCGCCTCAACGTCTTCGGCTTCCCAGGCGCTCCCGGCGCCGCCACCAACCTCGGCCTACGCGACCAGCGCCTCGCCGTAGAATGGATCCACGCAAACATCCAAAATTTCGGCGGCAGCCCCCAGAAAATCATCATTGGCGGCCAGTCCTCTGGAGGCGTCGGCGTAGACTGGTGGTCCTACGCATACACGCAAAACCCCCTCGTCCACGGCCTCGTCTCAACGTCCGGCAACGTCTTCAGCTTCCCCACGAACACGCCGGAGAGGCACCTCTCCAACTGGATCGCCCTCTCCGCCTCCCTCGGCTGCGGCAACGCCTCGTCCCCTCCCTCCTCAACCCTCACCTGCATGCGCGCCCTCCCCTTCTCCACCATCTCCTCCGCCGTGTCCAAAATCCCCCCCACCCCCGGCGGCAGCCCCGTCCGCTCCACGCCCCCCTTCTACCCCACCGTCGACAACGACACCGTCTTCGCAGACTATACCGCCCTCTCCTCCGCCGGCCGCTTCGCACCCCTCCCCTACTTCCACAGCCACAACCACCACGAGCAGGGCTACTACGTGATCCCGGCGTACGCGCAGGGCCGCAACGTCAGCGATGCGCAGGCCGCGCAGTTCCTGCTTGAGTCCTTCGTGTGTCCCGTGTCTTACGAGGCGCGGCGGCGCGTGCAGGCTGGCGTGCCGACGTGGGTGTATCGCTACTTCGGCGACTGGGATAACACGCGGTTGTATCCGACGAGCGGGGCGTACCACGGGACGGAGCTGCATATGCTGCTCAATAGCTCCGAGGATGCGAGTGGGCTCCCGCAGACGGCCGCGCAGAAGGACACGGTGAGGCTTTTCCAGCGTGCGCTGGCTGCTTTTGTGGAGGATCCCAGGGAGGGGCTGGAGAGGCTTGGGTGGCCGGGGTTTGATCCTGAGAAGGAGAGCTGGGGGGAGGTGGCGGTGGGGAATCGGGCGCGTGTGACGTTTGCGCGGCCGGGGGTGTATGATGCGGGGTGTGGGAATGTTACGCTGGGGGCTTTGTCGACGGGGGCGTGAGGGGTGGTAGTAGCCTCAGTAGAAATCATTTAACAGGATAAAATTAACCTATTTGAAGAGATTGTAAGCCTTTTGAATACTGCGATTTGGTGCGCGTCTTGCGGAAGTGCTTGATACGAAGCGGATGTGCTGGGCAAGTTTTGTGAAAAGGTCTCCCCACTCGCAACCGAAGCCGCGCCTGTATTGTATCAATTCTAACCATGAAATGGGCAGTTTCGACGCAAAAGAAATCTGAAGGAACACTCCTGAATACATCGATCCCGTCCAGAGTGCGAGAATCAATGTGGCAAGGTCATACACACTTGCTGCATGCTAGATATCAACCACATACCCGACATAAATAACCAACATTTCCACAAAATACATATCATTTATAGCAAATTTATTGCATGATTGTGAGCTCCTGAACTCAGTTACCCATTGTTGTCGATGTTGGTTGTAGTCGCCCCTGATGCGCAACCACACCCAACCCAATCTACGTGGAAACCAACAATCTATCTACAACTGTTTTGATCGGGAAACCCCTCTCACCATACAAGTTTCCTCCTATTTGCGAGTCCATCAATCCTCAAACAGCCCACCTATAAAGCAGCCCCTTCTGCGCTTCGAACGCAAAAGTACGCTGCTTGTGAAGTTGCACTGCAACCTATACAGCTGATATGCTGAATATATACACAATAAAATTTCGAAAAAGCACAAGTTGAAAAAGATCAATGGAGATGGTCCTTGTGGGTTCTGTAGTATGTAAGCATCTGTTAAAATGGTGTGTTAGAATGCTGTTGACTTGGGCGTTTAGGTCTCATCGCGAGGTTGCTTCCCGATTGATCTGCTGGCATCGAGGTGCAGTTGAGGGCAAGAAGGATCCAGGACGCGACCGCGGATATGGTTGCTACCGCGAATATGGTTGCTGCAGTGCCTGATCTAACTACGATGCATCCTGGGCCGGCTCAGGTACTTGCCCTCGTATGAAGCCTCGCGCTTTGCTAAGGTCGACTTGTAGATCCTATATTTGCCCTGTCTGGTAACATTAGATACATTCTCCCCTTTCGTAAATATTGCGAGGTACCACGGAAGACGTAGGCCTGACTACGATCTTTTGAGGCGACCGTGTGGAGCAACATGGATTGGACACTTCAGAGACCAGGAATGCCTTGGCCGCCTCTAATACCGAAACGCTCAGGCTACTCCCACCGAAGTCGCTATTGGCTGGTACGACTTTGAAATTTCACTTGTTGCCATGCTAGCGGTTCGTTTAGGGAGCCCAAAGGTGAATGAATCGACCGGGGAGGCGAATCCGTGGCAGCCGCCCTGGCCACACCGATCTCAATTGGGATTATAAACCCAATAGCATGGTTCAACTGCTTCAATGCTTCCAGTTCAGAGGGGCTGAAGGCCTGTGCCAGGTTAGACGCGTTGGGAGAGTCGACGAAGTGTTTATATTGCGGCCAGTCCTAGCACACCCTGTACCTTAACGCCCACCACTCCGATTCTCCCAACCAATCCGAACCACCATCTGAGCTCGCAGTACTGCTTCGGAAGCTTCTTTCATCCAATCTCTTTCTTTCCCATCTGTACTCTGGTACCATGGGACCAAAAGCCAGCCCGACCACGCCTCCCAAAGCGCCGTTCAAAGCGCCCCTCGCGACGCCGATATCTGATCAGTTTACCAAGACTGCATGGGATAGAATACGGGACTAGTCCAATGAGTACAAGCGCAGTGAGCGGATACGTAAGTCTTGGCCATTCCATGTTCAATGCGCTGGGCTACTCTTGCTTTTAAGACAGCTGAGCACTCCAACCGACCATCCGAATCTTCTTTTTTCATGTGAGGCGCAATTGCTAACACGGTGTTTCGATAGTCATGGCATGGATCCGTTCGGCGACCAGAATCCCCGTGAAGGTCTGCACAACAGGCAATAAAACTTGGGTGAATTTGAAGTCCTTCAAGAAGGGCGTAAACGACATTGTGGAGCGGAAAGTTTGCCCGCCGCGCTACGTTCCAACGGCTCTCGAGGACACCATATCGCGACGCGGACATGTGGCGGCGTCCTATGCTCAGGCCGAAGGGTCCGATCTGTCCAAATCTACCCTCGGCCACCAGCATTTCCTAGCAGAACTGTTCAGCATGAAGGCTATCCTCGATACAATAGAAACGCCTGACGACTTGGTTGCCACTGCCACATCCGTCCCAAATGCCCCAGACGCCAACGCTTTCGATGTATTGGAAGATACCATGGATGTAGCGTTCGAAGGTGACGAGCTTTGGCAAGAGCTGAAGGTCGTCTCGGAAGGGATCTGGCAACTTGCCTATCTGCTTGTTGAGAGTATGACTCGATTCAAATCCAGTATGACGAGCCCCAGCGCCCTCGCTGAGGCAGCATGGGTCGCGGTAGGGGCGCATGCATTAGCGATGGGTATCTGCGCCTCCATCCAACTCCAGACTGGTATCCATTGGCCAGGTTTGTTGGAATTGATCACCGAGCTGCATGCAAAAGGAAACACTGAAGCTTTGCGGGTACTGCCGATCCACGAGTACATGAAGCAATTCGAGCATACAGCCAAGGAAGCCATTGCGAACCCTTCACCGGCAGTGGCCTATCCCAGAATCTTGAAACCAGCGTTGGCAAAGACAATTCAAAAGGATTTGCAGAATCCCCAGCACTCGGTTGCGCACACGCACGTTGTCTTGAAGTAGCTTCTTGTCGACTGTCGTGCCTTGTGCAAGTCTGTGCCTAATGACGACGAGGCATGGTTGTCGCGAACGTGGCTCAAGAAATTTCCCTTAGCCCGGACGTTCGTCAATTATGTCAATTCACGGACGAAAGCGAATGCGCTGCTGGCTACGGTAGAGGCCATGTTCTTGCTGCAGACCACCGCCGCCGCCGCGAGCATTTCCAGCAGCAAAATGTTCGAGAAGTCGTTCCAGCAGGTACTTGGATTTGCCAGTTCCGTGAAAAGATTTATAAGGACCATTCCGTCACTGGTTTTGAAGCTTTTTGAGACGTCGCTTCTACGCGAATTGGACGACGTTAGCAATCTGTGCGACTTAGTTGAAAAGCTTCGATTCAGCACGGCCACCTCTTTTCCTTGGACACTTGGTAACCAGGTGCTGGCCATACTGCAGTTACTGAACCATGCAACCGCGACGACGATCCACCAACACAAGGTTGTGGGCGCCGTGATCCATGCGTACAATGCTCTTCGGCATAAAGTTCAGGGGTTTTGACCAATCAAGATCTTCGGGACACTTATGAAGATACTCCAGACTGAAGTGTTTCCTGAGAACGCGCAACCAACGGACAACTTCTGCGAGGCATTCTCGAATTACGCCAACAGACGTCCTCCAGTTTCAGACGGCGTTTTTACGTCGGATGATGGCAAACGCGGTAGTCCCTCGATAGTCCACCAGTGCCCATTTCCGGTGTCTGATGCCCTGATGGCCAAGAACGACCTTCGAAAAAAGCTTCGCGGGGCGAGCGCTGACCCAGCTACTTTACCGAACGCGGCCGACTGGAATATCGTTCACGTTATGCAACAGCTTCGATACACTGCCAACCAAGAGTTCAACGGCGACATTCCTGTCGCTCAAGTGAACTTTATCGCCATCTTCTTGCTGTGTATCGAGCTGCTGACGGCATTCAACCAGTCATTGGACGCACCGCTCGACTCTGAAGTGGCCTCGCGGATGGTCGACAGGACGACGAAAGTCTTGGAGGAGCTGGACTCGACAGGAACCACTGTCGTTCATGCCACAGGACAAGTTGCTGCGCTGGTCGCAGCGTTCCGAAACTTTGACCACCGATCGCAGGAGGATTTGCTGTGGGAGAAATTGTAGAGGCGAATGAAGAAAAATGTATGATGGGAAGGTTGAAGGAGGTTGTTGTTCCACTGGTTTGCGAGTGGGTCGGCTAGCTCAGCGCAGCGGGCAGGCGCGGCCGAGTCACGACTGCTTTGAGTTCGGCGCAGTTGCAGCTGTTGTTAATTTTTCCTTTGGAATAACGAGGTTGTGTATACTTGAAAGATATGATTTATCGTTTCCTCGAATTGTTGAATCGGATACGTTGTTGTATTTGGAGAAGAGCGCCTTATTCGAGTTTCGTGCCGGTAGTGAGCATGTGGTGATTATTTCATAAATGAAAGCTTACCCATCCTACTTGAGTGAAGGTACTTTGGAGCGATGGAGGAAGAGAAGATGGGAATTGCAATCTGTCCACACTGAAGACTGTAATTTCAGAACGTGTCCTTGGACAGATGCAACACCATTCAGGGAATGATATGTGCCAAAGGCTACAGTATCAAAAAGAAGAGATTGCAACAACCTTGAACAAATGAAAGCTCTGTATGTCTGAGCTCGGGGATTCAATGAACAAGAAAGATCGCAATGGCTCGACAGGAGTGCTGACGGCCCTCGACGCAGTGTAGGAGAAATGGAGACGGAGGACACCGAAAGTACAAGAGATCAGAGTTAGCCTGAGGCGGTAGAATACGTTGCTTGTACAAAGGATGACCGGAAATGGCAAGAGTTCGCGATATCGTTGGGAAGGCAGCTGCGAGTTCGGAGCGCACACAAACGTCCTGTCCTGGAGATTTTACGAACATGCACAGACTACGGGACTCGTATCCTATTCACCGTAGCCTGGGGCGGTGATTAGCTTTGCCTGAGTCGACGATCGGGAGCGCAGCCGTCGCTTGCCCCTCCTTCGTAGCCCCAACACAACCAGCTCGGCGCAATTCGAGCGGTACACCGACACATGTCCGCACCGACCGACTCTGCTCCCTCCCATCGCCGAATTAACCGCGATATTACCGAGCGTCGTCCAGGCTTCCAGCGGCCACGCCGCGTCACGGCCGAGTTTCGACGGCGCAAGCATGGAGAT
Organism: Karstenula rhodostoma CBS 690.94; assembly: GCA_010093485.1. Taxonomy (NCBI): domain Eukaryota; kingdom Fungi; phylum Ascomycota; class Dothideomycetes; order Pleosporales; family Didymosphaeriaceae; genus Karstenula; species Karstenula rhodostoma. Next base: position 208,229 of record MU001502.1, read on the forward strand.
AGATCGCTCTGGCGAAGCTGGGCCGCCGGCGCTCCGCTGCGAACGACGCCCGCGTGTCGCTCCTGCCAGATCCCGCCTTTTGGCCGGTCTAGGCCAGCCAACTTACCTACCGTGCTGTTGTTGATGATGTTCCGCCTCATCATCGCTCTGTCTTTCTTGATGGGGGCAGCTGTCCCGGTCAAAGCCGGCAAATCGCCATCGACTGTTTTGAACATGGGCAGCCATGCCAGAAAGTAGCCTCTCGTCATCACCATGTGCAGAAGCAGTGAGATCTGTGGCAGATGGTCGTGCCTCGGAATCTAGCTCGGAAAGCTACCCCTCAAGCTGTCCGTGTGAGAGCTCAAAGAGCTGCAGGGATGCGGCATCGGCCTCACAACTAGGTGCCGACAAGTTCCTCGCGCGTACCGCTCAGGTACTGGCACTATCGATGCAATTGCATGGTTAAGCCTTAAATTAAGCGGGTATTCAAGGTGGGCAGCTCGTCAAGCGCGTCCGTAGTACGATCCGCTGTGACCCCGCACACCATCTGCGCTCAGAAGCATTTCCCAAGACGACCGCAACTCCCGCCGCCGTGGTGGGCCACTCGTCTGCGAAACCGCTCTGCAAGCTGGAGTGGGGAAGCCAAGCATAACACAGTCAATGACCAGAGACGGGGCTTGGGTCCAAGTGCAGGCGACAGCTCTTGCTGAGACGGGTATATAAACCCCCCGTCCGTATGTTCATTGTCTACATCCCAACCAAACTCCTTTGTGCGTAGGTCTTACACCCAGGACGCACTTTCACGAATACGTCACAAACTACTGCAAGAGGTACACCACGACCCCGGACATCATCCTAGAGTTACCACTAATCCGGGTTGCGTCAGGATTACCGTCTCCCTCGAGATATAAAAACCACCTCGAGTACCTCCCTCAGCTTCCAAGCTCTCACATCGCACAAAATGGTATTTCTCCGCTCATTTTCACGGGTTGCCCGTCCTGCCTCCTCCCTCTTCTCCGCACGAGCCGGACCTCGTCTCGTCCCAGGAGCCTCCTTCGCTCGCCAGCCAAATGCGATCCGAACGCTAACAGCAACTTCCACACAACAGGGCAAAGTACTTCTCGTACTGTACGATGTAAGCCAATTCCACACCCATTGAGCTTGATCAAAGCTAACAGCAACAGGGTGGCGTCCACGCCGAGCAGGAGCCCCAGCTCCTAGGAACGACGGAGAACGAGCTCGGTATCCGCAAGTGGATCGAGGAGCAGGGACACACTCTTGTCACCACCTCAGACAAGGAGGGCGAGAACTCCAAGTTCGACCAGGAGCTCGTCGACGCAGAGGTCATCATTACCACTCCGTAAGTCTGATGCTCCTTCTGGCAGCCTACCCCGCATGTGCGCTTCCGATCGCGCCCCGCCCCGCTCTCTCCCCACATCTGTGACCAATTTGGAAATTGTACATTTGCTAACAGCGGATCCGCAGCTTCCACCCCGGTTACCTCACTGCAGAGCGTCTCGCCAAGGCGAAGAAGCTGAAGCTCGCCGTCACTGCTGGTATCGGCTCCGACCACGTCGACCTGAACGCCGCCAACAAGACCAATGGCGGCATCACCGTCGCCGAGGTCACCGGCTCCAACGTCGTGTCCGTTGCCGAGCACGTCGTCATGACCATCCTCACCCTCGTCCGCAACTTCGTCCCCGCCCACGAGCAGATCGCTGCTGGCGAGTGGAACGTCGCTGCCGTCGCCAAGAACGAGTACGACCTCGAGAACAAGGTCGTCGGTACCGTCGCCGTCGGCCGTATCGGTGAGCGCGTGCTCCGCCGCCTCAAGCCCTTCGACTGCAAGGAGCTCCTCTACTTCGACTACCAGCCGCTCGCTCCCGAGAAGGAGAAGGAGATTGGCTGCCGCCGCGTCGACTCCCTCGAGGAGTTGCTCGCGCAGTGCGACGTCGTCACCATCAACTGCCCTCTCCACGAGAAGACCCGCGGCCTCTTCAACAAGGACCTCATCGCCAAGATGAAGAAGGGCTCCTGGCTCATCAACACAGCCCGCGGCGCCATCGTCGTCAAGGAGGACGTCGCCGACGCCCTCAAGTCGGGCCACCTCCGCGGCTACGGCGGCGACGTCTGGTTCCCCCAGCCCGCGCCAAAGGACCACCCGCTCCGCTACGCCCAGAACCCCTGGGGCGGCGGCAACGCCATGGTCCCCCACATGTCCGGTACCTCGATCGACGCCCAGAAGCGCTACGCCGAGGGCACAAAGGCCATCCTCGACTCGTACTTCTCCGGTCGCTTGGACTACAGGCAGGAGGACCTCATCGTCCACGCCGGCGACTACGCGACCAAGGCGTACGGCCAGCGCGAGGCTTTGAAGAAATAAGCGTTTGATTGTTGCATGATTCCCACGTGTATTTCTTAGCTGTTCAGATGGAGTTGGATGGATGGGGGGATTTTGAGGTGTTTTATCTTGACCATGATCAATGCATACCTTTGAACTCCTAATATCTTCGTTTCTGCGAGTGTGGTACAAGGTCGGGATGCTAACACTACCAGATGTTATGTGATTGGAGACTAATTGCAGACTGGCTCGGCTCAAACTGTTCAACGCGTAACTGTGTGAGAAGGGTGTAGTACATACCGACAAGTTCGTGACGGATTTGCTCTACAACCAATTGAAAGCCCACAGCAGAATGTACTATACAATTACACGACATAATATGCTAGCAATCTTACGCCTTCTATACTCCGCTTGTTATAGAAGACATGTGATTTATAGTGGATAAGAGAAGGCGAGAGTATAACGTATGCGTATTTAGAGTTATTAATGCGAGTGTATCCAGGAAGCTATAAGCTGACATATATCCTCTTTCCATCGTACGAAAAGGGCTCCAAAGATTATACATCAGCGCCGGGTGTGAGACACGACAAGTTTACGGCACCGCGAAGATCCAACGCGTAGAAAGAAGGGTATATTAAGCCCATGCAAGGCGTCTATGCACAAAAGTCTACAACATCAAATCAATAACCCCCAGCCCCACGCGTCCTCGACAACGACCTCCTCCGCTCATCCTCCTGCTCATCATCACTATCATCCTTAAAACCCTGTTCCAGCTCACGGCTCAACCTCAAGTCATCCCCCATCATGCTGCGTCTCTGCTCCAGGGCCTCCCGCCTGCGCTCGTCGATGGGGTCAAACCCCACCATGCCCTCGCCCTCCTCGTCGTCGAAGAGGTCCTCCTCGGCGTGCTCGCCGCCGCTCCTGTCTACGATCACCCGGCGTCCCCGTATCCAGCTCGAGGGGACAAAGAGGTTGGTTAGGGCGTCGGAGAGCTTGGTGCGCCAGGATAGGGTGTGAGCGGCTACGCCCGCGGGCATGGGCAGGTACTGGCTGTAGCGGGTGCGGTGGCGGCGGACGAAGGGGATGATGAAGTGAGCGAGGGCGGTGTAGAGGATGGCGGCGAGGAAGAGCGGGATGAGGAGGCTCTGCGGGCGAGGCGTCAGCAGTCAGCCATGGCTGGGGGTTGCAGTGAATGGATGGAGCAGGCGCAACGTTGCACTCTGATCGCAGCCATTTGTCGCAGCTGGCGGGCACTCACCTTGACCAAGTGCGTGAAGCCGGCCATGGTGGATGGGTCACCGGCTGGCGAGCACGGCGCGTATCTGTATGAATGGTATGGGCGGGGGCGCTAGGGCTGTACGCGGCGACAAGGTAGGCGGTATGTATGAGCACGCTGCGAGCGTGGGGTTGGCACCTGCAGCTGTGCACGACTGTCCGCTGTCGTGCCGCTGGTCCAGAGTCCAGACGCTTAACGTCGATTGAAGTGAAGTCCAAACAGACTTGAGATGGGGGGCGTAGGAGGCCGAAGCGCAGGGCACAGCGGCGCCGCGGAGCGATCCCAGCACGCTTCAGGGGCGCGTCGAGTGGCGTTTCGCAGCCCAATGCGGAATCATGGGAGGAAAGCGACCGCGCGAGACTTGGGCTTCTCAGCTGCGAGAGCGCTGCGGTACCTGCATCCGACTGTCAGAAGTGCCCCCTTGATGCGTGTACCTCGCTCCCGCGGCCACTAGACGGCTCGAGGATAGACGCCGACGGCCGCAACAGCGACCCGCATCGCAGCCCACGGCCCACGGCGACACGGCCGTCCCCAGTGTCCAGTGTCCACCACGATCAGACCAGCATCGCAGCAGACGCAGAGCTGCCCCCGCCCCGCACACGACGTTTCAGGCGCCCTGGGCCGCCAACACTGGCTGTCGCTGTCGCTGTCGCTGTCGACGCCGCGCAGCCAGCGCCCACCGCGCGCTCCCCACACGACGTCGACGAGCCGCCGCCGCATCGCATAGATTATGTTCTCCGGCACGTCGCAGGACAAGGGGAGGCAGAGCTCTGCGGGCAAGTTCTTCGGCCGCCGCCACCACAAGGACAAGGACAAGCCCAGCAATGAAACCCATCTGTCGACGCAGAGCCCCCCAGGGAGCGCCCACGGCTCGCAGTCGTCGCGGCACTCCCACCGCCACTCGAGCTCCGTGGCCTCAGTAGACCGCCCCATGTCCCTCGGCCCGGAGCAGGGCCTGGCAATGCAGGCCGGCGTCTACTCGAGCATCCCAGTGCCTGCCTTCGAGCAGAACCCCAACGCCCCGCGCCTGGTCGACGACCGGTACGCCGCGCCCCAGCCGCACCACCTCGACAAGGGCGGCGCCGACTTCCACCAGTATCCCGTCTTCGACACCTCCAAGATGCCCCAGAACGGCTATGCGAACGCTGGCCCGCCGCGCCCGCCCCCGCACACCACGGGCACCGCCATGGCCTCTTCCCAGCCCGGCGATAAAGGCGTGTCCATCCAGCAGTGGGGCTCGGCAGGCCGAGGTAGCAATGGCAACACATACACTTCGTACACCGATTCCTCCAACAACACGCGCGCGTCTTCGGACCAGGCGAGCGTCTACTCTAACGACTCCAGAAACCGCACCTCCAATGTCTACTACCCGCAGCAGCAGAGCCAGTCTCAGTCTACGTTTTCTTCCATCGGTCTCGACGTCGGCAGCCTTCTCCCCATGGCTGCCTCCACGCCACGCGATTCGCACCGCCACTTGCTACATTCGAACCACCCCTCTGCCTTCTCTTCTACCTCCTCGTTTGGGCAACAGGGGCAGAATGGCTTCTCGATACAAAGACCCCCGGATCATGTGGTGGAGCAGGAGTTTATGAAACTAATGGAAAGGAGAGGATGGAAGAGCTTGCCAGAGCAGGCGAGGCGGCAGATGGAAGCCTACAAGATCGACAAAAAGTGGACGTTGGTACATCAGGACAAGCTCGCCGAGTTCAAGCACGAGGAAAGAAAGAGACAGACACAGCGACAGACATACGTGGGAGGCGCGAATCCAGATGTCTTAGCGAGGGCTGAAGAGGAGGGCTCGCCCGAGTGGTATGTGAAGAAGGTCATGGATAATTCCATCACGTTGAAGCAGATGTCGAGTTTGGAAATCAGCCTGCGGACACAGCCAATTGCCTGGGTGCGAAATTTTATTGAGGCGCAGGGTCAGATTGCGCTCACCAATGTGCTGGCCAAGATCAACCGCAGGAAAGGACAGGGGCCGGCACCACCCCCCAATTCGGTCTTGCAAAAGGCGGAAAACGACACGGAGCGCGAGTACGAGATTATCAAGTGTTTGAAGGCATTGATGAACAACAAGTACGGCGCCGACAATGCACTGCAGTACCCATCCATCATCCAGGCGCTGGCCGGATCGCTCATCTCTTCGCGCTTGAACACGCGAAAAGTGGTGTCAGACGTCCTGACCTTCCTCTGCCATTTCGGCGGCGGTGCTGGTCACGAGAAGGTTCTCCAGGCGCTCGATGCTCTCAAGACACAGTATGGCGAGAACGGGCGATTTGACGCATGGATGCGTATTGTGGAAGTCACAGTCGATGGGCGTGGAAAGATGGGCTCCCTAGTGGGCGCTTCAGAAGAGGTCCGGAGCGGTGGTATTGGTGTGGAGAACCTCCTAATGGAATACGCAATCGCTACACTGTTCCTCATCAACATGTTCGTAGATGGCCCAGATCGAGACTTGCAGCTCAGGATGCATATCCGAGCCCAATTCACAGGATGCGGTATCAAGCGCATTTTCAAGAAGATGGAGGGCTTCCAGTACGATGTTATTGACAAGCAAATCGAGCGGTATATGACGAATGAAGCTGTCGATTATGAAGAGTTTCTGGAGACGGAGAATAACTCCATGGTCGACGATGTGGAAGGCGAAGGCAAGGATCTCAACGACCCAATTCAAATCGCAGATGCGATCAACAGCAAGATCATCAACACCCGGGAGCAGGACTACTTCGTTTCGGCCATGCAGCATTTGATGATCATCCGAGATACCAACGGCGAAGACCGATTGAAGATGTTCCAACTCGTGGATTCTATGCTCAGCTACGTTGCCATGGACCGACGTCTACCGGATATGGATCTGAAGCAGAGCCTGAACTTTACCGTGCAGTCTTTGCTCGACAAGTTGTATACCGATTCGGAGGCCCGGCAAGTACGGGACGAGGCGATTGAAGCTCGACAGATTGCAGACTCTGCAATCGCCGAGCGCGACGAGGCAAAAGCCCAGCTCGAACTGGGTGCAGATGGCTTGGTGCAGAAGCTACAGAAACAGCTCGCGGAGCAGGAAAACATCATCGCCGTGCGAGGGAGGCAGATCGAGCAGATGAAGGCCGAGCTAGCGGAGATATCGAGGATAAGAGCCCAGGAACTGCAACGGAACGAGCTCGAGACGCGTGAGCTGTACTTGATGCTTAGGGATGCTCAAGATGTTGCCGCTTCAGCCGCCAAGAACAAAGGAAAGGAGGGCCTAGCTGCTGGCGATCCCACACAAATGCAAGGCATTCTGGATCGTGAGAGGCTGATGAACCGTCTCGAGATTCAGCTGCAAAGAGCGAAGACGCAGGCTACTCTCGAAGGCAAGGTACTAGGCCAGGTACAGCCGAGTGAGAAGCTGAGAGAGCTGAGAGAAAGAATGGAAGGCCAAGTTGATGGAGACTTTGACGGTCTTGATCCCAGCTCCCTCGGCTCGTCAAGAGCGAAGAGCGGTGTTCCACGAAGAAAGCCCGTTGGAGGCAACTTTGACGAGGATGAGGCCATGCTTGACCTTGATGAAGATGACGACGCCGTCATTGAGAAGCCTCGACTCATCCAGATGCACAAGCCCAAGCTCAGCAATGCAGGTCGCGCTCCTGAGGGTTTGCTGGACGAGATCACATCGAAGGTGAAACAATATGGCGACTCAACAGACGAGAATGAAAGCGGTGACACGCCAGATACGGAAATGGCTGGAGTTGAAGGTCAAAGCGACGCACCCAAAGCAGGCGCACCACCTCCCCCGCCTCCACCACCGCCACCACCTCCTGGTCAACTTGGATTCCCCGCCAACATACCCCCTCCCCCGCCTATGCCTGGTATGAATGGTCCTCCACCCCCTCCACCTCCGCCTCCCCCGCCACCTCCACCTCCCGGTGCGCTTGGCTTCCCTCCTGGCATTCCTCCGCCGCCTCCTATGCCCGGCCAAATGAATGGCGGCATGCCTCCACCACCTCCACCACCAATGCCGGGAGCGAAACGGCCTGGTTTCCCCAAAGCTCCTGCTTTTGGTGTTTCTTCTGTACACTTGTCAGGGCCGCGACCTAAGAAGAAGCTCAAGGCGCTACATTGGGACAAGGTCGATTCGCCGAACTCAACGGTTTGGGCAGCTCATATGACTTCTGAAGAGAAAGAGGAGAAGTATCGGGAGCTTAAGAACAAGGGTGTATTAGACGAGGTCGAGAAGCTGTTCCTGGCAAAGGAAATCAAGGCTATTGGCAAAAAGACGGCCAAGAAGGACGAGAAGAAGCAGATCATTTCACGCGACTTGATGCACACCTTCCAGATCAGCATGTCCAAGTTCTCGCAGTACCCGGCTGAAGAGCTCACGAGCATGATCATTCACTGCGACACCAAGATCCTCGATGACCCTGTCGTGATGGACTTCCTGCAAAAGAACGATCTTTGCGATGTACCAGACAATGTAGCGAAACTCATGGCTCCGTACTCGAAGGACTGGACGGGACCCAGTGCCAGCGAAAGTAAACGTGAACAGAACCCCGAAGACCTCACGCGAGAGGATCAGATCTATCTGTTTACCGCATACGAGCTGCATCACTACTGGAAGAGCAGGATGCGCGCTCTCAGTCTGACGCGCACCTACGAAACCGAGTACGATGAGATCTCCAGCAAACTCCTAGAGATCTCACGAGTGGCAGACAGCCTGCGTAGTTCCATCGGTTTGATCAGTATCCTGGGCCTCATTCTTGATATTGGTAACTTCATGAATGACGCAAACAAGCAAGCAACTGGCTTCAAGCTTTCCACCCTGTCCCGGTTAGGCATGCTAAAGGATGACAAGAACGAATCCACTTTCGCCGATCTCGTGGAGCGCATCGTCCGGAACCAGTACCCCGGCTGGGAAGACTTCACAGAGGAGATCAACGGGGTGGTCAAAGCTCAGAAGATCAACGTTGAACAGCTACAGACGGATGCGAAAAAGTACATCGACAACATCAAGAACATTCAGATGTCGCTGGATTCCGGCAACCTGTCCGACCCGACTAAGTTCCACCCAGAGGACAAGGTGGCCATCATAGTGCAGAGACACATGAAGGAGGCGCGACGGAAGGCAGAACAGTTGCAAGTTTTCTTGGAGGACATGGCAAAGTCGTACGACGACATCATGGCCTTTTACGGCGAAGACCCTCAAGACGACAGCGCCAGACGCGACTTCTTCGCGAAGCTGGCCAACTTCGTCCTGGAATGGAAGGCAAGTTCCCCTTATTTCTCACCCTCCACAGATTCCACCGCTAACTCCCCGGCAGAAATCCAAAGAAAAGAACATGCAGCTCGAAGAACTCCACCGCCGCAACGAAGCCAACATCCGCCGCAAAGCGGCCGGCCCCAACCCGCTCTCCTCCTCCGCCCTCGCCAACGACACGGGCGACGCGCCCAAATCCCCCGCCAACACCGGCGCCATGGACGACCTCCTCAAGAAACTGCGCGACGCCAAGCCCGAGGCAAGAGATCAGCGCGACCGCAGGCGCCGCGCGCGCCTCAAGGACCGCCATCAGGTGCGCGTCGCGAGCGGGCAGAAGATACCCGAGATCGGGGTCAATGTGGAGGAGGAGCAGGAGGAAGACGATGCCGGCAAGGGCCTATTGAGCCCGACGAGCGAGGCGGGCGAAAGCGTCACCGCGAGCGTGACGACTCCGACGGAAGTGGTTACCACCCCTGGCACGGACGTTGCGGACCGCGCGGCGGCTATGCTGGAGGGACTCACTGGCACCTCCCTCGCGAAGGACGGGTCCCTTGTCATCCGGCGGCGGCGAGAAAACGCCGATTCGGAGCGCGAGAGGCGGCGGCGCCGCAGACAGCAGGCTTCCACTGCTAGCAGCGTGCGCAGCGAGGATGCGGGCGGGTTGATGAGTCCGACGATTGCCGAGGAAGGGGCGGACGGGGTTAGGAGGGGGAGCGTGGTTAGTGGGGATGGGAGCGAGGAGGGGCCGCGGACGCCGATTACTATTGTTAGTCCGCCGAGTCCTGGGAAGGAGGATGCGGATGAGAAGAGGTTGCCGACGCCGCCGCCGGAGTAGACGACAAGGGGGAGGCGGAGGCGGAGGGGGTATGGTGTTTGTTCTGTTGCTATGAGGTTTGGATGGGTTTGGGTGGGATGGGTGGGATGGGATGGGTGGGGCGCGGAGACGCGACGTAATACTGCTCCACGCTATACTACAGTACGCTACACTAGCATTGAGGGCGTTTTTTTCTTTTCGTTGTGTTGGATGGGGATGGGGATGGGGATGGGGGTAGGGGTGGATCGAAATGCAGTTAACGGGATATCGATAGTTAATACCATGATGTTGGATGTTTTACTTGTTCACTGTCCTTGTCTGACTTTTTTCCGCGAGGAACCGATGATTGGGTGGGGGGGTGGTGTGTGTCTGGGTCTGCTGAGCTGACGGTCGGCAGAGGGTAGGTATGGAAGGGGAGGTGTGGCGTGGGAAGCAAAGTATCCGCGTGGTGACTACTAGTATGCAAGGTACGTGTGAATGCGGAGGTAGTAGAAAAGCGTGATTGTTCCTCGACTCGACGCGTGTTGTGATCGGGGGCGAGGTGCAAGCGAGGGACATAGATACGACTTGAAGAAAAGTGGTGCAGACAGCCTCCGGGTTTCCGGCCTCGAAACAAGATATTCGGTGGGGTGTGTTTCACTTCGCGACTGCGATGTTTGTGCACCGCCACAGCAGACAGAGACGAGCTTGGGGAGGAGGGGCGCCGGGGTAGAGGCGTGGACCCTGGGTAGATCGTTATTTTGATATGCTTCCGACTCGGGAGTGGCGCTGTTTCAACTCGATTGTTTGGGCCGTTGGAGCACTATTGATTCGAGTGGGTCTTGGGGATGAGAGTTTGCCCACGACATATGTGCCTCCGGAGACGAAGAAGTTTCTATCAGGAAGGAGAGAAGGTGAATCGAAGGGAACGTTACTGGATACCGCATTAGCGCCTTTACTGCGTAACTGATTTATAAATAATTTAGACATGCTGTCTTTAAGATCTCACGATGGAGTACCAGATGTCGACTAGCTGCCGCCGCTAAAGTTCGTGCAGCCGCACGATCGCCACTAGGGGGTTAGTCTCACCTACGCTAATCTTGAGACCACCGGTCTCTTTGATGGGGGACGGGAATACGATATCCCCTGTTTCAAGATGTACCCGCGAGTCAATACAATAAGGAAGACGCATTTGGGAAGTTGGGACGCTTGCTGTGGGCTGTTGGCAGTATGGAGTGTGCTTTCGCAAAGTTCACAGAGGTGGGAGTATAGCAACTTTCGCAATCACTGACAGTTCCATCAGGAAGCCTATGTGGCAGGGAGACTTGGATGATAGATCGGCTCGAATACGACCAAGAATTTGCAGTCAAATCGACCTTCGTCTGTCTTAATCGGGATGACACAACTACACCCTCCTGGGAAGATCGGGTGCATAGCGTGGTTATGGGTGATCGGATCTCTCTATGATCTTTTACAAGAAGAAAACCCCTGCTACTAGCGCCGCACTATGCACCTGTACTTCCTGGGAGGGTGTAACCCTATTGAGGCTCCGTCAACTGGCATACGCTTGCATGCTTGTAGACTGAATTGTTTGAGTGAAACCCCAGAAAACCTTCATGACAGATTCCCCACTATAACCTCGCTATCTGCCTAGGTTCACCATGACAATGCCAGCGTAAACTCACAGTCGCTAGCTTCAATCTCAAACAAGACAGTAAAGCGCCTCCACCACAAAGTCAATAGATCGTCGAGGCTGTTTCTATTCTTGTCCTCGCCGTCGAACAACTCTCAAGATGTATTAAATATAGCTGTTGCACTGCTGTTTTTCCCAGCTATCAAACCCACATTCGCTTTCTTTAACCGACCGCTTTCTTTCGTTTCACAGGCTGAACATCGCCCGGTCTTTCGCTTCGCCATCACACTATCTATTTAATAATGTATATTTCAACATCATTCATTACTGTTCTCGCTGCAACAGGCACCGCGCAGGCTCTCCAGCTCTCCGATGTCACCACATCACCATCAAATACCAAGCGTGGACTCGTCTCCAAACTCATAGGCGGCTTCATAGGCTTCAAGACACAAGACACTTCCGCGTGCCCTGCTGTATGGGGCGAAATCTCCGATACCCTCACGCAGCAGTTCCTCGCGGATGGCCAGTGCACAGACGCTGCTCGCGCTGCTATCAGGGGAGCGTTCCACGACTGCTTCAACGGCGCCTGCGATGGATCGCTGATCCTCGCCGGCGAGTGCTCGAGGATAGAAAACACCGGTCTCACCCGCCTATGCGGGAATCTAGGCAGCCTAGCCAAAGAGAAAGACGTTGGAGTCGCCGACCTCATCCAATTCGCGGCTGGTATGCACCCTCCCCCATCTACCCCCTCCCTCCACAAACCCTAACACCCCACAGCCCACGCCATCAAAACCTGCCCCGGCGGCCCCACGGTCCCCGTTCTCATCGGCCGCCCCGACTCCACCACCGCCTCCCCTGCGGGCCTCCTCCCCTCGGGCAACACCGCCGCCTCAGACCTAATCAAGCGCTTCGCCGCGCGCGGCTTCTCCGCCATCGACCTTGCCGCCCTCATCGGCGCCCACACCACCGCCCGCAACCGCATCAGCGTCCCCGACAAAGCAAACCTCACCATGGACTCGACCCCCGGCCAGTGGGACAACAAATACTACGCCCAGACCATCAACGGGAAAGCCCCTGTCACGCTGCCTAGTGATAAGAATTTGGCGAATAACCCGCTCACTGGGGTGCCGATGAGGACTTTTGCGCTTAGTCAGGGCGCATGGAGTCTGGCGTTTGTGCCGGCGATGGCGAAGATGGGTATGTTGGGTGTGGAGAAGGATGGGCTGGTGGACTGTACGTCTGCGCTGCCTGGGGGGAGTAAGAAGAGGGATGTTAGGAGGTCGAATGTTTTTGAGCGGATGAGGTGGTAGATGTTTATGTGTTAAATGTGGTGCTTGGGGGTTTATTGGGTGGGGGGAGTGCAGTGTGTACGATTGCGGCTTATACCACGGGTTTATGGGTGGAATGGTGTTTTGGAATGAGTGGTTTTGAGGGGGGTTTTACGGCACTGTGAAAATCGCAAGTTTACAATTTTAATTATCGTTATTTCAGAAATGGCTTTCATTGCAGGCCTCTATTGGACTCATGGATATGTTCGAGGAGTTCCTGGGGAGAATCCACTCCGCTTGGTAGGCGCCGCTCTGTTACAAATACAGTGTAATTAAAGTCTTATCTATAAATCAAATAGAACGAATATAATGAAGTGTGCTTACGTCTATACGGTAGCTACGCAGCTAGAACATCTTACCATATAGTGCTTCCCACCGCCGCGTGGCGGCCGGAGTCTGGGTGCGGAGGGCAGTGCATCTTGATGTGGGATTGTTGTAGAGTTGATCATGATAAGCGAGAGACAGCAGCACCTCCCTAATTTATATACTATGTTTATAACTTATTTCGCTCTATTAGTCCTTAATTTATTCTATTTTATAGTAGTTAAGAGAAGTAGTCTTAAGATAGTTAAGATAATAATAATTCTAAAGCTATAGTTATACGTAACTTACCTTACTAATTACCCTAATACTCCCTCCTCCTCGCGGGCGCCTCCCTATTGTCTTTCATAACTCTAGGATCCCCACATACCACCGCCGCATAGAGATTAAGAAGAATGTCTTCATCTAGAACGCTACCATGGTCCAATTGGAGAGCGGTGTTAGATAAGTATTGGAACCCTCTTCTAGCGTGGCGGCCAACTTCAGAAATTCTTAAAGGGGTTCGAACCGATCGCGCGCTGTATATTATGCCCCATGGTAGCTGATGGGAAGCTGGCGGATTTTCCAACGGTGCTGCGCAATTTGTACGTCAGGGGAAAGACAGCTCTATTACACTATTGAACAAACGGGCTGCTAGTAACTGTTCAGGGTAATTATACACCCAATAAAAGTATTAGATCATCTTTCTAAGGGTCATTGATGCGTTGAACTTCAGAATATAAGTGGATTTTAAGACCATGACGTAATCGTCCCACCCTCGCCTTGTTGTCACTCTACATACATAGCTGGCTAAAATTACTTCCATAAACCCATCTCACTTACCTAAACGCCATCAATTATAGCAAGTTAATGTTCCGTTTCACCGTAAAAAAGCTCCCGCGCGAGTCCGTCAATAAAGCGAACTTCCGCTACACCCAACAACGCGTCATATCAGTCCATCTCCCGCGAACGTCGCCTATCAGCACGTGCAAAACATTTCAGAAACGGGGGACGAGTAAATCGAATCTTGGAAAGGAGCAGCCCAACCGCCACCAGTACTCAACACACGCCATGGCCCACCCCAAACCCAAACCCACACTCGCCTCCCTCCTCGACACGCTCCTCCCAACCGTCCACCTCACAAAGCCACCTCCACATCCTACACACCCATCCTTAACCCCAGTCATATCCTCCCTTCTCCTCCACCCCACCATAGAAGCTGCCCTCCACCTCCTCAACGCCGACCTCCCCTCCGCCCACTTCCTTGTGCGCCACATGCAAGCCCCGCCCGCAATCGAAGGCATGCTGCTGCACTCTATCCTGCACCGCAGCGAGGGCGACATGCCGAACGCGCGGGCGTGGGCCAGCGACGCCATGGACGCGAGCGACGGGTGGGTACCGAAGCACAAGGGAGCGGAGCGGCTGGACTTTAACACGGTGCAGGCGATGAAGGGGAAGGTGGCGGGGGGAAAGCGGTTTGCGGAGTTTGTGTATGGGGGAAATAAGGCTGGGGCAGAGCGGCTGATTGAAGATGTTGAGAGGTGGAGGAAGGAGAAAGGGGCGGAGGGCGAGGAGGAGCTGGCGGCAAGGATACAAGGAGAGCTGGAGAAGGTGTTGGAATGGTGTAGGAAGAAGTTTGGGGAAGGGCAGTGGGCGGATGCGAGGGCGGCGTGGGTGAAGCATGGTGAGGAGGTACGGAAGATGGGGGAGGATATGGTGAGTGGGGACAAGGGGTTCCGAGACTTTTGAGGAGGGAGTGCATATGGAAAAGAGATTATGTCGTTGCTAGATGACGAAAGCACGTGTTTCACGCGAAACACGTCTGCTGGCTTTGTGTTGGCTGCAATATCTCTCAACACGATGTATCTGTATTGAAATAGGGTAATTGGCATTTGGTGTAAACAAATAACACGACAGCGCACATTTATTCATACCAGAACATATTCTTCCAATTTAACCCCCCTCTTGCGAAGTTCTTCCGGCGTCAATCTAGGATCGAAATAAGTTACTTCTCCAGTTTTCTTGTTCCAAAACGACCTCCACTCTTTCTGGTCCGGTCTGTAGTCCTTGCGATAAGCCCATTCATCTGGTAGAGGGCCAAGTCGCGGATCATCATAGACCACCGTGTTATTTTTCAAATCCCTAAACCCTGCTATACCATCTCCTTCCCAATCAAGTGTATAAAATGCTTCTAAAGGACGAGGTAAAGGTCCTAATAAAGCCCCCGAGTAATTGAGACTGCTGACGAATGCAGGCCCTATCACCACATATGTAGATTGCTCATTATCTGATGAGTGTCTACGAAGAATCAATGGGGAGTCACATCCCAGGATGACGACGAGCAGGTCTCCTATATTTGACATGTAAGCACACGCGACTATCCGCGCTGATTAAAAATTATTGACTCGGTGCTGAAAGACAAACTGAATTGGCATTCATCGAAGGGAGAGTGAATCAGCGGACATTTGAGTAACAAAAATCTCATACGTACCTGCCTTGGCTCCTGGACAGCAAATTCCCATCCCTCCATTACCATATGTGAAGACAGAACGACCTCGAACTCTATCAGAAACTATTGGCTCCTGGTCGTTGCTATAGTAGGCCTTCCTGTACTGTTCGATGCTTGGATATTGATCCCAGGGCAGGGTTTCATTATTCTCGCCGCATGACAGAGTCTCTATCAGTTTTTCTGTTCGTTCTGGGTCGTTCTTCGCCACCAGTTCTTCCCAAATTCGCAGGGTCTCACGCAATTGACCTTGTGATGACGCCTCAATGCTCACTTTATCCACGACTCCACACAACACACCATCGACGGTAAGCCGCGAGCCATCCAGACCATCCATTCGGCTCCTACTTAATCCTGCGGCAGCCTGGAAATAGAAAACATTGACGGGACACCACGTAGACCAATTCGGTGTCCATGAGGGATGGCCAGGATTCTGTCCATGAGTAGACCAATCGCAATGTGATAAGAACTCGACACTCCCAAATAACTGTAGGTGAGCAGAGCAAACATTTTGAAATGTTTCAAAAACTGGTTGACTGTAGTCCGTATCTATCAGCGCTGCGTTCTTTGGGCTGGCCAAGCCAAGGAGCGCGAAAACGCGATCATGCGGATTAGCATACTTTGCAAATCTCGTCATCTCGAGAATATGAACAAGATATCCTGAGCTCCGTGAGGTAAGGGTGGACTTCCGCTGGACTAGATCTGCGAGGGTCGTCCCGAGTTCATCTTGCTCAGAATTATCCAGAAACACGATTGCGCTCCGTATATCCTTCCACAATCTGAAGCTGGATCCGCATTGTACGAGGCTTCGCGAACTGGCGAGATGGATTTCTTGCCAGATCCCTAGATTTTGTAGCAGTCAGCTTGATGCACTAATAATATATACAGCCATAGCTCTTTTGTGTGCACTTCATCACTTTGGTATCATGCCAAACAAAGACACGCCCAATGATTCAGAATGCAGGTATGTATAACCCAGGCTGGATGATGCGAACGAATGTCTCTGTACAAACAGGCATACTCACTAACATAAGAATCAGTACCTCGTCACCTTGTCAAAGTGATCTTGATTTCACCTACCATAACCTGTCCCACCAGGACTGAGAGAGAATACCAGATATAGCCTGATAATCCTCTACATTGTATGGGGCTCGCTGAGAGATACTAAAATATTCGAACCTTTTTTGGACGTCTCCCGGAAGGGAACCCGAGTAGTTCTTCTTATCGGATAAAGGTGCGTTCAAAATACGTGCCGAGGTCTGAATCATCCCTTCACCTAGGGCTGCAAGCATCTCTAACCCTCTGGGGCTTGACTCACTCGCTGGGCCTAGCCAGACGACCACCCTTCGAGCGAGCTTATAGATGTTGCCCATTCTCTTCACCTCATGGTTGCGCTCGAACACTTTCACTTGATCAATGCAGATGGCATCGATCCAGAGGACACGAGGACTGGTAGCTTGCCGTAAGTGCTTCAAAGCAACGGCGAGATTTGGCCGTAAATCAAGTGTTGTTATTTTGCCTGTAGTTACAGGTATAACCCGCGCTTTCGTTGCAGTTTGGTCATTTTCCCAACAGTATGAGAGCGCTATCGCAGTCAGTGAAAATGCTCTGGTATTCAACTTTGTGTTTTTTCTTCTACGGAGCAAAATCAACTCTTCTGGAGACGAGTGGTCTTCTATCCTGATGTACACTAACTTGTACTGATGAATGAACACCAGGCTATGTTGCTAGAGAGTAAACTATGCTATGAACTCACCTTCATAGGCAGGTTGAAAGTTAGGAAAAGGGTCCAGAACTGCGTCGCAATCGTACATTTCCTGGTCAATCTCTGGATTGGGATGTGTCCATTGTGTTTTTCCACTATCTTTGCTATAGAACAGGTAGCGTCCATCCCTGGTCTTGTGCAGTTCCCAATCTTGTGGCAACGTCTTCTCCAACTCCTCGAACTCAAGTCTCGTATCCGGCGCTCTCTCCGGTTCGATAAGCGGCGCATGAAAGATCTCAATCTCGATTTCGTCGTCCAGGTTCTCAGCCGGCAGTAGCCTCAGAAGTCTGATCTCTTGAGCTTTTTCATCGAGCGGCTGGTACTCATAAGGCTGAAAAGGCTCTTCCTGCGCCGGATTCGGAGGAGGCCGTCGGTACGCGAGATCGTCCCCATCCGCGCTACGGGGCCGCTCTCTAAATGGTAAGTGAGCGGACATCTGTACAGTCGCCAGGTGTACTCGAAAATGAAGAAAGATGGGAATAGAACGGGAGACAACACATCATACTAATAAGGTCGACACGGAGGCTGTGCAGCAGGCAACGGGGCAACCCCCACAAGGCTGAGGCCTCAACTTCAACCGCGCCTACCTCGTGTAACACCAAAGCGGGGTACCCACCCAATCATTAATCCTCAACACCACCTTCCTATCCTGCCAGCGGGCGCATCTCCCGGCAGTTGCAGTACAATGAGGACTATCAAAATATCCACCTCATACTCATCGCACACATTATTCAACCTCTACACACTCCATCCACCTACTCAGCCCCTTACACTCCACCTACCAAACCCCTCACAACCTCCCATCCATCTTCCCCAGCATCGTCCAGGAACTAGCACATACCACTGCACCACCAGCACCAATCTCGCACCCCTGCCTACAACAAGTTCCTTCTCCAACAACCCCACGGCACCGAGCGAAGACGAAAACCACGAACACTACGCGTCAGACTTCACCTACACTCTACTCTCTACTCTCCACCCACACCACCTTACCTCCCCAACACCCCCGCCGCACCGCACCGAGCCAGGAAAGAACCCCACCAACACCATACGCGACACTTAACCTACACTCGCAACCAAGCAAGCAAGCACCCTCAAACACGCAAAAACCAGCACACAGTCATGACCATTTCCATTTCCATTTCCATTTCCATTTCATTACCCATGAAAACCCGTCTATTTCTACACATCCCTCCTCCCATCCCATCCCATCCATACCTATCACCTATCCAACCCAACTCACAACAGAAGCCCCACTCGCCATCTCATTCCACCCAGCCCCAATGCATCCATGCATCACACATCAAATATCATCGACATCCATCTCATCCTCGCCCTTTCCTCTTTTCTTCCCCTCCCCATCCAACCTGTCCAACCTCACACTGCCCCCCGTCTGCCGATCCGCCATAGCCATAGCCTGCCTCCCCGACTCACTGCTCTCCAAGAAATCCCGCAGGCGCTCCTTGCCAATATCCAGCGCTTGAGAGCTCGCCGCATTCGCCATGCGCGCCATAGGTCCCCACAGGTTAAGCGTGTACGTGACGTACGCGCCAATGGCGAGCAGGATGAGGAAGAGGAAGTAGATTGGGTTGCGGAGAACTACACTTGTCAGCACCTGTAGGATTGAATGAAGCGAGGGCATGGGCCCGACTTACCAGCTACTATCTCGTTCCAGCCGAGCGCAAGGAGCAGCCCGTAAAAGTACAGCGGCACCTGCGTCATGCCGCCAATCGCGCTCCGCTTGGCCTCGACGTAGACGCCGTCAGCCGTCTTCTTGAAGCGCACGAGAAGGTCGGCCTGCTTTGTGTCGCTGATGGTGGTCATTTCTTCCTCGAGGCTCTTGCCCTCGTCGTCGTCTACGCCACCGATGGGCGCGAGGTCCTCCTCGTCTGCAGGCGAGACTGAGACAGGAGCATCGCCAATCCACGCATCAAGTGGGGGAGGTGCGGACGTTTTTGAAAGTTTGAAGCGAGACAACAGGGGAATGAGGGTGATTGTCGACTCGCGTGCCTTTGTGTAGAGACCCTCGATGTCGTCGGTGGGCCGCCATATCCGAGGAACGCCCAGGTCGTCATAGCGGAATTTGTCTTCAAAGTTCTCCCTAAGCTTCAATAGGATATTGCCCTCCATAACTTCTTCATCGATCTTTGCGCGAAGCACGCCCCATGACTTGCGACGTAGTCTCCATAGACCAACTTCAACTTCCTCGGGACTAGCGTCGAAGCTTCGTGCTCGGTCTGTGAATCGTCTTTCGGCATCCTGGACGGTTTCGGTGAAGATGGTCCACACGCGATCCCATAGATCCTTCTCGGATGCAGGACGCTCGCCATGTTCAGGCGCTCCAGAGCCACCTCTGCCGCTGCCGAGCTTATTGAATTCTAGCCCAATCGACTCGTCCAAGCGTGACCGAACCCAGCGCTCGACTCGCGTAGCTAGACGACGCATCTCCTCTTTCCGCAGGCGACCGGATACATCATCCAGATCTTTCTTGTACAGATTCGTCTCTTGCTGGTAGGTGCTCCACGCGGCACCTTCTACCACAATGGCCTGCGCGTCCGCTGCGAAACTCTCCAAGGCTTTCTTCTTTTCACTTTCTACAATCTGGGCAAAGTCATAGGATGCGCCCTTCTTTTGTCCAATTTTGACGGCTCCGCTCACGGCGTCGCTGAACGCCTCCACACCAGACTTGTGAGCAGCGCTGAGCTGCTTCTGGAAAAGAGCCTTGAGCCGCGAGTCGACCTTGCTGACAAGTTCCGCGCTCTTGCGCGTGTATACACCCTTGTGGTACCGGCTAGCATTGGTTTCAAAGTCTTTAAGAATTTGCAATCTGGCGGCGTTCATAACAGCACCAAGATCGGGGATGACCGACGGCTTTCCTGCGCGCGCATCTTCTGCTTGCTTGTCTTCTAGTGGAGTGATTTTTTCATCAAATGCAACCAGGACTTCTCGCGCGATCTCGTCGCATCGGAACTGTGCGAGAAGCTCTTGCTGCGTTGGCAGGTCCAAGTCCTTGTTGTTCACGATCTGGTCCCAGACACCCTCCGCATAGACCGAGAAACCGTCGGCGGGAATTCTGCGGTGGTACTGCGGTAGGAATACGGGAAGGGTGGATTCGTCGACCAAGCCGCTCTTCTTGGGGTCGTTGTATCCTTCTCGGAAGCGTGCGCCCAGCTTCTCCACCTCCTGCTCGAACTTCTCCGGCTGTAAGATTTTGTGGGGTAATGCGGCGAATGCGAAATCGAAGTAGTCTTCTATCCGTGACTGCTCGAGGCCTTTCGGTTTCGAAATAGTTGACCAGAGCTTGTTAAGATCTGCTATTAATGTGTTTTGGAGATTAGCAAGAGGAGTCGTCCCGAGGTGGTCGCGGATGACGAAGAATAGGAGCGATCGCGGCGTGTTTCTGTAGCGCATTAGCACATCCCATAACAGAGACGGAGCATACGCACTTGTTGTCCTTGACGAAAAGCTGCAGGTTGACCTCGAACACCGTCTTGAGCAGACCCATGTTTGCGCCCTGGTACAAGCCGACCTGGTGCTCCCAGATATTGACAATCAGCACCTCGCTCGTTGCCAGGGCGAACAGGGCGCTCTTGCGCTCAAAGTCCTGGTCTTCTCCGCGCTCGCGTCCGTCTGTGCCCTCGACATCCATGACCAGGATGTTGTCAGCCATGCCCCTGTCGGCGCCCTCGTGCTTGTTCTTGCTCATCCATATCCCCTTTGTCGTCTGGCGGCGCTCCTGCTCGGACATGACACCGAACTGGGTGCCGAACAGGTAGTTGAGCAGGGTCGACTTGCCCGTGGACTGCGAGCCGAAGACGGATATGAGGTGGTAGTTGAAGCCGGCGGGGATGATCTTCTCGAGGGACAGATAGGTGCCCAGGTGGGTGCTGCAGCGGCGTGTTAGCATGCGCCGCTGGGCCCGGAAACACGCAGACACTCACTTGAACAGCTTGTCCTCGTCGACGACCTGGATGCCATGCTCGTACTCCTCGCGCGAGGCGTCCTGGCCGACGCCGGCGAAGTGGGCGTTCATCATCAGGGAGGGCGCGGAGGGGTGTTTGATGTTGCTGGGGCGGCCATTGCCGTTGACCTTCAAAGAGTCGGCCATGGTTGCTGGCCCTGGCGGTCACGGTGCGGGCTAAGGAATAATTGGTGTTAGGGGAAAGGGTGCCGCGTTGATGTCACCTGTCCGTGTCCTCCGAGGGCGCGGGTGCTCGACCGCAGTGGCCTGGATTCGCTGGCCGCCCTCGCTTAACCCATGCAGGTGGTTGCTGCCGCGCTCATGACGGAAGGCGTGCATCACGCAGCCTGCGAAACCAAGGCCTTTGAGAAGACACATGGCCTGTATTTGCGCGGAGACGAGCGTCTCGCCCATCATAAAGAACTTCGGCGACCTTCTGGAACATGCAGCCGCCCAGCGCCTGGGCTTGGCGGCTGCACTTGCCCGCATGCGTTGTGCGAGACAGCTGGCACACTCCACTGCACCGAGTCACCGAGTCAAAGCAAGCCGTTCACGACAGTGTGGAGAAGATGGCGATGAACATGGCCTAAGCGATCATGAATACGCGAACCTATCCAGGATCGGCTGTGCAGGACAGATGACGCTGTCCTCGTGGTAACGCCCGTCCCGTGCTTCTAACGTCTGGATATCTTGTCGTCCCGTTATGAATACAAAAATTCCAAACACACCGCCCGAACAATAAGCATGAACATATCATCAGCTATAAGCAACACCGACGCCGCTAGGTATCCCATTCATCCCGCCAGATCGCCAGGTGTCTTCCTGTTTTGTACCCGGCGGTAGCCAGCTCGGCGGCGCGTGTCCGTTCGGCCTACCCGCGCCCATGTCGTCATCTTTCTTTGCATCGCGGCTTTCCATGAGCGCATTCGACAATGGATACGCTCCGGTGCCGGCGGACATTATCGCTGGGCTCGCGGTGAAGTTGCCGCGAGGCAGCTTGTCGGTGGTGAGCGGCAGCAGCGTACCTTGGGCTTTGGACTGGAGCGCCCGAGCCTGCCTGTCCTTCTTCGCAGCGTCTGATGTCCTATCATACAGGTACAGCCCCACAAACGTCATGAAGAAGCCGGATGCTTGTATCTTGGTCATCGGCTTCCCAAACCAGATGATGGCGAACACGATGACGAAGACGCGCTTAATGAGGCTCGCAACCGAGTAGGTGACGGGCGAGATCATAGATAGTAGGACAAAGGCAACGATGTTTTGGCCGAAATGAAACGTGCCATTGAAGATGAATTCGAGGAACAAGCGCCCATGGTCGAATGCTTCGGGATGCTCGTTCAGATTGATCGAGGCGCTGCTGAGGAAATCGGCCAGCAGCCCGAAGCCTTCAGACCATAACCACAGCGGGAGGGTAAGGATCAGTGCAAGCCCAGACGAGTAGCACAGCAAGTTTAGCTTGTCAGGCTTGGTAAACTTGGACGGTGGAAGACCTTCTTTCTCGGCCGCAGCTGCATCGTTGAACAGCTTCTTAGAAATAATGTTCTGTGTAACGAACAAGATGGCACTCGCGAATGCCATGATAAGTCCCATGAAGTTGGCATTGAAATCCGCGGAGCACGCCATGACCACACCGAGCGTGAGTGGGATCAAGGAGAGGTACGTGGGTGTTGAATAGCGGATCCCGAAGAAGATGCGGTACGCCCCCACGGTGAGCAGCGGAGACAGCCCCTTGATCGTGTGAACCAAAGACACGGGTATTCTCCTAGTAGCATCCGAGCTCAGAATGTGTCCTCCAATCTGAAATACGGCGAGTGGGAGCGTAGTCATGATGAGCTCCTTGGTTGGTGGACGGATCCCATATTTCAGGAAGGGCAATGTCTGCTTCATGCGGGGATATCTGCGGGCCAGCGCTGCAAGGAACAAGCACCACCCAGAGACGAACATGAATTGTATGACCGTGAGCGTGACCGGTTTCGGAAGGGCCGTGAGGATCGCTTTCGACGAGGTGTTGGAGACGATGGAGGTCATGTACCAAACGCCGCAGAGCATCTGTACCCGTTAGCAATGCGCCTGGATATATTCCATTCCCAGTTACATACAACAAGCGCGGGCGAAACCGGCGCCTTGAGTGCATCTGCAAGCTCGTGCGCATTCTGGCTGACACTGGCCTTGCGCGTCCGTATCGTCCTGATTGCCTCGCTGAGACTCTTCTGCCTGCCGTGCCTGGTGGTGGGGCCATGCGCCGAGCTATGCCCTCTCGCCCGCTGTTCTCTCCGCGGCTGCCAGCGATCGGGGGTATGTATGTTTCCGTTGGGCTGCTGGCTGCGACTCGGGCTAGGAGTCCGCGATATGAGGCCGAAGGGCTCCTCCTCATGCGTCGGCAGCAGGTCGGGCTGGAAGGCGGGGAACTTGAAAGTCTCCTTGGGATTCGCATCGGGCAGCGCCGCGGTAGCCATTGCGGCTGGGATCGAGCGTTCGTCTTGCGATTTTGCGTTGTTTCGTTAAGCCATGGACGCTGGGATGATGCGACGCGATCGGAATCGGAAGACTAGGTGGCCTGAAAGCGGAGCTCGCCCTGCGGGACACAGCGTCGTACACGTGGGCGGCCGGACTCTCGCAGAGGTTTTCGTAGCGCCTGGGAAGGGAGGTTGGCTGGCGCAGCGCTGTTGCGGCTGTTGTTAGCGACATTGAACATCCTCCGCCCAAATTGGAACCATGGTTCCGCGACAGGGGCAATCTATTCACGCTTAAGCTGCGGCTTGTCCTTGGCCCAATGACGTCCCAGCCCCGCGTCCGCCACCATCACGTTGCACCCCCACAGTGTGCATGCTGCATAGTACAGGCACCATCATTGGCATCGCGATTCTGCCATGCCTTTCTGTTCCATCTTCGCGGTGTGGTTGTGGTGGCTCTCGGTGGTGCTTCGCCGTCGCGCGTCACCTTTAGACATGAGCGCGTAGTCGTTCCGCTGGGCGTGCGGGAGCAGCATGCACCATTCTCGTTCAGCAGCTCGTGGCTGATCTTGGGGCCGTATCAGATCGGAACAAGAGGGACGGCCACATTGCATGATTCGTTGATCTAATCATCGACACTGACGGCTCCGCAAAAGCAACCTGGGGAGCTGACCCTCTCGAGTGCGTAGGGGGGTTTCGTTCGCTATAGTAGGATCCCGACGCGCAGTTTCGGAGCACCTGTTTCACCAGTTTTCTCAAAGAATCTGGAGCTTGGTTTCCAAGAGGTTCTCATGCAAGACTCGTGAGAGCAAGCTGCGAGCGTGCAGCCAATGCATTCACCAGTAATGTTTTAAGTAGAACACTTGTAGCTGGCCAGACGAGACCGGTGACTTTCAAGGTTTTGTCAAATTCCCATAACATTTCTTCCTTCAATATGTAACTACCTACAGGACTGTCGGTAGCGGTCATCTTTTGACTTTCGAAGTCTCGCAAAACCTAACTTGCACGTCGATATATGAACCGCACAAGATAACCTTTCTACATCCTGGCAGAATAACCTCATATGCTATGCCTCGGCCGCCAGCGAAGAACGCGACTTGCGTTCCAAGAAAAGTAGATAGCTCATCTGTCCTTTTGTGCCTTCACGGCCAGTCACCTCGGAGTTGCACCACGGGCTTGAATGATGCTAATGCATTTGGCTACAGAAGCGGGACTCGAAGCTGATAACGGCCTGGTTACACATACTCTGGACCTCGTACCAGACCTTCGTGCTTGTGATGTACCCTACTGACGTAGTAACTTGGTCGGGTGATGATTGGCGTAAAAGTTTGGATGCTTACAGTTGGAATGCAAACTAACTCAGTCTAGACACATGGGGCTTTGCCGATGTACAGGCGGCTGTAGACAATATCCCAGACTGGATCGAACAGGCCGGTTGGCGAGGACTAGATGTATATACCAACCGCTGGATCGTAACCGGCCATTCGAGTGGTGGACAAGGGACTTGGTACCCGCTAACCCGTCCGGACAAGATTCTGGTTGCAGCACCTGTATCTGGCTATGCTTAGATTCAAAGTAAGTTCATCTCAATGCGCCTCGGTGTCTGGTATCTTACAGAGTATGTCCCGTACAAGCTCTAGCGGCCTGCAAACCCGCGACGCACAGCTGTACTCAGTGCTGCCACCAATAGCTACCGCCATGAAATGTTCATGCCCAATGTTCATGGTTTTCCCATCCAGCAGTAACATGGTGGAATGGAAGACAACGTGCCAGCTTACAACTCGCGACTTTTGACCTAGCTATTGTTCATCTCGGGCACTAACTCTAGCTACAACGGTGTCGTTGGGCAGAACCACTGGTGGGACACCGTCATGACCACGCCGGAGCTGGTGGAATGTTATTACTTGCGGACCAATAGCACCGATACGCTCCCTAGGAAGCTAGAAGAGTTCGAGATAGCTGTCGGCGATTCTGGAAACATGGGTTGAAAGGTGTAATCAAGGTGCTCCAGTTTGAGGACCTGGGTTAGTACGGCTGCGTAGCTGTCAAAGGGCGTGAGATCACTACGTCGAACGTGGTGAGCGTAGAGTTTGACCCTACAACTTGGGGTTGCGGTTTGATGGCGTTGACATCTCAACTGAGAAAAACAACAGATGATTCTTCCGGTATGACGATGGCTTCTGGTCCATTGATTCAGCTACCATTACCGACAATGCTCGGATTCGTCGAGGCCGCTAACTGGGGTCCACGACCGCCATACTCCGCATCCACGACCCGTTCATCATCCGCCACCAAGACACTATCACAGCCACGCACCTCGCTCTCCAGGTCTCCCGCAACCTCCATCAACACTTCCAGGACGACGCCAAAATCGTCTCCTTCACATCTTGGAATGTCACCACGAATGGCACGAGCAACGTTATGACCCTAGCCCTTGGCGATACCGCGCTTCCTAACTTCCACTCGGACTTCCCTGTCCAGCCTTCGAACTCTGGTATTTCTGTCCGCGACCGCAAGGGGACGCATAGCTATGGCCGCAATGAGGAGTCTGTCGGTGCTGAATTCTGCGAGAGGAGCGGCTGGAACTCGTGCTCTGGGGAAACGACGAAGAAGCATTAGCGCAAGCCGTGAGGCTGGTGACTGGGGTCGGTCAGCCAGACTTTGCGTTGCTGGGTGAGAGGGCGAGGTGGAAAGGCGTGGAAGGTGCGCTTGCGTTGGGGTTCTTTGACCATGCCTGGGCGGTGACTGCGTTGTCTCTTGAGATCCTTACGTACGTGTTTGGTACTTGAATTTCTGCTTGACAAATCATCCAGTCACAGTATAGTTGATGAACCGACCTCGAAAGCTACTACTCAAACCGGTGGCACACCCTAGAGCTGACAGGCTCCATCAGAATCCGTCCCGATCGCTGCCGTTTACTGTTCACCTTCACTACACGCCCTTTCAAGCCCCGCGTCAGTCACGCGTCACTAGAAAGCATTCGCGCGGTGAAGCAAGGTCGTTTGCCGAATTCTACGCGTTTCGTCGGCGCGAAGCCATAACTTGCGCTGTGACGCGCCGTTGTCGCGCCTGCCCTTCTTGAAAGTTTTCCGCACCTTCGTCCCACTCCACTCTCTCACCTTCCACCTCTTCTCGACACTCTCTTTTCTTCCTTCTCTTACGACGTACGCCGCGGTATTCGCTCCTTGCACTCTCTTTACTATCGCTGCTGCCCTCTAGGGACACCAGCCGCAGCCGCCCGCGAGTATATACGCACCCTGTAACTGACTTGTTTACCCTCTCCAACCAACGGTTCCTATCTACTCTGGCCATTTACGCCGCCAATCGGGGACTGTTCGCAACTGTGTTTCACATCTTATCTCGGGTCTGATATCTCGGATCTCTCGAATCGAATTTGCCAATCTACCAATACCCGACACTACCGACAGCAACATGAGCTTCAATCTTACCTCGGACGGTTCTCCTACGCCGCGCAAGGCCGTTTCTCGGTTCCCCGTGCCCAACGATCTCAGGCTTGATACTTCCCCAGAGGTACTTGGCTTTGGGCCGGTAGGCACTCGCACTCGTCAACACCCCTCACAGTACGTGTGGCCTGGCAGTGCGATGTTGACCTCCAATATGCAGGGTGCGAAGCGTCCGCTGGGCTCATCGACACTGGGCAATCAGATGATGCCACCGCAGCCGAACATCGATGCTTATAAGGTAAGGCTACTACTCCCTCCATCTAAGCTGTCGCTAGATCTCCATGCTCACATCTGAAAAGATCAAGATCGAGCAAGGCAATCATGGCGATGGTTCCGTTGTCGACTCTTTGCTTCAACGCCTACATGAGCAGCGTTCTTCTCCTAACGACCAGTACGGTTCTTCCAACGGCTCTTTTCCGTTGACCCCGGCCACGGATGAGTACATCAGCGGTACCCCCAACACTGAGCCTGACTCTGTCTTCGTTGAATCTGCCGAGCTACGCAAGCTCAAGGCTGAGCTGCAGGAGGCGCGCAGTGAAGTCGCTCGCATGAACCAAGAGCTCCACAGCACCCACGTCGCCAAGTCCACCGTTGAGCATCTTGGCCAGTCATCGGAAGCCGACTACGCCTATCCTGATGAGGTGACTGAGCAAACCCTCACGCAGCTGCAGAACAAATTCAATGCAGCAAACCGCACGAACTATGCTTGGGGCAACGAGACGCGTCCCTTCTACAATTCCGGTGCTCAGCAAGGCTTTCCAGGCATACAGGCTCCCTCCCGCCCCCCCATGCCTCAACAGAACTATCGTGGTCGAAACAACTATCTGAATGAGCCTACCCACTTCCCGCTTGACCAAGGCTTCCGTGGTGGCAGCAACCCACCGACCCGTCCCACGTCCGGTTTCGATCCTCCGATGTACAACCAGTACGTTGGCCCGCAGATGTACACGCCCTATCAGCCCACCCCCATTGGAACTGCCGGCCCCGTTGGACCTATGGGCACTAGACTATCCCCCGAGGCTTCTGAGTTCAGCGTTAGAGACGCCATGGGCCCCTCGCCTTGGAACTCCCAGGTATGATTCAGCGCAAATGCATGTAACAACGCTTGGGACATGTGGCTAACAAATCGCAGCCACCGTCCGATGTTGGCAATGGCTCTCAGTACGTCGCACCTGCTGAGCCAATGAACTATCGCCGTCTATTGGATCGCAACATGAGCTGCAATTGGAAATATATTGTCGACAAGATCATCTGCAACAATGACCAACAGGCCTCCATCTTCTTGCAGCAGAAGCTCAAGGTCGGCACTCCTGACCAGAAGTATGAGATTGTGGAGTCGATCATCGCTCAGGCGTATCCTCTTATGGTCAACCGCTTTGGCAACTTCCTCGTCCAGCGCTGCTTCGAGCACGGAACCCCGGAGCAGGTACGGAAACCCACTTTTGTAACTTCGATGAGCGTTACTAACTCGTGCTCGCAGGTCATCGCTATCGCCGGCGCGATTCGTGGAAACACGCTCACTCTGAGCATGGATCCGTTCGGTTGCCACGTCGTGCAGAAGGCTTTCGACTGCGTACCTGAAGAGTACAAAGCCACCATGGTTCACGAGCTTCTTCGACGCATCCCGGAGACCGTCATCCACCGTTATGCTTGCCATGTGTGGCAAAAGCTCTTTGAGCTCCGCTGGAGCGACTCTCCTCCTCAGATCATGCGATATGTCAACGAGGCCCTTCGCGGCATGTGGCACGAAGTTGCTCTGGGCGAGACTGGCAGCCTGGTCGTTCAGAACATCTTCGAAAACTGCCTTGAGGAAGACAAAGTACGTCAGGGAACAGATGTAGCACTCCCAAGCTAACGCGTAGCAGCGCCCTTGCATCAACGAGGTGCTGGCCAGCATCGATGTGATATCCCATGGCCAGTTCGGCAATTGGTGCATCCAGCACATCTGCGAGCATGGAGCTCCCGCCGACCGTAGCCGAGCCATCGACCACATCCTTCGATTCGCTACAGACTACAGCGTCGACCAATATGCATCCAAGGTCATCGAGAAGTGTCTCAAGATTGGTGGCAATGACTTCCTCGACCGATACCTCGAGAGGGTTTGCGAAGGCCGTCAGGATCGTCCCCGCATGCCGTTAATCGATAGTAAGTGGACTCGTTCGCGACCATGTTTACTGCTAACGAAGAGCAGTTGCTGGTGATCAATTCGGCAACTACTTGATCCAGTACATTCTCACCAATAGCGGTTCCCACCATCGTGAGGTTGTCGCTTCCCACATTCGCAAGCATATGGTGTCCCTCCGCGGTTCGAAATATGGCTCTCGTGTCGCCATGCTCTGCTGCAACCCAGCTCTTGCGACGCGCCCTGGCCCGCCGGGTGGTCTCATCTCGCGCAACTACTCGGGAGTTAGTCGAACCGGAAGCGGCAGCACCTATGGTAACTTCCGCTGAATGCCATCCCAATCCTACCAACACGTCGGTAGCTGCAACCATCTCAACCCGGCGCCTTTTTCTTAGAATCGACGCAAATGTTGCAGCATACTATCCGTTTGGGTATCGCACGTAGCTATGGACGCGCTCGCATTCGCTTACGTCCTCGATCTCCAAAAGGTATCATGGATATGCCAAAAATACGCCCATGTCGAAAAGATTGATCGAAGCCCTTGGGATACAAAAATGATGCATTTCCTACCGTCGGTTGGTTCAGCATTGTTTCCTGCAAAACATTACCTTCCTATCTTCTCCTTTGTTTAGCACGGCGCATCTCCAGTCGGACCAGACTTGTTGCAAGTTTACCTCGGAGGCCAGGCGTATGAGCTGATGGAGCTACTTGACACTTGTTACTTTGTATGCCTATCCTTTGAATTGAACAAAACATGGCGAAAATGGTAGCATGATTACGAGTTCGACTGGGATGTAGGTATTTTTCAAAATCCATGACATCCTGGCTGTGTCTCTTGTCTTGATTGTTCCTTTCGTGAGGTTGGTGTGCATTCGCGCGTAACCATTCTTGCAGGGCGAGAATCTCCAGCCCCGAGTTGGTGCGAACTTCGGGCATGCTCGGTGTCGCATCGGATCGCATTCGGGGCTTTCGAAACTGGTCACCAAAACTCTCAACAAGCACGAACAAGCAGCGCAAAAGTCGGCAGCATGGCAGAATTGTTTCAAATCATTTTTGGAAAGCAGGGAAGGCTGGATGCTTCGATATTTCTGTTGCGGCCTTGCGGCGTGGCCGTGAGTGCCGAGATGCCGCTTCGGCATCTTTGAGATTAGGCCCAGGGTCCTGCGGATCTCGGCAGGTTGGCGAAAATTATGGATGCTTACATGACTGTTGTGATGCAGCAGCGAACGCGTTGCGTTGGAGGGTTTGTGATGCGAACTGTGGAGATACAAGTATCGTCATGGGAAGCGTTGCAGAGGCTTCTGAGCTATGAGATGTGTAGAGAGAGGTCTTTGCCAGCTTGGGCTATTTAGTTGCTAGCTTAGATACATGTTCGAATGCGGCGACTGAGAAGGAATAATTTCGAACATGCCGATGGCACCCAAAATGTCGCGTGATGAACTGACCGCCCTCGTGTAAGCCGGGTGGTGCCGCCGACTCTAGGCTTTAGCTCGGGGCGCTCGGCGACGTCACCATTGAGTATTGTTGCCGTCGCCCTGCCGCCGCCTGCAGCACTCGTCTTTTATAAGGTCACGTCGTCGCCCCCAGCCTGACGTCAATTCCTCGCTTTCTGCACACTGCATACGCACTTCCTGTACCACGAGCCCACCGCGCCGTTCGATTGAAGATTTAAAGCCAGCCACACGATAAAGCGAACGCCATGAAGATTCTTACAAAAGAAGAGGAGCAGGCGCATTACGAGTGAGTAGAGAAGATGGATGTACGTATGGAGACGAGGCTGATCTTCGGACAGTGCGACTGTTAGGGGTGGAACCGTTGGCGGTCTCATCGGTTTGGGGATAGGCGCCGCGGCTGTCGTGGGCGCGAGCAAAAGATACCGCAGCTTCCGAGCGCTCTCGATACCGTTCCGCGCCTTTCTCATCACATCCTCCGGTTCCTCCGCCGGTACATAATTTTCCTCCCAAGCTTCTAGTCGAAATGTAGTGTGCTAATGGTGCGCAGCCGTCATCGCCGCAGACCGCGCTTCCAACGCCTTCGACATCTCGCAAAACCCCGACAAGCAGCGCGAAATCGAGCGCGAGCGCCACCGCGAACAACTTTACAATGCCAACAAGAGCGCCATGACGCGCGCAAAGGACTGGGCGTCGGATAACCGGTACCCGCTGCTCTTCGGCTTCTGGATCGCCTCCATGGCGGGCTCCTGGATCGCCGTCAACCGCAGCCCCATGTCTGGCGCGCAGAAGATCGTCCAGGCGCGTATGTACGCGCAGGGACTCACGCTGTCGGCGCTGCTGGCGAGTTTTGCATTTGAGGGGAACGATGTTGCGAAAGGGAAGGGGAGGTGGGAGACGATTACTGTGCTGGATCCGAATGATCCTGAGCACAAGCATATGATTGAGAAGAAGATACATCATGAGCGCTATGCGGGCGAGGACCAGTGGAGAGGTATGTTTACTGCATCTGTTATGCCTCGTTATGCTGCGAGGCAATGCGCAAGGCTTGGCATGAGCGATAGCCGGCATTGCGAGGACTGTTGACTAATGTGTTGCAGAGATGGTCGAGGCCGAGGAGGCACGGATGAACGAGGCCAAGGCGGCGGAGAAGAAGAAGCAGCAACAGCATTCGTCTGAGTCGAAGACTGAGTCAAAGAAGCAGGCCGAGAAGTCACACAAGGATGAGAAGGAGGCGGAGAAGAAGTCATAGAGGACCCTTTCGTCGTTGCGGTTCCATTCCTACGGTCGACACAAAGACGAAGTATTTCCTATCGTTTGAATGGCGTTGGGTGGCATTGCCTGTTTTAGACCAGATGCCGAATGTGTATTTCTAGCTGATGGTTGCATTGTAGATATGTTTCGGTCGTTGTCTAAACGCGCGGTATGTGTAGCTGAATATTGAATATCAGGATATCTTTGTGCACAAGTCGAATACCTCATATACTTTGCAAAACGGTCTGCAACTAAGTCCAGCCTGGTTCACAATCGGCAACAAGTTATCCCAATAGCCCTCTCCTTACAAGCATCCCCCCCATGCCACGCTATCTAAATAGTTCCCATCATCTCCTACATCGCACTAGAACCTCCCGCGGCGAGTCAATCCGACTTGCAGGTCTCCTCAACCTTGAGCCGCTTCCCCGAGCTCGAGGGCGTATAGTCGGAATCTTCCTGATCGTCATGATGCCAATACCCGGCCTCGGACTGAGAATAGTCACCCTACGCTGGAGCAATACAAATAGGTCGGAAGTGTCCTGTGCCGCGTGCCTCGCCTTCCTTGGATGGAGATTGTGGAAAGCGTTCATCTCAAAGAATCAAGCATGCCATGACTACCACAACACTGAGTCAGCAGATACACTTTACAAGAAGAGGAATTGTTTGAAACTGAGTGCACAACAGGACGACATGGCCTAGGCGAGATGTGACGTCACCTTATTGAATAATTGGCCGCCTCTGAGCTTACCGAGTACATCAAGGCTGAAACTATCGCTCTACAAAACGAGTACAATATTTGCGAGCCCGAAAACAGAGTGTAAAACTAGGCATCATCAAAGTAATGACTTCTCAACCTCCATTCGCACTTTTCGTGCTCGACGAAAATATCGACATTGAGGTGAGTGCAACTGCAAACATCCACGATACCTGTGGCTAATAACTACTAGTACCTCAACAGAAGCCTCAAACTCGCCCATGACTGGGACGCGAACGCAACATGGGACTTGTGGGTAGCGACCAACTCATATGAAGACATGCCCGCGGCACCAGGCGAAAGGCAACCTCCACCAGAAGCCACAAAGCCACCACTTGAAAACTCGTTTAAATCGCCATGGATTGGCAAGACTGTAGAGGATTGCGCCGTGTGGTTGCAAAATGCACCAGATAACAGCGGTGTAGAGAGGGAATATTTTACCGCGATGAATCGTTTCTCTAGGGAGGACGATACCGTGCTTACATGTCGTGTTCGGAGTGGAAGTAGCAGGGTTGAGGTTGGCTATTACCCATTGGCCACTGCGGATATATCGATGTATATGATTACTAACCGTGGTTCGAGGTTTGACGAGGCGGGATATACATATCAGGCCCGGGTGAGGCGCGACGGGAAGCCAGATCGAAGTCAAGGAGGCCCGTTTTATTAGAAAGTATTCAACGCCTGCTTCCGCTAATGTGTTGAACGCCTCTTGAATTCTACGTTATTCATATCTTGTATACACGCACAACCTGATATGTCCGTCCTCCCAGCGTACGTGCGAGCGCCCATCCATACAGATCTTATCTCGAAGCAAAAGCACGACCATCTCAAACAGCCAAAGACATTCCAACAGCCCTAGAGCTCCGACGAGAAGGTTTCATCACAGCGCCTGCGGTCAAAAGTCTCCAGGGTCGCTTTCAAACCCGCCGCAGGCCCAGACCCGAAAGCTGCTTGGCCCTTGGCATCGAGTTCCTCCAATGCCTTCTCGACCCTTTCAACGGCTCTGGACGCACGGTGCGTTGTGAAAGCCACATTTTCGCAGTCCTGAAGCTTTCTGAGCACCTCGGCGCAGAAGAGGAAGATGGCGATGAAGTTTACCCGCGCGAGGGGCTCGTCGCCGGAGAATTCACGATGGGCTGTTAGGTGCATTTGCTCGGTTATCTCCACTACGGTCCAGGTTTCTATCGGTGGTAGGCTTGCTGAGTTGGGGCTGGTCTCTCGCAGAGCTTGAAGGAATTGGAACGACCCCGTGTGTATTTCATCTTGGCTTGCTTCTTCATCTTTTTCAAGAGGATGCGGATATCGATGAACTACCGAAGGACCGTGGTATTCGCCGCTGCTGTTTCTCCACCCCATATCCGTAGTCAGAACAGGGCGATTCCCGCCGTACACAGCCTGCTGTAGGAAATGTGCAATCTGCATAATCCAAGCGGCGAGAAGCATTTCCTGTAGCAGGTCGTCGCTTTCAACCTCTAACGGTTGGAACCCGTCTTGATCATCTTGATCCCTTTGATTATCGTCCCCACTGTCGTTGTCCGTGGCTAGCGTACTGAAAGAATGCCGGTACACGGCAAAGCCCGGGGTGTCCTTACGGGATGTAGGTTTCGAGGGTTTCGGCGGCATAGGAACAGCTTCCAGCTCACCCTGTATCTCCCGCAAGGCGGCCGTAAACCTTTCGTGGCCCAGTGTCGACTGAGAAACACTGTTCCCTTCCCGCTGACGATACTTCGCCGTAACCTCCTCGCGGAGTTTGATCGCGGTAGTCAAGATCCTGCGGATAGCAGGCGGTGCGCATACTTTTCGGAGCGCAATGTCATTTGCCGCCCTGACCAAAGCTGACATCTTGACATATTGCTTCTTAGGCCCTGGGTATGTTGGGACGGGGACGTTGCTATTGGTGATGATCCAGTGGAAGACCTGGACAGTGGCTTTCTGGTAGGTCGCGGCCCTGGCTTGAATGTGTGCATGCACAGATGGATCGAAGAGCTCTCGAGCAGGCATGGATGGATTGTTCTGAGGCAGATTATGTACGGAAAGGTCTTTATGGTTGGCGTCAAGGATTGTCTTTATATTAGGTGAAGGGTTCTTATGGGATATCTTTGAGAGGCTTAAAGGACGCGTGTGTTTTGCTGACGCGGTTGGTGGTTCCCTGGATGGTGTTGACCGGCTGGAAAGGGGCATGTGGGGATCCCGGAGTCGTGGAAGACAATATGGAGGCGCCCGTGGGTGCCCGTAGGCGTCTGGAAAGGGTCGGGTGATGTCGAAAAGTTCACAGAATACACTGGGTGCGCGAGGTATCCGGTATGTATGAATTGATGCCCCACAACGTGACAGTGTCGTCACAGGAAATTTGAAGATCAAGGGGGTTGTAGTCCCAATCCGGCAACGACGTGGCTCAGACCATTTCCTTAGGACCGGGGGAATAGTCCTCAACCAACAGGTCGGGACCACACCTGACGATATTGCTGACATCGCGAGAGGCAACGTTAGTCAGAGCTAAGACGCACGCAGACGAGATCTCCGACAAGACGCGCAAGTACTCATCGTATACAAGTTACTAACAAACGGGTCACGATTTGCCCAGCAGAAAATCTAAGGAGTTTGCTCCAATGTACCAAACGCGAACACCATTTTCCAAAAGCGACAGAGACGGCAAACTGGTGGAGGTCCGGACAGGGAGGTCCGGATTAGTATTGCAAACACTGTCATATCATAGCGATCGTTGGTCCGTTACTGATGGTTGCGCTAGTACAACGGCGTTGTGTTGGGAGTACCATGGACTTGCGCCCTGCATGAGAATACCTGCCAGCTTATAGACGATCGATAGTATATTTGTGCAAATGTGTGTGTGTGTCTTTGCTCGCAGTTGCACCGTTGTCCAATTGCCTGTATACTGATTGTTGAGGGAAACTTTCGGATATAACGGTTCATGTATCGGATATCTTTCGAGGAAAGTCCTCAAGTATTCCTTAGATGCTCCTCATACAATAAACTGAAGAGCTTACAGAAGCTCATAATGCTTTTATATACGAATACAACTGCATCTAACTCAAGGTAGGATCTTGTCTTGTGCCCTAATTCGTTTATCTTGACCTTTCATCACTCACAAATTCTTTCACTCGTAGTCAACAGCATAGACCATTGAGCATCGGCCAAAGTCGCAATGAATCCTTCAAGTCTTCGCATTATAGTGCCTTGGCTCTATACGCAACACGCCCCGTCGGTCATAAACTCCCCTTGTAGGCATACCTTGCCTCGCACTCTATTTCCCACCTCCTGCAAATCCTGTTGACGTCAACATCAATCACTTTCAACACAGACCCACCAAGTCACAGGTTGTAAGGATATCTGGCCTTATTCTCTATCTTTTTGATCTAACCCAGAACTTGCATCAGTATCATGTCTGATACGTCGCCAACCCAGAACAGCCAACCCGCCCTGATCAGGCTAAGCTACAATGGAGATGTTATCCCCAACCCGTCCGGAAATGTAAATTCTGTCATCCGCCTGCTTTGCTCATCGGCGTGTCTCAGCCATGGCTCTCTGGTCTTCAGGGCTATGTTCGCCCCAGACCACTTCGCGGAAGGCGAGGACCTATCGTCCATCTCACTCCCCACAATTCCACTTCCCGACGACGATCCCGATGCTATATACCGACTGTGCAAGATCCTGCACTTCGACATGGACATCGCAGATTGCACCGAGCCGATCGAACCGACCGGGCTGCTCGATGTAGAGCAAAATGGCCGTTTCGCCGATTTCGCCATTGTCTGTGACAAATATGACTGTCGAAAGACCGCTATGCCGTGGATCATGGCTTACTTTCCATTGGCTTTGCATCGCTCCCAACAAATCGGCATCGAGAAGCTACTCTTCGTGACTTACGTCCTGGAGCTTCCCAAAGAATTCCAGGAGACGGAGGCCCAATCGACGTTCTCTCTGCTGTGCACGGCACAGACCTGATCCCACGAACACTCCTCGATAACATCGTATTCTCTTGCAATGTCTACCAATCTGGAGCCATAAGCGTCACTCAACCTGGAATGATCCGGCACTATACGGATTGGGTTGCTGCCTGTCCCAGAATAGCAACTACCGCGGCATCCTGGCTACGCAACCTTGCCGCTTCGCAGCTGATAGCCCTGCAAAACACATTGGTGATGGAAATCAAAAACCTCTTACATCGGTTTGCGACTCTACCAATTGAACAGGACCGTCGATACTCGTGTTCGCTTCCTGGCCAACCCCCCTGTGTTTGCAGAGTTGCAGAACAATTGCGGGACCATACGGTATCGCATGTCAAGAACATGGTCGATGGATGCGAGGTTCTGTGCTTGTACTGCGCTCTTCTAGAGGAGACGGAAGGCGAGGGCGTTGTTTGCGCGAATCATTTGGGACGCACAGCAAGCTCATAGCCACATCGCCGGATGGTGGCCGATCGAGGTAAGGGCTGTTTAGTCGTATTTGGGAAATATTGAGGCTACACGGGATAATTTTTTATGATGTATCTTAGAAGAGTTTGCGATGGGGTGTCAGTATTTACCCTCACTGGCGTATGCTGATGGTTGATGGGTTATCTGGGAGGTATATGGATCTAACGGCGTTGGGAAGCGATCTTACGTTATCAAGTAAATTCCATTATCCCGAAATGAATACTCTTCTAGCATTATAGAGTCTTCTGCTAATCGGACTCGAACAACCGCCCTTTGATGGTGGGCTCATATGGTGGGATGTCTAACGGCTTCGGTGCGTGGTCTTGTTTGCAGTTCACTTCCGCCCACCTAAGCCATCCACCATAAGTGTTTTCCTTGCAATCCGTCCCTTGATACTTCCTCCATAGCATTCCCAAAGTGTCTGCACCAAACAACTTCGCCGAGAAGCCGTGCCCGAGTTTCATGCACCAGCTCTCAGCAACCGCCTTCTCCACAATAGTCCTTGCAAGCTTCTGGTCTTCATTCTCTGGCTCTCCCGGTCCAGGTAAGGAGAGAGAAAAGAGCTCATGCTGCCTCTTGCTGATCCAATTGGTCAACTGTTCGTGTACGTAGGTGTGGTCAATCATGCTGTAGAACCAACACTTCTCCCGCACATACTGAGGTCCGTTCCAATCGCCCTGCTCATCAAGCCACCGCTGAGCAGCACCTAGACACTGGATCTGCACCGCATAATCCGTCATGGCTGCATCGTCAATCACCATGTTGTCCTTGCCCTCGTCCTCCACTACGACTTCCTGCGGCACTCGCATAAGCGGCACATGGCTGACAAGCGGATGCTTCGAGGCGCCTTTCGTATTCGTTTTCCCTTCCCAAAGTTTGAGCAGGATGTAGTGTGCCCGCGCAATGAGCGGGTTTTCCGGAGTAGACATCAACCAGAAGTTCACGGCTGAGATCTCGGGTGGCTCGCCCATGGTAAACCCTGCGAAGTCATAGGGTGAGTTGATATTCCCAATTTTTGTAGTCCAGAGCCAGTCGAGATCTCCAAAATGCAATACTCCAACGTCAATATACACGCCACCATACCTCAGCAGTAGCGGAAACCGAACGAGATCGGAGGTATGTTGCGCTGCGTAGCCGCCATCCATTTCTCCCTTCCGAAAGGCATCAGGTACTACTGATGGCGAAGTGATGTCGATGAAGCGGGAGATGTTGAGTGGTGAGTTAGGGACTGTGTCAACGACATATACCGTCCAGCCAAGTACGCTGTATCGGCGATGCCAAGCGATGACGTTTCGTAGGAGGTACGCCGGAAGCGTATGAATGCCGGTCATCCAGAAAGCGAATATGGACTTCGATTGAGGTTTGGGAAGCTCAGGTGATGTAAGAGATTGGGGGAGATTGTTCAGGTCTATCGGCGGCCATGGATCGCAAGGCAGGGAGGATGTCCCTGGAATTGGTGGATATTGCATCTCGAGGAAGTGAACGGAGAGTTATTGTCGCTACAGATGGCGATTCTTGACTACCAAAAGGCATCTTGCACTGCGAATCAGCCCTACTTAAATACCGTAGGTTGAATCTGCTCATCTCGACTCATATTCGTGCGCTTACCGAATTAGGCAAAGCGAGGCTCATAAAGGTGGGGCTCGAGCCAACACCGTTCCGTATGACCTATGCACATTCCGACATATGCGTCATCTATGCATTATGTTGTGTAAAGATGACTAGAAGTATCCTTGTTAGTTTATGTTAACGGGGCTCAGCCGTACAATAGCCTTTTCAATCCGCCCTGACTTCCTTCACTGCCTTCGTGGCCTCTTCGCTCCAAACCGCCATTTGGAGGAAGCGATGAGTAAAATTAACATCATGCCTCCATGCAACTTTGTAACCTGCATGGTCTGTTTTGTGCGCGTGCTCAACACCCGCGTCTCTTAACGGGTCGAAACCGCAAGTGTACACATTTAGAGGCGCCAGCCCTCCAAGCTTTTCAATATGGCTGCATACCAGGTTTCATATATTGGCGAGAAGGCGAGGTTCCGCGACGGAGGTAACAGTCCGCAGAACTGAACATACCGTTGCATTCAAGGTAACATCTAGTGTTGTTTTCGGATGCTGCAGTTGTATTGAAAGGGAGCAGAGCTCCAGGGTATAGCAAGATTTGCGCAGCGAGAGGCTTCTTGCTTTCGTTTGTTTGTCGTAGCGTTATCGCATCTGTCACCGAGGATACAACATCACCAGCGACTCGATGAGGATGTACACCACGGGCCTTCCCCAGTCATGGTCTGCGTATCTTCGCAACTCCGGACCCGTTACATGGCCCTCCTAAAACCCACGTACAGATCAAACTCACTGTAGAGTAAATACGGCGTTTCAAGAATTACATTATACAAGAAGAAAAGCTCTGACAGGGTTCAAAAACGTCTCTCCTTGTTCCTCGCTACAGTCACCCGAGCCAAAAACCCGATGGCGGGCATCACAAACCGGCCAGAGTTTTACAAGTTCGTCTTCTGTGAAAAGAATTTTAGCCACCCCGATGCGCTGCGCAATTCCGTTAGTCCATTTTAGTACCAGGAGCTGCAGCCAGACAAGCCGGATCTCTACAATAGGTATAGCTGAGATGAAGAGAAAGTCGTACTTCTCGTTGTTGTCAATGGGCTTAAGGAGTGCTTCCTGAGACATAGAGAACGACTGGTCGCGTCTGTTTATATCTGGGGAAGGATACCCGAATTGTAGAAAAGGCTCTTGGTATTTGTTGCTAGCGCCCGATGGGAGGCGTATTTGCGAATACGGAAGCCGGAGCAAAATTCCTTCCACGTACAAAAAGCCTTGGTGGACTTCCGGCAGTGTTGTATCATCTTCCTCAGACGGCGATTTATTGGTGGACTGATAGAGCGCTTGCAGACGGCCCATCATTTTTACATCTCGTTTACGTTGCCGTAACGTAGATGCGTCTTTGGATCCGCAGTCGATCCATTTGCCCAGATGTCGTATCAACAATGGGGGCTGGGTACGACTGCAGTGATCCACAACCGCATTCTTAATGCTGATGGGGCTCTCCAGATGCCACGATGCCCACGACCAGCTCGGGAATTTGTCGATTGCACGTCGGCGAAGAAATCCAGTAGACGTCTGTGTCCATAATAGAGCACTGCGGAAAAGATCTAATGGTAGACCAAAAAGAAAACCCTTTGGCAGAATAGTTTCTTTCAGCAGTCCAAATACTCCTGCGACTGCGTCTAACGCGTCTCCTTCATTCGTGAACTTCCGATCGGCATACTCTCTGATCATCGAATTGAACGCCGTCGATTGTTCCATGCCTTGCCGTGCCCCAGAGACTTTAAAAGGATTGATAAGACCTCGGGGTTCATAGTACGTCTCTATCAACCGAGGGTTGTACTTCCGAGGCCTACCGCTTCTATCATCGCTCTCGGATCCGTCCTCTGAGGTCGACATTGTATTGCAGGTGAAGAAGACCTGGTTTCGACCAAAGAAGATACAGCGCTGAGAGAGAATTCCTTCTTGGTAAGTCCACCCTCGTTTCATCCAGGTCGACTGGTCCAATTCTTCTCGTAAAGTTGGGAGAAAAGACAGGTACCGTATAGAACCTTCATGATAAACAGGCATCTGCCTCTCTTGGGCTCTCCTGTACCTGACTCTATGGAGACCGGTATCTGCACTCGAAGACCCAAGCGCGATGATAGTTGCGTGAGCTCCGCGATAGATGCGATCCATAATTCCAATTTGGGAGGCCTTATCCTCCGGGTTGGACTGGTCAATACAGACGCTGTCGACCCATAAATACGCGAACCCGAGCCTTCTTGTAACCCTCACAGCATCTTCAATCGTCTTCGGAAGTTTCCGTAGGAGCCGAAAAGGAAGATTCACGGAACCGACTGGAAAACTTGGTTGGTTCGATGAGCCCCATACGTAGCTCAGTGCAAGGTAAGAACTATCCAACGGCAGATATACAATTGATCTATGTTTCACATCAATAACGCGTATTTTCCTCAGGCTTTCTGACCACTCCGGACGACATGCAGTGTGAGATGAAGAACAAATTTTGAGCCAATTTCGAATCCGCTGATAGTCCGGTCGTAGACCAGCCCGCCGTGCAACCGGAAACGGGTGCGTGGGAACGTTTAACATGGTGACTCCTGAGGCTTCTCGACCGCTGGTGTTAGATTCGGCGAGGTCTAGCGGGTCGGCGACGCCGAATCTCGTAACAGTGCGCCGCTTGAAGGCTGGTTGACACAAGCCCAATCCATGGCCCCATAGATCCACGAAATTGCAGCACCAACAAATATCCACGAGTGGATAGTCTTTGTCACGTATCAACCGTTTCATGATAGTTGCGATGTCTGAATCCATACTTCCATCGTAAGTCGGGGCAAGTCGGTTCCTTTCGCCGTCAACGGACTTCCATCGAGAACTGACAGAATGAATGCCAAGATCATGGCAGCGGGAACAGCGACCATTGAGCCCTCCTCCAAAAAATCTGTTTTGGGTTTCTTCATCGATGGCGCGCAGCACAGAGAATGGTGAAGCTGAACGAGTGGACATGATCCTGAACAATTAGGACGATGCGCTTCGCAGCTGGTACGGTATATGGAAGAAACGGTTAAACTCGCCTTCTGGATCATGCAGGCATGATTGACGTTCGCGGCCGATTAATCGATTCAGCCTCGGTGGCTGAATAAATCGTGGCTGAGTGCATGCGCGCAGTTCAGCTTGGTGTAAGCGAACTGGCTGGCTTCTGCACTCTATACAAGCCTGACGAACGAACGATTCGCGCGAAAAGAATGCGCAGAGCCTGCTGAGCAGTCAAATCAATAAATGATGGGTCAGAATAGCCAGCCATGTATGAGGAGGCCGACGTTATGAAAATGGTTAGTATGATTCATGGACGAAGCCATATTGGCGGAACTGTGACTAGATGAACTTGTGTCAGGTCGTCTGGAAGCATGAGGCGGCAAATATGCAACGCGCGCGTACGTGCGCGCCTACGAGATACACCCTTTGTGTTCACTCCACTATGTCAAGGATGTTTCGAACAATACGGATCAGCTGATGGTGATCGAAGGTTCGATACGGAGTCCAGACAGACGTGTCAATATTGTGTGGCCGGGGGCGCCATCATCTCACCAGGTCGCCCTCGTGTTCGCTGTTGAGGTGTTCGAGCCGATCAAACTCATCGTCGAGCTCAACCTAGCTCCCAATGTCGGGTTTGCACTCGAGTTCGGTGCAGTTTTCGTGGCCTGGCATCACAAAGAGCTTTTCCCTGCACAAGGGACACGTTCCACGACAACCCTGCTGATATTCCAGGAGCCACGGTTCGATACAGCCAGCGTGGAAGATGTGATCACACTGCATTACCACAACAGCACTTGCCAATTCAGTGATATCATCCTGGCAGACGGGGCAGCAATCAGTGCTACTGGCTGTAGTGCAAGGGTTCAAGAGCGCCAGAAGACCGTGCATCTTGCTCGGAGATAGGAACTCGTCACGAGATGGCAGTATGTCGCCAAAACATAGCAAGGCACCCACCTCTCGGATCAGGTCGGTGGTCAAATCGCTTTCATGCACATGATATTCTCCGTCGGCCTGCCAATGGCCAGTGAAAACACTACCGATGCCGAGGATATCAAGCTCGACAGTGACGCCCAACATACCGTTCCGCTGAGCATCTTCGAATGTTCGTGCCTTAGCAGAAGCAGCTACAGTCTCCATGACAGACGCGAAAATCTCTTCGTCGATTTCTTCGTCGACGTCCACCATCCTAGCGTTTGCGGTCTCCATGTTTTGGATGGTAAAGTCGGCCACAGGAGTGCTGCTTTTCTGCCTGGGATCAATAGGTTTTCAGACTTTATACAAAAAAGACGGATAGTTATTATTTACGTGAGAGTTGCGTCAGGTTAAGAGGATATTATCAGTGCTTTGCGGGTTGTAGTGTAAGTGTGTACAGAATAGAAGGATATAACTACTCCATTAATAAAATACCCTCTAGAGCACGCCAATTAATAGATTCCATAGTGCTTTAGCCACGCGGGTTTGCTTTGTGGATTTACAGTGCTGGTGGTCAGCGCAGTGGAAAGATGTTGGGAGTTTGATACCAGGTCTGGTCATCTTCACTCTTACCTAGTCTAATGTCCGCGGCTTCCAGAAGCTCGCGAAGTATGATATTTGACCTAGTCCAATTTAGGCTCACCAAGTTGATGACCAGGTATAGTGATACCATAATTTAGGGTTTATCGACGTGTGGGGGTTAATCGAGACATGCTTCAATAGCTGCGGCACCCATTCTTCGTAGGTATTGCATTGACCTTCCCTCGCCCACGTCCTAACTCTGATATTATTCATAAGCCCAGTCTTGCCCCTTCTGGACTCGTGCGTTTCGAGCATCTCGAGAATCTCAACATAGAGCTTCGAGTCAGAAGGTGACATCCCAAATTAACCCTTGCAGGGGAATACACCCAAAGCATTTATCTGAGAGTATGCTGTAGATAAACACGTAGCAAAGCTGCTTTCATATTGTCTAGGATAATAGAGAACAAAAGGAAGATAAAGATCCTTGTAGTCAGATATGGGACGATGGATCATGATCATACGCTCACTGTGCGGCGAGGTGGCGCGATCCGCTGGTTGGGGAATTGGATCATTTTGGATAGCTATGTGCGTTGAAATGTGGTGTATTGAGAGCTTTCTCATGTAGCATATGATCTTATGGAGGAGATCAGCTGCAACGCCTTATCCCAGTGAAGTTGTGTCACATAGTTGCAGATCTACTCCGGCATGCCTTGCTGGAGTAAAGTCTCGAAAAACACA
Source organism: Karstenula rhodostoma CBS 690.94 (assembly GCA_010093485.1). Lineage (NCBI taxonomy): Eukaryota > Fungi > Ascomycota > Dothideomycetes > Pleosporales > Didymosphaeriaceae > Karstenula > Karstenula rhodostoma. The sequence continues at coordinate 252,091 of MU001502.1, forward strand.
TGGCACAACCAAAAATCTCTAAAATTCGTAAAAGATACAAAGATACAGTCAATTCGAGAAACGTGACGCAAGGACCCTCAAATTCCTGACGCTAGGTCTGGAAACCATTCTTATTGGATTGTATTATCTCCTATAGAGTGCTGCCTAATCGCACGTCCACATAAACATGACAAACGCAAAGAATTGTCAAAATTTAGCGTCTAAAAACCAACGTCTCAGTGTCTCCTGCGAACTTCCACAGCTCGGGGGGAGGAATTCCGGTGGCGTTGGCCAGCAAATCTCTGCTGGGGTGCACGGATTGCCCGTGCCGTTGTAATCGAATGTTACCTCCGGGAACGCCTCATGGACCTTCTTAGAGCCTTGTAGCACGCCCTCGCCCTTTCCGACAAGCATTCCAAAGAAGTCTCCTACAACCTGTCGTGACACCTGCGAGAATCTCTCTGCCGTTATGACCCCTTCCCCACCAGCGAATCCATTTGCCTGCTTCAAGAATATCAGGTCGGAGTAGTCGGTGTGATTAGAGTGGCCCATTATGCGAAGGCTCTTCGTCCAAGAGGATTGGAAGGACTCGAAGAGCGCCCAGGTGGGATCGAATCCTGCCTTTGGATCATGGCCTTCGCTTGCGAGAAGGAGCGTAGGCACGCGGGCGTCAAGCGAAGACGAGTTTGTTGCCCCGATCCCGAAGAATTGACCGTCGATGTTGATCGCTCCGAGAAATCTCTTGCCGTGCGAAGCAGTCCACTTTCTTTCCGCCAGGATTTGGCTTATCGCTGCGCTTCCACCCAGTGAGTGCCCGAAGAATGCGAAACGCTTCAGGTCAAATGGTATCCCTAGTTTCTTAGAGACCTTCGGCAAGGCGTCAATAACGGCGGAATTATCAGCTATGCGATAGGCGTGGATGTAATCGTACACTTCCTGACACGGGCTCCAGGTGAAGTCTTTGCCCACGAAGCCGGTTCCGTTCGGATATTCTATGTAAGGCGCCTCCCATGGATGGTCCACAGTGACGACCGGGTATCCTCTGCTTGCCATCTCTGAGACCAGGCCGGTGAAAAAGCGGCTTGGCGGGCCTGCCATAGCGGGTCCGAAAAGCAGCGTTGGAAGACGCAACTTATCGTGCTCCTTTCGCGAGAGGGGTTTCCCATTCAAGGCCAGGTTAGCTGTGATGTTGCTGAAGGTTCCGTTTGGCACCCCGTAGTATACATCGTAGGCTGCGCTCAGTCCATCCCAGATATATTTCTGAGCGGGCGCTTCGTCATGTGTAGGATAGTAAACATTGACGAGTAGGGACTTGCTAACACCCTCAGGTGCCACTGGATCATTCAAAGTGGTGTGCTTCAACACGTAGGGCTTTGTGCCGACATTATATGGTCCTGTGGGTGGCGGGAGACTGAGTCCCGAGACAAGAAAGAAAGCAATCAAAGGAACGAGTCTATAAAGCAAAGAAGATAACATTATCGTAGTACCGTTAGACCTTGAGAAGAGGTTAAGAGGCAAAAGTCCTCGTACTCGCTGCCTGAATCTCACTGTGGCTAATCCCAAACAGGAAGCTCGCAATGCTGACATTTGTGTCCAATCGCCGAGGCCCACGGCGGATCTGCATTATCGAAGGAACTCGTTTCTCGCTTCATGCCGTTATTCCTCGTTCTAACACTAGCTCCAGGCAGCAGGAATGCATTTTATGTTGGCAAGCCAGTCCATGACAAAACCTCAAGCCGAGTACAATTCTGAGTACTCACTCCCTTTGACAGCTGCATCAGTCTTCCCTCAGTCTAGCCCGAGTTGCTTCAGATATCTTTGCTGCTTGCATTCTGCCCTGAGATAAGTTACACGCGGACAACAGCTGAAACATGGGTCACTTACTTTTGTATCTGCGTCCATCGCCCAGTCGATGGCCTCGACTCCATGCTCCGAGCCAGCTTGGATGTGAACTTCCGAGTTCAGGCGGAGAGAGTTGACAGAATACGAAGAAGCCAGCTCGTTATGCTTGGTAGAGGCCAAGTTTGGAGAAGTCTCTGTGGTAGACTTGGTGAATTCGCGAGTTCTTGGTGAGGAGTTCCAGGCATCTAGGACTGCCGCAGGGTCAACGTGAGCTTTTGATCTTCGATGTCGCGGTGTCAGGGGAGTTGACGGATTCGGGGACTTCGTTGATATGGCTTGGGCGGTTGCTGCACTCGGGCTCTCATGATCTGATGCCAGAATCTTGATTGGAGGCGGAGGTCGCTTGGGTGACCCGGAGGAAGAGGGTTTCTGTGGCCTGTTAGGATCCATAGTTGTGCAGCTAGCGTACGCGGAAGGTTGGAGTGTTGCGTGGTTGGGAATCTGGCTCACAATCCGGAGTCGTCAAGTCGAATTAGGCACTAGGCGCCATTATAAACAACTGTAGGTGGCGCCTAGTTCACATTCACCGTGATTTGCGATGCAATTTACTCATGTTCACCGCTGAACAAAGGGTAAGAAAAAACTTTAGCGCGACTATACGCTTCATATGCGATGCAGGACAAGCAAACGATAGTTTCGGCGCCGGTGAAGTGACTTTGTGAGAAGAGTGCTCATAGAGAGTATTGTGCCAAGCTTCTCTGCGGCAGGGCTCCACTACGCATCAAATCAACCGTCACGCTTCGTGGAAGAACTCCTAGGGATTACTCTCTGATTTTACTCTATTGTACCCTTGACAAAAATAGCATGACTTCTAAAACGCCCTTTGTTTGCAATCATTATTTGTTTAATTGTCCGTCGTCCAGAGGCAGACACAATGCATGATAGCGACTTCTATTTCTTTTCTTTGTTACATTGTGAAGCATCCACAAGTAGTACTATGTAATTAAATGCTCCATACATGTCGTAAGTATGTACCTGAAGATCGCATCATTCACCTCATCCCAACTGTATTCCCTACCAAGAATAAAGAAGGTACAATGTCTTCCGGAAAGCACAACACTCAAGCCATTACTGATTCATCGCATTCGCAGCCCAATGCCGTCGAACGACTCTTCGCCGTCCTTAATCGCGGTGACCGTTTCAACCTCGCGGATGACCCCACTGTCAAGGCAGGTAACCTTGAAAATGACATCCACCCAGTGTTCCACCATTCGCATTTTCTGGGACGATCCAAACATCTCAAGCAGGCACTCCAGCTAGCATCGCTATATCTTACCACACCCTCCCTTCTTGACTTCTACCTGCCGCTTACATTCGGAAGCTTCCATCAGGTTGACAAAAGAATGTACAGGACTTATGTTAGAGTCGAAGAAATAAGTCGAGAGCTCGAACTCCAATGCATGCAAGGGTTGATGAGGTGCCTGTCGCATTCCTTAACGTGGGAGTGGAAAGACTTTAAAGCAGGGAAGAAGTGGGGCAGCACACGATACTACGAGGATCATGTCACGGACCACACAGACGAGTGTCCTGTCTACGCAGATGACAAAACGAAGCATTTCTTCAAAACCAACACCGGTTGCAAGATAACCCTGAACCAAAGCTTGCTCGACTACTACCTTGATGAAGACACGGGGTACGTGACCCGCTCCCGCTGCGAGCAGTTCCGCCACGACTTCCAGCTCGCGCTTACACTAGGGCACGAGATCGCACATGCGTATGGCGCGATGTCTCAAGAAAATTTGAGGGAGCCATGGCTGGCGCAGGATCATCCTAAGAATGAGCAGGGCTATGCGTGGGAGAACTTCGTGTTTGGCAGCCTGATCGATCCCGTGGATCAGAACCCCTCTGGGAACTACATCCATGCGCACAAAACGTGGCAGAGTAGAGACACCAGGAACAAGTATAGGGGCTGCGAGTGGACCGCGGTACCCGTGGCGTGGACAGCGCAGTGGTTTCGCACAGAGACGTGGGAGGAGATCGAGGTATATGGCCATCGAGCGGTGGCTCTGCCTGATCCCACGCTCAAGATTTACTTTTCGCTCCTGAATCTTTACGTCGTGTTTACTGACGATGATGGCGCGCGCAAGGATCTTGAGTGGGCCCGGTACAGCGCAAGTCTGGGTTATCTGTTCGCGAAGGGAGGGGTCGATGCGGCTTCTATGAAGGCTGTTAGTCTGGCTGCGTGGATGCCGATGAGTGAGCTGGCGGAGGAGTCGCTCATGCCTACACCACAGCGTCACTTCGATGAAGCACTGGTGAGTGATCGACAGTTCCTTCGTAATGCTAAAGACCGTGAGTGGGCGGTTTATACAACACTGGAGGTAGCTGAGAAGAAACTCTCCAGAACTAAAATGATCTCGGTAGCAGCCGGTCTCATAGCGTCGTATAAGCATACAGGCGTACCCAGGCCGGTGCGAGTCTCGGAGAAGCTGTCAGTGGCAGCTGGGTCAATGACTTCGAGAAACAGCGATTCAAGTCCCAAGACTCCAAAGTTTCCAAAGGTATTCTCCAGGAATCCACAGGAGCAGTTCTTCTCTGGGTACATTGGAACTAGACCAGAGTTCCATGAACCACGGCCGGTATCTTCCCGCGCTAAGCGTTCACGAGACGCTGACCATCTCGATGCAATCTTACCGGGCAAGAAGGCTCGACGGGGCTACTGAATCCAGACGGAACAGACGATACGGCAGTGCCTCCATGCCCGAACTCATTCTCCAGCATCTAAGGATAGCATCAAGTCTTGCCGTCCGCAACGCATACTCCTTGTATATTCTGCATCTCAATTAGCGTATACCCTCCAGCATACCATAGTACCATGTCCAATACATCTAAACTCACCAATATCTCATCTCCCGCAAAGTTCCACAATTCGCCCCCCAGTCCCCACACGTCATCTGCCCTCTCCCAACGCCCACTGCATCGCCTCCACGATCAATATGTCCAGACCGCCTTTTCACTCTTCCCCCATGGTGTTGGGAAGCCAAAGGTCACGCAGCCTTACACGGCAACCCGACATGCCACAGTTTCTATTTTCGATACTCTCGCCTACGCTGCACAGCCCCCGAACATGAGAAACACAGCAGGGCCTAGCTCTGAGATGCACGACCGGTAGCCTGCATCCACGGCGCGCCCAAAACCTTGATCTGCTAGAATAATGCGATCAATCGGGTAGACAAGGGGCTTGAACGGTCTGGTCATCGCAGACCTTCGGTCGGTGGTGTACATCCAAATGGGCTTCAGGTGGCGAGACCGCACGCCCACATCGCCGAAAAGGTCGCTTTCCAATGCGCGGTCGCAGTGCAGGCCTCGCGTGTCGTCTTATCGATAGATTTATGTCCGCATGCGAACTTGCCGGCTTCACGAAGGTGTGCACTCGTGGAGAAGCGGTCGTGCCCAGCGGGAGATGATACCCCGCTCGGTTTAGCCCCTAGCGAACAACAAGCCTTTCAGCCCCCAAACGCCCCTCACCCTCGCTCGCCAGATGTAGGTCCGGTAGAGGTGGTCATACAGCTGGATGTGTAGCGGATACGACAGGCTACGGCAGGCGTGCAGGAGGGCTGGTGAGCTTTGCGGGAGCGGCGTCGATCGTTGCCCGGATGGGGAAGTGTGCAGGTGGCGAGATATGCGAATACAGTACCTTTACGCATTTCTGCTCTGGCACTTCCCAGCCAGTAGGCTCTCTCGGGGAAGATTCTTCTATCGTGATGAAACTCCTCACGCTTTGCATAGTTAAGTTTTGTACCTATTTAATGATAAAACCCTGTGAAGCTTATGTAAATCTAATACTTAGCTTTACAATAAAAGCTGGTTACGTCAGACCTTGAAGCTACTAAGAGCTTTAGATTGATAGCTTTTAAGCTATATATTGTATACGATCACTATGAGGGTGGGTAAATCAATAAAGCAAGGGGGACAAAAAGGCGCGTTGTGCTTTGCCAATGCACGAACAAAGGGGGACCAAAAAAGCGGCTAAGGCTTGCTTTTTTTTTTAGGCTATAAGTAATAACAATACTACACAGGGGCTTTCTCTACGTTATCTGTAGTTTGGTCTCAAAATCAATCCCAATCACACTTTCCCTCTGGTGTTTGAGTGCTCTGACTAGTTCCCTTACTTTATCATTAATTCGTACATGTAATATCCGTTATTTCGTTCAATACTCCACATTGCCCACCACTTGTGTATCATTCAGCTTCGTATCGTTCGCCGCGACAATCTGCACTCGGTTATCCCGCACCGTCACGCGCACACTCCGCTTCAACAGCCCCAGAGTATCGATTCCCGCGGTGGCATTGACAAAGTCATCCCCCAACGGTTCCGACTCAAGCGCCAGCGCACTGAGCTCACTGACCGAACCCCAACTCGTCGAAGAGTAGCAGCCCTGGCTTAGCAACACGCTAAACAAGCACGATGACGATGGACCAGAGCGAGCCCGAGGAGTCGAAATTTGCATACGCGTACCCGTAGACGGCGACGAACAAGCGATTAGTCACGGCGCGCTGGCGGACAGCGGCCGTTACGTTGTAGGCGTCGCCGCCCACACCGAAGTCGCGCCCTGCGGGAGGAGAGCGCGCCACCAGGGGCCCGTCACCCCCGTGCCATCCTTCTCTTTGACTTTTGTTATCGGGTAGGTCAGGGACTGCATGCGAGCGAGCCCGTTGCCGATCATGAAAAGGAGGACGGCCTCGAAGCGATTGGCGTACGGAGCATACGCACTCGATTCGTCGCCGGGAGCGCCGACAGCTTCGATCCGTTTCTCGAAGACGCTCGAGTTGAGCTTGGGAAGAGGCGGGTTGAGCGAGTTGAGCCAGCTGGCTTGCACCGTCGAGTTCGAGGCGCCCTGGTCGACGTACTCGACGTTGGTACGTGTGTCCGCACCGAACACGAGTGAGGTGGGATAACTTATGGCTACCCCCTTGTAGTAGGTCAGTGTTGCGTGATAGTAATACTTTACATATGTATCTCTTAGCCGGATCGTAAGCATTCAGTACTCTGTACAGCACTGGTATATCCACTCATTTCCTAGTAATAGTCGTTCCGATTTCTCGCAAGGCCGCCGTAACCCTTTGATATACCGGCCTCGTAACAGCTCCACATTGATGCCCTCGCACCTCCCAAACCGGCGCCGCAAGCCCTTCATTTGCACCATACTTAAGCAACAACTGCGCCATTTCAAGCAATCGCAGCTCCATTGCCAATTGGACAACCCTTCCGCAGGAGAAACTTATTAGGCCACGCAACCCGGAGAAAACGCCATGGTATACAATATCTGGGTTCGCTCCGTGAGCGAGCAGCATCCGAACAATATCGATATCACGGTTCAACACAGCACTTACAAGCGCTGGTGTAAATTCCCCTGAGTCGGAAGGATGTGGGAATATGTCACCATCGTGGTCGTCGAGGTCAGCGGGGACGGGAATGTCTGCGTCTTCAAATTCACAAAGAGTTCCATGGCTGAGCAGGTTATTGGCAGCTGGAAGATTTCGCGATTTTGCAGCTACTCCCAGTGCTAGTGTTGCGCTCACACGATCTCTGCTCTTGACGTCCGCTTTCGAGAGAACTAGTTCCAGCATGCTGAGGGTTCCGTGGCGAACGGCCCATTCCAGCACGGTTGTACGCTCGCTCGTGTGTTTGAAGACGGGTACACTGAGGTCTATGTTCGATTCGAGGAGGTGCCCGACGATGTCTTCCCGGTCGGACTTCAACGCTACCTCTAGTGCTGCGCGTATCTGTTCGGGTGTTTCGAGCTCAATATCAGGACTCGTGACTGCAGACGCGTTGATATTCTCTTCCACGGCCACTGCAGTTCCAGGATTTATATCCTGTGCCTTATTCCCGGGCCCAGAAAGACTATGCGTATCGAACCCCAAGAAAGTCTCAGCGGTGGGAGGTTCCTCAAACTGCCCACGTTCGTGGTTACACGGATAATGGACGCCAGAAGGCTCAAAACATTCCGCGCAATATCCAGGTTGGAATGGAGGCTTTGTTCTACGCTCAATTATCTCCTGCCAGTCCAAATCCTTAAGAAAGGCGTGTTGTTTGACCTCAGACACCTCGCTGGCACCTAATCGCCGCTCAGGATCCCGATGAAGAAGACCCACCAAGATGTCCTTTGCGTGTGGAGGCACTGACTCGGGCAGATGCAGCGATTTTGATATGATGTTATCGCGTATGTCTTCGACCACATCGCTATAAAACGGCGGCAAGCCCGTCAGCATCTCGTATAGGAATATGCCGAGTGTCCACCAATCGGCGGCCTTGCTGTACTCGCCATTGGTAAGCACTTCCGGGGCGGGATACTCTGGCCTTTTCCAGTCTCGATGCGTGCCATCGCGTTGTCGGAAAATTCCAAAGCCACATAGTATGATGTGACCTGATGAATCAAGCATAATGTTTTCGGCTTTGACCCAACAGAATATGTCCTGAGTATGCATGTACTCCAATGCGCAAACGATTTCGGCCGCATAGAATCTGCTTGTGTCAACGTCAAATTGCCGAGGTTGCTGCAGATGAGTGAACAGGTGTCCGCCGCTGACAAAAGGGGAGACAAGGTACAGGTTGTTAGGGACTTCGTTTGTGAATGCGAGATGTGTGATGAACGGGTGATGAATGTCCTTCGCTGCAGGAGATAAAACGAAAGGCTCCGTTCGTTTAATTCTCCTCATCGTATACAGCCTTTTGGAAGTTTTCTGTCTTATCAGAGTAATTGGCTTGCCCAAGTTCTGAATGGGGTCTCCTTCGAAGGCCGTATCTTTCGCTTCATGCGTCTGTTGGGCCTGCATCATGACTGGGTAGTAGGACGTTGAGATAGTCGTGGCGATTCGTAGATGGAGAAATGTTAAGTGTAGAGGCTATAGTAGGATGAAATCGTCTGATACACTGCTACACTTTGGGACACGCTACGTTTGTATACGTAGCTGACTAATTGACGCTCTTGCATTTTTATTGGATGAAGCGATATATTGCCTCTCACGAATCTAACTCATTCTGTTCGCCTCGCGGCCAAAAGCCCCAATAACACCTTCATTACGAGGTGCACCCTAACAGTATCTTCTGGAATCGGTATCTTGCGGTCTGACCTAAGCCCTGCTAATCATGCAAAAAGCGCGTTCACTACAGTGGTCCAGCAAAATCCTTTACGTGAACATGGTGCATGATATGTATCCGCAACACTACTAACTACACTACTACTTCCCCTAAGGCGACAGTTTTGGGGGAGGAGGGCGTAAGTTGCTTGCAAGCTGGGAACTGGGCTCCTAATGGCTTAACCCTGGCCAGCGTCAACTCTTCGGCGTTGATTTGGCCCCATCATGGTAATTTAAGTGTGGGATACTGAAACGGAGAAAGGGGACCTGACCAATGAGGGCGGCCCAAAAACGGTCCATGAGCCAGTCTGAGGCATAACGTACCCTGGTTCCTAAAGTCGCCTTACGCCCCACGAGTGTTCTACGGGCGCTCCGAGGCTCCCTCGCTTTTTCTATATGGTCACTTTCGTCTACTATCAGGAGGGAAATAATGACAAAAAGATCGAGTTATCGAGTGTAGACAAAAATGTTGACAAAAAGGTATTTCCCCTAGCCGTCTACTATCTTCTGATGAAGTTCTGATTATTAACACGAACCACACTGAATATTATCAATCGTTAACTCTTCACGCGCTTTCGCAAGCCGCGGCAAGCAAAACGCAGTATAGGAACTCAATATGGTACCAAAACACAAAGATTCCAATCAGCTTACAAGTCATGTATTTCCATCATCCAGCGGGTCTTTGCCCGCAGTAAATATTATATAACATAGAAGTCAATTCAGAATAACTACACATTCCATCGCGTTAGTTTCAACAGCATCCCAAAGCGCATTACCAATCCAATACACTAACCACCTAATAACAACCAACCTTCGCACCACCTACCCATCCTATCCATCACTAGCCCAGCGCAATCTCCACCCGTTCCCTCCCCTCGCTTACGCACATCATCCCTCCCCGCTCCCACCCGCACGTCAGGCGCTCCCCAAGGCGCACTTGCTTACTAACCCCCTCCCCGCCAACCTCCCACCACCACGGTATAGATTAAACTCTAACCCTCCTCCCATTCCAGTATCCCGCAGCCCACGTGACATGCACATGCAGGGGCGGAAAAAAGAACCCTGCTACCTGCGGGCGGGCTTTCATCTTGGATGAAGTACCCACAGGGAGGCTTAGATCGCGCGAACGGGTGGTTGGGGACTATTTTGGGGTCGGGTGTGTTATGTCATCTCTTTCTCTACCGTTAAAGGAAGGAGCGTTTTCGGGGGGGGGGCTCGGATGTTTTGCCCGTTGTCGGAGTATTGCTGGTTTGGGCGGCGTGCAGAAGCGAGGTGCGAGGGGAATGGTGTCGTTTGGTAGGGTTGCGTAAGATAGAGACGTCGCTGGTGAGTTTTTTTTTCGGGTGGAGGGGGCTTTGAATTGGTTTATGGGCGAGGTGATGTGGTGATGGGAGGGTGGGGAGCTTGTGGGGATGATGACATCCAAGAGCGACTTCGGCCACCTGGTGACATTCCAGGGTTGGGTCCGCGGAGGGGAGCTTTTTTTTCTTGTTGAGAAGGCCAATGATGGATAATGAACGTAGCAGAGAATAGACACACGTGTGGAATGAACGCAAAAATATATGGTAAAGGTGGTAAATGACATGCCTTGAGGCTGCCCAAGCGTTGAAGCTCCCGTGCGCAACATCGGTTCCGCAGAAATGCTAACAATCCGACCCAAGCGACCCCGAAATACTCCCAACCTAAATTTCCAAGTAAAAGTTGACAAGCGAGGGTATCAATGTGAAGAAGCGAAGAACGAGTACAGCCGCTGGAAACTGTTGGCATAAAGCCTGAATGCAACGCTTAAGGACAAGCCAAATATGCAAGGATGAAATGGTTTACCGATTCCTCCATCCACGAGCCAAATTCCATCGTGATTCCAATTCTCTTGCTCGCGCTGAGGCTTCCTTCCGCTTCTGTGCGGCCATTTCGGCTTGGCTTTGCGCGTAGTCTGGAAGTTCGTCGTCCGGTGGGCGCTCATTATCAGACAGCCCGAGTCTTTCCAGCTCTAGGTTGATGGTATTTAAGTTGGGTCGGGGTGGAGAAGGCGGACCGTTCATGTCGTACGAATCCCGTCGTGGAAGAGCTGAGCTAGAGACTTGGGGAAACGCTGAGTTGGATACTGAGTAGTCTCGAGGGGCATGTTGTGGTATCCAATCGTAATCGGGTACGGGTACCGGCACAAATTGCGCTTGGATGTCGCGAGCCAAGAGTGGTATCCTGTCATTTTGGCTACCACGCGCAAATAGCGAGCCTTGTAGTCGCGGTGTTTCGGTAGGAGAGAGAGCGTCGAAGCCACCGGGAAGTCCAGCTGTGGCTTCTGCAAAGAGATGGAAGTCCGTAGTGTCACCAAATGCAGTGCGTGTTTCAGTGGGCGAAACCCAGGTGTGTGGTCGAGGAGCGTCTGAGATAGACTCGCGAGCCGTTAGGGATGATATTGTGTTTGATTCCGGGAACGTAGAACCTCTTCGTGGGCGCGGGTCTATTGGCTCGAATGGAGTGCCCAGTGACACTGCGCGTTGTTGCTCCGTTACTTGTGGACGAGGCTTGTATGCTTGGTATTGAGGAATTTCTTGATAATTTGCGGCCGCTGAATGCGCGCGCTGCATGTCCGGCGGATGCGGTGGATTATATTGGAGCGGTGAGCTGGGCATACTACGGGACTGGTGATAATTCGGAGGCAGCCCGGGACTAAGATTTCCGTTGGAAGAAGAGCGCCTGTGGGTGTTCAGAGGCGCTGGTTGGAGATGCGATGGGTCCGAGTTGTCGTAGGGCTTCTTCTTCATCAGGTTCAGCAATCCAGGCCTGTGCTTCTTCTTCTGTGATTCAGGGGATGGCGGTAGCGGTTTATCGAGTTGCACGGTCGTAGATATAAACGGCACTGGCGGTTGAAATGCCGAGGCGGATCGCGTAGCGTGCTGATGGGTCGTTGTAGCTTGGTAGGCGGACAGCTCCCGACGGCGTCCAGTGCTTGGCAGAGCAAACCATAGCTCGGTGTCGTCGCTGGTAGCACTACGGGGTCGACTACGGGGTGCAGCCATGCGGTCGTCCTGTTTGGTGTCTGGGGACACTTGAAGAAATATGAAGCTGGACGAGATAAGCGACTTGGCCGTCAACGACAGATCTGAGTTGTAGGTGGCGAGAGTCGTTGGGCCCGTCAGCAGCTGAGCGTCGGGTATCATTCTAGAAGTAAATACTATCGAAGCCGGGCAGGTTGTATTCCAGGCTGGCGTTGTGCCAGGGTGCAAGCCGGGTCGGCACTAGGGGTTGCAGTAGGGGTGGTTGCAGGTGTTGATAATGGGCATCTGCATGCGGCGATATTCAGCCAGATAATGTGGTCCAGAGCCGGGCTGCAGATTGGTGGAACGGTGGATGCACGGGAACGTGGTATGTGTGGGTAGCCCAGGACGCGAGGTTGTATATGGCTGGATTAGAGAGCGGCGCAGTCGGTGATCTGTAGGCGTAGGCGCAGGGGTGCAGCACCACGGGCGACGACGGTGATATGTATTCGGCAACACGCCGTCCTGGCAACACAGTCCCCTAGGCCTCGGAACGGAGCAGTGAGCGGGCGCTATCAGGGACCCAAAGCGTAGGAAGAGGCCTTTGCGGAGATTGCTACGAAACCGCCCATTTTTCACCAGGCCGTGACAAAGAGACCCCGTCTGCAGGATGCCAGGCCAACACTGCGGTTGGCTGGGCAGGGGAGCGTGCTTCCGCGAGGCTTCAAGAGTTGGGCTTGGATTCGCGCGGATGGAGCCCGCCTTGCAGTGTGGGCAGTCCGACGGCGATGGCGATGGCGATGGCGATGGCCTGGCGACGCTCCGGCAACGCAACCCTCGTTCGCGCGCACAGTGCCGCAGCTGCTCGCCTCAGCGCGGCACGAATGCACAGCACAGCGACGCCCCCTCGTCGTGCTGGGCCGCGTTCCGTTGGGGGAAAGGCGACGTCGACGGCGATTTCGTGGTGATTTGCCCGGCACAGGTGCGTGCACTGCCTCACTGCCTGCGCCCGTACGGAGAAGAGAACACTAGCACTAGCTAAGAATAGAATAGACGCGCTAGCCCAAACGCGACAAACTCCACCCGAACACTGTCTCTCATCGCTCCCGCAGCGACGAGACCGTCACGGCGGCGCCGCGAAGAACAAACGAGTCTGACTGACAGGTTTGAGCCTTTTCGTGGGGTAAATTGCTGCTGATCATCGCCCTCGTCCGAGCTCGCGCCATCACTGCCCACGACCACCAAACAGGCAGCCCGCCGTGCGTGGTTGCAGTGCGCCCGAAACACTGCACCGTTTCCGTGCTTTCACACTTCCGTACGCTTGTGCAAGCATACCAAAAACACCGCGGGCCTCGCAGCACGCCTGCCACCCGCCATGCCCCATCTATGCCCACCCAACACCTTTCCGTGGCCCCATCAACCAGCCGTACAGACACTGAAGTGCTTTGCGACTGGAGTATTTTGCGACCTTTCCACAGCCTCGTCGACTACTGCCGCCCTGGAAGGATCATTAGGGGCATGTCTAGCGCCCCATTGAATCAGGGGAATCCTTTGGCGTCTGCGTCATCCGAATGTGCCGAGCACAAAGAGTGCTAACAAACAGCAAAGCGGTTCGGTACATACGAGCTACCGAAACAGGCAATACCCCAACAGATGCATTTGATGACCCACAATGAACAATCATTGTTCATGTGAAACCTTCATGGTCAGAGTCATCGCTGACCAACGTACCTCCTCACGGCGTATATGCGAATCCGACGTGTGGCTGAACGCCATCGCCCATTAGTCAGTTCGCACTTCGCTCCTTTCCACTTCGCTTTTTGGTGCAAGACGCGACTCCACAGATAAACGTTGATGACGTACTCATTTATCATACCGCCATGGAAGACAAGTGCACAACTACCAGTATCCGTATTCTAACATTAACACTCGCTATTCATAGCATCTGTGCAGAATCCACCATGAACAAGCAATGCGGCATCAGAAAGGAGGTGATCGGGGAATTGGAAACTAGACCTGTTGGAGAGAATAAACCACAAATCCTACGAAGCTGACTCGCGACACGAACACTTGACACAGGGTTCTGGGATGCAACGCACGAAAGAACAACACGCGGAATGGCTAACTGCCTTCGATGACAACCTTCCCCCTTTATGGCTGCAGTTCAAGCTGATGGATTGCACCAGCACGTCCTGCCGCTCAGGATAGGATCAATACAGCTACGTAGCAGAACCCCACAGATACACAAGTCGTACGTCCCCTGCTCATCTTGCTCCTTCGCGTCTCCATAGCAAGGAGGAGCTCTCGCCACCCGTCCTCTAGTGGGGCACTGCGGTGAGCGACTCAGTCAGTCATGCAAGAATTTACGACCGTAGTTTTGTCTGGGATGAAGCACTACCTTCACTTTGCTCCCTCATGACGGTCGAAAGGTACATACTCCCACGACAAACAAAAGCTCCACATAGTCTGTTTACAACAAAAAGGCGCTAGGCGGTTCCGTGGCCCCAAGTTTAACCTCCGCACGCTAGGCACAGAGTTCAGATTTTGTCACAGATGGACGGCTTTTCATTACGCCCTGCGAGGTATACCAATATCTCGATGCGTCTCCATGTCATATGCGCGCACTCGCGCGACTATGCATTGCGGCGTACCCCGGGTCGTGTGTCTCCCTAGCAGGAAGGCCAGCAAAACTGAACCGCGTCCAAGAAAGTATTGAACCCAATAAAGTATCGAAATAATCATCAGATCCTCACGTGGACGTTGGCGAAACTCGGCGAGTTGGTTACATGCATCATGCATGTCTCGACAATAGACTTGACAGCAGCAGCAACAACAACAACAACCATCGCGCATCACGAGTGGAGCTTCTCCACTAAGCAAAGCCACCGTTTCGAAACATGTTTCCAACCCGCAAACCACACGCATGAAACTCCGTTTACGGAGGCCCCCAAAGCGGCCATCAACTCCGAGTCTTGGCGTCCATCAAAATGTCCGCATCCAGGTCATCGTTCGCGCAGTACGCTAACCGCAGCTTACTTCGCCTTCCGATGGCTCGCAGTTTTCTCTCGTGTAATGTAGATGTTCCTAAGTGGGGTCGGAGAGCGCATGAGGCCGTGTTGGGGGCCCGGAGATTGGGCGCGCGCCGGAGTTCGGAGGGCGTGGGGTCAGCAAGAGTGGCGTCGATGTATGGCTGATCTGAAGCGGTCTTGCGTAGGCGAGAGGTTGCGGTGATTTGGATTGTCGAGTGGACGGGTTTGGGAGTGTCGGGTCATCGTTGTTTGTGGGCAGAGCGGGGTGGCTGGATGGGGAAGTCCGTGATGCTTGCTGTGTCATACTCGTGGACTTCACATGCTCGTTGTCAGTAGTAGTTTGAAAAGAGCATTGTAGGTATCTAGGTTTGACTTGGGGAGGTGTCCATTCTCGCAAGTGCTACAAAACCTCTTCTCTATTCTACACTGTCACCGACAACAGTAGAGCCTTCCTCTTGCTTGATCATCTTTTCCGGATCTCCAGCATAATCCACGGCGTTGGCTCCTTCCACAGCCCTAGCACTTGCTCCTTCCACGTCCTCAGCACTTGCTCCTTTCACCTTTTCAGCACTTACTCCTTCTCCGTTCTCAGCACTCCATACTTCCACAAACCTAATCTCCACCCCTTCTACATTCACCCTCATCAGACCCGCCGCACTCACCTTCGGACCCACCCTCACGTTCTTCAACACCAACCGCCCACTCTCCATATCCTTCTGGCAGGTAACTTGCGTAACCCATTCGCTCGGAATCTCCTCCGGCGTACCTTCCATTTCCCCTCTCGGCAGGTCCCACAGCCTGCGCCCCCACCCACCGCGGTCCCTCACCTCCCCAAACACCACCCCGCGCCTCTTCCCAGACCGCTCGTACATATCCGCCCCATCAAAAACCGCTTTCCGCAACCCCCCCGGGACCTCCAAACCATCGAGGTCTTCGATGGCAGGATTCCCCTCGTACGAAGGCTCGAATCCAGGCACCCATAGCATTTCCAACGCGGAGTTGTGGCTGAGACTGCACACGTGTTTGTATCTTTTGTGGATCTGGGTCAGCCGCTCCATGTGCGTGGCGGTTGGGATGACGATGGCGTCGTTTCGGTCTATGCGGATGAAGGGGTCTATGTAGGTTGATTGGAGCAGACGGCTGAGGACCCAGTTGCTTTCGGCGTCGCTGCGGGAGAGCGTCTCGGCCATGGTGATGATGGCGCCGCCGTGGACGAGGCCGTATTCTGTGAGAGGGGTGCCTGGGGGAGGGAGGTGGTAGGTGGCGCACTTGGGGTGGATGAATTGGGGGTGGAGAGGGGCGTCGGGGTCGGTCATGTTGCGCTTCAATGGAGGGCTTGAATGGGGCTGTGAAGGTGGGAAATGAGAAGGTAGGTATGCACAATGCGTCGTCGAGATGACTGACTGGAGTGGTGTAGTGTGACACTTCAATGCCAGTGCGACGTGTGCTTCCAAAGAATGGAGCAGTACGTGTATTTAAGCTGTATTCATGAAGTTTGCCCCCGTGGCTTGCTCTCCGCTAGACGCAACGCGATTGAAGATCATCTGCCAACATTGACGCGTGGCTGACAACAATCCATACCGATGAAAAGCAATCTTCAGAGTTGACGTGTGACATAGACAGAGAAACCTTACGCCCAGGATGAAGGCTATCAATACCATCATCTAGGAGCTAAAACTCGATCATTCCCATAAACCCGCCTACAACCATGCTTCTACGTCCACGCCACGCCTATGAAGTATTCCCATAATCCACACCCCTAAGCACCATACCCAATATCCCGCAGCAATCCGGAAAACTTCCTACACCCCATATCCGCATGCCAAACCCACGCCACAGAAATCAACCCGCACCCCGCGACAAATGGGAAGCGCACCACCGCCTCTCGGGCCCGCACGCCCTCCAAACCCACCCTTCCCGCTCCTGGCAACGCTCGCGCCAACTCGGCGCCGAAAACCGCGGCGCCCTCAACGGCGGCGTCTGGGTCGTCAAAGACCGCAAAACAGGCAAGAAATACATTGAAAAATGCGCGCAGCCCGCCCTCGTCGCAGACGGCACCGTCCTCCAAGAAATCACAATCCTAAAATACCTGTCCTCCCCTTCCCACGCGCACATCACGCGGATGGTCGACCACTTCGTCGACAGGCCCCGCTGTACCGCGAGTATCTACCTCGAGCGGTGCAGCGCGGGCGGGCTGGAAGCGCTGATAGCATCGCGCCACCAGGCGGGGGAGTTGTTCAATGAGATGGATGTGTGGGAGTGGTTTATCCAACTCTTCTCCGCGCTGACGTACTGTCACTACGGACCGGATCCCAAGGCGCGGTTTGCGCGTACGCGGCCCGAGGACTGGGAGGATAGCTGGGACATGGTGTTCCACCGGGATATTAAAGTTGAGAATATCCTCGTCCACGAGGCGGTGCCCCAGGGTATGACGACGCGGTATACGCTCAAGCTGGCGGATTTTGGCTGTGCGGTCGCGAGGAGGCATATCTGGGTTGATACGGGGAATGAGCGGAAGCAGACGTCGTGGGCGACGAGGGGGTGGACACCGCCTGAGGCCCCGCGGTTCGTGGGGCGGTCCGACGTGTGGCAGCTTGCGGCTGTCGTGGGGTGTATTTGCAATTTGATGAATATGCCGTTTTTTGACCATGGGGCGCCCGCGCCGGGGCACTCGACTGCGCTGAACAATGCGATTGCGGAGAGTATGAAGAAGGATTTTAGGAAGAGGCCGAAGGCGGATGAGGTGCTGGAGCATGTGAGGGGGAAGTATAGAGTTAAGGAGAAGGAGTTGGAGAAGGATCCGCGGCCGGTGCCGAATACGGTTGATAACGAGAGGAGGGACAGGCAGTTGAAGCGGGGGCATGAGAAGTTGCAGGCAGAGATAAAGAAGATTAAAGAGGCCGCTGCGGCTCCCGCTATTAATCCGCAGGCGCAGGGTGCCGGTCAATTTGGGGGTGCAGGGAATGGTGGCTTTGGGGGTGCTGGATGGGGTCGTCCCGGTGGATCCCGACGGAATATGGTGGTACCTCCAGGTGGGTGGCGTGGTGGGCCTGGAAACATGCAACCGTTTGGTGGAATGGCCCCGGGTGGGTATGGTAGTAGTGGAAGCTTGTACGCATATACACAGTTTAGCGGTCCATCGACTGGGGGCTATGGTGGAGCTTATGGTGGAAGCTATGGTGGAAGCTTTGGTGGAACTTATGGTGGAAGCTTTGGTGGAACTTATGGAACTGGAGGCAATGGTAGATATGCTACACATATAGGAGGTAATGGCGGTTATTGGTGATCGTGGCGCTGCCATTGGATGCCAAGCCGTATATTTAGTTCGGATTGCTCATCATCATATGACTATTATTTCTTTCCTTTGTTCGTGTAGGATTGGTGGCTGCTTTAGCTGCTAGGCCATCCCCACGACTCCTCAAGCTGCTGTATACTCGTCGTGGGAGGGAAGCCATGCGAGCGCTCACAAGCAAACCACAGGTCGCGGAGTTGCTCCTGGTCATCACGCGCGGCGAATCGATCGCCAACTGCGTGTAGTCAGCCACTGCACATGACCAAACGTGTGTTGCGAACACTCACCCAGCGCGATCGCAAAACACGCGACAAATATGCACGGGAATACCTTCAAGTTTGAGAGTGCCACACCGCACAAGGTTCGGACGTCCTCTTGGACCATTTTCTGCGATTTACATAAGTCCCGCAGATAGGAAAAATGGATGATTACTTACGTCGACAACCGCGCGTGACTGCCTGTGTGCAGGACCTAGCTGGGGTATCGTAGGATCGTGCACAACGAGGAGCATATGCGCAAGCGTGTTGTATTGGTTCCCCATTACTGTCACGCAGCGTCAACAATCGAGTACTCAAGCGGCAGTGGTCTCTTACCATGCGTTTTCTGGTGGTACCTGATATCCGGAAACCTCCCTCCGCTTCCATCTCGGTCCTGTCGCCAGAAGAGCGGATCCTAGGATTATCAACAATATCAACAGGGGTTTTATGGCAGATCAACAAGACACTTACAAAACTATCAGGCCTTTGTTTCCTCCACACTTTGTTCTCATCCATCAACTGGCTGTATCGTAGCACACTGTGTCTGTCTTCACCGAATGCGAAGTTGCACACATCCCCGAGATGCGCAATGGTCCGTGTAGCCCAAATTGAATCGTCAGCCGGACCCATGGAGCGGTCTGCGGGAAAAATGTGCAGCTGGAAGGCCCGCTGTGTCATGAGCGAAATCCACAGCTCCTGGCGGAAAGCAGCCCAATAGATTGCCTGGCGGAAGCTGGGTCCAGTAGTGCCGAGGTACGACTGTTCAGCCGCGCGGATGATGGCCTGTGTGCCAAATAGATGGCCTTGTGGATCGGTTCCAATGATGGATATATTCATCTCTTCCATCAACCGTAGTATAACAGTTGCGGCGAGGAGCGACTCATCGCGGATGGCAATGTTATCGTTAAGCGCAGGGATCAGTGTCTCGAAACAGCGCTGGTAGTAAGCGTCGGCGACGTATGGATCGAAGTCGCTGATCCGACTTAGCTGCCGCGCAGATAGAGCAAGGATGGCATTCATCAGAGTGCTGTTAGTCTTTGCTCGCTGGACAACATGTACGCCGAAGTGGCATTTGTTGTCCACCATGTCGAACTAGAACGGGTCAGTAGATGGTTTCACTGTGCGAGATGTCATACAAATAAAGCAGTGTTCTCGACGTAATGTTGCAAGAGCATGGCTTCTTGCTCACTCTCCAACGGCCATAGCACAGGTGCGCCTGGCGGTGGCTTGTAGGTAAAGTTGGCCGATGCGTCTGGGTCCGGGACATGGGGTGAAACTGGCAGGCTGTAGGATGTAGACGCCGGCGGTGCACTGTAGCTTTGTGGGTGGACACTCGGCTCAGAATTGAGCAAGGATAGGACGGTCAGACCACTTGCTGGACTAGTGACTGAGGGCGACAGCTGAATGATAACACTGGAAGAGTATTGATCGGGTGAATGGTCTGGTGGGGTAAGCGGTCCACTAAAGCCATCTTCTGCATATTGAGAGCGTATCTCGTGGGATTCATCGAGGAATTGGACTGTTCTACTTCAGCTTTGCTCTCCTCACGGGTTAGTGATTCGTACTGCGCGGAGGAAGCGCGACCCAAGGCTGGGCACTGCTGAAGCTCCCCTGGATGGAGGATCGGCGGAACCTCCTGCCTGTATCATAGACGCAGTCCTTCCGCGCGTGGACGCACCGACTGCACTTGGGCTGCTTCCCGTCGCCTAGCAAATATCAACGGGTGAATACGCCTTTTCTGATGCGCAACATACATCGATAGTGACGTGAACGGCAGCGATTACTGGCACTGGTAAGCACAGACCAGCAGCGTAGATGAGCAACATTACCATGGCATTGGAAGGTGAGCCTATGACGGGACGCGAGCAGGCAACGACGCGTAGTCGGAGTGAATTGCCCTCTGTGCCGGAAGACGACGCTGATGTGCAGCGGCAGCGGCGCGCCGGACCACGAATTTACTGTGGGGACTGGCAATGACCTAGCCCCTCGGCTGGAATCGGAAGGTCGGAGCGGGGTAGCTCTTGCCTCTTGCCACGCAGTGCTTGGGAAGAGGAAATGCTCGCCTACCACCCCTTTCGTCATGCGGAAAGCCCGATGGGGTATCTTCAAGCCGAAGAAGACAACTGTGAATGATAAAACATTTGGTTTCCCTTTCGCGTTGCTGAGATCCGATGCGCAGTCCATGCATATTGCTACGACACCTCGCAGCCATGCCCCACGCCGAATCCCCAGAGCCAGAGACCCCCAGCTTCAATGGCGAGAAGCTGTATGTGAACGACGGACTTCTCCGTCCTGAGCAGGTAGGGCCTTTGAAACCGTCCTCTCCCCATCTTCCCGTCGAGGAGCTCCGGAAGCGCTACGAGGAAGACGGCTATGTATTTCTGAAAGCGCTGCTACCCCGCGAGGACGTCCTGGAGGCCAGAGAAGAGTACTTTAAGAGGCTTGCCCCCAGCGGTGTATTGAAGCCTGGAACCGCGGCAGTCGAGGGCATCTTTGATGATACCAAAGATGCTGCCGACTATCCTGGCATAGGTGCCGGCGCGTCGCCAGGAAACGGCAGGCCCGGGGCTAGTACCGCAGAGGTGTTCGTTGACCTCGCACTGCAAGCGCACTATGACGATTGGTACAAAGAAAAGTTTTGCAAGCATCCAGTGCTCAAAGATGCAATCGCTCGCATTTCGGGCTGGGGTGATGACACACTCGCTGTGCGAAGGAGTCTGTTGAGAAATAACACTCCTGGCAACAAAGCTATCGGAGTGCACTACGACCAGATTTTCTTGAGATACGGAGAACCGACCAGTTTCACTGCGTGGGTTCCTATGGGTGACATCAGTTTGACTGGAGGAGGACTGATTTACCTTGAGAATGGTGAGTGGGGTGCGACGGTGCTCGATATGTGCAATGCTGATGAGCACAGGCCATACCTTGGGCCGGGAGATTGAGGCAGACTTCACACGGAAGGCCAAAGAGAGTGGTCTGACGGACGAGGAAGCGAAATATGCTTTCAATCAGAACATGCTCTCCACTGGCCTGCTCGCAGACGGACCACGCGAGTACAGTGAAAGTTTCGGGAGAAGGTGGCTAGTGACACCTTACGAAGCGGGAGATGTTGTCTTGCATACCCCATACACGGTGTGTACTCCGGGATATGAATGTTGGCGTCGTTAACAAATGGACAGATCCATGCGTCAACACGGAATTTCGACACCAATAGTGTCATCCGCGTGGGGACGGATCTGCGGTTCGTCAACGGGAGCAGACCTTGGGACAAGCGATGGGACCATGACTATGAGTTCAATGACGGCGTTTAAGTAGGGGCGATCCTACAACCAACTCAAATTGATCGAAGCTGGTTAATAAGGCAGATGAGCCCGTCATGCGACAGATTGGGGTGTGTGGTGTGGCCCGTTCTGCGCCTTCCTTTTGTTAGGATTACGTACTTTTGAGCATGGGTGCGCATAAATGAGCACAGATCTTTCGTGGCCGTAGGAAGGCAACATCAACCAGATCCAGCAAGAATACGACTTTGGCTGTAAAAGTCTAGACCATGTGTTACTTATCTGCTAGGACAATTAGGCTACACCATGAACTCCCTGCAGCCCCATAGATACCACCAATATGGTACCCGGTGAAGGACAATCGCCCTGCTCTAGTACAATCAATCAAGTCAATTGCAAGTTTATCCACTAGCTATCTTTCTAACTTCTGATAGCTAAATAACGACAGAGTTCCGTCGGATTTTGTCTGCCTTCGTAACCATGAAACCCGAAAACCGAGCTCGGATGACGGTGAACGCCATCGACGAATCACAAATTCCCCAGCTATGTTCGGTCCGACAGGTCAAGACCTCATATACACAAACGACTGTATAATTATCCGCACTTTTCGAGGTACTTTCTGGTTCGAGTTTTCGGCATCATGGGCCTCATCTTGAAGGCGGTGGGCGCCTACGTCCTGGTATGTTCTACGCCCGCGCATCCAGCATCAAGTGCTCACTGAAGTAGTATGTCATCTCACAAGCCATTTACAACATTCTTTTCCACCCATTGGCCAAATTCCCGGGACCAAAAGCATGGAGCACTTCCCGCATACCCTACCTGTTCACCCTCGTCACTGGGCAGAATTCATTCCGCATCAAAGCGCTCCACGATGAGTATGGCCCAGTCGTACGCGTTGCGCCCAACGAACTGCACATCAACGACCCTCGCGCATGGGACGACATCTACCTGAGAAAGGACAGCGAGATTCGTCCGCCTCAGTGGGGAATGCGGCCGCCAGGGATCGAGTCCTACAATGTCATTTCTGGCGTTGGCCCCGACCACGCACGATTCCGCAAAGCACTGGGTATGGCGTTCTCAGAAGAGGCCGTCAAGGAGTACGAGCCTACTGTGCGCTCGTACTTCAACAAATTCACGACCCGCATCGACGACCTGATCGCGAAAAACAAGGGCTCCGCGGTCGTGGACATGGTCAAATGGTCCAACTTCACCACCTTCGACGTCATCGGCGAATTGGCCTGGTCGAAATCTTACGACTGCTTGGACACCGGCGCTGGACACGCCATCATGGGCGTGCTCTCGCATTTCCAGGGCGTCATCATCGCAGCTGCCATAACGTACTACCCCTGGATCAACAATGCTCTGATGGCCATCACACCGAGGTCTGCCTTTGAAGATCTAAAGATGATCTTCAACGACGGGCACGAGCGCCTCCAGAACCGCATCAAAAACGGGCCAAGCGGCCACCCGGACGTCCTGGGCCATCTCGCCGAGTACAACAAGCAGAATCCCAATGCTAAGATAACGGACGATGAGATAGAACAGAACGTGTTTTCCTGCCTCGTAGCAGGATCCGAGTGCCTAACCACCGCATTCTCAGGCGCGTTGCACTACCTCCTTGTGTACCCCTCCAAGCTCCAGCGGGCGCAAGAAGAAGTCCGCGCCGCGTTCTCCTCCGAAGCAAACATCAACGCAACCGACGCCGCGAAGCTGGAATACCTAAACGCCGTCATCGAGGAGTCCCTCCGCCTCTGCCCTCCACTCCCAGACATGCTCCGCCGCCAGCTCCCCAGCGACGCGCCCACCACCATCGCCGGTCGCGTCATCCCCCCCGCCACTGTCGTCTCCGTATCGTGCTACTCCATGTTCCGCAGCGCGTCGCACTTTTCCTCGCCCGACACCTTCGCCCCCGAGCGGTTCCTCAAGGACGCCGATGAGTCGGCGAAATGGTCGCCGGATTCGCCGCTGAACCACAACGACATGGCTGCTTTCAAGCCGTGGGGTGTGGGGCCCCGTGAGTGCCCGGCGCAGCCTTTGGCGAGGCTCGAGATGCGCCTGTTCTTGGCGATATTGTTGTATAGATATGACTTTAAGGTTGCGGAGGGGAATTATTTGACGAAGTGGACGAGTCAGCAGGTGTTTGAGACGTGGCAGAAGGATCCGCTGAATGTCGAGTTTAGCCCTGCGGCGACGTCTTCTGGGACCGCAACTCCTGTTGCGGCACCTTAGATCATGTTACAGAATCACTTCGTTTACAACCTTTCCTTCCTAGAGAGAAAGGGTGTATTGTACATATGCTTGTGGGTTACAGGCTAGGACAACTTTGGATTGGAGCAACTTGTTAGGGTGGCAACGAATCGGCGCTTGAGTGTGCTGTACCATTTCACGATGCATGAACTTCTTAAGTTCGCATTCCTGGCGAGGCGGAGGCCTGTACGAACGAGGATGTTGGGATGTTAGCGTTAGGTATAAGAAAATGACTATATGATTACCGAAGCTAAATCTTCTGGAGGAAATCAATCACGACAGAGCGTTCAGGAGGTACGTCTACGTGAGCTCGAATATCATTTATCCCGAGAAACATGTGCTAGAAGGTTCGAGTCCCAGGTAAATGCTAACTACTTAATCGGTTACACTATGATGATATATCAGCACACTTCAATTCAAATGATAACGCAAAGCAATCTCAGTTTATTAGCAAGATGCTACACAACAACTCCTTCATCCCTGCTAATAGCAATACTCTATCGAAGCTCAAATCTTGACACTCATATCCACACCCGCCCGCAAAACCCTAGCCCAAGTCATCAAAGCCGTCGCAACAAGCAATGCACCCCCCGCAACAAACCACGCACCTTGCCAACGCCCAAGCACATCCACACTGTCACCGTCCCGCGCCAGCCCAGCGATAGGATTCCCCAGTAACGCGCCAACAGCAGCAATCGTATAACCCATCCCCATCCGCGTCCCATACTCCGACTTATCCTGCGTAAGATTCGCAATCGTCACTGCAGGCAGGGAGACCAATCCGCCAGTCACGAAACAGAAAGTAGCACTGATGATGACAAGACCGCCCAGGGTGTGGACGAAGCGCCAGAAGAAGAGGATGATGGATGTGGCGAAGCAGCAGGGGACGAGTACTGCGATGCCGCCGTAACTGCACTGTAAGTCAGCTTGGGCTCGGGCTGGTGGACAAGCGCATACGTACATATCCGCGAGGTAGTTGTAGGGGAAGCGGCCGAAGAAGGTGGCCGCGTTCATGATGGCGACGACGT
Source organism: Karstenula rhodostoma CBS 690.94 (assembly GCA_010093485.1). Classification (NCBI taxonomy): domain Eukaryota; kingdom Fungi; phylum Ascomycota; class Dothideomycetes; order Pleosporales; family Didymosphaeriaceae; genus Karstenula; species Karstenula rhodostoma. The sequence goes on from MU001502.1 coordinate 277,167, forward strand.
TGAAGGACATGCTTTCGTCGATGGAAAGGTCGAGTGCGTAGCTCTGTATGAAGAAGTACGGGACGTAGACGCCGGCTACCATGAACGCATAAGCTGTTTGAAAGTTAGCGCTGGACTGATTTGACGTTCAAGGGGATGCTCACAAACGATGAAGATGGTGTAGGGCGCATCCCGGAGGAGAGCACTGCTGAGCAGCGCTCGTTCCTTCCTCGCATCGGTATGCGGTCTCAAGATCGCAAGACTCACCGAGAGTCCGCCTAGCATGACGAACGCCAACACCCGGACGGCCCAGGCGAAGCCAACCTTTTGAAAAAGTTCGCGCATCATGAGCGGGTATACGACCCCAGCTGCGAATTCCAGTCAGCCGACTCCCAACCCTCATGCAGTACAGATTCCGTACCAATACTACTTCCAGTACTAACAACACCAGCAGCCAGCATCCTCCGCTCGGTGAAGTAAAACGGAATGATAGCCGCGCTGGTAAACGCCAGCGTTCCCGAGCCGATCCCCACACATATACCCTGCGCAAGGAGCAGTTGCCAGTACGTGGTGCAGAGGCTCGTCAGCATCATTCCGACGACTTGGAATGCGATGCCAGTGATGAGGACGAGGCGTAGGTGGCCTCTATCGAGCAGCCAGCCCGCGAAGACGCCAACGAATAATGTCAGGAAGAGCTGCATCGACCCGATCCATGAGATGTTGGAGTGCGAGATGTGGTGGAATTTCTGGGTGTAGTAGGTCTCGAATATTGAGAATGAGTTTGTCAATCCCCTAATGGTGGGTTAGTGTGGGGTTGGTCATAATAGCTTGGGAGCGCACCATGTGTTCATGAAGAGGAGCCAGCATCCGACGACTTGCAACCATGCTCTTGTTCCCCCATCTTGCTGGATAATGGACTCTTTCTGTACGGCTGGTATGGAATCCTGAGAGCCGCCAACGGATACATCGATTGAGTAACCAAGCACCTTCTCTTTTTTGCCCGAGTCTTGCATGATGTCGCAGATTGCAAGTTCGATATTAATACCGGAAAGGCTTACGAACTCAGGGCTTGGATAATTTTATACTGCAAGGCCTCCATCTCCAAGCGGCTGAACGACATCCTTTTTGGGCTTCACACAACAGAACCCACTCGTGAAGCTGAGCGTACAGTTTCATCATAAGCGCTAAGGCACATTACCTCCCCCTGACAGTAAAACTCTCCACGAGGTCGAAGTGACGAGCATGTGGGGGCCGACTTGGCTATTGGTTTCATGGTTGCGCCGATTCTTCATATGGTCGGCGATGTTCTACGTAAGCTCACGCAAGTTATGCCCCAACTGATCGGTGAGAAAAACTTATGCATACTAGGAAGGCTAGTTGCGAGGGCCTTATCCTTCTTCTCCGACTTATCAAATATCTCAAACATTTCCACCAACCATTTCTAAGCTCTAGGCTCAAGCACTTCCTTGATCCAGGCAAGTTCCAGCAGAATGGGAAGTTCAGCCATCCCGACCTCCGCAGTAACTCTCTCAAAACCCAGGAACCAACGCAGCCAAATCCTCCATGCTGACATTACCTCCCGTCAATACAACGCCAACTCTCACGCGCCTATCAGCATCCGCCACCCACCTATGAAACGCATCGCTAAACAGCGCCGCAGCCAGCGGCACAGCAGCACTCGGCTCGACCGCAAACCCCAGCTCCCGCACACCCACCCTGAGCGCTTCCTCAATTTGCACCTCACCAACCGTGAGCACATGTTTCACATTCCCCTCGGCGCAAATATGCTCCCAGTTCGCCTCGCCCGTCAGCGAGCGCAGCCCATCAGCGATAGACCCGGGCCCCTGGATCTCGAGCGAGCGTCTCCCGCGCTCCAGCGCCGTCGCCAACCCAGGACCTCCCACCTCGGGCTCGCAGCCGAACACGGCCACGCCGCGAGGCTTGCACGTTGCGATGGCGCCGCAGAGTAAGCCTCCGCCTCCGCTCGGGACAATGATGGCGTCGAGGGGCCTCCCCGCTTGAGCCGCCTGCTGCAGGAACTCGTGCACTGCCGTCGCCTGACCGAGGACGATGTCCAGGTGGTCGGCGGGCGGGACGAGGACTGCGCCCGTGGCGCGCTGGATGTGCTCGGCGAGGAGGACGCGGGCGTTGGGGTCGGTGCCGGAGAGGAGGACCGCGGCGCCGTGGCTGCGTGCTGCAGCGATTTTCTTGGGCGGGCAGTCCGAGGGCACGACGACGTACGAGGGGATGGGCTTGTTGCGGGTTTTGCTGGCGAGCTGGGCGGCGTGGGCGACGGCTTGGGCGTGGTTTCCTGTGCTTGGTCAGGGGAGGGGTAGAGACGAGGCAGGGCGTTCGATTACCTGTACTGTATGCCACTACACCGTTTTTTAGATCCTGGTCGTCGAGCTTGGCCAGGAAGTGACAGGCCCCTCGGAACTTGAAAGATCCTGTGTATTGGAGGTTCTCACACTTGAAGAGGAGTTCGATTTGGGACGACGAGGGCTCCGCGGTCGAGCTGAGGAGGTTCTGATTCACTATTCTTGTCAGGTGTGGAGACGTCTTGATAGATGTTCTAGAGATCATAGGTGCGAGGAGGAGTGCTGCATCGCGAACATCATCCGCAGAAGGAAGATCGTAGGGAGCCATGACGATACCTGCATCTTGATCGTATCTCCATGATTATATATGCAATATTTTATAGCTGAAATGTATGCTTACGTGGCTTTATACCCTGAAGGTTGTACGGTACCTGGGACATGGCTTACTGGCGGTGTGACATGCGCCATAGGTAGCCGTGCCGTATAGGCGGCTCAGCTGCTGGCAGGTCTGTCTTACTTAGTATTGACTGCCTCACTGTCTCTGCGATTGGTGGAGAAAACGCCTGAAAAATATGTTCTAGGCGATCATAATGAAATAGTGAGCTTCGGGGTACAAGCCGATGTTGTCGAAGCCTTCGGTACAAATTCGAGATGTGTCACTTTGATCTAAGCATAGAAATCCAGGATAAAAAAGGACCAAGCTAACACAGACACTACTTCATTCTCTTGCCGCCTGTTCGAAGTGTTACAACTTTCTAGCATTGCGTTTGAACGACAATACACCCAAATCTTGACCCTTACTCAAGATACGAACGCATAAAACTCCTTCCCCCCTGCTCTGTTTGCTCAAGCCCGTACATCTCATCACTGAACCACACAGTAGTCGCAGCACGGCCAGTCCGTACATCCTTCGCAGTCTTCGCATTCCCGGTAGCAGTTGCACAGGTTCTGGTCCTCCTCGCAATCCTGCCAGAAGCACATACTGGATTATTTGGGATCCAGGTACGATGGAGATCTGAAACGAAGGGTCCCGCTGTGATGTGTATACTTCGTCCGATCAAAGGATCTCAGGGCGGACACTGCGGATGAAGTTAAATGTAGAAGTATGCTACGTCTTCAGTTAAGTACCTCATCAAACATATAACCAGGCTTGCAATCACCCGGCACAGTGACAGCGTTTCGTACAATCGGAGCGTAACAGCACAGCAACGCGCCCAACGTGGCACGCAAACGTCCTCATGACATTCAGCCAACATGCCTGCGACTCACTCGGATACAACAAGTCACCTCTCTGCCTTCGGTTTGATCGCGAAATAATCCACCATCTCCATGCTCGCCTCGGTCGTACTAGGGTGCAGCGCAGTCTGCGGACACTCACGGAAGAGCTTCGACACTGCGTGGAGGATCTCCAACCTCGCGATGTTGTGGCCCAGACACATCCGTGCTGGGGCGCCGAACGCCATCATGTGCTCTTTCATCGCGGGGGTGGGATTGTTCCAGCGGTCGGGGTTGAATCTAACCATCATGAGTCAAGGCTACAGTAAGTAAAGCAGAAAGCAGCCGACATACCGTAGAGGGTCTTCAAAAACATATGGATCGCACTGGAAGTTCCACGCCCGCGTACAGATCTGTGTTCCCGCCGGGATCACGTGTTTGTCAACTTGCGATCCGGAGGTTGGCACAATGCGGAGGAGGCTCGCGGGCACACCTGGATGGAGCTTGAGTGCCTCTTGGATGACGTTGTTCAGGTACGGCGAGTTTTCCAACTCGTTCCAGCGCGGATCCGTCAACAGTTTGCTCACCTCCGCCACGAGCTTTTTCTTGACGGTCTCGTTTTTGAGGACTGCGTACGTCAAATAGGTCAGTGTCATGGCCGCTGTATTTGTGCCCGCGACAATCACGTTCGCTGCTTCGGACACGATGACATTATCTGGGACAGCCTGTTCTTCCTCGTCATCGAGCGTCGCATGTACAGCATCCCATCCATAACCGACGAAGCGATCGAACCGCGCACTCCACGTGTTCCCGCACCAGGTAGGTGTATAATTTAGAACGGGCTTCAGCCAGGGCAATTCAGCGCGCACACCGATAATTGGCATCGCAGCTTCAATGTCCTGTACCATGGCGCTTATCACCCCGTTCTTCAGATTGCTAAAGGGCTCGCCGAACGCAAGGCCCCCCGTGACATCTGACGCCAGAAATGTCCACCATTTCACGAAATTGTACTGGCCATCTTGCAGGTCAGCTTTGATGCGCTGCAAGGCGAGGTCGAAGAGCTTGATGAACTGGGGCTCCCACTCTGCAACGATGTTCTTGGTTCCGGCGGCTTGGAAGAGACGGCGCCGTCGAGAGGCAGTTTTGTTGCTGAGGATGCCGAAGACGCCGCATGTCTCGTCGTTGTATTGGGAAGGTGCTTGGCTGGTGTACCAGGGGCCTTTGTTGAAATTGGAGCCGATGCGGTGGATAATGCGGTAGGCTTGGATGTCGGCTATCGCGACCTCGTGGGGGGCTATGCTGACGTAGGGGCCTTCTTGGTAAGTCGGGATGTTGAGTTTCGGTGGATGGGGATCTTACCATATTTTGCGTGGAGAGAGTGAGTGTATAGTGATCTTCGGCCTACCAGGATTTGGAACTTGAGTGGTATTCCTGTGTATGCTGAGAGAAAGGGACCCGGAATGTTTCGAAGACCTTGTTGGAAGCGGGGTCTCACGGCCTGTGGAATGCCATCTTTAGATTGCGAGCAAACAACGTGTTTTTGGGGTCTACCTGAATGACATTCCAGCCCAGATATAGCAGTAAGATGTACCCTAAAGCCACGCAGGCATTAGAATTTGCAGCTGGATCATTCATCGATGTTACCTAACCAGAAGTGAAGCTTACACATACCCAGGTTTCAGTGTTTGCGGTTCATATGTGTGTTTGACGGCGCGTTGGTTAGTGCTGACGAGCTGGGTCTTGATCGTCTGAAGTTGATGGAACGCCTGGAGCAGACACTTTACTCTTTTCCAGGCTTGGTACAGTTTTTCAAGCTATGATAAGTCTGGGTCTGTCAGCTTCGAGGCAAACCGACTGCTCCGCGGATGCGATAGACAATCGCGAGGACTAGAAGCCGAGATACAAGCTCTGGAAATGTAATGTTAAATGACGGGGTGTGTTCAGTCAACAACACCGTCTTGCGTGTTAGGATGGAGCTGCTTGCTAGACTTGTATCGCGAAGCGAATGGTCGTACGAGCGGTGCATTGGACTGAACTTGCAGGAGCCTGTGTGTTGGCCAGATTGGACAGTCGCTGTTCATGCTGTACGTGTTGGCACCGTATGCCAAATCACAAATGCTCAGAGATAGCTTTTCAGGACTCCTGTCGAAGTCATGCTATATCCTAGTTGAAGTATTGCAGGGTTGCTGCCTCTCTCTCTCCAAGATCTGAACGGCCTTATCGTGTGTGAACGTCCCAACCAATCAGGCGCGTAGAAGCTCCGCAAACGTGTCGGCCGTCAACTTGCACGTGTGACCTTGGGCTTTCAAAAGCATAATCATTGCTCCGCTGGAATATGTTTTGATAATTTCCATCTCTGATCAGATGCTTCGGCATCCGGCGCAAGAAAGCCACGCTTGGGGATTAGTCCACCCTGGGTCCGGCTACGTCATACCCCGCTCATCCACACTTAAGAGCTCCAGCTCCTGTCCACTCAATGCACCACACCTCAACCTCTTCCACTTTGTACCTCAAATCCATCAATTGATATCTCAACCACCCAAAACACAACACCCTCACACCCAAATCCTCTGTTTTAGTTTGAAAAGACACAATGGCCTGGTTCACCAGCACCGAGAAAGCCGCCTCCACACCCACGGAGCCTACAACCGAGGGTGGCTCGCGCCTCGGCGTGGGCGCGGAACAGGACCGCTACGCTTCGCACTTCCAGGTGCCGGAGGGCACCAAAGACCGCGTGAAGGAGGGCCTCAAGGAGTTCGCTAGCAGGAAGGGCAATGGCGCTGAGCAGGACCGGTATGCATCGCACTTCGGCCTCAACAACGACCCCGTTGTCGCCGCGGCGAGGTGGCTGGCGAATCAGCAGCATGGGACGTCGGGCGCGGAGCAGGATCGGTGGGGCGGATACTTTGGGCTTGGGCACGATGGGTGGACGCGCGCGAGGAGGTTGGCAGATACGCAGGGTGTGGGGGCTGAGCAGGTATGTTTTGCGTGACGTATGAAGGATGAATGGGTGCTGACTGTTGTAGGATCGCTACGGATCGCATTTCGGTGTCGACACTGGGTCCGTGAAGAGGGCGGCGCTGTCGGTGCAGGAGGGCGTCAAGCAGGCGCGTGACCGGTAGAGCGCTTCACCGAAAACTCGATAGGTGTTAGAATATAAACGGCATATGAACGGGTTTAGAATGACATAAAAGTCATGTAACAATAGCGATTGCGTCTTGGATGAATGACGAACCTCTCGTCTCACAGTACCCACAAGCTGCTCTAACCCTGTGTGATGCGTGAGCATATGTAAATCTCCGCAGTCTTCCAACGCCCAACGCCTCGCATGCAATGCTGAATCGCTGTCACAAATCCAAATCCCCTCAGAGCGCCTCCCCTCTTGTCCTCCCACCACCCATACCCACCGCCTCCTTTTATATACCCAACCCTCATCATCATCGTAAAGCCTTCCTCTGTTCTACGATATATCTAGAACAACCACACGTACCAAAACAACACGGAAACTGCCGCAAAGAACCCCAGCCACACCTTCCACCCGACGCCCGTCTTCTCCGCCATCCTCAACATCCGATTCATCGTCCCGCGCAACCGCAATCTCGAGTTCTCAAACTGATCGTTCATCTTCTCCGCCAGCGTCGTCGAGTCGCGAATCTCCACGCCAATGGCTTCAGTCAACTACATCCACACAACGTATTAGCAACAACCTCCTATACGAAGGGGTGCGAGGTACAACGTACATCCTTCAACATCTTCACCTTCCCAATCAAAACCCCCGCCTGGTCGTCATTTTGGCTCTCTAGCTCATCCAACGTCGCAGCGCTATACTGCCCCCTCGAATTCGGCGTCGCGCTTCTGAAATTTCCGCTCCCGCTCGCACCCCCGGCCCCATTCGCGCCGGGATATGCACCGAAAGCCGGGCCCTCAGGTGCGGGCGAGGAGGAAGGGAACGCGTAGCTGGGGCTGGCGCCGCCGTAGGGCGACGCGGCGTACGGCGAGCGGGGCTTCTTTTTGTCTTTGGAGGGGGACGCGCTGCGGTTGTAGGAGGAGAAGAGGTCAGATTGCGCAGAGGGGCGGCCGAATCTGCCATGCACGTGTGAGCTTCGTGGAAAGGGTGTTGAGCGTGAGCAGGGTGCCGTACCTGTTGGACATTGCGTCGTGCGCGCGGCGGTGCGCGCAGGTTTTTCGGCGGCGCAGAGAGAGCTGGCGGGTTGCGTGTTGTGCACCGGACGTATTAAGGGGCTGTAGAGGGGCGCTAGGGTGTGGATGTGGTTTGGTGGTGCTGTGGTTTCGAGGACACTTGTCGGATGGGTGAGGCGGCGATAATTTGGGAGTGACATGGGTAGGTCGGCGTTTCTGGGGAATACGCCGATCGCGCTGTGGAGGTCTGTGCCCGGGGGCCACGAGCGGGCCACGTGCTGCCGTTTGTGTGCTACAGTCGTATAGTTTGCACTTTTGCTGGTAATTGCACAAAACGATGAAAGACATTATGTTGGTGTGTAATGTGAACCAGAAAGCATACGTAAAGTAGAGACCGTAGCCTGCAAAAATACATGGATCTGGTCCCTCTCCTTCAAAAGGAGCATATTTTGTGACTCTGAATTATGTTCACGCTAGATTGGGTTGATGTTGCTGATGGCAATGTCCTGACCGTATCTCCGTGCTATACTACGTTTTCTAGAGCTTATGTGGGCTGACTGGTGAGCCGTGAGCTGGACTTTTGAACTGACTTGCTCGAGCTTGATTCAACGGTCAATTTGCGGACGAACACTAGCATGAACTGTAGACAATGGAACTCGTCCCGTGGTCAGTCAGACGTGATGGCGCTTTCCGTTACTGCCGGCGCCATGACGATGGGAATGCTGTACACAATGCGGGTTGCACCACAAGAGGCAATTGTACAGGCAATAAGTCTGAAAATCAATCAGTGTGTTGCCCATGAGGTTGAGACTTCGGCTTTAGCTTCATCTACAATCAATAATAGAAAGGTCCATACAAAAAGCTACATCGTAGAAATCTGGTGTTGCAAGTACGTACAGTTCGTCTCAATGGTTAAGAGTCGGAGAGGAAGGTTGGGGTTGGGACGGACGTGTGGCTTCGCCTGACGCGTGCACGGGCCGCAGCTGCCACTTTACGCGTCGCGCTTTCCTCCCGTACGCGCTTCGTTGCGTCGGGCAGTCTCAACATCCACACATCAGATACCGACTATGGCGTTTCCGCAGCAATTGCGCGGCCGCTATGCTCGTGAGTCTTATCCTAGAGCGTCACGAGATCTCAGAGACTAATCCACAGCGAAGATGCGCCTGGCCCCACGTTTCTCACGTACACACCAAACGGCAAGAAGCTGATCACAGCCGGTGTCGATAACTTCTGCCGTATTTTCACCACGGGGTCCGACGAAGAGCCCTCCAACATCGACGACTGCCAGGAAAACAACCTATCTATTGCAGCTGGAGTGGGTGAACTTGGGACACAACTACACCATACCAACAGTGCTAACGCGTGGAATAGGATGGGTTCTTCATTACCGGTGCTGAAGACGGAACGGTGAATAAATACTCCCTTGGGACCAACGATGGTGGAGACATACTCTGGAGAAGCACACTACCTGTCAGAGATGTAGCGCTGAGTCCGGACGGAAACTGGGTTGCGGTCGCGAGCGAGTATGCTTTGGAATACTATTTACAGTGAAGTTGCTAACACCACATAGTGAGCTCGTTGTGAACGTCATAAACACGAAAGACATACAGACAGTCAAGCGCCTCCGCGATCAAAACCGCTCCGTCAAACATGTCTCCTTCAACAAAAGCGGCACGCAGCTTGCTGTATCCTGCGTCGATGGCAGCATCTATATCTACTCGATGGACTCAGAACAGCCAGAGCTTGTGCAAAAGGTGGACAACATGATCAAGAGACTAGAGCCAGAGGCAGAGTCAAGCGCGAGGGTATTGTGGCATCCGGACGGGAAAGCATTTGCGACCCCGACCGCCCTGCGCGAGGTGCAAGTCATGTCAACAAACGACTGGGAGAAGCAGAAGACATTCAAGACCGGGCATACGTCAGAAATCACTGCGGCAGCATGGTCACCCAATGGCGCTCTCTTAGCTACAACGTCGAGTGACCTAAATCTGTTCCTTTGGGATGCAACAACGCAAAAGATAATCAAAAAGTACGACGACGTCAAAGCCACGATTTTGGCCATGGCATGGCATCCCACAGAGAACATCCTCTCATACACCAACACCGAAGGCCTTTTGTACATCCACACCGACTTTGTACCTGGGGAACACGTGGATGTGCTGCGGAAACCTGTGCAACCTGCGCCATACCTCCACGATCCTTCAGAAGGCCGATCTGGCGATCCATCCACTAAACTTACAAACGGCACAAAGCACGTTCTACCTGAACGTCGGGCCAGGGCCGGAAGTACCGACAGCCTCGATGACCTTTTGGGTGACGAGTTCAGAGATGATGATGAAGATATGCCGGATAATGCCGATGATGGCTTCGTGATTGATGACGACGGTGCTGGCTACACTAATGGCCATGGCAAGCGCACAAATGGGCACTTAGGCCCACTCGAATCCATTAGTAAACGACGGCCTACTGCTCCCGCTTTCCAACCACAAATTCACGAACCCTTCCAACCCGGCGGCACCCCCTGGCGCGGTAACCGACGCCTATTGTGCTGCTCTCTTGTTGGCTATGTCTCCACGATAAGCCAGGAAGGGTCACATTATACAGCTGAAGTCAAGTTCTACGACGAGCACGCGCACCACAACTTCAAGTTCACCGACGTGTTTGGGTACGACAAGGCTGCGCTTACCGAACACGGCACTTTGTTCAGCTGCCAGCCAAAAGACGACACTCCTGCGATGATCTACTACAGACCACATGAGACATGGACGAACCGGGCAGACTGGCGCACCAACTTGCCAGCGGGCGAGTCCGTAACAGCAATTGCGCTTTCAGAGTCATACGTTGTTGTGACGACAAGTGCGAACTATGTGCGAATATACTCGCTTTTCGGCCTACCAATTCGCGTTTACCGTCAGAAGGCTTCGCCTGCAGTGACGTGCGCAGCATGGCGGGACTACGTTTTGACTATTGGAAACGGTCCCATCGGTGGAGACGGCACGTCTCAATTGTTATATACGATCGAGAACGTGAAGCGGGACGAGATATACCAGTCGGAGGATATCGTTGCTCTTCCACCCAATACTGCACTGACATCCGTCTTCTTCTCTGCAGACGGCGATCCCTATATCTACGATTCGGACGGTGTATTGCTGACACTTATGCACTGGCGCACGAATGGCCAAGCAAGATGGTTACCCATGCTGGATACAAAGTGCATGGCGCGTTTAGCAGGCGGTGGCAAGCAGGAGAGCTACTGGCCGGTTTGCGTTGCTCGGGATGCAGACGGAAAGCATGTCTTCCACTGTATGATCATAAAGGGGAGCGAAAAGTACCCGACCAACCCGCCGCCCATGCTCAGCGAGTTTCCGCTCGAAATTCCACTCTCATCCTCGATCGACAGGAGTCGAGAAGGAAGGGACCGTGATGTGGACGCAATGTCCGACGATGGGGAGGACGGTGCTGCTAAGAAAACCGAGAGCAAGCAGCAACTGCACGAACAAGACTTCGTCCTTTCCTCGGCTCTCCATGCGCAGCTGTCTGACGCCCTATCGCATACACGGCCAACAACCCATCAGAAACAAGACTTGGTCAGCCTGGAAGTACAAATCGACCGATCGTTGCTACAGCTCCTGGGTCTGGAATGTCTTGCGGGAGAGGATAGGGGTATGAAGGCACTAGAGCTTGTGACGCTGATGCGAGATGCGAATGGCAAGATGCTCGATCTCGCTGGCAAGGTTGCGCAAAGATATGGTCGGGACATGCTAGGCGAGAAGATCCAAGAACTGGCGGAAAAGAAGCTGCTGGCGAACGCGGAGGAAGACGACGATTTCTAAGCTGATGGTTAATTGAAAGTGCTTCGAGACTTGATCGGTGTGCCTGGTCATGGTCAGATTTCATATAATACCCTTGTCTTGTCCATGATATCGAATTGGCTTACGCACACCATTGTGACGCTCCCAGGGCCCGAATTTTCAACGCACCATGGTGATTAGAAGCAAAGACCTCGCATCGACCTCGAAGCACTGCATCACCCGTCTTTCAACCACAATAGCATCTCCAGTCCTCAAGCATATCTCAAGTACAGTATATAGCATATCTCTAAACGCACTACCAAACAAATGTTAACGAGCGTCCACTAATCACACCCCTCACCACAATTCCACCGAACTTCCCTCATTCCATCGCTTCCCCTGCCCCTTTCCACCGAGTGTATCTACTTGCACACAATAACCCCATTCTGCAACTTCACCCTCGAAAACTTGGCATCGTTCCCCCCACTCTTAATCGTGGCCACTTTTTGGCTAGCATTCGCGTCCTTGAAGATATTGCAGCTTCCCGAGCCGCTGATGACCAGGGCGCGGCTGGCAGGCACACCGCTGCCTAGGCCGCCGAAGTTCTTAGAGATGCTGATCTTGGCGCCGTTTTTGGGGATGTTTCTTTGGACGGCGGTGTCAGTGGCGTCGTCGGAGAGTTGCACGCGGATGGTGGCGGTCTGGGGGTGTCAGTTGGAGTTGGAAGAGGGATGGAGGAGGGAAGGGGAGAGGGCGGGATGACGGACCTGGCGGTCTTGGAGGTCGACGGGGGAGGCGGCGGCGAGGGCGCTGAGGAGGGTGGCGAGGATGAGTGTGGTCTTCATGTTGGCGGTTGGTTTTGGTATCGAAAGGAGGGGTTGAGATGGCTTGGAAGGCTGGCTTTTAGATATGGATGAAGAATGCGTTGCTGCTGGGGTGGTGTCCTTCAACTGCGTCTTCGAGGGCGTTCTTATACTCTCCCTCTAGTCTCATCGTCGTCTTTAGACATTTGGTGAAACGCGAGTACTGCGCTCATCGCATCTCACCGTCGTGCAAATGTCAGCTTGCTCCTCTTCACCTCACAGTTTTAGACACACATCGTACCATCAAGACTCCCGTTACGCGCCAGCAGCTCGTCCGAGGGAATCATGCTCATCGGCAGAAGTCATCATGTTGGGGCCTTCAAACAATGTTCTCGCACTACTGCACGTGTATGTGGCACAAGTGTGGAAGGCATTTTTAACTACGTTCCTTAGCCAATTTGGCCTTAGGTAAGATGCTCGCAATCTGTCATATTATTTCTTAGTTGTGTGGAAGGTTGTACATTTGCTACGCGCGCTGGTTGGTGTGTTAAATGAAACGTAGATTGGGGTCCGCTTAGTGAGCTTATATGGAACCGGAGTTGTGTTCCTTGCGGGTGGCAGGAAACACACAAAAAACGAACCTAATTTTCTTTTTAGCCTTCAGAGTAATCGTCAGCAGAAGCTTGGTTTTGGTCCGCAGGTCTCACAGTTGTACGACGATGAGGGAATTGTAAGTGCCGAAGGTCGAGACGCTGACAGGAGGGACCGTCTATGATTGTGGGTTAGATATATTATACTGTCTCAACTACTTCAAGGTTTCGAAGCAGCGAAGGCGTGCTGAAGAAGGATACGCATGTGCACTCGGCGTAATACATTGACGTGAGCGAGGAACCCTCTATCTTCGCTGCGCCAACATATACGTCTCACAACTACGCGATTTTACGCATATCATTGGAATACTTCGGCTACGTCTTCAAAAGCAACAGTGCTTCAAGCACTGTCAACCAGGTTGGCATTGCAGCACGAAGATGTCCTAAGCAAGGCCCAAATAGACAGCTTCAGCTGTAGCTTGCAGTACTCCTCCACAATATGGAAGATACTTTCGTTCCACAAGTGCGACCTCCAGCTAGCCTTCCTATCCAGATTTGATCAGCCCACTCCCGATCTTATCCGTCACTACTTATCACTATCAGCATTCCTCGGAATTTCCAAATTACACAAGTTGTGACAGCACATACCACCTACGCAAGTTCTGCACCGTCCAGAGCAAGGATTGCACAAACGCGTGCACACTAGCTGTCCTCTCAGATGACTGGAAGGCCATACTGTTCGTGGTGGACTTCTAGTAGAACATGTAGCATCACCGTAGATGATCAAGTTCACTCGCAACGCCAAGTTGATCAGCTCACACTTGCACTTGTTCGTTTCTTTTGTAATGACATGTGGGGATCCCGGAGTCGTGGAAGACAATAGGGAGGCGCCCGTGGGTGCCCGTTGGGAGGGCGCCCGCGAGGAGGAGGGAGTGTTGGGGTGATCGGTGGGGTGAGTCACGTGTGACCGTGGCTCTGGGATTATCGTCGCCTCAACCATCTCAACACTGCTCAACCACCATGGAACAGAGCGATGAGTCACAGACGTAGTCTTTTGTAATGATGTTATATTAAGAAAATACATGTAGATAATGACCTCAGGAAAAGTCCTGTGGCCGTTGATCAGCTCAGTACACAGGCGTCTTAAGCTACTGCCGCTTCGATCAACACCTATCTAATGTAAACTCTTTCATCAGATCCACCGCTCCCGCCGAAAGAAAATATCTCAGTCATGGTTGATAGTCGGGTATCTGTGGTAGTAAGATTTTAGCCGATAAAAAAGATCCGTGTGTCGGGTATTCATAGTCCGAATGCTAAAGAGTGGGTGTTTGCCGATTGCGCGAACAAGCGAAGTACATCAAATGAATGAGACCTGCTTGATCGCACGATGACCTTGGGTCGCGGGGTCAAAGTAAATCGGGAAACCCTAGTACTTGATAATGTTTCTGGGTGACACAGGGCTCGAGAAACTCTGGCATAGGAAGTACACCGGAATCTCTAGCCTTGAGTCACCCTAGTGGAAGGAGGAGCATCTAGGCAGGGGAAGCCTGCACCCGCTTGCCGGTGCGCGGATCCACGGTCCAGGATTTGTCCTCCTTTCCCTGGAACAGGCCCCAGGCGCGCAGCTTGCGAGGGGGGCGCTGCCAGTCGTGGACGTTGGTGTTGGTGAGATTCTTAACAGGATGGTCTACGGGGCCGACGACGTGTTCCCAATCGTCGTCGCAATCGTCACGACGACGCTTGCCCAGAATGGAGCCTAGGTAGCCTGCGCCGGGGATGGGGATGGAGGGGACACGAGGAGGAAGGCGAGGAAGCAGCTGGACGAGCCGACGAACCCGCGACTTGGGCCGATTAGCAGAACGACCGTAGGCGGCAGCGGCGTCGTAGTTGATCACGCGCTCCTCAAAGTTGCCTTGGGGCGAGAAAGGAAGCTGCTGGTTGTTGCCATTGCCGAAGACGACGGAGGCGTTGTGGCTGCATGTGTGTGAGTGTACGTCCAGTATGTCAGGCGTTGGGGAAAGGATTACTTTTTCTCGATGTAGCCGTCGTGGATGTTGGCGAACTCGGAGGTCATGCCGTAGAACTTGGCATCCATCGTGCGCTGCACGTCGTCGGTGAAGTCTTTGTCGGAGTCGATGTAGTTGAAGCCTGGGTAGCCCGCCATTGTGTTATGAGATGCTGCCTTTGAGGAGGAAGGTATGTTCTCTCTGTAAAAGAGGTGTCAAGATAGACGGGTGCTGTAGATACGGGGTCCAGTAAGCGACCGGATACGGGTTAATATTTGGAGGAGAGGACTTACAGTATTGGCTGAGGGTGCGCAATATATCGGAGTGCCTTGAGATTCGAATGGAGGTTTCAAGTCCAAGTTCGACCAAAGATAGTATGTAGGATATGAACGCAAAGTGCGCACGCTGAAGGGGAGGGTAGAGCAGTCTAAGGCGTGTGATTTATATAGCACTTGAGGGAACCGGCGCATCGCACAGGCGCCGCGCTGAGAGACTAGTAACTTCCCTGACCACAGCGTCGCGCCGAGTTGATGGGTAGCTACCATACCGGGCGGTCGATTCCAATGTTGGTCGTTGTGCTGTCTGGATAATCTTTTGATGGTTTAGAATATGTGTGTATGTGTATTCGCGCATCACGCCTGGGATGGTTAGGTAGCGCTAACACTTTAGCGTACATCTTCTGAGTTAAACGAACTTCGAGTCCTCGACTCCTCCATACTCCCACCCATGCATTTGATCAACCGCGTGTCCGCCGCAGCGAACGCAATGTACGGCTCGCCTGCAGGTGCCCAAGGCGACCTCTATAACCGACAATATGGCGAGCGGCTGGCTGCGTGCCTGGCCTTTATCACATTCACGTGCTCCATCTGGACTCGAACTCGACTGACAAATGGCTGACATATGACATCGCAGGCGGAACAAGATTAAAACCAATTGGCAGGTGGTCGTTCATTTCCGTGTCGTCCTTCCCATTTGACACGTACCTCGCTGGCATTGTTTACGTGTCTCACCTCGTTACATCCGTCTCGTGCGTTTCGTACGACTTCGCCTACCAGGTTCCCGGTGTGGATCTTGCCTCCATGTTGAAACGGAATGCCCACTCCTACCCACTGACCGCGCGCATGGTCTTTACGAGCACCACAAGCTCCTTTTGCAAAACGAAATAAAGAGACGGGTATCGTTATAGGCGTAGACACGACCTCTCATCGTGCCATCCACGCAGGCTCGATGTCTGATTATGGTTTCCGGACTTAGAGCGACGGTAGCATCAGGCGAAGCGCGAGCTGCCTAGTAGGCATATAGTGCAGCTCATCTAAGATGCCATTTGGGCAGGTCGTTTGCTCGACCAGGACACTCGATACCCTGTCTTCAATGGCCTCCATCTCTCCAACGTCGACCTGGACGCCTCACTCGGGGTATATCAAAGCGCGGCATGTGCAGAACAGGCCACCAAACATATTTAAAAGTGTGAAATCATCGCCATCCCCTAGATTCCACACCTCGACCCCATCTCTCAATCCCCACCCATAACTTCACCCACTAGGCAACCCGTCCCAACCATGGCCACCCTCCTCGCCGTCCTCACCCTCGCGACCTCCATCCTCGCCCAAGCAGACTTCACCGGCACGGGCACCATCTCCGTCTGGAACTCCTCGGACTGGCGCACCGCCACGCCAGCCTCCAGTCTCGGCTGCCTCTCCCCAACAGGCAAATTCATCGCGCCCTCCACCAACGCCGCCTGCGGCCTCTTCACGCGCTCCGACACCTACCCATACCCCCTGTCCACGAAGGAAGGGAACTGCACCTTCGACGACGAAACGCAGGAGCGCAACACGGAGAGCTACCACGGGTCCCAGGACCACGCGTATAACTGTCTCAAGCCGTTCGAGGCTGATGTGAATCAACTGTACACAATTGTAAGCCACGGCCCCCACGCATGATGCGCCTGCTATAGTAATTTGCGCTGACGACCCGCAGACCGGCTTCCCCTACACCTTCCTCTGCTCGGGCGACGTAGACTGCTACTTCGACGCGCGGGCCGTCCCTGCCCCGGGGTCGAGCGACGCAACTAGCATCTGGCCGTTCCGCTGGGGTAGTCAGCAGCTTGGCATCACGCCGGGGCATACGATGCTGCAGCTGGTGTGGAATAAGATTGCGGATGTGGAGGTCGAGAAGAGGGCGGTTGCAGGGCGCGTCGAGTGGAGGCGCGGGGCGGAGCTGCGGGAGGTTGAGGTTATGGGGTAGGCTGCTTTGGCACGGCGTGGATGGTGCGGCTGCGGCTGTGGGGAAGTGAGGTCCGGCGGTAGGCTGCGCTGTCGCGGCGTGGATGCGTAAGATTGAACTACCACTACCATATACCGTGGTATCTCACCTACAAGAGGTACCCGCCCTCATAGTGAATCTCTACAATATAGGCGTGCGTGGTTGTCAATAGAGTAATTCCAACTCTGTTATAGATGCTAACTATGGCGCAGGGGACAATAAGGCGTTGTGCTGTGCCAATACACAAAGGGACTAAAAAGCGGAAAAGGTTTCAACTCTACCGACATGATATTAAATGCTGGGTAACTGCTTACCCCCTCTGCTATGTGAATGACTACTCCAGACCACACTGTCCGCCCATAAATCAACAATCCCCCTTCCTCCCTTACCGGCTCTCCCATCCCTAGTATCCCCTCCACCCTCCTTATCAAGCCAAAGCATATAATCCACGCTCCTCCTGCCACCTCTCCTTGCAACTCCCCATCTCCAGTCCTACCCCACCGTAAAATCGTGTCATCTATGGGGTAACGAAATTAGCATGGCGTATGTCTATATGGTAGTGTAGTATCGCGGGAAGAGAGGGCGGGTGCTGCTATTTCTTAAGTGAGCTAAGCATATGCGGTGGAGACAAAGGGAAGGACGAGGAGAGATAGGTCGATAGATTGAAGTGATGCGTATGTTATGGGTGAGAATGTTGATATTATGTGTGGATTGATGTAATGCAATGTAATGCACTGCTACGTACTAAATGCGTGACGTCTAGTCGCCTCCTCCGGGATCTTGCAGCCTCAAAGACCCCGTTCCCGTTCCCGTTCACACTCACAGCACAGCCCCAACATCCGTATCTCGCGCCCACTCGCGCGCAAAATTCCTCATCCACGCCCACTTCCCCCCGGCCATCTCCCTCCCCGCCCGCGTCTTCATCATCCCCACATAGAAGCGGAACCGCGTATGGTGCAACTGCACGCCGGTATGGATACTCGACGCGCGCCTCGCCTCATTCGCGCCGCCAAACACAAAGCACCTCGCCTGGCCGGTCGGCCCCAGCGCATCGAGGCGATCCGCGTCCTGCACGAAGGCGAGTTCGGGGTGCGCGGCGATGACGGCGTGGAGGAGGGTGTGGTCATGTGCGTTCTTCTCGCGGGTGTAGGAGACGTTGATAGCGATGGTGGCGACGGCGTGGGCAAGAGCTGGGGTTGCGCCGCAGGAGAGGAGAGCCTCGGTGACGACGTCCTCCTGCGTGCGGCCCTTTTCGAGGTACTTTGTCTCGCCGACGTCGTGCATCATTGCGGCGAGGTACATGGTTGTGGGGTCGAGAGTAGGGGGTAGGCGACCGGCGGCTTGCTCGAGGTGGTAGAGCTCGTGCGTGTATTTTACGACGCGCTGGATGTGCTCGTAGTCGTGGGAGGGGTCGTAGCGCTCGCCGTACATGTAGTCGAGGACGAGCTTGTTGACGGCGAGGAAAACGGCGCGGTCGGGGGGTGGGATGGCGAGCTTGTCCATGTTGAAGAGGAGGCGGTTGCGGGATCCGGAGGAGTTGGCGTAGCCGCCTGGGAGGGAGGGGGTGGTGGTTAGGGTGGCATCGTAGGAGGTGGGGCTGGTGGAGGCCCAGAGGCCGGGGAGGCGCTTGATGAAGGTGGCAAGTCGTGAGAGCATTTTGAACAGGGATGCCATTGCGGCTTTCGGTCTGGGAAGGTCCTTGGTAGTTGATGCATCCAGTGTTTGGAGATCAAGTGGTTCGGAGGCGCTGTAGTAAGAGTTTCTGCTAGGCAGCGCGGGAAGCAGCGAAGCGTGCGGTGTGAGTGTTTTCATGGAAGTATATCCGAGTGTTATATAGCGGTGGGGAGAGTGACCTCGGGTCCTTAATACAATACCGCATTGTGCATGGGGCACGTGCATATATGATAGTGAATTGACAATGTGAAGAGCAGCGAATTCGGCGAATTAACAACGGAACAGCGGCGAGTGACTGCAAGTAGTGAAAGTTGAGATGGTGGCTAGCAGAGTGAGAACAGTTGTCGCTGAGTACCTTGTTGCGGGACGTATCAACACTCTTTTTGGAAATGTTGTGCAATGGCAGACCAGGAGCCTCAGTCAAAGGTATAGAAGAGGCCCGAACCCGAAAATTGCCCTCTTGGGTATGCGTGCCCCCCTATTTGACGCCATGTTGTAGGATGACATGTTGGCCGCAACCCGAGTCGGAGAACGAGGCGGTGGTTGCTCGGATAGGAAGCGTTGGTCGTCAGTAGTCCTGCGAACAAGTGAACAAGTTCTGAATGAAGGATGATGTTGTATCTCGGCTTTGTTCAGTGAACAGTGTCTCCGTCCCTTCTGGAACGTCTATAGAGCATGACCCATTTCATAGCTGTTGGGCACGGGGAATGCGATGAATGCCGTCCGAGACAAGGCAGGTCGACGCTTGCAGGTGACCACGTGGGAACAGTCGCGGCTAATGGCGGGTGCCCCAAAGAGCGCCGTCGTTTATAGTCGGCATAGAGTGGTTACATGACTAGGAGCGGTCACATGACTAGGAGCGGTCACATGACTAGGATGGTCTGCAGTTGAAATGCATTGCCTGATCACAGTTGTGGTGATATCTACGTAGGCAGAGCTCCTTTATAAACAGATAAGGGGGCTTGCCATCTCTAATTGCTACCTACATTTGATGTATCGCCTGACACCTTCAAACTGATTACCATCTGATTGTAGTCCAGGTGTGACTATTGCCAACATCTGCTCTCCCGTGCACATGCATCACGTTGACCGCGGGCAGCACAACGGCAAGGTCGGGCGAGAGGGCACAGCGTAGTGTCCCCGTCTGCCAGCTACCCGGTTCCTGCCGCGCTGACCGAGGGTGTGTGGGCAGTAGGCACAGATGCATTGATCAAACCCATTCATCTACTGCTGGAGGTGATGGAGGTATGCCGCATGGTGATCTGGGACCCATGCTCCGTGGCGGGCGAGGTGCAGAAAAAGAAGGATGCGAACGGTGGGGGGGTCGGAAGCTGCATGTGAGAGGTGCAGAGGAGGGGTTGGCGATGAGCGAATCGTGCAGCCGCAGTGCCCAAGAAGCGCAAAAGACGCAACATTCCACGCGAGCGGCACAGTACATACACAGTAGTCTCCAGCAGCACCTGGAGCTGCCCTGTCCAAGTGACGGCAACCACCAGTTGCTACAAGGCGTGAAGCAGGCAGGGTGGGTTCATCGAATCAGCTGCTCCCCATATCCGTGTTATCCCGTTGCGGCGTCGTCGGATGCGCGCCAAACGTCTTCCCGTCTCCCCATACTTTGCATTCCGGGCGACCGCCGACGAAAGACCGCAACTGTACGAGCCCAAGTTTATATCGCTACCTCGTCCCCCGCCATCCTCCACCCGCCTGCTTCACTCATCACTCGCCGCGCCCGCGCTTTTCGACCCTACGTCACCCGCACGTGACAAGCAACCACCACGCTTCGGCTGCACCGTAGCGCCGAGAGCTCCCTCGAGCAGCTGCATGAGGACTCGAGAAAGACGGCCAGCGGCCAGTCCACGGTAGCCACAGCCTTCCGCCTGCCCGCGACATCCGAGCTCGCCCCTCTCACCCTGCGCCTTTGAATGCACGCCGACCGCCAGAGCCAGCGCCAGCGCCAGAGCCCAAGCCCTCGCCCACGCCCACGGTCCAAGTCTCCCGATACCATGTCGTCCAACCGTCCCTTCTTCTCCAACTTCCTCGCCGCCTTCCGCGCCCAGTCCGCCATACAAAAAGCAGCGAGCTCGCAGTCGGCTGCCGCGGCAACATCGTACTCTCACAACGCGTCCCCGCCGTCCCAGAATGCGAACCAGAACCCGAGTACCTCCCGGACAATAACCACCAAGGCTGGACCTCCCTCGCCAGGAGCCACCACGGCTGCGGTACAAGCTTCGGGCCAGTTTCAGCCAACTAGGCAGCACGCTGCTCCATACCACCGCTCGACCTCACCCGCAACCACCAAGGCGTTCCCAATACCAGGCGCTGCCGCAAGAAGCCGGAGAGGCTCAGATAGCTCCTCCGAGGGCTTCCACGAAGTCATGGGCGCGGAGAAGTGGTACATCGGCGGTCGCACAGCCACGGGCGAAGAGAAGTTCTACAAGCTCGGCATGGTGAAGCGACATCGGAGCGTCGACAGGCTGAGCCTCGACCGACTCAGCATATAACGACTAGGGCCACAAAAGTACATTTGCATTGAAGGCGTTCACGGCGATTACACAGCGACATCCCAGGAAGGGCTATTCTCGAGGACAGGCGTTTATGGCATTTTCCTCCGCTGAAGGCGACTTCTTTACATGCGGGTTTTCGACATGAGTACATAGTTATCCGCGGCTCACGCTGCCTACCAAATACTAGACAACACTGTACATTTCGCAAGCATTCTCTCATCCCTGTCCACGCTAACCGGCCAGGAACCAGTAGCTTGCACTCAGACTGTTTCCATCGTATTTCCGAGCAGTGGTGGGAGCCGCATAGCCGACTACGTCAGATGCTCTACCCTGATGGTTCAACGGCGATCGCACTTGTGTCCCCAGTCGCAAGAGCTTAAACAACAACTCGGTGCTATCTGATCTTATCTGCTCTCCGCCGATCTGGATAAGTTTACCAACCCACGCGCCACAGAAACGTGGCACATCGCCATGCGAAATGTCTTCACTCCAATCAGCTTCTGCGCATTTGTCGGTGAGAGCGTTGCACCGCCGAAAACCCCAAATTTCGGCGACGCTCCGATACTCCGGTATTCACTCCGACGGTTAAAGGCCCCGATAGCGCGGATACGCTTGCGCGCCGGCCGGCATTCTTCACGGAAAAGCGACACTTGGACCTCTTTGGGACGCCTATGACGGCAAACTTCTCCCAAGCTGCAAATTTTGGAGGAGCCTGTACGCTAGTGTTTGAATTGACCGGTGTAGTGATTCGTCAAAATGCACGCTGCGTTGTATACCGCTCAACCTCGCCGATCCAATGTACTTGACTCACGTTGCCCCCAGTTTTCTACCGTATAACAAAAGTCTGGGTCGCTTCTGGAGAAGCTCCGCAGGTCCACAGCCAAAAGTACATGCTCGCGTGCTTGGATTCATCCTCTTGACCATTTGTTTGGCCTTGGTCTTCGTTCGAATCCATGATAGCCCAGAATGGCTCCCGCAACAGCGTCTTCGTCCACAGCACCAATGCAAAGTGGACCACCACAGACAACCGATGCTGAGAAGCAATATGCCTCTATAGTTCCGTCGGAACGCGAAGAGAACCACCGCCTCCAGCTACAGCATACCGTGTCCAGCTTCAGTAACCATGAGATGGTCAATGTGTCATATGTTGCCACAGGCGACAACGATGAAGTCTACAACCGCTTCACTGAAGGCAGGAAGCACATCATCACGGCTGTCCTCTCTTTCTGTAGCTTCCTGGCACCCATCTCATCGACCACTGTACTGTCTGCTGTACCTGAGGTCGCCGAAACCTTCAACTGCGATGGCTCCATCATCAATCTGTCCAACGCCATGTACATGTTGTTCATGGGCATCAGTCCGTGTTTCTATGGGCCGATCGGGACGATATACGGAAGAAAATGGGTACGCGATAACCACAATGAAAACAATGACCAAGATCACGCGGGCCCAGTGATGTCTCTCGAGATGTTGACGACTGACGAGACAGCTGTAGGTTTCGATAATCAGTGCGACGCTGTTTACCGCGGCGAGCATTGGCACGGCGCTGGCGCCCAATCTGGCGGCCTTCTTCGTCTTTAGGATCTTGACTGCGTTCCAGGGGACGGCTTTCTTGATCATTGGCTCGAGTGTTATCGGGGACATATACAAGCCTACTGAGCGGGGGACTGCGCTGGGATGGTAAGCTACCACTGACTTCCACCACCTGAAAGCATCCATACTTTCGATTCAGATACAAGACCAGAGCAACCTCTACTAACACACAACCCAGGTTCCTATCAGGCACTCTCATTGGCCCCGCCCTCGGTACGTCCCTTGCACTCCCCTCCCTCCCCTCTTCCCAATCTCACACCCAACCCAGGTCCCTTCATCGGCGGCATCATCGTCACCTTCCGCTCGTGGCGCGACATCTTCTGGCTGCAAACCGCCCTCGCAGCCGCCGCCACCCTCCTCGTCATCTTCTTCCAACCCGAAACAATCCACCACCGCCGCGCCGACGACCTCGCCGCCCTCCCCCGCGCAAAGCGCATGCGCACGCTGTGGGGATGGCTCAACCCCCTCCGCATCCTCCGACTATACCGCTACCCGAACCTCCTCGCCGTCGTAGGCCCACCCTTCCCTCCGCCTGACCCAACTAACCCACCTCCCAGGCCTTCGCATCGTCCAGCCTCGTCTGGAACATGTACTCCCTCCTAACACCCATCCGCTACGTCCTCAACCCCCGCTTCAACCTCACGACCCCCCTCCAATCAGGCCTCTTCTACCTCGCCCCAGGCGCGGGCTACCTCGCGGGCACCCTCGTCGGCGGCCGCTGGGCCGACCGCACCGTCGGCAAATACATCAAGCTCCGCGGGCAACGCGTGCCCGAGGACCGCCTCCGCTCGTGCCTCCCCTTCATCGGCATCGCCATCCCCGCCTGCATGCTCATCTACGGGTGGAGCGTCGAAAAGCGCGTCGGCGGCGTCGCGCTCCCCGTCGTCGTCATGTTCCTGCAGGGCGTCGCGCAGCTGTTTTGTTTTCCCAGCTTGAACACTTATTGTCTGGATGTGATGCAGGACCGGAGTGCGGAGGTGGTGGCGGGGAATTACGCCGTTAGATACCTCTTCGCGGCTGTGGGGTCTGCGGCGTGTTTGCCGGCTGTGAGGAGCATTGGGGTCGGGTGGTTTAGTACGATTAGTGCGGGGTTTTTGGTGGGTGCGGCGGGGTTGGCGTGGGCGACGGCGGTGGGGGGGAGGGGGTGGAGGGAGGGGGTTGATGAGCGGAAGAGGGCGAGGAAGGAGGAGAGGGAAAACGACGTCTAAATGATTCGAGGTGGCGTTGGGGTGGGGAGGTGGAAGAAGCCCCGGTGCGGTTTCTGTTTCCCAATGGTGTGGCGTTTGTGTCTGCGATATCAGCATGGACGAGGCGTTTGGGCGTTTGATTGTGAGGGGGAAAGGATCTCCAGTGCATTGCGAGGCGTTGCGGTGTGTGGAGGCGGCGGGGATCCAATCTGGATGGATGGATGGAAGGAGTCCTAATGTGTAGTTAATGCGTTACAAATAAGCTACGATGCACGTCGACAGTACCATCCAGCTCAGTGCAACACTCACTCCCTGAACAGAAGAAACAAGTCTATTCCGCAGCTCGTGCGCGGTCTAGTATACACCACACCACCACCTCCCTTCCACTGCCACACTCGCTATGTATGATACACGCCCCGTCCCCAGTTCCATCCAGCCTCTTTCTCTCCATCTAGAACGGGTTGTCCTCCGGCGGGACGTCAACGATGAAGTAGTCGCCAATCACGGGGATCTTCAACATGATGTCGTTGCGCACGCGGGGGACCTCAGCGAAGAAGAAGAGCGCGAAGAAGCCCGCGACGCCGCCGAAGCCGGCTGCGAGACCGCCGCTGCGGATACCGCGTTAGTATGGCTACCGTGTGGGACGCCGAGCGGGCGGTGGGTTGGCGTGGAGGGAGAGACGTACAACTTTGCGAGGTGGCGCGCGGTGATGCCGTGGAAGTGGGCGGCGGGCTTGTACCTAGGGATGTCAGCGGTGGTCTCGCGTGCGGGTGTGGATGGGAGGAGGTGTGTCGTGTCGTGCGTCGAGCTCGCATCCACTGAGCTCGCATCCTCGCATCCACCTCCCCCCAGGCAAAACAGAAAACCACTCACTGAGGTCCAAACGGACTCTTGTACGTCTGGTACGGGCTCCTCTGGCTCTGCTGGCTGTCAGCCTCCATCTCGCGGTCCGCTGGAGCTCAGTTCGGAAGACCAGCTCCTGCGTCTCGCGGCAGCCATTGCGGCCGCGGCGCGCAGCGGGCGACGTACAAAAGCGGCGGGCGTGCGGCCCTGGTGCGGTCCAGGCATCGTGTCGGGAGTGGGCGGGTGTGCGGGTGTGCGGGATGGCGAATTGGCGGTGGTGATGGAGAGGGCGAGGTGGACGAAGAAGTGAGGTGAGGGCTTGGCGCGAACGGGCCAATGGGAGGGGGGCGGGATATAATTCGGGGCTGCGGCGTGTGGGTGTGGAGTTTGGGACTTGACTTGCAGGTTTGAGGGTGGTGGGATGCGTGGATAGAGTGAGGGAATTGAGTTTGTTGTGTTTGAGATTGAGTTTTGGATATGTTGGAAATGCAGGCTCGGTGGGTGCCTTTGTTGCAGTGCATCGCGGCGCCTCTATGCTCGACGAGAAATGTGTTTGATGGCATGAAGATGAATGAAACATATCTTCAGAATTACGCTTCCAGTTTGTGAGGTACTCTTCCATGCAATATTATAATACTAGGTTCGAAGTTTGGGTACCGCATTGCTCCTACGCTCACACGTCGCACTCAAACTTTGCCCAGCCAGGCACCGTATCAAGCGGGTATGCTAGAGTCGAAGACATGCTCCCACCTGTATGTTCTCACCACCTTGGACGGTGGAGGCAGATTCTCGCAATGAAGAGAACGGCTCTACATCGGTCGCTCATCCGCCAGCACCATAGCGAATGGTTGTCGGGGTATTGATCGAGCCCTGTCTTCTATCCAGTGCCCTCGTACAACGAACCCAATGGCACAGAAACACAGCAGTGAGTACGTTTTATGCAGCTAGACAAGAACAGTTCCGGAAGGCTCTTTGCGTGACGTTGAGACATGTGTCTATTCATTCGTTATGTGGATGAAGTCGCTTCGAAAATGCTCCCACGTTCCATCGTCTATCCCGCTATGTTAGACTATTGCCAGGCGAGACAATCCGCTAGTTTGTGGGCAGCCTTCCAACAACCTCCGCCATCTCCGCATCCGTGTAGATCCTGAATCCCTTCTCCTTCGTCACGCTCGCCAGCTGCACGTTCTTGCTGTCCAGCTTCTCCTCCATGACCTGCTTGAGCGTCTTGAGCACCATGACCTCCGCTTCGGATAGCGTAAGCGACTTGTGGAACTCGTTTTGCAGCTCGGCTTGTGCGCCCTCAGAACCGGAGCCGATAGCTTTCGCATCGTAGCGGTAGAAGGTACCGGAGGGCTCAGCGTGGTATCTGCACTCGATCAGCTCACTTCGCCCACAAACATATCCCATGTATCGCAGCTTACAGGCTAGGACCGTCCTCGTCGTATCCTGCGATTAGCAGCGCAACACCGAACGGCCGGCTCATGATACTCTCCTCGCCATCCGCACCCTCGCCGAACCTCAGCGCCAAATCGCATATCGCCTGCGTGCAGCTCTCCACCCTCAACGGCTCGGCGTAATTGAAGGCGTGGTTCTGGCTCTCAACTCGTGCGTGCTCGACCATGCTCCGGGCGTCGGCTTGCAGGCCGGACATGGCGCAGCCGATGTGACGGTCGATTTCTACAATCTTCTCGACGGATGAGGTCTCAAGGAGGGTGGAGGTAACGCGCTTCTCTACACCGAGGATCACACCTTCGCCAGTTGCCACCTGTGTCACGGGTAAGCAGCTGTTGCGGGGATATATATCGCGCGAATGGAGGGTGGCGGGAAGCTATCGAGGTGGACGTACGCCTATTGCTGTTGAACCGAGCTTAATGGCTTCTAACGAGTATTCGACCTGGAAGAGACGGCCCTCGGGCGAGAAGGTGCTAGGTCGCTGTGAGCTTGCGTCTCAAAGAGAGACATGGTGGGGTTACGGACTTGATACCACGATCTGGAGATTGAAGGTCAGCACAGCTTCTATGCGGGGTCTTGGTGAATAGCACTCACCATACTCGCTTCGTGCTATGAACTACTCAAATCAGCATGCGGAGCTCCAGATGGCGTTCGCATCAAGCATACCATATTGAGGGTGTTTGTGGAGGATTCGTGGAGTGGTCGGGGGGATAGAGCTTCGACTTCTACTTCGACGGAAGAGTAGAATCTTGGGAGAAGGGTGCTTCTGACCGGAAGAGCGCAGGTGTCGTAATGTTGGTTTGGTGAGCTTGATGGCCGACAGCGCAACTTCGACGCGGCAGGAGCTGCCTTGAATGAGGC
Source organism: Karstenula rhodostoma CBS 690.94 (assembly GCA_010093485.1). Lineage (NCBI taxonomy): Eukaryota > Fungi > Ascomycota > Dothideomycetes > Pleosporales > Didymosphaeriaceae > Karstenula > Karstenula rhodostoma. The sequence goes on from MU001502.1 coordinate 304,388, forward strand.
CCGTGCATTGCCAAGCTGCTTCCCCGAACGAGCACCCGCGGGCTTCTACCGATTTCATCTACAATGAGAACAGCGAATCTGGACTGAGCTTTCTCTTAGACCCACATATCTTATGTTTGTGTATGAATTACGGGTTTGGGTAGAAAGGTTGATTTTTGTGGCGAAATGATCACGCGCTTTTGTTGCCTGTGCGGAGCTTTCGCAAAACTACATGGAAAGATTCGCTCACCCGGAAAATGGTTCTATCTCAATTTACGGTGGGATCTTTGATTGAGAAGCTACATACAGAGAGCGAGGCCTGTACTTCCACGAGCTAAGCCGGCGGGCAATACATGAGGGCTATCAATCGCAGTCACCTTCTTGCTATTAGGTAGTGAATTGTGAATGCTCTGCACTACCCCGTGTCACATCGCCCATGACGCCTGAATTGAGATGTGTTCGACGTAACTTGAACATCAGCCTGCCTGATCAGGCTACCTTTTCGCCTGACCCGATTGCCGTGCGGTTTCTGGGGCGCTTTTGATCTCCCCAGTCAAGCAATTGCCATCAAAATCATCGCAAGCAGGGCCAATACTCCAATGAACGTTATTCAATCGCAAAGCACAGAGCTGGGAATCATCTGTCCAGCGACGTTGTCTCCAACATGCAGAACAGTCCAGTCCTCGATAGGGGCCACCAATAACGCTATCTACTGACATCATGCTGGATGCCGAACAACGCCCCAGAGCCACCAGTACTTGAGTCTAAAGCAAAGCGCCTATTATCAGATCTTAAGCGACGAGATCTAGAGCGTCAGCGCATTGAGGGCGAGTAGGGTTTGGTGGCATGCGCGGCCACACGTGGTTGCTCTAGCGATGTCGGCCCTAACCGTTCTAGGACTAGGAGATTTTGACATCAATTGCGGCGACTGCCTCACTCTCCATCACCGCACACAAACAATCCCACCATCTTCTCTGTCGCATCCACTCCACGCACTACCATCAATCCGACTTTCATCACCCGCATCACCCAGACAAACCACAATCGCAATGGCTGCTCAATCCGAGGACCACCAGATGGAGGGCGTCGAGAACCCCACCCAGGTGGGCGACAAGGGCAAGGGCAAGGCGCCTGAGGCTATAGAGGAGTCCGCAGACGACGACTCCAGCGATGAGTCTGGCAATGAGGCCGAGGTACGTTTCCAAGTCGCGTCTCAATCATACGCGCAGAGTTGCTAACTTGGTTGTCGCAGGCTGTTGAGGGTATGGCTATCCATCTCTTTCGCGCGCATTCGCGCCTCGTCGATTTGTTTACATTCGCTGACACCCAATCCAGAGCCCGAGGATGAGGACACCATGGCGGAGATCGACCCCACCAACATTGTCGGCAGCCGCACTCGTGGAAAGAACATCGACTTTGCCAAGGCCGCTCAGGAGCTTGGTGAAGATGAGGATGAGGACGACGACGAGGACTTCAACGACCCTGATGATGAGATGAAGGACTAGAGAGATTTTGATCTCTCCGTTCATTGGTATGTTGCCCCCACCATCTGCCCCGCCTCCGAACTGACAGGGTTAGTCTTCTTCCACGCGCTCACGAGCATTGCACGCCCGTACTTGGGATGGGGGTTTCCCAATGGGCCGGTATCATAAAAAGTATTTTGGCATTGGTTAGCGGGTCGGCTCGATTGTATACGGAGTCTCGGCGCGATCTCGAACGCTGCATACCAGGATGGGGGATGGAAAGTTTTGCACGCGCGGCGCGTAGCTCGCATAGCATGGACACGTCCCACATGCACACAGTCTAGCGGATATCATGAATGCCATGTGTTACCGACAACTACGTCTTCCATCAAGGTGCCCATTAAAATCCCAAGTCGCCCGAACATCAGTCCTACGCGGGAACACAATGAGAGCCTGTACTTTTGAGTATTGGCCGGAACCATGCTCATTTTGTGCAATGGAAACGTGCCGCCTTGTTTCCCAAGCCACGAAGGGTAGCTGCCGAGTCCAACGTACGTTGCTTCCGCACAGAGATTGTAAACACACTTGAATGGGAGATGAATGCAATGTCATACTTTGATTGTCTCTTGTCTCGAAATATAAACGACGGTGTATCGAACGCGGGCACCCTCGCGTCTATCTAGGCTTTGATGGGAACATAAAGACCGGATGTAAGCCAAGGCCTTGCCAGCCAGATATAGAATGGTTAATCCTGGAGTAACTCAGACTACTATACAAGCTTATAATCTTGACCTAATACTGTATCGCCGGTGTTCACCTTCCCGTGAGAGCTAGGATACAGGCGGCAGGTATATCTTCGCTGGGATGTGGGCGGGCGGTGTTGTTTCTCGCTGGAACATGAGGATGGTGAATGTCAGATGGGATCTGACGACTAAAAGAATACTGTTATTGCTTGTAGCAAGCGGACTGTGCGGCCAGCATCCAATTTGATTCGTTCCTTAGTCCGACACCCCTAACCCCACCCCCGCCCGTTCGGTAAATGGCACCTACACACGTACACAGAGGTAACCCAAGGCTTCGAGATGATCGGCCATCGACATACCGCAGCGGTCTTGATGAACGCGAAGTTAGGCGAAGTTACGTACAGCAGGAACACGTTGTGCGGTCCGCCAACCCGCCACGGCGATGTGAAGGCACCAGTCAAAGCCGCTCGAACAATGCAGACGGCCGGTCACGCGCACATCCCATGGCTCACTCGGAAGACCCCATTCCAGAGAGATCTCGGCCGGGCGAGATGCACCCCGTGGCATGGCGGGGCAGTCTTTCTGCCTACGAGGAAGTTTCACGTCAAGCAGATGACAGCGTTGCCGCATTGCAAGCCATTGGGCCTCCGCTGTCTCGAACCAACACGGGACTGTACTGGCTTCACAAACGGGACCCGTTGACCGCCGGGCAGGAGCAGCGGGTACAGTGTTGGTGCCAACGTTGCAGCGGAAATGACGGCGTTCTCAGATCAGAAGGTTACAGGGCCCGTGGCGATATCGGCGAGTTGAGCGACATAGGCGAATACGGTCGCCTAAGCACAACGGCCTCCTCCTGACTCACGGCATCATGGAACGAGAAGGCTCTCGGTAGGTGGAGGTGCAGCGAGCCAGGTTCCGATCTGCTCCGAGAGGGAGACGATTAGCTTGGTACGTCGGAGCGTGGGTGGCGGAACGAGACTTGGCATTCGAAACGCTGATGGCATCTGCTCGGACACACGAATGGAGACACTGGCAAGGCTACCGGTAGACACTTTTCTCTCTAGACGTGCGACGAGATGGCTGGACTCGGCGCACAATGATGTCTACGATGGCCATGTTCCGCTCAGGACAGGCGGAGGATGCACGCTCTCCCAGCCTATCAGAGGCAGGCTTATTCGACCAGCAGCGGGGGGCGATAAGGCGAAGGCGAAGGCGAAGGCGAAGATGTAATTACGAGAGCCAATGCCCGCCGGCGCAATGGTCAGTCGGCCAATCCTGCGTGGTGAGTATCCTGTTGTAAATCGGCCCGTGTTTGGTGGCGGCGCCAGGATCTCGTCCGCGCCCGGGCGGTGGGCTCGCCGTTCGCCGCCAGCCGCTCTCATTCGCTCCGAGAGCGGAACAGGCCAGTGGGCTGTGGCAGAATTTCGTGGGGTAACGGGCAAAAAGTTGTCGGTTGACGTTACTGCATGGATAGACGCCTGCTCAAGCTTCTCCGCCGCGTCAGACAAGCAAGCCATTGAGCAGCGTAGGGACCGCCAATAGCGCACCTGTGCTTTCCATTCTTCGTGACGACGTGGACGCGTTCTGACATGTGCCGCTGCGAGTGCCTCCCGCCTGCCGCCCCCCATACCAACGCCTACTGTGTACACCCAGCACTACGCCCGAGTCCGGAGCAAACAATCAAGCTTGCTCGGAGTGGAGACGTCTCTTACAGCCAGCGGTACACACGCTTCCTTCGAGTGCCCAGCCGAGACTCACTCGATAGTGAAGGTCTCTAGTGCAGCGAATTTTAGCACCCCACCCACCTCCCTCCCTTCATAAGCCTCTCCCCTCCCCACCCATCCACGCCTCTCTTCCTCTCCACCTCACCCTGCTGGAAGTTGCTTGCTCGGACGCCACGAGTCATTCATTCCGTCCCCAACTGGCCCACCACTGCGCGTAAGTCAAATCAGCCTGCCCTTTCCTGTACCATCCGCCCTCACGCCCGCACTCCCACCTCGACCATACAGCCTGCGCGCTGCATACACCTGGATGCGCACCGGCGTTTAGCGAACCCTCTGTGTGGACAGAGCACAACCCCGCCCTTTCCCATTCGTCGCCCGCCTTATCAGCAGTGCTGTGCTTCTTTGCGAACATCGGTCGCCGCCGAGGCTAGCACAGCGTCATTGGCATCAGACCCGCGGCGCCCTCTTTCCACTCACTTGCGCCGGGCAATTGGGAGCTGTGCGAACTTCGCCACAACATTTTGAGACATCTTCACACTGATCCCGATCGCTAATCGTTTGTGCTAGCATCAGAGCAACAACTACCAGCCAAATACGCGAACCTCAACCCCCACTACGGTCTTTGATACCCCACCCGCGTTTCCTCGACCCAACCACCACCACAAACTTTCGGCCGCTGCCGATATAATGGGTAGCGTTTCCTTCGCCGAAGATACAAAATTGCCCCAGGATCTGCCGATTGTCGAGGAGGAGAGCTCCGTCTTTCCTTATCAAGATGGCCCAGAGAACAAGTCGTGGGCGGGCGCCCTGCCCTTGAAACAGGGTCTCTACGACCCTGAGTTGGAGAAGGATGCTTGCGGTGTCGGTTTTGCTGCGTATGTGATGGTGCGAGTTGTTTGCGATCCCGGCACGTGCTAACAATCGGCAGCCACATCAAGGGCAAGGCGAGCCACAAAATCGTTTCCGATGGTGAGATTCTCTGGCTCGGCTTATATATACTGTTACTTACAATCGACAGCACGGTCATTGTTATGCAACATGACCCATCGAGGTGCCGTGGGTTCTGACGCCCGTGACGGCGACGGTGCTGGTGTCATGACTTCGATTCCCCACCGATTCTTCGTGAAGGAGTTCGGACGCGAACAGGGCTTTACGCTCCCCGCCCAGGGCCAGTATGCGACTGGTAACCTCTTCTTCAAGCCCGATGCCACAGCGCTGGATGAGACCAAGGTGATGTTCGAGGATGTGGCTGATCAGCTGGATCTAAGAGTATTGGGTTGGCGAGTGGTCCCGCGGGACTCTACGCTATTAGGCCCGGCCGCTTTGTCGCGCGAGCCCATCATACTGCAGCCGTTTGTGGTGCTGAAGACCGCGTTTGGTGAGGGCAAGGAGCCGAAGCCGGACTTCGACAAGACTTTCGCTAGCGGGTACTTTGAGCGACAGCTCTATGTGCTACGCAAGCGCTCCACGCACGTTATTGGCCTGCACAACTGGTTCTTCATTTGCAGCTTGAGCAACAAGAACATTGTGTACAAGGGCCAACTTGCACCTGTGCAAGTTTACGAATACTATCACGACCTTCTCTCAGTCGATTATGAGGGGCATTTTGCTCTTGTTCATTCGCGATTCTCCACTAACACATTCCCCAGCTGGGATCGTGCACAGCCCTTGCGATGGGCAGCCCACAATGGTGAGATCAACACCCTGCGTGGTAATAAGAACTGGATGCGCTCCCGAGAAGGCGTCATGAAGTCGGAGTTGTTTGGTGATGATCTTGACCTCTTATACCCGATTGTCGAAGATGGAGGTTCCGACTCTGCTGCCTTCGACAATGTGCTCGAACTGCTCACGATCAACGGTGTCCTCTCGCTCCCTGAAGCTGTTATGCTCATGGTTCCGGAGGCATGGCAAGGTAACCACTCCATGGACCCTGCGAAACAGGCATTCTATGAGTGGGCGGCCTGCATGATGGAGCCCTGGGACGGCCCAGCCCTCTTCACATTCTCCGATGGACGGTACTGCGGAGCGAACCTCGACCGTAACGGTCTTCGACCTTGCCGTTACTACGTAACCGATGACGATCGAATTGTTTGCGCCTCAGAGGTCGGTACCATCTCTATCGACCCGGAGCGAGTCGTACAGAAAGGCCGTCTCCAACCTGGCCGCATGCTGCTCGTTGACACTGTCGCTGGTCGTATCATCGACGACTCCGAGCTGAAGAACACGGTTGCAACTCGCCATGACTTTCGATCCTGGGTTGAGAAGAATCTTTTGACTTTGCCCAAGATCAAACAGGCGGTCCTCGATAAGGGTGTAGACCTCGGCTCCACTCTCTCAGACACACGCGTGCACGAGGACCCGCGCTTGAAGGCATTTGGGTACTCGCTCGAGCAGGTGACACTGATCCTCGCCCCCATGGCCGCCGATTCCAAGGAGGCTCTTGGTTCCATGGGCAACGACGCTCCTCTCGCGTGCCTGGCGCAGCAGCCCCGCCTCATGTACGAGTACTTCCGACAGCTCTTCGCCCAGGTCACGAACCCTCCTATCGACCCCATCCGAGAGGCCATTGTCATGTCTCTCGAGTCATACGTTGGTCCTCAGGGTAACTTGCTTGAGATGAATGAGTTGCAGTGCGGCCGACTGCTTCTCCCTTCGCCCATCCTTTCTCTGGAAGAGTTCAAGGCATTGAACAACGCGCATACCCTCTACCCTGGGTGGACTGTCAAAACGGTCGATATCACTTTCCCCAAGAGCGAAGGTGTCGATGGATATATGAACGCACTCGACCAAATCTGCGATGCTGCCACAGAATGCATCGACAGTGGTGACAACATTCTCGTTCTCTCCGACCGCGCTACCTCCGCTGAGCGAGTGGCTGTTTCCGCCTGTCTCGCGACTGGTATGGTGCACCACCACCTTGTCCGTAGCAAGGCCCGATCCCGCGTCGCCCTTGTGATCGAGACTGCGGAAGCTCGTGAAGTCCACCACATGTCCGTTCTCGTTGGCTATGGTGCTGACGCTATCTGCCCTTACCTTGCTATTGAGTGTATCTTGAAGATGCACCGTGAAGGGTTGATCCGCAAGAAGCTCTCGCCTGAGCAACTTATCAACAACTACAAGCACTCCTGCGATGGTGGTATCCTGAAAGTTATGAGCAAGATGGGTATATCTACGTTGCAGTCATACAAAGGAGCTCAGATCTTTGAGGCCCTCGGTATTGATGATTCGGTTGTCGACCGTTGCTTCACGGGAACAGCTACTCGCATTAAGGGTGCGACCTTCAAGGACTTTGCTCAAGATGCTTTCGCGCTCCATGAGAAGGGCTTCCCCTCTCGCAGCATCGTCGAGGTTCCCGGCCTTACCGAGACTGGTGAGTACCACTGGCGTGACGGTGGAGAGGCTCACGTCAACGATCCGACTGCCATCGCAAATATCCAGGATGCCGTCCGCACCAAGAACGACAAGTCCTACGAGGCATACTCTCTCAACGAGTATGAGCGCATCAAGGACTGCACACTCCGTGGCCTGCTCGACTTCAACTTTGAGGACCGCAACCCCATCCCCATCGACCAGGTCGAGCCTTGGACCGACATTGTCCGTCGCTTCGTCACTGGTGCGATGTCCTACGGCTCTATCTCCATGGAGTCTCACTCTACCCTTGCTGTTGCCATGAACCGATTGGGCGGCAAGTCCAACACCGGTGAGGGTGGTGAGGATCCCGAGCGATCTCTCCGCATGGAGAACGGCGACACCATGCGTTCTGCCATCAAGCAGATTGCTTCTGGCCGTTTCGGTGTGACCAGCAACTATCTTGCTGACGCCGATGAGCTTCAGATCAAGATGGCCCAAGGTGCCAAGCCCGGTGAGGGTGGTGAGCTCCCAGGTCACAAGGTCTCCGCTTCCATTGCGAAGACCCGTCACTCTACCCCGGGTGTCGGTCTCATCAGCCCCCCGCCTCACCACGACATTTACTCCATCGAGGATCTCAAGCAGTTGATCTACGATCTCAAGTGCTCGAACCCGCGCGCCCGTGTCTCTGTCAAGCTTGTCTCTGAGACCGGTGTCGGTATCGTCGCTTCTGGTGTGGCCAAGGCTAAGGCTGATCACATCCTGATCTCTGGTCACGATGGTGGTACCGGTGCTTCCCGCTGGACTGGTATCAAGTACGCCGGTCTTCCCTGGGAGTTGGGTCTTGCCGAGACTCACCAGACTTTGGTCCTCAATGACCTCCGTGGACGTGTCGTTGTCCAGACTGATGGACAGCTCCGCACTGGCCGCGATGTAGCCATTGCCTGTCTCCTTGGTGCCGAAGAGTGGGGTTTCGCTACGACTCCTCTCATCGCCATGGGCTGCATCATGATGAGGAAGTGGTAAGTAGTTTGGATATCGACTTGTTCGCTGAGCTATGCTAACACTAATTTCAGTCACCTGAACACTTGCCCCGTCGGTATTGCCACCCAGGACCCCGAGCTCAGGAAGAAGTTTGTCGGTACGCCCGAGCACGTCATCAACTTCTTCTACTATGTCGCCAACGAGCTTCGTGCAATCATGGCCAAGCTTGGATTCCGTACTATCAACGAGATGGTTGGTCACTGCGAGGTTCTCCGTGTCCGTGATGATCTCCGCACTGCTAAGACGGAGAACATCGATCTGTCGCTCATCCTGACGCCTGCCCACACCCTCCGACCTGGTGTGGCTACTTTCAACGTCCGCAAGCAGGACCACCGTCTTCATGTGCGTCTGGACAACAAGCTCATTGCCGAGTCCGAGTTGGCTCTCGAGAAGGGCTTGCCCGCACGTATCGAATGCGACATCGTCAACACTGACCGTGCTTTGGGCGCCACCCTGTCCTACCAGGTCAGCAGACGCTACGGCGAGGCTGGTCTGCCCCAGGACACTATCCACGCCAACATTCGTGGATCTGCGGGACAGTCTTTCGGTGCTTATCTAGCGCCCGGTATCACTCTGGAACTCGAGGGTGACGCCAACGACTATGTCGGCAAGGGTCTCTCCGGCGGTCGGATCATCGTCTACCCGCCTCGCACGGCTGTGTTCAAGGCCGAGGAGAACGTCCTCGTTGGAAACGTCTGCTTGTACGGCGCTACCAAGGGTACTTGCTTCTTCCGCGGTGTTGCTGCTGAGCGATTCGCCGTCCGCAACTCCGGTGCTACGGCCGTTGTTGAAGGTGTCGGTGACCACGGTTGCGAGTACATGACTGGTGGTCGTGTAGTCGTCCTTGGATCTACTGGTCGCAACTTCGCTGCTGGTATGTCCGGCGGAATCGCCTACGTCCTCGATATCCATCAAGATTTCGAACAGAAGGTCAACCAGGAGATGGTTGAGCTTTCCGGCCTTGAAGATCCCCAGGAGATCGCCTTCCTCCGTGGACTCATCGAGGACCATCATCACTACACCGGCTCAGAGCTAGCTGCACGCATTCTCTTGGACTTCACCCGTGCCCTTCCTCGCTTCGTCAAGATCATGCCGGTCGACTACAAGCGTGTCCTCTTGGAGGAGGCTGCTAAGGAGGCTGAGAAGAAGAAGAAGGAGTACCCTCTTGCCATCCTCCCTGGCAACCCTGTTCGCTCGGCCCACGAAGAGTCCTTGAAGCACCAGCACGACGCGAAGGACAAGAAGGCCGATCTTCTGGACATTGAGGAGAGTGTCACTGACGCCAAGGCTGAGAAGAAGAAGGCTCTTGTCCTTGACAAGACCAAGGGTTTCATGAAGTACCAGCGACGCTCCGAGAAGTACCGCAACCCCAAGACCCGAACCCGCGACTGGTCCGAGCTCTCCCAACGCCTCAACGAGGATGAACTCAAGTACCAGACTGCTCGTTGCATGGACTGCGGTGTGCCTTTCTGCCAGTCTGACTCGGGTTGCCCAATCAGTAATATCATTCCCAAGTGGAATGAATTAGTGTTCCAGGTAAGTTTTTCGCGATATACTCTTGAGTACACCCTCGAAACCATATAACTAACGCATTCCAGAACCAATGGCGCGACGCTCTCAACCGCCTGCTCATGACGAACAACTTCCCCGAGTTCACTGGCCGTGTCTGCCCTGCTCCTTGCGAGGGTGCCTGCGTTCTAGGCATCAACGAGGACCCCGTCGGTATCAAGTCGATCGAGTGCGCCATCATTGACCGCGGTTTCGAGATGGGCTGGATGGTTCCCACACCGCCCCAGACCCGCACTGGCAAGAAGGTCGCCATCGTCGGATCTGGTCCCGCTAGTCTTGCCGCATCTGATCAGCTCAACAAGTGCGGCCACGAGGTCACCGTCTTCGAGCGCGCCGATCGTGCGGGTGGTCTGCTCATGTATGGTATTCCCAACATGAAGCTCGACAAGAAGGTCGTGCAGCGCCGTGTCGACTTCCTCGCCGCCGAGGGTGTCAAGTTCGTCACTGGTGTCGCTGTTGGTGCGGAGGGTCAGCATTCTTTGGAGTCTCTGCGTGCCGAGTACGACGCCGTCATCCTCGCCACCGGTGCGACTGTCGCTCGTGACTTGCCCATCCCCAACCGAAACCTCGACGGTGTTCACTTTGCCATGCAGTTCTTGCACAAGAACACCAAGTCTCTCCTCGACTCCGAGCTCGCCGATGATGCCTACATCTCGGCCAAGGGCAAGAACGTCGTGGTCATTGGAGGTGGTGACACCGGTAACGACTGCATCGGTACTTCCGTCCGCCACGGAGCCAAGTCGGTCGTGAACTTTGAGCTTCTTCCCCAGCCGCCGCCAGAGCGTGCCCGCGACAACCCGTGGCCCCAGTGGCCGCGTATCTTCCGTACTGACTACGGTCACTCTGAGGTCAAGACACACATGGGCAAGGACCCTCGTGAGTACTGTGTGATGTCCAAGGAGTTCGTCGACGACGGCGAGGGCAAGGTCAAGGGCATCAACACCGTCCGTGTCGAGTGGACCAAGTCCGCCACTGGCGGCTGGGACATGAAGCAGGTCGAGGGCAGCGAGCAGTTCTTCCCTGCCGAGCTCGTCCTCCTGTCCATGGGTTTCCTGGGTCCCGAGGAGCGCGTGCTCGCTGACATTGTCGAGCGCGATGCGCGCAAGAACGTCAAGACCACCCCGGGCCACTACAACACCAACCTGCCCGGCGTCTTCGCTGCTGGTGACTGCCGTCGCGGACAGTCCCTCATTGTCTGGGGCATCAATGAAGGCCGTATGTGCGCCCGCGACGTTGACACCTTCCTCAGCGGCACCGGCACCCAGCTCCCCGTCACCGGCGGCATCGTCAAGAGCCCGCCCTATGCTCTCATGAACAAGGCGAACGGCCAATCAGTGGAAAAGTTGGTCCAGGTCGCCGCTTAATTTCACAACGCTCGAATCTTCGTTTGGAACGACAGTTACATCACGGTCTCGATTAGAAAGACGGACGACTGTACGGAATTTGCACGACCATGTTTAATGATACTGTTTGGAGCTTGGGTTCTTCGTGATTTGGGCATGTTCTCAATCGTTATTGCAAGATACCTCTTTCACTGCTTTGACTGGGTTTTGGAGTTTGCGGGTGGCTGGCTTCGAGGAATGTATGTATTGTGGCGCTGGGGGCCAGGGTGTATAGTTTGCAGTGGAATATGGAATACTATAACTATCTCTGTGTATTTGCGTGGAGTGATGCGATGTCCACATTTGGCACAGCGTGCACAAACGCAGGACCTGGCGCTGCAACGACGTCGAGTGCGCCCCCAAGCGAATGACTCAACCGATACCTGGACCACGCAGCGCAGTCACATCTACAACCACAACCACAACCACAACAGCATATTCATCCCCCAGCCGCGCGCCCTACCAAAGCTCCTTCAACACCACCACAATAATGCTCCTCCACCTCCCAGACGAGCTCCTCCTCGCCATCGCAGACGCCGTACGTTCCTTTGCCGGGGCCATGCCTCCATCACGTGCAAACGTACCACTCTCCCCATTCTCGTCACCCAACTAACTGAGGATATAGATTCCCTCTGCGCGCACCCTCCAATCCCTCGTCTGCACATGTACACGGCTCCACGACATCGCGCTGCCAGCGTTCTACAGAGCGTTTGCCCAAGCGAAGAGGTGCGATGCGCTTGTTGCAGCGGCTGTGCATGGGAATGCGCGGGCGGTGGGGATGTTAGTTAGAGAGGCTGGAGAGGGTCGGTTTAGGGTCTATGTGGGTCGGGTGAGGTGTGATTATTCCATAACTTGTTTGCATGCTGATCTCTGCAGAAATACGGCAAAGGCAGCGCTCTCGTCGCCGCTATCGAGTCGGGGCGGACGGACATCGCTCTGCTCGTTTTGGCTCACGGGGCTGATGCTAATGCGGATGCGGGAGGGGTTGGGCATGCGCTTGAGGCGGCGTGCGAGAGGGGGCAGACGGAGGTCGTGCGTGCGCTGCTGCGGTGGGGTGCGGATGTGGGGTTTGAGGGGGGGAGGGGGGGTTCGGCGTTGGTGATTGCGGCGAGGAAGGGGTGTGTGGAGATTGTGGAGATGCTGCTTGATTACGGTGCGGATGCTGGGGCGGGGATGGGAGCGGAGCGGATGTTTCCTCTGCGGGCGGCGGCGGTGGGGGGGCATCTGGGGTGTGTGGAGGTGTTGGTTGGGAGGGGGGCGGATGTCAATCAGCGGAGTGCGACGCAGGGACGGGCGCTCGAGGGGGCGTTGGAAGCGGGGAGGGAAGGTGTGGTGAGGTTCCTGCTTGAGCGGGGCGCGGAGGATGGGCTGGTTGAAGGACTGGACGATAAGTGGCTTCCGGGTGCGGCGTTCAGTATTGTTTCGAGAGACGCGAGATGGCGCCATGTTCTGGAGAAGATGCTGGACCGGATGGACTACTCGAGTCATCTCGCTGGAAACGCCTTCGTTTCTGTTGCCCGCGATGGCAATGCGGAGTTGGTCGAGCATTTCTTAAGCAACGGAGTCGATCTCGAGAAGCATGGCCCGCGTGCCTTCGGCATAGCCAGCGCCAAAGGGCATCTCCCCATCCTCAAACACCTTCTCGTCGCCGGCGTCGACCCCAACCAGGAGGTTCCCAACTGCGGACCCGCCATTCTTCGGGCAGCACAACACGGCCACGTCGACTGCGTGAAAGCTCTCCTCGCCCACGGCGCCTCAGCCAATGTCGTCTTCGGCACGCCTCGCACCTACGACCGCGTTTACTCCAGAACAGTCTTCTGCAGCACGCCGCTCCAGGCAGCGTGCTGGGGCTGTGGCAATGGCAGTGGCAAGAAAGACACCAAATACGAAGACATGGCGCGCATGCTCCTCGAATCCGGCGCAGACGCCAACATCTCGGGCGCACGCTGGTTCCACCCGCTGAACCTCGCCGCCTACAGCGGCAACAAAGCCATCGTGCATCTGCTGCTGAAGCACGGCTCCAACCCATCAGCGCGGGGACCCGTATACGGGGACAATGCGTTGCAGGCGGCTGTGCAGAGCGGCAGCATCGACATGGTCAGGGTGCTGCTCAGACACGGCGCGGAGACCAAGGGTTCGGGCGCGCTGCAGGCTGCGTGTGGAGCCGTGTATCCCCACGAGGGAAATCTGTGCATGGTCAAGTTGCTGCTGGACTATGGTGCTGATCCGAACGATGAGAGCGACGCGTATGCCTGCACGGGGTATATCAATGCGCTGTCGGGCGGGCCGGGGTCGAGCTTTTGGAGTGCGCTGGAGGTCGCGAGGCGGGGACGGGATGGCTGCAATGATGTGATTATCAAGCTGCTGTTGGATTGTGGGGCGAGGGATAGGGATTGACGTGGGGTAAGGGACGGGGATGGATGGCTTTCTGGATGGGGGTGGATGGTTTTTTGGATGGGGGTTGGGGATTGCTAACGAGTATTCATGGTAGAGGGATGGTGGTCCGCTGGTATCAGTTATTAATATACTTTACTTGTCTTCCACGTCTTTGCATTGTGAGGGTGTATCGACTTAACTTGCTCAGCTTCTAGAAGTGCTCTTCGATGAGATGGGATTTGACGTCTGGAGAAACTATGCTTTGATGCTCTACGAAAACAACCGAGATCTGTTTATTGATGTCGTGTTGTACATAGAAAACCATCTTACGCGTGAAACCGACTCAGCTTATCAGGATCCATCGAGCATGGCCGCGTTTCTGATGTGATGTTACGCCATGGCGCCGGCTTGGATAGACCAGGGTGAGACAACAGGCGATGTTGGCGAGCGAAATCGCGTGACGTCATCGCTTGATGTCAAGCGTCCGCAACTCCTGCACCTCACCTCGCGTTCCGTAGCCATCACAGCGTCGCCATGCTTTTCGAGGCTGCATCGTAGTACAGTATCGAAACATGTTCCCCAGGGTTGCATGGCATTATGCCGCTCAGCGCAGCTCCGTCCACGGGCGGAGCAGGCTGCAGGGGGTGCTGACAAGGTGCGTCTACAGAAAGCTTGACTGTCGATCGTCACGCTGACAAGACGATAGGGATTCTCGACTACCATGGAGCAGATATCCACTAGGAAGCCGGTATGCTTCGCTGCAAGCCGGAGAGGATAAGTCGGGGCATATCAGCGCGGGACCGGATGAAGGCCTGCTGTTCTTTGATAGTAGGTCAAGAGAACTATGCACTCATCGCGACGAAGAACCATAGCTAACATCCTAAGATGTGTTTCCACTCAAGATTCAAAAACTCATTGGTCCTTCTCTCGCGAGCGACAAATCGCCCAGCTTTCTAAACCGCATCATCAACCCCATAGTCACGGGCACCGACCCCAAAACTGTCATCGACAAAGCCATCGCCAAAGCTAACATCTCCATCAAAGCAACTGAGACACTTTTACGGCTGAACGAAGGTGGTGCTTTCGTCAAGTTCACACACGATGGCAGCACTCCAACATCCGAAGTCGAGAAGGTCCTCCAGCAGTATCTCAAAGAGCAGCCCGTGAAGCCGTGGTGGAGTCCGTGGCGACGAATGCATGTTGGCGTCGTACAGGGACGCCCATGGGTAGAGGATCTCTTCCGGATGCCCTCGCCCCGACTGCGCGTTGAATTTGTACCCCCCGAACCGGGTGCCGAGGCCGTCGAGCTGTCTCAAGAACAGCTCTACTCTTTCTTCCGGCAGTATGGCAAGCTACAGGACATCGTCGTGCAGCCACCGGATTCGAAGGTGTTGCCCAAGTTTGCGTACCTCGACTACTCCAAGCTGTCAAATGCGATCATGGCAAAGAGCTGTCTGCATGGGTTCGTGGTGCAGGAGGCAGAAGGAGGAGGAAAGGCGGGAACGTTGCTGAGGCTCAAATACGAGCAGAAGATTAAGGCTCATTGGATTCGGGATTGGCTGGTCAATCATCCGAGGATCGTGATTCCGATTATTGCGGCGCTGGTAGCGGGTATTACAGTGGCGATCTTCGATCCGTAAGTTTGTGATGGTACTTACGTCTTGTGGAAGTGCTGACCGTTGGCAGGATACGCACGTTTTTCGTCAAGGCCCATATCACTCGAGCCCTGCACCTCCAGGACAATAAATACTATAAGCGAATCGTCGGTTATGCAACAGACTTCATCCCTTGGCACCGCAAAGGCGAAGACGATACTGGCATGGAAGTAGTCTGGGACGACCGCAAGGAAAATATCGAGCAAATTCAGACCTGGCTTATGGAGACCGCCGACACATTCATCATCGTACAAGGACCCCGCGGATCCGGGAAGAAGGAGTTGGTCATTGACCAGGCCCTCAAAGACCGCAAGCACAAACTCGTCATCGACTGTAAGCCTATTCAAGAAGCCCGTGGGGATAGCGCCACAATCAACGCTGCGGCCGCATGCGTGGGGTACAAGCCGGTCTTCTCCTGGATGAACAGCATCAGTGGGATGATTGATATGGCTGCGCAGGGTGCGACTGGCGTCAAGACTGGGTTCTCAGAAACGCTGGACTCGCAACTTGCAAAGATTTGGAATACGACTGGAAACGCTCTGAGGCAAATTGCGCTGGATACGCGGCAAAAGCATGACAAAGACGCGCATCTAGGCGACGATGAGTGGCTGGAGGCACATCCCGAGAAGAGACCTGTTGTTGTTATCGACAACTTTTTGCACAAGAGCCAGGAGGGTGGTGTCGTGTATGACAAGATCGCCGACTGGTGAGTCAAATCCCGTACTGTCGACTCGGTATTGCATGTGCTGTGGCTACACCGCATGGTCAGACAGTCGCTGGACCTTCGCGTGTTGCTCTCTCGACGCGTCGCTAACGTTCATCCCAGGGCCGCACGTCTCACGACCGCCAACATCGCCCACGTGGTCTTCCTCACAAACGATGTCTCGTACAGCAAATCTCTCTCCAAAGCACTGCCCGATAGGGTCTTCAGGAATATCCCCCTCGCGGATTGCAGCCCGCAGGTCGCAAAGAAATACGTTCTACGACACTTGGACGCCGATGTCGCAGATGACCCCGAGCCGCAAGATGGCTCCGAGAAGCAGGTTCCCTCCCAGACCCGCGATGATCTCGGTGAGCTCGACACTTGCCTCGATCTCCTTGGTGGCCGTCTCACCGACCTCGAGTTCCTGGCCCGGAGAATCAAGACTGGCGAAACACCCATCAAGGCCGTCAACGCAATAATCGATCAGTCCGCGAGCGAGATTCTCAAGATGTATATCTTCGGCATTGCGGATGAAGAGGGCGACAAGAAGTGGAGTCCCGAACAGGCCTGGCTACTCATTAAGGAACTCGCAGGAAAGGAATCGCTGCGCTACAACGAACTTCTCCTTTCCGACGTGTTCTCAACGAACGGCGAAAAGACGGTTCGCGCTCTTGAACAAGCGGAGCTCATCACCATCGTCTCTTCCCCCTCTGGCCGTCCTTCCCAGATTCGCCCTGGCAAGCCCGTGTATCATCCCGCATTCAAGCGGTTGACGGAAGATAAAGTGCTAAAGAGTCGCTTGGATCTTGCGATCCTGAAAGAGCTGGTTAAGGTGGAGAGCACGACGATTGAGAAGTGCGAGACGGAGCTGTTGAGGTTGAGCGAGATTGAGGGACGCCCGGCGATGCTGGTGGGTCGGGTGCAGTACCTCATGGCGAAATTACAGAAGAGCCAGGAGAAGGTTGAGAGCTACGAGGGAGAGATGGGTGTGTTGAAGAAGGTCTTGGGAAGCGAGCACTGAGGTAGCTCTGGCACATGTGGTTGTGCGCATCGTATACGTGATACCAATCTCCTTTCAATCGAATTGTACATATCTCGCGAAGCACAAGATGCTCCAGTGGTCATAAAGCCCACGGCATTTCGTCCCATGTATTCCGCAAACTACGTCATATCAAAATTGACTCATGCAGGCCGGGCTAAACGTTGCCCCGACTGGTCGCGCAAAACGTATGATCTTGGACAACGTTCCAAAAATTCTTGTCAGAAATTCTGATGTCGCTGACCGATCTCACTGCGACTTTGAAACCCCGCGTTCTCCTAGTCGCTTGTATTGTCATTTGAGTACCAAATACCCCACTTGACTAGGACCTCGGCAAGGATTGGTTGCGTGCATCCCAACTATCTCCATCCATTAGGTCCCACATTAGCATCTGAACTGCATATGTCATCGTCGCATTTGTAAGATATGCGGAGACACTTCTCTCGCTTTCTGAGTTTACGGTGCGAGTATTGTCCCGATAGATACATACAGTGGATCGCGCCGGATAGAAGGTAAATACCAAGCTCCAGCATCTCCAAGAAATACAACTCGACCAACGACCGATTCACACAACTTGATCGCACATCAAGCATGTCTCGCAACATCCTTCTTACCGGCGCTTCCGGCTACCTGGGCGGCACCTTCCTCGAACTCCTGAAAGACGCCGGCCTGCCCGCCCACAAGATCTATGCTACAGTCCGATCCGACACGCAGGCAGAGGCCGTCAAGCAGTACAATGCGTCCCCACTGTCTCTAGATCTCTCCAACACGGACGCCGTCTCCGCCGCCATCATCGACAACAACATCTCAATCGTGTACCACCTGCACAACCCCCTCGACACAGGCGTACCCGCATGGATCAAAGCCCTCGCAACCGTAAAGCAGCAGACAGGCCAGGACGTCCACTTCCTCTTGACCACGGGGGCAAAAATCTTCTCTTCGCACGCCGGCGCACCCACGGAGCCCTTCTCCGACACGGACCCCGCCCTCCTCTCCATCCAGCAGTCCCAGCCGGAAAAATCACCCATCGACGCCATGGGTGTTGCTGCGCAGTGCAACAGCCTCGTCATCGAAACCGCCAACGCGCTCGGCGTCAAGTCCTACATCTTCGCACCGTGCATCGTGTACGGTCGCGGTCTGGGCTTCGGGAATAAAATCTCCATCCAGACGGTTGCGGTAGTCAAAGCGGCGGTCGCGACGAGGCGCGTGTACAAAGTCGACGAAGGCCGTCCGACGTGGCCGGTCTGTCACGTGCTTGACAACTCGACGCTGTACATTGAGATTCTTCGGGGCATCTTGGAAGGGAGGGATATTGGGAGTGGGGCGAGTGGGTATTTCCTTGCGAGTCCCGGGAGCGTCGCGTGGGACGATATCTACGCTGCTGTGGGCAAGGCGTTGAAGAAGCGGGGCAAGGTCGATGATGAAGCGGTTGTGAAGGCGGATCGGGCGGCGTTGGAGAAGATGGGAGAGGGGCTGGAGTGCCCCGCGGACTTTGTGCCGTTGCAGTTGGGTGGGCTGTGCACGCTTACGGCGGAGCATGGGAAGAGGATTGGGTGGACGCCGAGGTATAAGGCGGAGCATATTCTGGAGGATGCGGATGCGGAGGTTGGGCTTATCTTGGAGTATTTGGAGAATGCGAGGAGCTATGGGATTCCGAAGGGGACGAAGTTGAAGCAGTGAGTGTGGACTTCGCTGTTGAGTTTGCGAGGGGCTGTGTTACTTCGGGAGAAGAGCTTGATTGACGGCTCTGGAATCTACGGTAACCTCCCTGGCTCGGGGGCCTGGTGTCGGTACGAGACGGGAGGTTTGTAGGGTTATCAGAGACGTTTTTTATATATATAAATTATACAAGCTGGCTCTGGTAAATCTGGGAGATTGCGCCCACGAAGACCTCACGCTAGGCTTCTGAGCAGGGGGAGGGACTGTAGGGTGGTGTTGATGCTATTCAGGGAGAAATGATGACACCCAACGGAGATCGACGATCGCAGATGCCCAAGGTCGAGTAGCCTCTCAATGATAATTTTATACCGTATTTGCAATGAGACATTCTTTTGAGCTATGAGCAAGCGATTGACGCCTTATGGACTGATGTCCCAGGTTGACTCGAGACTTTTGGTGTGATCGCATCAGAACCTCATCGAGGCTACCTGTTGGTCATGAAGCCGCTTCCATTTTTTCACTATGGCATCCCACGCGGAAGTATACAATGCGGTCTAGATGTGTTTGCTTGGTCAATCCGTTCGCGGCTTCGATGCAGGAATCCCAAAGGGTACATGGGTCTGGCATATACTGAAGTTGGCGTGCGATTCCGTCCATCTGAATTTGATCCTGATCACCGAAGCTCCAAGGTGCTTGACCACAACCACGGCCGATCAACCACCAATTAAAGATTGCAGTACAGTCCCGCCTGAGCACTTGCCTCATCCTTGGTCAGGTATCGCGTTCACTTTACTTTTGAAGGGGTCACAGAGCCTAATCAGGCCACCACCATTCCTAATGGTGTATTGCTACTGAGCGAACCTCTCCGCCCCGTCCTCGAAACAGCATAGCACAGACATAACGAAATTGGTCCTCACGCAGTGTCGTCATATGCCGGTTGTAGTTAATAACACCCACAATTAAGACCAACGACTCCGGTTGCTGGGCCTGAATAGCCGACGATTAATATCGCTGTCACGCGCCACTCCCCCAGATTAATTACCCCATACCACCCCATATTGACTTCGCTCTGCAATGGCGACCACAACGTCACATGCCCATTGCAACACCACCCTCGCCGCCTACCAGGTCGCGTCGCGAGAGCGGCCCACGGAGCCGCATGCGTTATCCCCGGGCGCTGGATGATGTCGTCGTCAGGGGAAGAGATATCGATGGAGACAAGATAAATTGATTCACAGTCCTCGACATTACTCTCACCCGTCCAGACATCTTCCGACTCCAAGATGAAAACCTTCACTCTCCTCTTGGCCGCCGCGTCCGCGGCTAGCGCTCACTGTACGTTCACCCGCCGAACCAGACTTTAAAGTGCTAATCGCGCCCCCCAGACACCCTGCCGACCATCAACAGCGCCCCAGCCTGGAGCGCCGTCCGCCAGGCCAAGAACTGGCAGGACAACGGCTTCGTCGGCGACGTGACGAGCAGCGACATCCGCTGCAACCAGCTCTCCGCCGGCAACGAGACCGTAGCCGTGGCAGCGGGCGCAAACGTAAAAGTCGCCGTCAACCCCAACGCCTACCACCCGGGCCCCTTCCAGTCGTATCTCGCCAAGGTCCCCGACGGCCAGGACGTCAACAAGTGGGATCCCACCGGCGCCGTGTGGTTCAGGATCTACGCCGAGCAGCCCAAGTTCGGGTCGCAGTTGTCGTGGTTGAGTAAGTCACCCCCCATCCTCCTGCTTTGGAGGAAGAAGGCTAACAAACACAAGGTGCCGCAAACTACGACATCAAGATCCCCGCCTGCATCGCGCCAGGGAAGTACCTCATGCGCAACGAGCACATTGCGCTGCACGTCGCGCAGAGCTCCGGCGGCGCGCAGTTCTACCTCAGCTGTGCGCAGATAGAGGTTACTGGTGGTGGGTCCAAGGCACCGACGAATCTGGTGGCTTTCCCCGGTGCGTATAAGGCTAGTGACCCGGGGATTTTGATCAATGTCAATTACCCGGTACCTACTAGCTATGTTAACCCCGGGCCTGCTACTTTCACTTGCTGAGCGGGGTTGAGGAGAGGCATGGTGTGAAGGAGGGACGAGGTGGACGTAATCGTGTGTATGGTATCGATGTTGTTAATGTGAAATGCGTCGACTTTTGACATCGGTTCTGTTGAAGCTGTACAACAAGTTTTGCGCCGTTAGTGCTTTCTTGCCGGGGGCGTGAGATAGCGCGCCGTTTCTACCACGATGCAGTCCATTCTGTTCCTCACGTGACCCCACCGATCATACCAGTGTGTCACCATGGATACCTCAATCCCTCGAAACATCTCCGTATCCCAGACTACTCCTCCACCCCCTGAAATATCCGACTTGCCAGGACACATCCCCCATATGCTCTCCTCCTCCTGTCATTTCCTCGCCTCCTCCATCCGCGCCTCAGTCAATGCTGCATCGCTCCCAGCACTAAGCTCCGGCTCTGGCCCAGGCACCAGGCCCCACGCCCCCTTCGCAATTTGCTCGCCTCGTAACTTGACCAGCAACCCCACGGCAATAGGCCCAATGATGGTGTTCAGCAGGATAGCCCAGATGGCCGTGATGAAGCCATCGGCCGACACATACGACGTGTTGTTGTACCCTATCTCAACGATGAGCAGGCCGATTTCGCCGCGGGCGACCATGGCCATGCCGAGGAGGAGCGCGGGGGGCAGCGCAGCGCTGCGGACCGAGCGCGAGAGGGCGCTTTTCTCTTGCACGCCCGCACACTCTGAGGACCCGGAGGCTGGTGCACGCGTCACTGCGGACGAGATGGGTATGCAGACACCGACGAGGAACTTGGCCACCAGCATGAGCAGCGTGTACACGGCACCTCTCCAGATGGCCCGTCCGGACCAGAGATCCAGGAACGGGATTGCGAAGCCGATGGAAGCGAAGAACAGCGGGGCGAGCACGTACGTCTGCGCGTCGAAACAGTAGAGCTCGAACGTGTGCACGAAAGTTGGGGATTTGTCTTTCTCGCGCTCGCCCTGTTCGCGGGAGAGCACGACGAAGGGGCCGGAGGGGTGCTTGCTGGGGAGGTAGGTTAGGAAGGTGCCGGCGAGGAAGGCGCCGAAGAGGATCGAGGTCCCCGCGAACGAGGCGATGGAGATGAAGGCGCAGAGGACGACGATCATGAGCGAGATGTTGGAGAGGTGGTCGAGCTTGGCGAAGTGGTGCTCGACCCAGCTTCTGAAGAGCGGTGCGAATACCCACTTTGTCAGAACGGGCGTGAGGATGGCCATGGCCGCCGAGGCGACGATGGGCCGGCCGATCAGCCACCCGAGATTTGCGTCGCCGCCCGAGGAGAGCGTGCCTAGCTGGTGAATCACGCTGCTCATGACGAGGCCTGAGACGTCGTCCATGACTGCAGCGCTGATGAGCACGGCGCCGACGCGCGTCTGCGAGAGGTCCACCGACTTGGAGGCTCCGGCTATCACAGCAAAAGTCGTCCCCAGGGAGGTTGCGCTGAGGGCCGCGCCGATGATGAAAGTCTCCACCGCGCCGTACCCGAAGCCCAAGTACAGTAGGAGGTAGCTGAAACCAATGGGACATAGCACACCAGTGGCAGCAGCGATGAGACTGAGCCCAAAGTTTGCCTTGAGCAGATCAAGCCGGGTCGAAAGCCCGCCTTCAAAGATAATCAGGACAAGCCCGATGTACCCCAGGTACAGAAACGTCTCTTGCCAGTCATGATGCAAGATGTTGGCCAGAGGCTGCCCATAGATGATGCCGACTGCTATTGGGCCGATGATACCAGCGCGGATGATTTTGTTGGATGCGTATTCCGAAATCCAGAGAAAGGTGAAGAAGGAGACCAGGATGAGGATGTCGATAACTAGAGTTCTATATGAGTCAATCTCGAAATAGTCAATATTCCGATGGGTGACGTACTTCCAGGTTCGTGGTATTGGAGGAAGGGCGCGGCCATGATGCGTGGTTACTGTGCACAAGTCTTCAACACCTGTGGTGGTTTGAAGCGTTTCTTGGGGGGATCATGCACGTGGCGCCGAGATGTTATAAGGATCGCGAAGGCGAGACTCATGGTGACGTGGTTCAGAACGGACTGCTTCGCTGCGCCCGGACAAAGGCCAAGGACTGGCGTGGTGATGGTTTTCATGTCCCAAGGCTTGGAGGGTCCAGTAGGGCCCACATAGGGCCTCGGCCTCTTTCCTTCGCGGCGTGAACGGATGCCCATTATCGGATATCGACAACGTCGCGCGCATTATCTGTAAAGCCATACCCAGGTACGATAGAATTCTTGAAGAGTTTACGTTGGAGATAGATTCGCTGCGTGCGGGGATAAGCGGACGCCAAGGAGGCTGAGATCTACGCAGTGTCTTGCTTTCGTCACAGCTCCCTTATCACACCCTGCATCATCACATGTCTTGGCATCGCCATGTTATCCAGGCCCCGTTTCGAAATGCGGTGGTGCATTTGATGTTCCGGCTCGACGGGATTCACAAAGCGGACATATTCCAGTCTAGTCGCTAGAACTACATCCCACGGCGACAGAAGAAAGCGCCCAAAAGCCAACTGACTAGCTGCGCATTCGTTCAGATGTATACAACCTGCCCGTTGGCTCAATTTCGTCTCGCCTAGGAGATGGACTGGCATTTTTTCCACGGCCCTGGAAAGACAACCTGTCAGCTATGCCACACGGATGCTGGAAAATACCATCACCCGGCAAGCAGAAGGAGCAAATTTCGGTGCTCAACGTGCCCAGCTGCTGGATAATGCAACATTTGACCAATGCTAAGTTGTGGCGACGCGCGATGCGCAATGGAGGCGCGAACAAAGGCGGATGAGCAGAACAATACTAAGGATGCGATGGCGAGACCACACGCATTCCGAAAATGTCTCGACAGCCACACAAGCCTGCGACCGAGCCGTTGAAATGCTCGCTGTTCTTCCTTTCCATCTCCCCAGGCTGTTCTACTGTTCCTCCGCATCTACCAACCTGTAGCCTCAATTCGCCATCGACATTTCCCCACCCCCACAATGGCTGAGAAATCCGTCGCAATCGTAGGCGCAGGACCTGCAGGCCTCATAGCGGCACGCAAACTGCAGGCACTCACGCCCTTCAAATTTACCATCTTCGAAAAGTCGGAGCGTGTAGGTGGGCTGTGGGACCGCGAGAGCTTCATCCATCCGGAGATGATGACGAACTTCTGCCGGTTCACTGCTACGTTCTCCGATTTTGCGTGGGAGAACGTCGATCTCGGACGACCTGCGCCTGTGTACCCCCAGGCGTGGATGGTGGAGAAGTATCTGAAGGGGTATGGGAAGCTGATTCCGGACGAGTGTTATGAGTTCCAGACGTGCGTGACTAGAGTTGACCGGGAGGGCGAGATGTGGAAAGTCTGTTCGACGAAGGATGGGGTGGAGAAGACACGGTACTTCGACTTTCTAATCGTGGCAACAGGGTATTTACAGCATCCCAAGGAGCTGAGGTGTGAGATCGAGCCGTCCATCAAGACGAACCCGCTCTTCCCGGTACCTATCCTGCACAGCACGAAATACCGAACGCTGGAACAGATTGTCCCCCTGGACGAACGCTCCCACGACATCTCTCGCACCATCCTCGTCATCGGGGGCTCGCATTCCGGGGCCGATATAGCTTCCCTCATCGCACACCAAGCCTCGGATGCTCGCTGGGGGCCCAACGGGAACGAATCGTTCGGCGGCGTCAAGATCGTGCACGTCGGGATGAACGTCCTGCTCCCCATACCCGGTATGGTGTGGGACAAGACCGCAACACACGTCTCCATGCACCCACTCGAGTTCACGCTGTGCGAGCGCTCCACCCGCGAGCCCGAACCCCTCACCTTCAGCTTCGCCCCGGCCAGCATCCAAGAAAACCAGATCCTCCTCTTCTACTACAAGGAGATCATCGAAGGCGGCGCCGGCGACCTCGACTTCACGGAGAAATTGCCCGCGAACGTAGCACTGGGGGATCGCTACTACCAATGCGTCCAAGACGGCCGCATCCAACTCATCCCAGGGGCCGTCACGAGGCTGGACAAGGGCAAGACTCCTGCCACCATCACCGCCAGAGTGAAGGGCAAAGACGGCACCGACATCGCCATCGACGACATAACCGCCGTCATCAACGCCACGGGGTTCAACTCCGCCGGCAGCCTCACCTTCCTCGCCGACGACATAAAAGCGCGCCTCGAGTTCGACCCTACCAACACGCGCCTCCCCGCCGTCCTAAACGCCAGCTACATGTCTCAGAACCCGTCCATCCCCTCCCTCGCGCTCCTCGGCTTCGTCCCCGTCAACTGGGGCATCATAGAAATGCAAATGCGCGCCGTCGCGAACCGCTGGACCGCGCGCCCCTTCGCTGAAGACGCAGCCCACGTCGCCGCCCTCGGCACCCACATGCGACACATCCAAGCCGCCCTCCGCGATCCCGCCCGCAGAGACGAAATCCCTCAGTTCCTCTTCGGCGACTATCTGGGCCTGATGGAGCAGGCAGCGCGCGAACTCGACATGGAGCAAATCCCCAACACAAACAGCGCCTTCACAGGCTTCTTCTGCTCGGCGCGGTTCATCGGGCCCGGGGAGACGAAACGCGAGGCGCTGACGACCATGCACGCGGTCCAGCAGCTGCGCGAGGACATCGAGCGGCGGAACCCGCTGCTCGCGTATGTCGCGTTCACGGGGCTGATGGGGCGTTGGACGAGCGCTGCGTACGACGTCGCTGCGCATCCGCGCCGTCCGACGGCGCCGGGCTTCGATCTCGAATACGTCGTCGTCATCAGCGGCGGAGCGGGCGGAGAATCCACGCTCGTCGCCCGGTACACCGAGGTCGCGTACGCTGTCACGCTGTGGGCTACCGCGCACCGTGGGAGTCTGGTCACCGGCCCGCTGATCTGCACGCTCCCCGTCGACCGCGACGCTAACGGCGAGGTGGCTACTCCTGCTGGGACGTTTGTTTATCATGTGGATTTCAGGGGGAGCAGGCTCGGTGGGTTCCGGGTGACGAGGAGAGGGGCGGGTGCTGCGGACGAGACGTATGTTTTTAGACGGCCGGAGGGGCGGGGGTAGTCGGTGGTGTTGGTGTGGGAGTGGATGGGGCGGATGTTTCGGGGGAAAAGGTGGGCGTGCGTTTGGATGGGAAGGGGGGTGGGAAGAGGGCGGTTCCGACGGCGCCGTGAGTAAGGGGGTTGCTCGGTAGGTCGGGGTAGTCGTGCAGAGAGTGAAGTTTAGAAACGCACGGGTGGGTAGTTCAGTCTTCAATATAGGCATGGTAGTTTTGGGATTGTGCTGTATTCTGTATACGAGTATGTATTTTATCAGCGGCAACAGGTCAGCAGTTGGAGCACCGGCAACGGTCTTCGGATACAAAGTGTTCCAAGATGTTATACCCGCCGAGTGTTCTAGCCAGGCATGGAGCAGTATGTTTGCCGATTTTTCTTGAACTTATTAGTTGTCCTACGAACACCAGAAGAACCACGACACCGGTCATTGCCGAACAGTATACAATATTTTGATGCAACTAATCCCACATGTACTACAGCAAGTCCGATACCCGCCCGTGAGAAACCCAGGGTATCTTATCATCCCGGTAACAGTGCTCCCTTAACGCCAGCCGTTGATGCAACCAGATCCTTACTCCATGTATACATAATCAATGATACAAGTGCAAATACACAATTACCACGCATACCCCTCCTCCACGTCATCGCGATCTTCATCCCACTCCTCGTCCCCGCTGCGCTCCTCGTCCAGGAAATCCGCCTCGTGGAACATCTCTTCGCGCGGGCGCAGATTGTCAATGCGGCACATAACCGTGTGACAGCGGCCCTGCACGACCGTCGGCTCCTCGTCGTCGGCCTCCGTGTCTTCAGTGTGCTGCGTGTCGGCGTCCGCCTCCTCGTTCTCGTTCTCAGACGTCTCGTCGTAGTTGGTAGAAGCTTTGGCGCGAGAGCGCAGGCGCTTGGGGTTCCAGCGCTCATTCCTGCGCTTAGCGAGGAGCGGGACGTCGCTGTCGCTGTCGGTCTCGAGGTGGCTATCAGCGATAACTTCCCGGTCCGGTATACCCTTCTGGACGTCCTCGGCGGTGAGGTCGAGCAGGGAGTCATTCCTGTCAGCGGTCTCTTGATCGGACGCTTTCCACTCCCTATATGCCCGTAGGGATGCAAGATGAGGATTGGGCGCCGGGTCGCGCCGTGCGAACACCTTCTCAAAGCGCGCGGCCCACTTGCGCCTGAAGTCTGCGCGCTGACGCCAGTCCATGTCCACCATAGCCAGAATGCGTAGCTCCCTCAAGTAGGGGAGTTCAGTAGCGGAGTCTATCAGCGAAGTGAAGAAGTTGGTGGCGGAGTCTGCGCCCCAATTCCGCAGGTGCTCCATGTTGATGATGCGGAGGGTCGTGGGCCAGGTGGGAACTTCGTCGAGGCCGAGAAGCCAGTCGTAGAGCGGCTCGTTGTCCGATGACATGGCTAGGGTGCTGTAGTAGTTCAAATCCATCTCAAGCACTTCTAAGCGTGGGCAGTCTTGTTTGAGAGAGGTCAAGAAGGAGAGATCGAGAGATTGGTTGTGGTTGAGTACCAACTCTTCTAAATGCTGCCCATGGTCCGATAGGAATGCGTGCATAGCCTCGGAGGTAAGGTAGATGCAATGGGTGATGCTCAGACTGAGTAATGTTGATGGCAACAGGGATAGAAGCTTCCCATTGACCGCAGTGCAAGACTCAAAGGCAAGCGACTGTAGTTTCGGAAGGGAGGCCACAGCGGATGCGAGGAGTTCCTCTTTTGTGGGGTCGGTAGCATCGTCCTTGCGCTTTTCGTCGAAGTTGAACTTCACGAACGTGACGTCGCGGAGGTGTTGGAATGCTTGGTCCGTGTGGATGTCCTTTATCCATGTGAGACCTTCGACGCAATAGGCACTGTGCCACCGCCAGCTCCGCAAGCGTAGCTCGGTCTGTCGCAAGGTCTCAAAGAGTTCGGGTGGGTAAGTCCAGCGGCGCATGCGCTTCAGTCGCTCGCGGTAAGGCGGACGGTCCAGAGGGTCGAAGATGTCTATCTCCTTCAAAGTCGTCAGCGAAGATATCAGGGACGACAAGTCCGCTACACTGCTGGTGGAGTCGGTCAAGGCAGACATCTGCGTGGCGTCTAGCTCGAGACGCTTGACCATGACCTGGTAGTCCTGACGAGCGCCGGCTGGCGGGGTTATCAGATGGTGCACCAGCTTCTTCCGATTCTGCCGGATTGCGAAGATGGGTGGGTTCCGGTATAGCGCTGTCAGGGCTGGCTTTGTGAAGGCTTGACACATTTGTGCCATCTTGATGAGCCAAGCGATTGAAGGGGTGGGATGCATGTTCTCGTCGCGCAAGGGATGGGAGGCATAGACGAAGATCTGGAGCAGAACATGGTACGGCAGCGACGACATGTCGGGCTTGTGTCCATCGGTGGGGATATGCACGGCGACCGGCTGGGGTGCTGTCGAGTGTTAGATTCCTTGTCACGGGTCTGGAGGTCTGTACTTACCCTTCTTCTCCTTCAACGGGGCCCCAAAGGCGCGCTTCCTCGGACCAACCGTCCTCCTTGAGCCATTCTCAGGCTGCTTGCGAGGTGTAGGTGGCCGCGAAGCCGGTTTCGACCGCGGCTTCCTTTGTGCGACGACCTCTTCCGGCTCGTAGTCGGCTTCACCATCCTCTTCACTGTCTTCGTCGGTGGTCTCTTCTCGGTATGAGATTGTCCGCTTCCCGCTCCTCCGACGTATGCGCTGAGCTGCGGACCGAGCTAGTGTGGGAGAAGCGGCATGAGTGCGCGGGGGTTGACTCGTCGAGGGTTCCGGTTGCGGCTCGACTTCATGCGACTGGTGGCGAGTGGACCGCCGAACGGGTCGCTTTCTTGGGGCGGGGTTGTCGATGTCGGAGTTTGAGAAGTCGTCGTCGCTGCTCGGCTCTCGGTACGAGACATGAGCCCGCTTGCGTTTGCGTGAGAGGTCCGCAGCCATGGTGTCCGGCGCAATCTAGGTGCTGTGGATGGCATGCGACACCGAGGGTGGACTGGGGAGCTGTCGGGCCGCGGAGGCTACGCACGGGTGCTAAAGCTAGTCGCGAAGCATCAGTAAAGGGCGCCCAGGGCTGACGGAGAGACAAAGGTGTGTTTTGGGTGTTGATGTGGAATATTCAATGCGGGCGACGGTGAAGTCGCGCCCGTGGTGACGCACACTGGAGCCTCGGTTCCGAAGATGTGCCGATTCACTCTCACGCCGTGGTCACTGCAGCACCCCACCCCCCTGGGCACCCAATGTCTGCATCATGGCCAGCGTCCAGAGACGGCAGCCCAAGGGGTTGAGAAACACGCAGTGACAAATCCCGCGCTGGTTCAAGCCAGCGACCAGCGACCTGAGACCCAACTCAGCCACAGCTGCGCCACATGTGACGAGACATCCAAGTCGCCTTCAGCAAGCCAGGGCATCGACCAGTCAGTCAGCGGCCCCTCCACATTATAAGCGCTCAGCGCGGCTTTCCTGCATTGCTCCCTCCTCCCGCTCCCTGCATTTCCAAACTCCTGCTCTGTACGAACTGCACCAAGTACGGTCCGCTGTCTCCCCATACAACTCGACCCCAATGTCTGCGCCCACGCCCCCCCGGCCGCCTGTGTCGCCTGACTCTGGCCCGACCGACGCTGCCCTTCCCAAGCTGCCTTCAGGATGGATAGCTCAATGGGACAACACGTGAGTCTTCCTCTGGCAACGCGGGTCTGAGGCATTGCTGCCCCACCATGCCCGATGTACCCCGCCATTGCACGAGGTCTGACAGAAGTCTACAGATCGAGAAAGTACTACTGTGCGTAAACACTCCGCGTTGTCGTGTATCGTGGTCATACAGCACGACCAGGCCCGCACAGCAGTACTGACACAGCCCAGACGTGCAGATTAGCACCGGTGTATCGCAATGGGACCTCCCAACTAGCGAAGCCCCTATTGGAGGCTCGAATCACGGCACGCCCGCGCAGAATACAAACCCGTACAACAGGCCAGCCGATGGCACCCCAGGCCCAGATGTCGGCGATGGCACAAGAGGCGTGGATGGTCCAACCGGCGACCGCGCTGGTGGCCTCGGAGTGCGTCTCGTTTTTCGCGACTCCAAGGCGTTTGACTAACAACGTACAGGGCTTTGCCATGAACGCACTGATGGGCGGCAACAAGCAGAGCAGTGGCCATGGTGGCGGGTCTAACAATCTTGTTGGTCAGCTAGCAAGCGGGCTGCTGGGCGGAGGAAAGCAGTCACACGGCGGCAGCAGCGGACACGGCGGCGGATCGAGTGGTCTCGTCGGCCAGCTGGCAAGCGGTCTTCTCGGCGGAGGAAAGCAGAACCACGGCAACAGCCAGTCGGGACACGGGAGCTCCGGCCAAACGAGCTCGAGCGGCGGCGGTCTCAGTGGCCTTCTCGGCGGCGTCCTGGGCGGCGGTTCTGTAAGCCAACACCCATTGTCATAGGAGACTCTGTCTGACTCGAAGCAGCACAACAAGCCATCCAACGGCGACTACGGATACAGCCACAACGCCTCACAAGGAAACACCTACGCCGGCAGCGCCCCGCCTGCGTCGTACCAGCCTGGCGGCTCGCACGCCTCGACCCCAAGCCACAACGCGCACGCTTCTCCACCCCCAGGCCAGTACGGCGCCCACGACCAGCACCAACAACCCGGCGGCTACGGCCAGCACCAGCAGGGCAGCTACGGCGCCCAGCAACAAACCTACCCGCCATTTAGCCAGAGCTACGGCTCTCCCGCACCAAACCAGCACCAGCAGTCGCAGTACGGCGGGTACGGTGGCGCGCCCAGCCAGCTCCAGGGCGGCCCCTCGTACGGCCAGCAGGCGGGCTACGGCGGCACTGTGTATCCCCCGCAGCAGCATGGCGCACCGCAGGGCCAGTACGGCCACAACGCGCCGTATGGCGGCCCGCAGAACTACGACCAGCACCAGCACAATCAGTACGGGGGCGCGCCGCAGTATTCGCCGCCGCAGCAGCAGGCGCATGGGTATGGGGGGCAGGGCGGGCACCAGCCGCCGGCGCCGGGATGGTAGACACACGGCCGTTACTTGTGTCTTGAGAGGGGGATTATGGGATGAGCTTGGTTTCGGACAAAATGGGGGGATATCCTAAGTGATGATGTTTATGGATGGAGTACATGCATGCCAAGCTCGCGTATCTGTCGGATATATTTGACTTTCCGAATCGGTCGGGCGGTAGATAAAGAATCTTTTCCTTGGTGTTTGAAGATGCTGTACCGTTTTGAAGACATCGCGGGTTGATGTTCCAGCTGCGAGAGCTTGACCCCCGACCAGGACGGACTGCTGCACGCGGTGCTGGAGGAGTGCTTGCGTGCGGGGTTCAATCTGGGGTTGGAAGACGTGTGGGCGTGCGCTTGACGTGGATATCGCGTCGTCCCAAACCCAAACCCAAACCCAAACTCTGCACCCGTTGGCGCGACCGCGCGTTTTCCGCATAGCATCGTCCAGCCGCACATGCCTTCCATCATATCTCCTCCACCATTTCAAGTCCCACCAACAAGCCCTTCCTCCCACGCCTTCCCCAGTCCCACAATCCCAACACCGCAACCCCTTCAAATAAAACTCAAGCCCACACACCCCACACCCTCACCCAAACAACTCCCCCCCATCTCCCCCACCCAGCCTTCCCCCCCTCCTCACAACCCTCCACGCAACCCTCACCCTCTTCTCCCCCGACCCCTCCTCCCCCCCTTCCCCCGGCACCAACCCCCCCTCCACACCCCCCACCCACGCACCCACCCCCGCCTGCAGCGCCCTCGCATCCTCCCCCCTAACCCTAACCCAGACATCCTTCCCCTCGCTCTTAAGGATATCAATCGGGATCCCCGCGCCCGTGAGACCGAGGTAAGATTGCAGGGGCGGAGTGAGGAGGGTGCGGATGGTGAGGGGGTCGAGGTGGGCAGGGCCCGAAGAAGAAGAAGAAGGGGAAGTGGGGGTAGGGGTGGTGAGGCGGAGGTGGAAGTAGGTGTGTTGGGGGCGAAGGGTGGAGGTGTGGAGGGTTGAGGGGGGAGCTGTTTTTCTTTTCTTTGGGCGTGGTTCTGCGGGTGTGGATGGTGGGTGGGAAGACGCTGTGGAGAGCGGGAGCGGCGCCATGGTGGGTGGATGTTTGTGCGGTTTCTTTTCTGGGGACAGGGAGGAGGTGTCTTGCGCGTGTTTTGCGCGTCGTGTGAGCTGGGCTTCCTGGGGGTGTTGGAGCGTCGGTGGTGGATTTGGTAAGTTGTTTGGTTTGGTTTGGTGGGTGGGTGGAGGTGACTCGCGCTCGACGCGTGTTGGTCGGGAGGAACAAATTAAGGTGGGGCGGGAATGACGCCCCGCAGACGGTGCACCGCCGCCAAGGGTGATGCGCCTGCTTATTTCGACGACGCTCGTTGAGACAATGCATCTTGCACCTTCGTGTCCTTGAGGAGTGTAGGGTCCTTCGGTTTTGAAATATGCATCACGGTGTTACAAAGACAATTTAAGCATGTACAGATGTTCTTGCTACCAAATGTGTACCTCGAGACATGTGCACATATCGCGACCACACAAGACCGCCGCTCAAGAGGAGAGAAAAACTCCTGCCTAGCAAGCCGTGTGAGATTGCTGGTAAGTCGCCGTCCGGCATTTCAACGCCGGCATCCACCCCTGCACCCTATCGAGTACCACCTGAATATCAATCGTGATGAAGACACAAGAACGCCACAGTATAACACTCGCTCCTCGCGATCCTAGCACGCTACCGAAACACCAAAGTCTTAACAAGTGAGATGAAGTCAGGTCGGCCGAAGTGAGGGGTATCAATGTTGCCGTAAGAACAGGGGATGCTTTTGCGCGCCAGATGAAGGAATCCGTGAACGCCATGAAAATCAGTCCGACAAAGGAAAGGGGGGTTCACGAGATCCGTGGACAGGTTGGTCGACGGGTCGAAAAAGTCCGAGGACGAACGTCCGGTCACATTGCTGACAATAAGCGCTGTATCAGGGTTTGGGGGGCTCTTCAAACGAGTAACTAAAGTCGAAGGCATGTTTCGGGAAACCGCCGCCTTTCAGGTTTTGGTTGATCATGCGAGTGAACTTCTGCAGTTCGTAGCAAGTGACCAGGATTGTTGCGATGTTGGCATTGAACTTTTCTGCACGGAAAGGTATGGTTAGCATGGGTATCTTCACTATGGAGTATGAAGGCACGTACTGATGAGCTCCTGGTGCGTTTCCTGGACTCGTCCGTGCTGCTCGATGGTGGAGTTTGTATCATCTACGCGGGTAAACTGATCAGCATGTGTATCCTGGAGCGTGGTCTGGAGATACTCACCGATGGACTCCTGGTGAGTTACCAGAGTACGCCCTTGTTCCTCGGTCGTAGATTCCATCGTCGACATGCGTTTAGCCAAGCCTGAACTCTGCTCATTCAATGTGATGACCGAACTGGCTAAGAGTTTCCTCGCCGAGTCGACTTTGTCAACTTCCGTTTCCAGATTGTCAACCTTAGTCACCACGTTGTCAACCTTAGTGTTCAAGTTGGTAAATTGGTCTTCCAAGCGCTCAACCTGAGAACAAGT
Organism: Karstenula rhodostoma CBS 690.94; assembly: GCA_010093485.1. Taxonomy (NCBI): domain Eukaryota; kingdom Fungi; phylum Ascomycota; class Dothideomycetes; order Pleosporales; family Didymosphaeriaceae; genus Karstenula; species Karstenula rhodostoma. The sequence goes on from MU001502.1 coordinate 337,665, forward strand.
TGCGCCGAAGACATTGTGGATAGGTTTGAGACCATTGACTAGCTGAATTCGATCAGAACGTTCAGCAGCCACCTCAGCCCGAACAGCGTTGAGTTCATCGATCCGCTTCTGAGCTTCAGTCTCAATCTTGTTTCGAATGCTGTCGAGCTCTTCCGATGTACCTGGATCCCCGGGTATATTCTTGTCACGGAGGAGCTGCTGGATAGCATCAGAATCGCGTATCAGGCCGCGAAGTTGCTGACCATATTTGGAATCCCATGACATCCAGGTAATAGTTTTAGTCATGTCACCAATCCTTCTCAACTCTCCTTGCACATGTTGCAACTCTCCAAGGAAATTTGGCGCGTTTGGATAGTATTGATGAAACCATTGCAACATGCTCTGGTGCAGGTAGTCTGTCGTGATGTTATCGCACCGAGAAGTCAAACTCTTCAACGCGAGATCCAGTTGATCAAGCCGGTGTTCTACTGCCGAATTTTCGGCGCGGGTATCTTCACGCACGATATTCGTGGCCTCGTGGTCTCTTGAGAGTGAGGAAAGAGAGACAAGGGCTGGTCCGGTGTGGTCAGGCCTGGAAGAGGTCTTCTCGTGGAGTGATTTGACTTCGTCTTGGAGCGCCTTCACAGTCTCTTCTATAGCACGGACTTGACCAGAGCATTCATCCAGCCCATCACAAATCGAGTTGGTGAAATTGATCGCGTTGATCGCTTCCTCCAGAGCATTCGTTGCCGTCTTTTCCGTCTTGAAGAGACGGTCGTCAAGCTGTCCAACCATCTCCTTTGTTGCAAAGTCCTGGCTCGCAGAAGGAACAGAGACAGTTCGCAGTCGACCCATTTCCTGCCGCAAGCGTTTGATGTCAGAAGAATTGGCGGATTTCAACTCCTCAAATTCTAGTTGTACACCAGCAAGGCCAGAGGATGGATCCAAGACCGAGATTTCTGATCGCAAACTTTCCACTGTAGCTGACACATCCGACGTGATGTCCTTTCGCAGTTGCTTCATCGAAGCAGAAGTCGACGAGCCCAATTCGCCCATGGTGGATTCGTTCTGTTCCACGTCTTGGCGAATTTTGGCAATGTCTTCCCCTATATCCCGCTTGATAATATCTGTAGATTCGATGATATGTCGTTCCAATGCGGCCTTTATGAGATTGATATGTAAAAGCACTTGTTGTTCGACGCGCTTATCTACATATGACTTGATTGGTTCGGGAACTGCCTCCAGCTGCTTCTTTAACAATCTGTAACATGTCAGCCTATGTCCATTTAACTAAACAGGAAGAACATACTCATACTGGCTTTTCGCCGATTTCTTCGACATGTCGTTTTCAACTTTCTTGAACTGTTCCATACTGTTCTCCTTCTGGGTGGCTAAGTCTGATTCGAGGTCGGAAACTTTCTGGGCTAAATTGGCCTTCTGGACGGCGTCCATACCTTCCTTAAGTAACTTTATGTCTGCCTTGACAAGGGCATCAAGACGCTTATCACTCGCAGTAGACTTGACTGTCGCAGTCTTCACGCCTTTCTCAAGCTTGTCGAGACGATCGTCGTTGATTTTTGCCGTTGCCTTTACCTCTTCCTTAAGCTCATCCAGACCAGTTTCGTGCGCCTGTATCGCATTGCTTACTTCCTGTGTAAGTTTATTGAGACGAGTTTTGCTTTTCTCGAGATCAAAGGTATCAAGCCGAGACTTGAGAGGTGTGATTTCCTTTTCGATCGACTGCTTGATAATGTCTTCGTACTTAGGCTTCGGCTGCTCCAGAGTCGTTTGGATTGCAGTGGATTTCGTCTCCAGCTCAGCAATCCTATCACCATGAGCCTTGATATCCGACTGGACCGACTGCTTCACGTGGGTTTCGATTTGAGTCTGGATCTTGGCGGAATCCTGCTGTGCTGCCTGCTTGGTGAGAGCATCGGGCTTAGATTGAGCCTCCAACTGCTGTATCTTTAAAACAAGTTCATTCACCTGCTTCGACAGATTTGGGTCCGTGGGTGCGCTGTGGACATCGCCTTGTTTCTCCTCAAGCTTCTGCAGACGCTGTTCCATTTGTAGCCTCTGTTTCTTCTCGGTCTCCAGCTCGATTCGCAGCTGACTTAGCTTAGACTTCAGATCTGTTTCCGCTAGTTCTCGTTGTAAGGTAACTTTTTCATGCTCATCTTGCAGGTGGCCTAGCTGTGTTTTGAGGTCCCTTTCCGCATGCTCACGCTGCGATGTGGCCTTTTTTTGTTCGGTTTGCACTGCATCTATCTGTTCTGTTGCAGTTTTCATCGACCTTTGTAGGTCGATCTGTCTCGCTCGAATCGAGGCCAACGCCACATTCTCCGAGCCAACGCCAGGAGCAGTTTGCTTCTTCAGGACAGTCTGGCGAATAGAAGCTACTCCGTTTGTGCCTCCGGTAGCGGGAATACGCTTTTGCGGCACCATTGATGGAGCGGGCGGTGCTCCATGTACTGGGGTCGTGTTACCGCTACCTTGCTGACCGGCATCTCCGTTGGCCATCGAAATGGGTGACGCGGCATGCATAGGGCTCGCCGAGCCTGCGTGTCCTGTCCCCTGCCTGCGTGGATCTCGCGAGGCGTCCACGGAAGACATCCACGATGGTCTCCGTACTGGAGACGGGCCCACGGGCGGAACTGTCGAGTTCTGCCTGGAAGTTGCCGGGGCTGGACTGGCCGCGTTCGACTACGCACTAACTGTTAGGAACCAGCTCATCTGGTCTCGTGTAGCAATTCATACCCTGCTTTGTTCTGCTGATGCATTGATACGCGCTCGCTTTTCAGTGTTGAGAATGGGTGAGTCTGCGGGTCGTTTGCCGCGCAATGATTCCTTTGCTTCAGCAGCAGCTAGAGGGTGGCGGGACTTGTCTCCGAGGCCGCCGCTTTATTTCGTTAGTGATCGGAGTAGAATCGCGGCGGACAAGAGATGTAATGTGTGCACGACGCCTCTCTCACATATCAACAGCTTTATACTGCGGTCGGTTTGATTACTGGCATGGTGTCGTGAAGGTCTGTGATTAGGTTGTTGTTGTTGTTTTGAGTGGCGGCTTTGTGCTTCTGTAAACAAACGTAGAAACATACCTAGTGCTAGGACTCGCGGGGGAACGGTGGTTGGGGCCACCGTTAGCATTGTTTGTCATGGACATGTCGAGTGGCAGCGATGGGTATGGCATATGGCGCGTCCGAGGAGTCTGATGCTCGCGTCCAGCCATGCCGGCAATAGTTCAGATGTGAAAGAACAACACGTTGTTGTCGCTTCCTGCGCTCTGCTCAGCGCACAAGGCGGGAGCAGGCGATGATTGACAGATCCAGAAGCCGTGCGCAGCGTACTGGGGCAAGAACGACTGAGGGGGCCCTGATTATATACTGCCCAGCTCGCGTCCGCGCTACTATATCACTATCGCCGTATGGGGCTTAGATCGTGCATGAGTGCCCCGTGATAGGCTTAAGTATGTGGGGCTGTGTATGATCCGTGCGGCAAGCTCCATCGCGAAGTTTCGCTGTGAGCTCTCGCCTGGTCGATTGTCGCGTCTTGAAGCTCATCCTGCCGCATTGCGCCGCTCCGTCATCCCACTGCTACCATGGCGCTCGTAAGTGGCGCGCTCGTCGTCTCGTAAACAACCGCTGACCTTGACAGCCCATCACCACCATCGCTGAGAGCAAGGAGCTCCGAGGGCTGAACCTCATCGCGGCACACTCGCACATCCGCGGCCTTGGGGTCGAGCCCGACACGCTCGAGCCGAAATCTTCGTCGCAAGGACTCGTCGGACAGGAAAAGGCGCGTAAGGCTGCGGCCGTGATACTGCAGATGGCAAAAGATGGCAAGATTGCGGGACGCGCAGTGCTCATCGCAGGACCCCCCAGCACAGGAAAGACGGCAATCGCCATGGGCATGTCTCAGTCGCTAGGTCCCGATGTGCCTTTCACCATGCTCGCGTCGTCGGAGATATTCTCGCTGGAAATGTCCAAGACGGAGGCGCTCACGCAGGCATTCCGGAAGTCGATAGGCGTGCGCATAACCGAGGAGAGCGAGGTCATTGAGGGAGAGGTAGTCGAGATCCAGATCGACCGCAGTGTCACGGGAGGCAACAAGCAGGGAAAGCTCACGATCAAGACGACGGATATGGAAACCATCTACGACATGGGCACGAAGATGATTGATGCGATGACCAAGGAGAAGGTCATGGCAGGCGATATCATCTCCATCGACAAGGCATCGGGCAAAATTACAAAGTTGGGGCGATCATACACACGCTCGCGAGACTACGACGCGATGGGCATAGACACCAAGTTCGTGCAGTGTCCCGAGGGCGAGCTGCAGCAACGGAGGGAAGTGGTCCACACCGTCAGTCTGCACGAGATTGACGTGATAAATTCGCGGACCCAAGGATTCCTTGCGTTGTTCTCGGGTGACACGGGCGAGATCCGCAGTGAAGTGCGTGATCAGATCAACACCAAAGTCGCAGAGTGGAAAGAGGAGGGCAAGGCTGAGATCGTGCCGGGAGTGCTGTTCATCGATGAGGTGCACATGCTAGACATTGAATGCTTCTCCTTCATCAACCGTGCGCTCGAGGACGAGCTTGCGCCTATCGTCATCATGGCAAGCAACAGAGGCAACACGCAGATTAGGGGGACAGACTATCGATCGCCGCATGGTCTGCCTCTAGACTTCCTCGACCGTGTCGTCATCGTCAGCACACACCCATACTCTCGCGATGAGATGCAACAGATCCTCTCCATACGAGCACAGGAGGAGGAAGTAGACGTCTCACCCGACGCCCTTGCGCTCCTCACCAAGATTGGTCAAGAAACCGGCTTGAGATATGCAAGTAACCTGATCACAACCTCGGATCTCATCCGCACCAAGCGGCAGGGATCCGAGGTCACCATCGACGACGTGCAGCGCAGCTTTGCGCTCTTCTACGACCCCACAAGGAGTGTCAAGGTAAGTTGATGCTCCAGAATACGGCACTCGAATACTAACGCCGCGTGCAGTACGTAGCGGAGTCAGAAAAGCGCCTGATTGGTGACGCTGGCGCTGTGTCTCTCTCGGTGACGAACGGCGCCGGCGCAGAGGCGATGGATGTCTCATAGCATCCCTCTTCTTTATTTACTGTAGGCGTAGCAGGCATTTGGGTTAGGTGAGCGTTCAAGGACAGACATTGAACTCTGACAAAAGTTGCCGTATGTATGGTATGTATTGCCGTATGGTATGTACTAGTAGTTAGCGAGCGACGGGCTGTAGGGACAGGGTAGGTTCATACCGATGGAGAGCATGTTTCAACCGCGCCTATTCTTGGAAGGTGAAGCGTACCTTTGTTTTGCAGTGATTAGTCGTCACGATTTATCAAAATGACCAGTAGAGTCGGTAGAGACTGCGGCTCATATCGGACGAAGACAGGTAGCACCTATCAAAATTATCTCTACGCGACTGCAGATCCGCGGAGCCACCATTGGACGGCTTGGCTGATGGCGTTGCATTACACCCTCAAACCCTTAAAAGGGTAGGACGACACGGCACGGCTCTGTGTGGCCCGACAACGGACAAGCTGTCAGATGCTATTTCCGACAATCCCAATGCGGTCAATGTCTGACAAACTCTTCCGCAGTGCCAACGGTGGGGAAATGCAGATCTTGCAAGTTGTAGCCTTGCAGATATCAAGATCCCCGCTATAGTGGTTTTGATTAGACATGCTCTGCAAGTCCCCTGACGTTCAGCAGCTTCGTCGCGGCGTTTGGCAAGGAAGAAAGAAAGTCGACCCGACGCCCATGTTGCCGTTCTTCCCCCCGCCAAGGCGCGACTGCTTGGCAATGCCGATCTTTGGACGAGACTGGCAGTAAGGCATGCGACACACAACAAGACATCGAAGCAACATCCGAGGGCTCCGGTACGTCAGCATGGCAACCGGAACAGCAGCACAGTCGCAAATATTCACCAAAACACGCGGCTGCTCAGGCCTGCGATGCCTAGACCGGACTCGCGAGAGGTTCCTGTGTAGGGCAATCCCAGACGTGCAAGACCCCGGACGCGCGTATGGGCCGGGTTGTTCTCCCCAAGTCCAGGACACGCACCACCACAAGCCGGCAAGAACGGCTCGTCCCAGACATGCACAAACTCACCAATCTCCACCCGCCGCACCGCGTCCTCATGCCCGCCGCACACGCGACTTCCTGCCAAATACAGTATGGCGCTTCCAAGCTCTTCGGCGCAACGCATGGCAGAAGGGGCCTCGTCCCCTGTCCACGCGGCGGGAGACGTGAGCGCCCGCTTATGTATGTGCTCGCGCGGGCTGTCGCCGACTGATAAGGCCCTACGTATACCTATCTCATCGTCTGACGGCTTGCTACCTCTGAATATCCATCTTCGCGCACCAACCCACTGCGCCTGCCCCTACCCTCGATACGATACGTCACCCCCGTTACAGGTACACGCACACAGTCGCCTGCCCCACTGGAGCGCCTGCCAATTTGAACACAGCAGAGTTCCCCGAAACTCTTTGGACCCGTTACACCCGCCTTGTTCCACTATATCCTTGGAGCAGGACGCCGCGCCACAACCCGGATTCATGCGCCACTTCCACACCAGTACACAATATTAATACTTCCTTTATCTCGATTGCGAGTTTGCCAGATTACTTCGTCTTGGATATGAGACTTTCAGCATACACCGTCGCCATCGCCTGTGCCGCCCTTGTGGGGCAAACAATCGCAGCGCCTGTCGAGACCCGGGGAGATGTCGCACAGCATGTTGAAGAAAAGCGGTTAGAGCGGCGAGAGGATCTGACTGAGGAGCAGAAGGAGGCTTTGAAATACTTCCACGAACCTGGGTATGTTTGCCACCACGTCCAAGGGCTGCGGTTGCAGTTCCTTCGATCAAGATTTTGTGAGCGTCGCCTGACAGTTTCCCAGGAATGGCAACCAGCTGGGCCACTACGATCGCCGCTACTTCAAGAGGATCGTGTCCGACGAAGAACGTACCGAGACACAGTTGCACATGGTCCGCGCGTACCTCGAATGGTTTCGTGAGAAGGGCCTCGACACGTGGATAGCACACGGGACGCTGCTTGGTTGGTGGTGGAACGGAAAGGTACCCATCGCCAACTGTTACTACGAGAACATAACTGATAGGAACGCAGCGCCTACCATGGGACTGGGACATGGATACCCAAGTGTCAGACTCCACTCTCACCTACCTTGGCCAGCGCTACAACCAGACGACGCACAAATACCGATCCGATGACGGCAAGGTCGAGCGCGAGTATCTTGTGGATGTCAACCCCATGATCGTGGAGCGGGTGCGAGGCGACGGCATGAACATAATTGATGCAAGGTGGATAGACACTAGCAACGGCTTGTTCATCGACATCACTGGACTTAGCGAGACCCATCCGGACACTGCTCCGGGCTGGTGGAGCTGCAAAAACTACCACAAGTACCAGACTTCGGACCTCTACCCGATGCGCGAGACTATGTTCGAGGGCGTCGTCGCAAAGGTGCCGTATGCGTACGACAAGATCCTCAAGGACGAGTACCAAGAGAAGGCGCTCGTTGTCACTGAGTTTGAAGGGTAAGTCCATGCATCTCTTCAGCGTTTCCATGCTAATGAATGAGTTCAGCCACAAATGGGATACCCAACAACTGCTGTGGATGAAGACGCCGGAGCAAGCCGAAAAGGACAGGCAAGAGGAGGCCCAACGAGCTGAAGAACGCAAGAAACAGGAAGAAGAAGAGAGGAACAAAAAATCACAAGAGGAGAAGCAGGTGTAAACGACGCATACCACGGCCTTGCAGCCTAACTTTCATACTGTTCGCTAAAAGCATGGCATTGGGATCCGGGTTGGCATTTAACTGGCGCAGGCGCATCTTTTGGAACGAAATTTGTTTGTTGGTGCTGCGTTGCATGACTGCACATCGCATTTTGGATACGAGCATTGATACCCATATCATGTTGAAAGCCTTTTGGCTGCGGGAATATTGTTCAGGTGCATGTCAGATTAGAATGGCCATTGGACATACTCATTCGAAATATATGCTAGACTATGTTAATACTAATACTGCTTTTCTAAAAATGCGGAAGTGGAAATGAATAAAGTATGGTGAATACTACGTGTATAGTCCATGCGTCAACCAGATTCTTGACTGTCGTACTTTCTGACGCCACGTGCTTTGGTCTTGGCGCATCTGACAAATGCACGATGGCGACACGCGTGGAAGCTATGTGAACGTCACCGAAGTCCGAATAGAAACAGTCGCGTTTGCGACGTTGTATTGATCTTTGGCTAACTTATCTACTCACGACACACTGAATAGCTCGACGTGACTCCAGTAGACGCAGTTCAAGTCGCGCAAATGGAGACCTCCGCACCCGCCGACGCCATCGTGCTCACGCTCACGCATCACGGCAACCCCATCACCTTGACCTTCGCGCAAGATGCCACCGTTACCGATCTCTCAGACCGCGTCGCCTCCGAACTCTCAATACCCCCTTCAAACCAGAAATTCCTCGTCTCTCCCAAAACCGGCCTCCTCAAGCCGCCCTTCAAAGACGCCACACTCCCGCTCTCTTCCTTACAGGGAAAGAAGATAAACCTCATGGGAAGCACCACCGCCGAAGTCACGTCCCTCAATGACTCCATATCCAAAGCCGCGGCTCCGCGCCGCCTGGGCCCAGTAAAAGCAGCGACACCAGCGCGGAATCGCGACTGGAAGAAAGTGCAGGAGGAGGCGCAGTACACATTTCACACATTACGGCCGCTGCCATACCTTCCAAATCCAGACCGCAGTCTGCGGTTCTTGGAGCGGCTTCGGGACGACGCAGGCATCAAAGCAGCGATGCGAACGCACAAGTTCAGCGTGCCGCTGCTGACGGAGATGGACCCCGCGATGCACACCACACACGAGTCGCGAACCCTGGGCCTGAACAGGAACCAGGGCGAGGTGATCGAGCTGCGGTTGCGGACGGATGCGTATGATGGGTACAGAGACTACAAGACGATACGGAAGACTCTGTGTCATGAGCTGGCGCATAACGTGTGGGGGCCTCATGATAGAAATTTCTGGGAGCTGTGTAAGCAGATTGAGAGGGAGGTGGAGAGGGATGACTGGACGAGGGGCGGGCACAGTGTGGGCAATCAGGGGTATGCTGAGGGGTATGAGGAAGAGGTGTATGATCATGGGGGTTGGACGGGTGGGGAGTTTGTGCTGGGTGGGAGTGCGGGAGGAGGTGGAGGTGAGACGGTGGTCAGCAGTGCGGGTGGTACTGTGCAAGCGGGGAATCTGAGTAGGAGGGAGATACTGGCGAAGGCGGCGGAGGAGCGGATGAAGAGGGCGAGACAGGCAGAAGAGGGCAGTAGGGGGAGCGGCGAGGCGCCCTCATGAGGCGATGGTATCTTCCATTCTTGACTCTATGGGATGGTACGCTTACGACCACAGCACGCACGGCGATGGTGCGTTCACGGGTTGTACCCCGACTATAATATAATTGACATTACAACAAGAAGCGTTCAGGAACACTATGCCGATCTAGCTCAGACCGCGTAAGAACGGCAGTCGTACGCGCCAAGTATTTGCTTCATTCTACTCTGTCGTATTGATTCAGAGCCACCCTTGGTGCGCCTTTGCACCCACAAGAATAGGCTCGCACAGCCTTCACGAGACTGATCAAAAAAGGCAGTTACATACCCAGGCATCATTTATTTTCGATGTGTTCACGAGACTAGCACCCACCTTGACATTTTTTCCCTTTGACCATATCTACACAATTTGTCGCTTTGACTTCGGTTCAGCCTCGGCTTCGTCTTCGCTCACACGCATAAGCCTTCCAGACGAAGTCCAACAAAGGCCCATCAACACCTACGCATCAAGTGGCTCACGTGGCGCAGCGAAAAATCATTGACGCACTTCAATTGGCCATCCACACCCTCGCTTTGTTTCTTCCCTGCTTTGTCCATCGCAATGGCAGCGCAGCACAACCACTTCCGGCGCAAACCACAACACAGACAAAGCATACACCCAGCAGCAAACACACACGATGCCATCTCTTTGTCGGATCGAAAACATGTCTTCGAGCTGCAGGGCCGCCGTCCTCGCACTCGCCTCCTTTCCAGTCGAATTGCAGACGTCCCTCGAAGCTATCCACTCCGTGCCTTTGCACTTCAAACACGACAATGGCCGGCATCTTTCCAGAGCAGTCTCCCACACCCAACCCCCAGCCCGTCCCCCCACTATCCTCCTCCCTATTCACCCTCTCCCGCGACCTAACCTCCTTCCTCCTCAACCAAACCCGCCACCTCCCCACCTTCCTCACCTCCGACCCCCTCAACACCCTCTTCGCCAGCGCCACTCTAACCCTTACCGCCAACCTCCTCTACACGGACCACACCGCGCGCTCCCGCGCGCGCATCCACCTCGCCGTCTTCCACATCCTGCGCATCCTGCAAGCAAACCCGTCATACTACCGCCATGTCTCCGACGAAAACCACTGGCCACTCTGCAGAGCCCACATCGAGGAGGAGGTGGAGCGCGCGGTGCGCAGACACCACATCTCCCGCGGGGAAGGCGGGGAGGTGAAGAAGGTGCTGCGGAAGAGGTTGGAGGATATGCTGTGGGATCGGCCGACGTCGTTGAGGGCCGAGGTGATGAGGAAGAGGAGGAGGTTGTTGTATGATCAGTTGGAGGATAATAGGGCGAGGGAGAGGTATGTGGCGGGGAGGGGAGGGGGGCAGACACCGTCGCCGGAGAGGCCTGTGGAGAGGCCTGCGGATGGGGGCGAGGAGGACGATGACGACGACGACGACGACGACGACGACGACGACGACGACCATGGAGGTTCTGCTAGGCCGAGCGTCAGCGGCGTGCAGTCCCTCGTCGACACTGTGAAGCAACGTGCGGAGATAGCGTCGGCGACGGCTCTTTATTCTCCTCTTTTGCCGGGTGGAAGACCTCCTAGGACGCCGGGGAGTGCTGCAGCGAATGCCGTGCGCCCTCCTGCAGTCGGTAACGCTGCAACGCCTGCTCCAGCGTCTCGGCCGCCTCCGTCGCAGCCAGCGCGGTCTCCTGTGACCAACGCTGCGAATCGTCCAAATGTACATGTGGGTGGGAATGCTGCAACGCCGACTCCAGCGTCCCGGTCGCCTCTGTCGCAGCCAGCGCTGCCTCCTACAAACAATAACGTTGCAACGCACACCCCAGTGTCTCAACCGCCTCCCTCACAACCAGCGCGGCCTCCTGCAACCAGTGCTGCGAATCGTCCCAATGACCAGATGATCAACGTGTCGCTTAGGCCCCCGGCAATGACAGCAGAATACAGAGCTGTCCGCTTCCACGCAGCAATTCCCTCGGATGTGGAGAGAAGGCATCGTATTGGCGACGAAGGGAGGCAATGGTGGCCATGCGAGTACTGCGATAGGATGATTCGTGTGGGGTGGTGGAACCAGCACGTACGTAGCAACGAGCATATCCAGAACAGCATCCGCGCACAAGAGAAGGAGGATGAGTCCGACGGGGATGTGTCGGATGATGAAGCGGGGGATGCAAAGCCGCGAACTCCTTCTCCGGGGGGCTGGGCATGTCCCAAATGCGGGAAGAAGCTGCTTATGTCGGAGATGGAGAAACATTTGGATCATCACAAGAGGAAAGAAGAAGGAACCGCGGCTTTAAAGGAAAAGGTCGCAGAACTGGCGAAGACACCTGGAGGTCTATCTGGTGTGACTGCAACGGAAAACCCGAGGCCGCGACCACCTCCTGACAAAACACTCTCTAAAAATTCGTCGCAACTCCTAGAGCATACAAGCGTCGATCGAGTACCAGTTGATAGACGCGGCCTCTGGATCTGCCCAGAATGCGACGGCAGAATCCCCCTGGCGGAGCGGAACAAACACCTTAATGCGCACACGAACGACAAAGCTGAAAAAGATGAGTACGATCAGCCGAAATCCGAAGAGAGGAAACCGCCAGAGCGTAAGGAGCCTTCGAAGGAGAAAGACGAGATGAGAAAATGCGCGGACTGCGGGTTTTGGATACCAGTAAAGGAGTTCGAGGAACATCGGCAAGAGTGGTGCGCAGGGACTAACCCCCGGCGACAGGACAAGAAGAAGACTGAGTATGAATACTGCGGGATATGCAACAAGCAGGTTTTAAAGGATCGGTGGGAGGTACACAATAAACATCTGCATAAGAGAGATACGCCACCACACAACGACGAGGGCGACGAGGAGGCAGATGGTACACCAGAGAACAAATACGTTTACTGCGAACGATGCAACATGCAGGTTCCAGCAGATACATGGGAGGTACATGTACAATGGTACCATCAGGATCCCCCAACATCAGATGACGAAGGAGATGATGATCAAGACGACAACGACCAAGACGGCGGCCCAGACCCCAACACCGATGCTTTCGGCCAGCTCATCAAACCGCACAAGACCAACACACCTGCGCCTCCAAGCCAGAACGGCCCGACCCCCGCTCCACCGTCATCAGACCAGCTCGACACGCTGCGCCGGCCCAGCCAGGATGCGCTCGGCGTGTCGACCAACATCACCATCGCCTCGAATGGCCAGGTCACCGTAACACCTGACGCATCAGCTCCCAGCCAGTCCGTCTCTACCAACATCACCGTCGCCCCTGACAGCCAAGTCATACCGACCCCCAACCAGCCCGTCTTTCCCCCTCCGATTCAACTCCTCCCCCAACAGCCGCGAACCCCCGCCCCACGAAAAGACGACGGGCGCGCGCACCCCGTGAACGACATCCTCAGGCTTGCGACGAAGAAAGCATTCCACGCGGTGGGTATGAAGACGCCGGAGCAGTACTTCACCGCGATGCGTCAGGGCTTATCGCCGATTCCCGAGCTGGAGGAGGGCGAGGAGGGATTTACGCCGCAGATGCAGCGAATGCTTAGGAAGTTGGCGCGGCAGGGTAAGATACCTGGGGAGGGGCAGAGGGTGCCGACGGGGATGGTGAGTGGAGTGAATGGGGTGGATGTGCGTGCGGTGATGGAGGAACTGGAAGAAGAGGGAGAAGCTGAGCAGAGTAAGTTTTTCGTCATGTCATTTCAACTTGTGTGTTTTGGGTGGATGCTGATGGGTTTACAGACAACGTGGCAGAGGAAGACCGAGGAGATAACGACGATCTATATCGAGACGACGGCGTACCACCCACTAGGCCGCCCCCACACGCCGATAGCGACGATGCAGGTGGCCTCTACACGGACGACAGCCCTGCCAGACCATCTCCACCTCCACCTCCACCCGCCGACCCGCCCAGCCCCCGCGTCGTCATCCCCCGACGCACCTCCGCCTCCCAATCCCGCCTCCCAGTCCCGCGCCGCCGCTCCCGCTCCGCCTCCGCAGCACCCTCGGAGTCCGCGCCAGTAAAGCGCCCCGGCCGGCCACCCGGTTCGAAGACCAAAAAACCTGCGCAAACGTCTCGCGCGTCGTCGGTTACCAGCAGGGTGTCGTCGGTGGATAGTAGGGCATCGTCTGGGAGTCGGAGGAGTGTGCCACCGCCGGCTACGCCTTCTGCGCGGAGAAACAGGGAAGGGTCTGCGGCGGCGACGCCGGGGAGTCGGAGGAGCGCGAGGGGGAATAGGTTTGCGGGGACGTATAAGGAGTGAGCGTGGGTAGGATGGGGGTGGGGGTGGGATTTGGTGGTGGTTTTGCGGTTGGTTGGTTTGGAATATGTTATGTTATCCATGTTGTTATTTATGATTGATAATTTTCTTGTGCTATTTGCACGCGTGTAGAATTCCATGTCGAAAGTGGAAGTATAATCAAATTATATTTTCTCTACCTTAGGGTAATACTTGGGCTCTTTCGATAAAGTGCTACGTCCCTTGATATCAACATCTCCGTGACGACAACATTATCCTCGTCCAGGACGGCGAGATCATCGGCGTCCTGCATGGTCTTCTTTGATATCTGCTAAATCACCCCGTCCTTGACTGTCTCCTGTACTTCTTTTTCAAACATTTTCTGTGTTGAGAGGAGGCATTAGAAATGTTGGAGGATAGCGACGAAGCTGAGCTGCGAATACTGGACAAGGATACCCTCGAATTGCGAAAGGTTTCGACTGAGCTCCTTGCAAGCTGCTGCATGCTCCCGAAGGATCGTTTTATCTTTCTATGTAAATGACTTACGCTTTCCGAAAAGAGTGTCTAATAAGTGATTTGAGCTGCTTATTGGTATACCGCATTTGGTCAGCATCAAATACCGCCCACTTCCCAAGTGCTTTCGGGCCCTTCTTATTCTGGTTCCTATCGATCATCTCTTTGGGGGCTGCAGATCTCAAAACACTGACATGAACCAAGCCAGCCATGGCGTGGTCCTTCAGCCCATATCTACCCTCGAGTACCTTAAATCGTTCCAAAAGAGAATTTATGGAACCCGATGATCTGAACACCATCGGCTTCACATGGTCGACATTCAGTTCTCGTGGGTACGGCCTCGGGATTGCGCCTTGACGCGAAACGATGCGAACACTCTGTCCCCATACTAATAGCCGTAATTTTTGCTGCTGGAATTGTGTATTCAAGACCTCGAAGTCTCTCGCAAAGTCTTGTGCAGCAAATATGATTTTGAAGCTGTCGATGCAGGTGTTGAACAAGGCTGCAACACCAATGGCGAGGCCTGCTGCCCCAGCCATGCAGCTCGCCTATAAAGGCTGCACGCCGGCTAGTTCGTGTCTCAATGAAAAACGAAACATGAGTCGTTGATATACGACTATTAGCGCCATGAGGTAGTTCTGATGGACGCATGGAACACTGAAATGGGAGCGGACAAGGCTGCTGTCGGGTGGAGGTGTCAACGCTCTGAGGCTGACTTTGAGTCCCCACCTGCCTTATTTGGAAGCGCGGTTGAATAGATATCGACGACTCTACAAAAAACTGCGTACCGAACCTGTCTCATGTTAGAGGGACATACATGGTAAGAGAAGTACATCATCGCTCCAGAAGGAACAACCACGCGTCTTGAGGGAAAGTAATGATTAAAGGTTTATATAGCCAACGGACGTAATTGTGGACGTAAACGCCGGCGATACAAGATGAAATGGATAGTAGCCTGAGTTGCCTCGAGATCTACAATTGAGAATTTAACTGGAAATGGTCTAAGAGTATGTCTACCTCCAGTCTTTGTCTTGACACGAGAGCATGGCGTCCTAGTTACTATATCCCGAGCACCACTCGGCTTTCGGTCGACCATCGCAGCGAGACCGAACGGCATCTTCAAAACTGCCAGTAGCTCAGATGGAAGTTAACTCCAAGTGGCAGGTCTATTGGATGATGTAAGGCCGATATGGCAGTTATACCCCACAGTGCGCATGCGGGGTGAGGGGAAGCAACATGGCGGAGAGAATGCCGTGTCGATCACTCAACTGCGCACGTTAACAAAACCACAAGCAGGGAACGTCACGACAAGAACTCGTTGTTCGAGCTTCGCGAACCACGTGTAGGTTTTTGAACCCCCACGACTCTTCCATCGAACCATGGGTTTCCTCCAACGAACCAAGCGCAAGCAGTCGCTCGAAGGTACTCCGTCCAACGACCACACCCATCAAGTCGACACAGTTCCAAAAGCTGGCCCAGAAATCGAGTCTGCCGTCTACACAGAGACCGTCCCAAGCGCAACCCCATCAAAATGGGTCCTCTCCCGCTCCGGCGACGGCGACACCGCCATGGCTCTCTTCGCCTCCCCAGAAGACACACACGAACCCTACACCGTCGAAGAAGAAAAGAAACTAGTCCGGAAAATCGACTGCATGATCCTGCCATACCTCGCAGTCTGCTACGCCTTCTTCTACATCGACAAAACGACACTCTCCTACGCCGCCATCTTCGGCATCAGAGAGGACTTGGATTTGCATGGCGATCGGTATAATTGGCTCAGTAGTATATTCTACTTTGGTTTCTTAGTGTGGGCGTTTCCGACCAACTTTCTGATGCAGAGACTGCCGGTTGGGAAGTATTTGGGAGCGAATATCTTCTTGTGGGGGGTGTTTTTGATGCTGCAGGCTGCGGCGAAGGTAGGTGGAATGTACATGGTAGTTAGTGGCTTAGAGATTTGCTGACAATGACTGAAGAACTTCACGCAGCTTGCAGCCCTGAGAGCCATCAGTGGAGCGGCCGAGGCTTGCTCAGACCCTTCGTTCATGCTGATCACGAGCATGTGGTATGTTTTCTTCGTCCAAAGCCTGCAAGGCCGGCAGCTCATAGTGCTAGGTACACTCGCAAACAGCAACCCGTCCGCATCGGCTTGTGGTACACTGCGAATGGTTTTGGGATCGCTCTCGGCGGCTTGCTGGGTTATGCAATCGGGCACATCAAAGGAGCTCTGCCATCCTGGAAATACGAGTTCCTGATCATAGGAGGTATGTTGTCTGTGTGAGTTGGCCAGCATTCGCTTATCATGACCGCAGCGCTGTGCTCCGCCTGGGGGATCGTCATGTTTCTCTGTCTCCCCGACTCGCCCGTGAACGCACCTCTCCTCACCCCCCGCCAACGCCGCATCGCCGTCGAGCGTCTCCGCGCCAACCAAACCGGCATCGAAAACAAGCACCTGAAAGGCTACCAAGTCGTCGAAGCCCTCAAAGATCCCAAAACTTGGTTCTTCTTCATCCTGGGCGCTATCCACAACACGCCCAACGGGGGCATCTCCAACTTCGGCACTATAATCATAAAGGGCTTCGGCTACTCCACCCTCGTAACCACCCTCCTCCAGGTCCCCTACGGCCTCCTCATCGCCCTCTTCATCCTCTCCTGCGTCTACGCAAACAACCACTTCTCCACCCAGCACCGCCACACCCGCTGCTGGTTCATCCTGCTCTACACCCTGCCCAACATCGCCGGCACCTTCGGCCTGCGCTACATCCCTCAACAGCACCACGTCGCCCGCCTGTGGTGCTACTACCTCACCGGCGCATACAACGCGTCATTCGTACTCGTATTGAGTCTCGCCGTCGGCAACACCGCGGGCCACACGAAGAAAGTCGTTACCAACGCGTTCCTGTTCCTAGGTTACTGCGTGGGGAATATCGCGGGGCCGTTTTTCTACAAGGCAAGTCAGAGCCCGACGTACGAGCTGGGGATCTGGAGCATGATTTTCTGCCACTTGGCCGAGTTTGCGATTGTGCTTGCGTTTAGGTTTTACTTGAAGTGGGAGAATGGGCGGAGGGAGAGGTGTTATGGGGAGGTGGTCGAGGCGGATGCGACGGCGTTTGGGGACTTGACGGATTGGGAGAACACGAATTTTAGGTATGTGTATTAGGGGTGGTGAATTGGGAAGTGCGGGTGAGTACTACGATAGATGGAAAGGATAGACAGAGTGCTGTTTGGTTGCTGTGGTGCCGCGGTGTCTTGGCGTCGGAGATAATATTGTGTCTGCTATTATTGATTGCGAATCATGCTATGCTAGTTTGTTGGCAGGGTGGGGACACATGGATGGCTAACATCCTCTCGTGTGAGCGTGAAGACTAGATGTAAACTGTTCCGTCGGTCGGATTCTCGACGGTTGAACTTAGCATTTTTCGAGCTACTTTGAGTATCTAGTATCTGAACGTAGTACTGTATCACAAGAGGCACCGTCGACAACTATCTGCTTGTAAGCTTGCTCTTAGTACAGCTGTTTCCTCATCGGCGAACTGGCATTTATCTCGCGTGGTGATCGAGCGCTCTCCGGCTTAACACACTCATAGTTCTTCGTCCTCGGTCTCATCATCTTCGTCAGCAGCGACTGGCGCAGGCTGTTTCGCCGGAGGTTTACTCCTCGTCGCTGGCCTTCCAAACGGTAGCTCGCGTCGCGGCGGTGGCGGTCCGGCGTCTTCGTCAGGAGCGGGCGTACTTTTCCGAGAACGCACTGTCAACGACGACGACCGAGGCGCTGCAGCTGGCTTTGCTCGCGTTGCGCGTGTCGTGGGGGCCGGAGCTTTGCTGCTGAATCCACCCTCGCCTTCGTCTTCAGTCTCGGTATCGGATGCACGGTCTGGAGTAGCTGCTCCACCTTCATCAGAATCGTCGTCTTGCTCTCCTGTTTTCGCCTGGTCAATCTCCATCTGATCCTCGTCTGAAAGCTGCTCTGGCTCCGGCTCTGGTTCGGGCTCTGGGGCTTTTGCCTTCCGCTTGGATGTCCGCGATGCCGCTGCTTTGCGCGGTTTCGTCTCTTCCCGAACGGCTTGTACTGTTGTTGCTACGATGGTCACATTAGCACCGAAGTACGTCCGAACGCCAATCCAAACGACTCACCAGTGTCTTTGTCAACCTTTGCGGTAGCAAGCAGTCGATTCTGGTCTCGGATCTTCCTCTTCTTCTCGTTCAGCAACTGCATAAACTGCTGCAGCATGGCGGTCTCCGTTTCATTTTTGGTTTTGATGAAGTCGTCAAGCTGCGCATTGAGCTTTGCTATTGTATCTTGTTCGCCATGTGCTTGTGTTTTGGAGCCTGCGAGCTCTTGGAGGGTATGCTTGTGTGCCAATGCTGAGGCTTGCGCCCATTCGAACGGATTGAACCTACATGGCTCAGTCAGATACTAGCCAATTTACTCATGACGCCGCGATCGAACACAAGGCCCGCAATGTCTCAGTTGCACCGTGTCACGTTGATCGCATTCGGTGTTGAACAAGTATTGTTCGTGTGCCAATAGTGCAATCAAGTGGAAACACGACTATCTCGCTCGTGACTAGGATGGGCGGGCACAACTTACTCGAACTCGTCATCTCTAGGAAGCCAGATCTCTCCTTGATTCACCTGTGTCACGTTAGATTGATTCGGAAACCGGACACGGAGCACCTCCGAGGCGTCGTCGTCTGACTTGCCTTGATTCCCTTGACATCCTGCTGGATGGTAATCTCGATGTTGTCGCCCTTGAGCGTGTACACCATCCGCACGTTCTCGAGCAATTTGGCCCCGTCACCTTCAGGCTGTTTTTGTAACAGGAAATGAGACAGAACTTGTTCCCACTCGTCGGCTGTACCCTTGAACTTGTGCTTCAATTTCGAGATGTTGCGATGCGAGACTATGATACACGGGTCAAAGAAGCAACGACATGACATCCATCTGTCCAATCTTACTTTTGGTGACATAGGGACTCTCGCCCTCGCAGGCCACGAGCCGCACGTCTAGCGGGTGAGAGCCCTCCTGCAGCACCTCCACCACGACGACCTCGCCGTCTCGTGCAGCGGGTTCGACGGGCACAATGAAACGGCCCCGCATCGTGGCGAGCCGTCGGTACCACGCAAGACCACAGATGGGAGAGTTTGGAGCCGGCCCAGATGGGAAGGAAAGGCGTGGCTAATGACGAAGCTGTGGCGCGGCGTCAAACCTGGGCCTGATACACACCGGCGTGAGATCAGGGTGGTGCTTGTGATGTGGGAACGGGGCTAAGAGGGTGTGGTGGGAAGGCGGTTTGAGCGCTCAGGGTTTCGGTCGCGCCGAGGGAAAGTCGAAACAGGTCAGACGACAGACGACAACACGGCCCCGACGAAGCTTATATGCTGTCACCACAACAGAGGCGGCGTGGTGTTGTGCAGGCGTGAGGCGCGTTGTTGCCTTCCAGGCACTCTTGTATTTAGGCGGGCCCGCAAGCAGGCTACGGTCGCGCAGTCGGTCTCTACACCGCCGTTCGAGTCGAACTACGTGCGGTACCTGCCAGGCTGCATAGCGGGTCTGGCCGTTGCGAGCGATCATCTGCACCCTCCACTCTCGCCCAGCACCCTGGGTGTGTTCTTGGTGTCGCGCATCCACGACGCGTAGGCACGGAGCAGCGGCAGGCCGCAGCTTCCTCTTTTCTGACCTCCTGGCCGCTCCTGCCCGCCAAGCTCGTCTAACAGGGTCTATCACCACTTCCCAGCCATCGAACTTCCTGCATCGCACCCACCCACGCGCGAACACACGACCCACACCTATCCGCAATGGCCGCGAAGGGCTCTTTCGCCCAGCGCATGGCCTCAATGGCGTCGTCCGTCGAGAACTGGGACGACGACACCGACTTCGACGGCTCCGCCGACCTGTTTACCCACTCCATGTCCACCGTCCAGTCCACGTCGTCCCGCGTCTCCACCCGCTCTGAGTCCAACATGGGCGACGACGACTGGCAGGTCCTGCTCGCCCCCAACGACGAGGCCTCCACCATGAACGCGATATCCTCCGCAAAGGCAGCTGGCATCCCCATCCCCACAAGCGTGCCGTCGTCGGCCCTTCTCGGCGGCGCGATCAAAAGGCTGGGGAAGAAATCGAACCGGAAAATTGCCGTCGACGAAGACTGGGGCAACGACCTCGAGCTGCCCACCAATCCCGGCGAGGGGCTCAAGCTAAAGACACTGATGCCGCGCACCCCGGCAGACGACAACGACGGCTTCGACGACGACGACTGGGGCGAGGGCAGCTTGGGCATCCGCTTTGCAGGAACGAGTAGGGGGGCCCGTGGCCCACGAAGCTCCTCTGTCTCCGCCATGAGCCCTAGCATGGGCAGCATCGTGACCCTCGAGAGCGAAGACGACGAGCTGAACGGCCTGGTGCTGCCTCAAGAACCCATGGACTTTGCATCCCGATTGGAGAAGCTCAAGAAGTATGAGATGACTCTGCCTTCTCCGGATACTTCACCCTCGGGATTTACTCTCCCGAAACGCGCACCGCCGCCAACCTCAGCCCCTGTATTGGGACCCCCACTGGAGTTCACACCTTCGCCTGCACCACCACTATGGTCCCCACCACTGCCATCCGAGAGAGAGGTCGCGCAAGAGCTCGATGAAACCGAAGAGACCCCTAGACCTGCAGCTCCGCTTATAGGTGTTGAGGAGGAGGATGACTTCATGGATGGGCTAGACATCGGCGGTGGACAAGTGCTTGACACGAACAAGCTCACGTTGAATCGCAACGTCAAGATCAAAAAAGCCCCCGCAAGGATCACGCCGCCACCCGCCGCTCGTCCGGCCACCACATTGACCTTCACAGACAAAGACAAGTCATCCACGTCAAAGATCCCGAGGCCTCTTTCTACCAGCAGTCGCTCACGCCTCACGCCTGTCTACGAGTCAGGTGCTTCGCAAAGCGGAAACAGTCGACAGCCGCCCACAACCACAAGCGCTCAGCTTCTACGAGCCAAACGTTCCGCCCCTCTACTACGAAACAACAACCATGCTCACCCGGCACGGTCGTCTGTTCCATTCCTTCCTGCAGGCAACTCGACGTCCCAATCTCACCACGTCATGGCGAAACCTCCGTCCCGTGGCCACTTGCGCAGAGATTCAGACCCACGTCGACCTCAATCTCCATCCACAAGGTCGTACTCACGCGGTCCAACGGACACGCCAAGTAGGAATGGCATGCGAAGGGAATTGGCACCTTCGGCCCTCCCCCGCCAACCCCAAAAGCTCACTTTCCCTAAGGGCCGAAAGCATAACTTTGGTGATGGCACCGAGCTCGAAATTTTCGATGACCTGCCAACCTCCGCAACTAAAGAAAAGCAGTTCGAGAAAGCACCACGTAACGTGGCCAGTAACAAGACCCTACGGTCGCAGACAAGTGTCTCCAAGCTTCCCATGCCGGATCGCATGGCTACGCCCATGCCACAAACCCCTCGGAGTCCACCTAAAATCGATAGTACTCCACGATTCGCTCGAGACACTGCAGCGAGCCGCAATGCACGTGAACAGCGTCTCGCTGGCATACGTACACGAGGCGATGGCCCGGTTCCGCCGAGCCCCTCGATCAACTGGAAGGTGCATGTAGCGGCTAGGAGTCCGCACACCAGTCCAACTGCCCACCGAAAGAAGGGGTCTGGGGCAAAGCCACAGCTAATTCGAGGCTTGTTTGAACCAGGTTCACGAAGTAAGATCCACTGTGTGTGGACACTGTGCACAGGCTGACAGATTATAGCTGAGAAAGGTATGATATATAACCCGACTATGCAGCGATGGGAAGGGAACGAAGAAGCCCTTGCTCCTTTCACGCATCCCAACGGGTCTTCCGCCACTTTGGATCTCACGACAGTGAGCACACCCACCTTCTCGCCAATACACAATCCCTTTAGCCACCCGCATGAGCGCTCGCACTCCATCTCTCATACCGCCTTGTCGAAGATCCAACTCAAGAATGTCTCGTCGCGTGCAGTCAACGTCGTGCCACGGCCGGCACCCTCACCACCGCGTCCTGCACTGATCTCGCAGAAGACCATGCCTCGCGGTGTACAGTACGAAGGTCGGATGGTCTTCGATCCTGTCAAGATGACCTGGCTCAAGGCGCCGCGTGAACCCAATGACCCTCGCTCTCCCTCAGTCGCAGACGACGACGAAGACCCCTTCGCAGGGCTAGAGGACCTGAAAGACAACGTGAGCGTTGCTGGACACGGTGACACTGGAACCGGCGCTCCTGGTGTCGAAGACACGTCCTTCGTCGGCGAAGAGTTCGATCTTGGTCCCAGCTTCATTCGCCGACAACGGGAAGAAGAAGCCATTTGGCGCCGCAAAACCGAGAGCTGGGTCGGCATTATGCGCGACACTGGCGAGCACAAGCACGGTTGGAGATGGGAGTTACGCAGAATTGCCATGCATGCCTCGGAAGAGAGGTAATCGCGCCCCTTGCATTTGCGTCGACCTTTTGGAGCGCATGCACTGGATATGCATTGTACAGTCACGATTTACGACCGCATCGGCCCACTTTGGCCCCCTGGCGCATATTTGGGCGCTCAGCTTGAGCGAAAAGCCATCTGGGCGTTGAGGATTTTCTTATAAGATATCCTGAGTGTTATGTTGGGTGCCTTCGCAGGCACCTCACTCTAGCGACGCGTTATGATTTATGCCTTTCTTTGCATACCGAGAGTATTCGAGAGGAGCATCTTGCTCTGGATAGAAACGTCGATTTCTTGGTTTGTTCATTTTCCTCTCTGGCGTTACTCGGATGTGGTTGCCAATGCTCAATCTTGCTAATGATTACAGTAGGGATTTTTAATATGGTGAAAATAGCTAGCTTCATTAGTTCAAATGATTCATGTGCTTGAGTTCAGTCGCTGTTGCCTTCAGTGATCTTGTTGCCTTGTACTCGTCGTTGCCTTGACATGCAGGTACGGCGGTTAGTGGGGCAAGATTGGTGGGGTACAAACTTTCGACCCTCGCTCGGCCTGGTGTTTACATTCTCCCTCCCAACTTCCCCTTCGCACACATGTCGCAATCTAACGACCCGGGCCATTTCTTCCAGACGGAGTGAGTTCCGGACTCACCCTCACCACCATGACTGAAACAACTACCTAACGATAGCTAGTGCGTGGCACAGCGAGACCGCGCGCCGGGCTGCAAAGTCTAAGAACGACAAGGGAAACCCCGTCAAGCTGCCCTCTAAGATTCTCGCCGTCGCTGCAGACCCGCATGATGACTCGCTCATCTACGTTGCAGAAGCAGCGGGAACCGTAAAGCGAATAAATCCTGAAGTCGGTTAGACCTCCGCCCGTCGTCCTACGCCTAAATGATTACGAATCAGAGATAGAGCTGCATGCTAATTCTGGGTGTGCAGGCTGAAGAGAAGAAGGTCGTCGCTACATACACTGGCCCCGAGGCGCCGCTTACCTCGCTCGCTATCTCGCACAAGTCGGGCAAACTGTTTGCGGGGTGCTGGGACAAGACGATTTGGAGCTGGGATGTGAAGAGCAGGAGGCCTGGACAGCGGTTTCGGGGCCATGCAGACTTCGTGAAGACTGTTCTTGTATTCACACTACAAGGAAGGGAGCTGCTGCTCTCTGGGTCCCAAGATGCAACCATCATTGTCTGGGACGCTGTGACAGGCCAGCGATTGTACACGTTGAAGGGTCACACTCGGGGTATACTGGCGCTTGCGCTTGACCCGCTGGAATACGATCCTGCAAAGGAAGAGGCTATTGTGTTCAGTGCTGGCAGCGATCGCGAGATCAGAAGATGGAGAGTTGGCGTCAGTGCGGGGAAGGAGATAAAAGAGGAGCCGTTTCCGATTCTCGCGCACGAAACCAGCGTCGACCTCATACACTTCGACTCGGATGGTGACCTCTGGACCGCCTCTGCGGACAAGACTGCGAAGTGTCTTTCCCGTGCGCGCAATTGGGAAGAGGACTCGTCATTCGAGCATCCGGACTACACGCGCGACGTGGCGGTTGATGAAGACGGTGGGTGGGTTGTAACTGCGTGCCGAGACGAAAACGTACGGGTCTTTGAGAAGGGCAGTGGCAAGCTACATCACGTCTTTGAAGGACATTTTGAGGAGGTGACTGCGTTGGTGTTGTTGAGGCAGAGGGTTATTAGCGTGAGTATTGACGGGAGTGTGAGGACATGGAGTTTGAAAGCGCAGGAACTGGCGAAGGCGATCCAGGAAGCGGAGGATGAGAAGGAAGGCAAGGTAGAGGAGAAGGTTGAGGAAAAGAAGGAGGGGCTTTTGACGCTGGAGGAGGAAGAGGAGCTCGCAGCGTTGCTGGAGGACAGCGACTGATGTATAGACTGGCAAGTTCTAGAGCCGTGCATTGGATAATCGACCAGTTGAGATCTTGCTCACATCACACAACACACCATGTATACTCGCATCATGATGACTAGAACATTGCCTGAAGATGGTTTCGGTTAGTAGAACAAAAGTCCAGCTTATACGCGCGCCGTGTGCCCTGACTGGCCTCCATTTTCAGGCCACTAGCTAAAGATCGTATACCCATGTTATCAAATTCCAGGTTCGTCGAGTACCAGGTCGCTAATAGTCCTAAGTACTGATGGCCGAGGCCCGCATGTCTTGGCAGCCGTTCCCCGCAACCTCCGCACTCCTCCACTCGTCCCCCAACGACCGAGTTCCAACGAGTCATCACCATGTCGAAACCGAAGCTCCAACACACGCCCGGAGATACCAAGAACCTCCATAACATCCCGATGCTATATACGAACCGATGAGACACCTTCCCTCCCTAACCACGCATTGCCCCACGCCTCCACTACCATGGCGACCGACACCATGAACTTCTCCATCCCGCCCGCCCTCCAGCAGTACCTCGGCGATCTAGACAACTTCATAGAGGAAAAGATAGTCCCGCTGCAAAAGAAAGACGACAACGAGCGGTTCTTCGACCACCGGCGCGAACACGCGCGCACAGACTGGGACAACGGCGGGCTGCCGCGATCCGAGTGGGAAGCCCTGCTGCACGAGTGCCGACGCCTCGCAGACGACGCGGGGTTCTACCGGCTCTCGCTGCCCAAGCAGTACGGCGGGCGCAGCGACGCCGACGGCCGCGGGTCGAATCTGTGGATGGCCGTCATCCGCGAGCACCTTGCTGCCAAGGGGCTGGGCCTGTTCAACGACCTGCAGAACGAGCACTCGGTCGTGGGCAACTTCCCAGATGTGGTCATGGTTATGAACTACGGGGATGCGAGACAGCGGGAGGAGTTGATTGGGGGGAGGCTGGAGGGGAGGGTCAGGATTACGTTTGGGTTGACGGAACCTGGGCATGGGAGCGATGCGACGCATATGGCTACGCGGGGGCGGCCGGAGAGGAGGAATGGCGTCGATGGGTGGGTGTTGGATGGGAGGAAAAAGTGGCAGACGGGCATGCATGCTGCGACGCATTGTTTTATTTTTGCGCGGACGCAGGGGGAGCACGGGCAGGCGAGGGGGATAAGTTGTTTTGTGGTGCCGAGGGAGACGCCGGGGTTGGAGGTGGAGAGTTATGAGTGGTGAGTGATGATATCCAACCCGTCTCCCGCAATGGTCTTGGTTTCTTGCTTGCTTGCTTGCTTGCAGTCGACTGACAGCCGCGCAGGACGCTCAACATGCCGACCGACCACGCCACCGTTTCGATAAAGAACGTATGGGTCCCCTCCACCGCCATCCTCGGCCCCGTCCACAACGGCCTAGGCGTCGCGCAAGCCTTCGTCCACGAAAACCGCATCCGGCAAGCTGCCTCCTCCCTCGGCGCAGCCCTCTACTGCGTCCGCGAATCCGTCGCCTGTACGATACTCTCCGGTACAAAGTCGCTATGTCTTAGACATGGACACTTCGTACATAAACCCACTTGTGTGACTCAGCTGACTTTGTACCCGCGAGTATAGACGCCAACGCCCGCGCCCCCTTCGGCACCCCCCTCGCACACAACCAAGCCATCCAATTCCCCCTCGTCGAACTCGCCACCCAGTGCGAAATGCTGCGCCAGCTCATCCGCAAGACCGCCGTGGAGATGGACGCCATGCCGCACGTGGAAGTCGAGAAGCGCATCGGGGATAAGGTGTCCATGTGCAACTACTGGGCTAACAGACTCTGTTGCGAGGCCGCGGACCGCGCGATACAGGTCCACGGCGGGAACGGGTATAGTCGGCATTGGCCGTTCGAGCATATCTGGCGGCATCATCGGCGGTATCGGATTACAGAGGGGAGCGAGGAGATCCAGATGAGGAAGGTTGCGGCGTATCTGTTTGGATTTGGGGGAAGGAAGAGCTTGGTGGATGCCACGGCCAAGGAGGCGAAGTTGTAGAATATTCAGCCGAACGGCATGGTGTGCTTTGATGTTGTTACTGGGGCGTGAGTGATGTGTGCCGAAGCTGGTTCGTTCATCCGAGTAGTAGAGCGAGATGGCTGCGGAGTGTCCTGTTTAGCCTGGGCAGTGCGTCTCCCTCGAGGAACACCGGCAGGAGTAGCACCACGAGCAGGAACCACACTCCTAATCCGCCGATCCAGAGAAACGTGCGTCTATAGTCAGGTCGCCATGGTATCCGTGGTAGCGGTTTGCCTATCCTGCCCTTTGGTTGATCGAAGTGTATCCCTTCTCTTGTCCGTGGTGGCGCATTCCATATCCCACTCTCAGACTGCTCAACGCGTACATTGCTGACAGGTGGAGGCGGTGGCAGTGGCTTCACAGCCGCTCCCGTCAACGGAGGTGGTCGCCTGCGGCGCAAGCGTGTATCATCTGTGGTATCTTTAGGCGGAACGGGAGGCGGCACATCTGTTTCCCGCTGGGTCTGTTCGGTTGGGTTGTTTGGTGTCATTGTGGTCGTCAGGATGAGACGTGGGGTCGGTACTTTGACAGGAAGCGGCGTTGCCGTATCGGGCTAGCGGGGCTGGGATGGCGAGACGTCGGTGCCAGCGGGAAGTCTTGATGGAATAGCATAACATCCATACATGATCAACGAGGCGGGATCCTTGAGGCTTTTTTTGGGTGGTGTAATGGGAGGTAAGTTACCCTAGGATAGTAGTTGTCGCTGCTGAAAACAGTGGTTGACATCGTGTATTCGAGGTACATCGCTCAGCGTGCAGCGGGTGCGTGTCCAGCAAGGTAGTCTTGTTGGTATACTGGACTGGAGGCACATTTCTGGAGTTACGTTCGATATCAAGGTAAGCTAGGGTATTAGTTCCTGGTTGCGCCAAATTGTTAACAAAGCACGCTGCCGTAGAGTCCTGAAACATCATATAATTTTCTTCGTTTCCTGGAGTCGAAAGACTAACACCATGAGATTCCATGCGGTCTCAGGAAGTAATGGATGTTGCTTGATACATGACGCCTAATATACATTAAACGAACGACTAGTAGTGGGGATTGCTAGAATAGGCTGCTCTGGGGAAATTTGGTAGGTATGTCTCAGAAACATAACTAATATACCGCTGATCTCAAGTCGCGCTTACGGGCGCTGGTGCTCTGCAGCAGGTTAAGAGGCAGGTATTCAGACCTGAAAACGCGCTTGGCGCAGCCGAGCCACCTCCAGGGCCGAGAACTACATCCGCCTCTATTCCTTGCCCTCCTGTACTTTCGCGCCGCGGTTAATTGCTTGCGCTTTACAGAAAGACGTGATAAGTTGTAATAGACGCACCTGGCAGGTGTAAAGTGAGTCAAGAAAACCCCCGCTGTACTCTGAAGAGGGCTAAAAGAAGCTCCGCATAGCTGTAGCGCCCCATTGTTGTTGATTCTTTCTTAACCCAAGTTGAAAAAGAAAGGCAACCTTACTAGTAACCCTAGTAACAAAGGATTGTCTTGCAAAAAAAAAGAGAACCCTGGTGGCATCCTAGAATCCCTTAAAGTGGCCACCGCCGAAATCAGAGGACCCTCAGCCGGGATTCGAACTCAAGCCCTTTTTGAAAACCCTCGAACCCCACATATTAAACCCCCAGAAACCACATGTCTGACCACTAGACCAACGGGCGATGAGATGATTTTGATAATAATTGTACTATAATAAAAATACATATACCCATAGAAAAGTATATCAGTAGTCAAGTGAATGAGGTGAAGGACGTGTATTCGCCACGCAGGTGAAAGGTTGATAATTATCAGGCGCACACACGATTAAAAACATATGCCTACGACATTAAACGGTGAAAAATAAAGTAGAACAGCAACTTTAGAACAAATCTATTAGAAGATATATACGCAATAGGTACAGCACCTTT
Source organism: Karstenula rhodostoma CBS 690.94 (assembly GCA_010093485.1). NCBI lineage: Eukaryota > Fungi > Ascomycota > Dothideomycetes > Pleosporales > Didymosphaeriaceae > Karstenula > Karstenula rhodostoma. The sequence continues at coordinate 366,024 of MU001502.1, forward strand.
TTAGATACATGAGGGTACTAAAGTGCAGCGCAGGTATACTTGACTTTACATTAATAAGATAATAGGTTCACTAAAATGTTATCCTGCAACGAGCCATGAGTAGAATTAAGACTATTCTAGATTCCTTTAAATCTTTTCTACGCAGACATCTATGCAAAGATCTTGTAGAAGCCACTCCTTCGGTACCGGATTAAATCGTGAACTTCAGTAGTACCTCGGTCTCATTTAATTCTTGTATTATACGATGGAAGAATGCATTAGGGAGATACCCATGTGGGGTATTGGGAATAATCTACACATTAGCTTGCGGAAGTTGGTTGTTGTAAACAAGTATCGCTAGTTGTAATTGCCTATATGGACTTTACGTCTCTTTAACTGAGCTTATGCGACATGCAGCATTAAATCATGGAATCGTTCGATTGTATATAAACTACTAAACACGATCTGGAAGAAGATTGAACCTTCGTCCACAGGCACATTCACCTGACTTAATCCAGGGCCATGCAGGCTGAGGCGAATCATTTACAACCTTCACCATTAGTCCTGACAGTCAGTCACAAGTTTAAAATAATCAATGTGCATCCTTTTTTTTTTAACATTAATTGAAATGTAAACTACTCTATTTTGTGCCACTCCATTGACATCGTGACTGTCATTGCGCAAGAGCGCAAAAAAGAAAAACGCCCCATTTGTCGCGAATGTCAACTAAACATTCCAAGCAAGAAATTGACTCAAAACTAAGGCCACTACCATTTTCACGCCATCATGCTACCATGCATCACTGTTGATGCTTATGTTGTGTCCATTGCATCCGTTGAAACCCCCAAGCTGCCAAGTTCTTCAATAAGCCCATTGATGTCCACGATTTCGCCTTTCACCATGGATATGGCGGTGCTCGGATCCATCCACGGCTCATGCTGCTGCGAGGGAAGAGGTTTAGTGCCCTCGTCAACAGGCACCCGAAGGGCATTTAGCAGGTCGCAATTCTGGAAGATGTATGGATCATCGAGGTACTTGAGTTCATTGTCCGATCCCATGTTCGCCATCTGGTCCAACATCTCCTGCCCGTACCATTCGCTGTTCTGGATCGTTGACTCCGCTTCCGCACGGGCACGCTGATACTCGGTATCTTTGTGGATGAGCCAGCGCAGGGCCCATAGGGTGGCGTTCTTCTCACGAACATTGTCTGGCTGGAGGTCCGCTTCAGCCCAGAACTCTTCGATAGCGAAAGGGAGGGGAGGGATGACGTCGCGAAGCTTCTCGACGGCCTGAAAGCATGAGCGTCAGCATTGGTCCAGGAGGATGTACCAGGTTTATGCTGAACTTACCCGCTTCATGGCGTTTTTCTGCGCGTTGGTCCAAGTGATGAGGCCGTACGGGCTACTGTCCCAGTACAGGATGAAACTATCTCGGGCTATAACGCCTTGCTCATGCGAGCTACGCTTGACGCCTTCATCCCAGGCATAGCCGTACCGTAAGCGAAACGGTGCGGTCAAACCGTAGTTGCACACGAGGTCGGGTTTCGGGAGCGTATACACGATCAGCATGCACAGCATGTTGAGCCGTGCATGGTCGAGGCGGGGATTGAAAGAATATTTGGGGTCGAGTTCGAGGTAGAACATTGCTCGGCTTAGATTGCGCTGGTGCGCATCGCCGCCTTTGCGGACAGTGAAGTTGAGTCGCGCCAGGTCGTTGAAGCTCTGGAAATACCATCCTAGATCATATTCTTTCGGGATACCGCTCAGAAACTTGCATCCCTCCGTCTCATTGACGACATCTTGGAAGGTAGGCTTGCGACCGCCAACGAACAGGCTGGCAGGCAAGCGACGCAGTTTGATGTCGAATAGCTCGCGAAGGTGCTTGTCGATGCGGACCTTGTCTTCGATTGAACGGGGAGCCATTGTTCACTCGCTGGGAGAACTGACTGGATTGAGGGAGTAGGTTCGACGGATAGGTGAGCAGGGGATGTTGTGCTGATGGTATTGACTGAAGAGAGCAAGGCGAGCGCGAGAGTAAAGGCGAGAGCGGCGGGGTACTTATGCCTGTTTGCCAGGCAGCTAGACGGTCCTAGCGCGGTCCAGAAACGGGTTAGTGCCAGGCGCTGTCACTCAACCCGCCGCCTTCACCTCGTTTGCAACTTCAAGAAGCTCAAGAACGCTCGGGCAGCGAATGATCACAGCATCTGTTTAGTGTGATTATGTTGAGCATATACAATGAGTTAGTGTTGTATTGGCTGTAAAATTGTTCTGAGACTGCCTGCGCGTGTAGTGCTTGGGTGAATTGAGTAAGCACGTGACATGCCACACCTTTGCGCTATAGAATTAACACATAAGCTCAACAACACCTCAGAACCCATGAAGATGCACAATCCAGACTAAAGAGAAGAAATTAAATCTGTGTCGATCCCACGGGGAGCGGCGCGGGTGGATTGAGTCTCCTTCAGCGCACGTGGTGTTGATGGTGCGCAGGTGTTCTTACTTTCCTTTACATTCATGAAAAGGCCTAGACATGGTATATCTCGTCATGACTTGACATAGAAAAGAGAAAGCTCATTGATCACGCTGGTAGGAGCCTGTTTGTCCACCGCCCTTGCTGATACTCTAGCCCTAGTTGCTCATATCCACCCTGTCCTCTTTCGCCACCTCCATACTCGCCATGGCTTCCGCACGCGACCCAATATCCATGTCGTCGGTATCTCCCTTAAGTATGGAGATAGAGGTGCCAGGATCCATCCACGGTGTACTTGATTTACCAGGGAGAACCTGAACGTCCTCATCTACAGGGATCATGAGCACAGTTAGGAGATCGGAGTTGTCGGAGACATGAGGGTCATTGAGTTAGTAGAGATCGTCCGTTCCCAGGGCCAGGGACCCCGCTCAATCCATAGTCTCATGATGCCAGTGGAGGAGCCAGCGAATGGCCCAGAGGACGGCTAACTGGTCGCGCTGGTTGCGGGGCTGTTGATTGACTTGCTGCTAACTGCGTTAACGGCGAATGGGAGCGGAGGGGTGTTCATTTTGAGCTTTTCGATGGCTTAGGCATTGATGGTCAGCTTCCGCTATGGGTATACAAGGAGAAGAGCGGTCTAGTAACGTACAGCCTGAGATGACTCGCATATGGCGCCGCCCGTAAATAACAACGTTTATATGCTGTTTGTTCCTGGGAGAATAGTCCGCAGGAAGCCGGACATTGGATTATTTACCACGGATACCCTTCCTACCTGGAAGGCCCCTACGAACTACCAGAGCTGCACAACTAGATTACATACAAGACTCTGCGAGAACACGATAGAAAGCAGGAGGTAAACTGGTGTATGCTATAGGACAGCATGAGTACACTCGGCTAATTTTACAGATGGCAATGGATTTGGTTACAGACTATCCATGCGCAACTTCGTTTGAGCTCTCAGAATCTCCATACAATCAGGAGGAATTTAACTGGTAAAACTATTCCAAAGCCCCATAGAACATCGCGTGTGCGACTTCAGGACTCCTGGGTAGTGACTAAAAAAAGATCATCGCTGGTGATGGGAACTACGCGCGGACTGGGAAGCCCCGCGATCTGTACTGAAGAGATGCTTTCAGTGCGAGCCACCAAAGCGCCATTCTTCTCCATGTTGTTCTATTCTTAGCTCCTTTGACCCCCATTGTCACTCCTCCACAAGGCGCTCGCAACAATGCGTTGTGTATCTAGACCCTTTGTGCATCCTCTTTGAACACGGTCACAAGATAAGTATAATACATACCTCATGACCCTGCAGATCTTCTTCACAAGATTCCAAGCTCCCTATACTACACAATACCCACACAATGGCACCGACCCCCGAACCGCGTCGCTCGGCCCGCCTGGCAGAAAAAGCCCAAGCTAAAATCGACCCTAAGACGCATGCTCGCACGCCCATCCAAAAGCCCACGCGAAAATCGCCCAGAAATCTAGCCCAGAAGAAGAAGAAGACTCCATCGGTAGACCTCGAGCAAATCGAGGAGCAGCTCGCCGCGCGAAACAAAAAGCCCCAACCCCCACGTGTTGTGACATCCACCAAGAAGCCTCACCGGAAAACCCCCCAAGTCATTGAAGAACCATCCTCAGAAGAAGACTCAGACGAAGCCACGGAAGCCGATTCCGAAGACGAGTTCTCCATGGAAGACGACTCCGCCGAATCAGAGGACGAATTCCACGAAAACGCCAACATGTCCCACGACCATCTCGAATTCCTAAACTCCCACGACCTCCAGCACTCTCCCGGGCGTAGTTACTCCGCTCAGTCATACGACAGCCGTTTGGAGCCCGGCAACGAGCTGTACGAGCAGGACGACTTTGTTGTTGACGACGAGGAGAGCGTGGTGATGGAGTACAGCGAGGACAGCAGCGGGGAGAGCGAGGACGATACTGACGAAGATGATCTCGAGATAAATATGGAGCGCGACCCCTTCCGTGTGGGATACCGGCCCGTGGGCAGATCTCACCGCGCGTCTTCCATCTTCTCGGGCGTGGAGCGACGACGGAGATCTAGCACTGCTATCTCTCCCAAGACGGTTCCTGTGCCTCGTCGGTCTTCGGGTGGTAGCTACGCCCGTCGTCGCTCGAGCTCTTTATTCGTCTCCGACCGCGTGGGCGACACATCCATCTCTCGGCAGTTTGCCCCGTGGCCTCAGACGGCCGGGGATGGGGTAGAAGATGATGTTGAAGCACCGCTGATTGAACAAGCGAGCGAGGAGGTCGTGGAAGAGATCATCGACGCGATTGCGCTCTTCTCCCGCCGCGTGTATCGGAACCGGCCGCCTGTGCGCCTCCGACTTGCCGCGGCGGTGCTCGAGGATAAGGAGACCAGGGACGCGCTGGAGTCTGCGATCCGTACGGGGCTGGGTCGGAAATTTTCTCTGGCTGATAGAAGTAAGCGTTGGAGCATCGGTCCGAAGGGCCGGTAGGAGAGGTAGGATGAATAGCTACTTTAGTCTGGCACTGGAAGTAGATCGTTGATAGATAATGTAATAAGCGCGACGCCTTATGTTATCTACCCCTTCATTGAGCCACCCTACCTCATAGTGAATCTCTAAAGTATATAGATGATGTAATCGAGCTGAGAAAACACATATTGCCACACTATCATGGCACCCCCTATCCTCTCCTAACACACACCTTAAAACCAACTGCATCCTTACCTCAAATACACCCCTCCTACCCCTCCCACCCCCCCCCACCCCACCCCACGCGCCCCGTCAAAGTCCCTCCCACAACGATACGCCACGTAACCCCACGCCAAACAACACCATCCTCATTTCCGACCCAGTCCTGCATATCGTGTACCCAAACCCAGACCTCCACCCCAATCCCCCACCATCCGCCCAACATCCCCCACAAGCATCAACCGGCATTGCATGCATCCCATGCTAGCCTTTCACAGTACATTCCATCTACCATCCCCACCCTCACCATCCCCACCCCCGTGCACCCCCAAACGCCCATCCGCCCCAAAAAGCAGATACCCGCCAAGGCCGACCTCACCAACCCCCCAAACCACCCGCCGACCCCCGCCGACCCTCCCCGCCCGAGTTCGAAACCCCAGTCTACCCGAGTGCGGGCCTGGATGCATGTCAGCAAGAGAAAGAAGAGGCTAGCAGACACGGCACGCCTGGATATGCTGCATCGTGAAGACCAGCGCAAAGAGCGTTGGCGGATTGTTTGGTGCGGTGGGTAGGTTCAAGAGGAACTGGAAAATTAATCGAGGATGGATGGAGAGGTGCTAGGTATGGAGTGGGCTACCATCCCGTGGGGAAAAGGATAATAGCTACGAAGCGTATCCATGCACGCACGCCGAAAAGCATCTGGAGCTGTGACTTGAGATGGAGAGGCTAGTGATCCGCCCGCGGGAAATATCAGCGTGGAGGGAGGTTGAGATGTAGTGTATTGTAATGTAGTGTATTGTATTGTATTGTAATGATGTCCAAGAGCAAGCACCCAGCAAATGCATAAACCCCTCAGAAACCAGACAGACCAGACCCGTTTTGATCAGTCGACGCCAGAATGTGAAAACGCCCGGGGCCCTTTTCTTCCCCCTTCTCATTGGGTACCTACGACCTAAACACCTTCTCCAACCCCTCAAGCAGCAGATCCGCATGCTTCGGCTGGAAAATAAGCATAGGGCGCAGCCTGACGGCGCGCTCGCCCGACCCACCGACGTTGATACCCACGCCCTTCGCCTTTTTGAGCACCTCGTCGCGCCGCGGGCTGTCCCACGCAATGAAGGTGCCCTGGCCCTGGCCGCGCAGGTTCAGTATCTCAGCGGGGTATTTCTCGGCGAGGCGCTGCAGCCCGCTGTAGAGGTAGTCGCCGGTGAGGGCGGTGTTGCGGACGAGGTCGAGGCGGTCGATTTCCTGGATGATGGCGCGGAAGAGGATGGCGCGTGCGGGGTCGCCCATCCAGGTGTTGAACTGGCGGTAGGGTTTGTTGGGCTTGAGGTCGGGGTTGGCGAAGTAGTAGCCCGCGGTTTGCGCTTTTTTGGAGAAGGTGACCATGTCTGGGGGCGTGGGGAGGTCCCAGTGGTGGTGCGCCCAGAACTTTCCGGTTGCGCCGACGCCTGTTTGGACTTCGTCGACGATGAAGAGTATGTTGTGCTTCTGGGTGATCTCGCGCAGGCCTTGGAAAAAGGCGGGGGAGGCGTGGTTGTCGCCGCCTTCGGACTGGATGGGCTCGACGACTACGGCGGCCGGCGGCGAGTGCCACTCCTTGATGAGACGCTCTGTCTCGGCTAGGCAGCGCTGCTCTTCTGCTTGGTTTTCTGCAGCGTATTGGTCGAGGGGGTACTTGAGGTCGGGGAAGGGGGCTACTGGCCAGTCGAAGGCGGGAATGTCGAGCTTGTGGATGGGCTTGGAGCGGGTGGTGGATAGACTGCCGAAGAGGCGGCCGTGGAAGCCTTTCTTGAAGGAGAGGATGGAGAGATCGGGTGCGCCCGGAGACTGGTTGGTCATGGATGAAGCCAGTTCAGCCTCGGTGAAGTCGACATTTGCGCCGCCGCGCTCTTGCTGGCGGCGATACATGAAAGCGGCCTTGTATGCAAGTTCGTTGGCATCAGAACCAGCCTGTGCTGTAAAGACCTGGTCTAAGCCTTTGGGAGCTACAGTGAGGATGCCGGACTCGAGGATGTCAGCCCAGTCGTGCTGGGGAAAGTTGCCCAGTGCTGGGCGGTTGATGATGGCGGAGACCATCTCGGGCGAGCTAGCTGCGAGCTGGAGGGTAGGGTTGTTGTAGCCGACGGGAATAGAAGCAATCTGTGCATAGACATCGAGGAGGACGTTGCCGTCGAGATCAGCAATGCTGCAGGCTGTTAGACACGGCCGTTGAATACACGGGAAGCTCCTTCGTACTAGTTGCCGTAGCTCTGGTTGTAATTGCCCATCATGTTCAAACTCCTGGTGTCGAACACCTTGCCCAGCCTCTCCACCGCAGCCTTGCTCTTTGGCCCAGGGATCTCAGTCCGAACGATTGGGCCTGACGGCTCATCTGGGAACAAAGCAGGAGCGCTACTATCGGAGGCAACAGCGCTGGCAGAGGCAGAGGCATAGTTTCTCTGGGGAGCAATTGGCGCCTTTCGAGAAACTGGTCGAGCAACCAAGCGGGCGAGTGCAGGCCGCGCGCGGCCTGCATTGCGCAGGAGGGAGGCCATTGTGACCGGAGGGAGCTAGGGATCCGGTGTTGGGGAAGCTGTCCCTGGCGAAACTGGGGGTGAAGGTAGCTCGGAGGCTGTAGCACGGATAAGGTAATTGGAGACGGCCGCAGAGAAGGTCGGGGAGGGAGACAATCCAGGTGGTAGTAGTCAAGAACGGCGAGCTTGCAGACGGCTTTATCGTCGTCGTTATCGATACCGTTGGAGGATGGGGAGCTCCATCGAGGCGGGGTTACGCCGAAGCTATCCTAAAGCACACGGGCCCACGCTATTGTGGAGCACTATGACACGCGCCTCCGCCAATGGGAGAGTAGTCACACGCCCCAAACGCCCAACCCTCCATACACGCTAACCCCGCGAATCCATTTCAAGTAGGTCATTCCGACTACGCCGACTTGCAAACTAGATAGCCATCACAAGGGTAGCGTTATGTCGAGTCCAGTGCAAACTTGCGTGCAGATAATGTCTGAGCATTGCTAATGTTATCCAATGCATCTGCCGCACACCGAGATGAACAGGAGTACTAGGCATGCACAGGCAGCCCGAGTCCAGCCTTCGTACGTGCTGCGTAACCATTCCTCCGTCTCTTCTCGGTATGCTCTGGTAGTGATTACAGCTTCTTCCCCGCACACCACCACATCTAATAATGTACGTCCAGAATACCCAGATTAGATATGCAAGAAAAGAAAACGCTACACGTCGCCTACGCTGACGTGTCCACCCATTGAGCGCCACTTGTTTTTTTGGGTCATCAACCGCAACCATGCAGGACGACAGCGCCCGTCCAAACGCCAAAGCAATGGGGTTGTCCGCAAGTAATAAAGTATGAACACATAGCAAGAAAGTACAAGTATAAGCACCTCGAGCTGCTTGAAATCAACATTTGCTCTCAGTGTGAACCGCATGCTGATGCTGATGGTACCCGTTGTGCTCCTTACTCGGAGGCGTCGCAAGCTGAGTAGGGCTGGCGAGATGTTCCAGTGTCTTCCATCTGATCCCATTCGCACTACCATCGCTGGTTGAATGGACCGAAACTGGGTCGTCATCCATAGGCGTCAGAGTGGAGCCCTCCCCGTCCATAGGCATATCATCTGTTGGTGGCGGAGGTGGAGGTGGGATTTGCTGCGTGTCTGTCCGGGATTTCTTAGGCGAGGCGGCTTCACCGTCCTCTTCCCTCTTCCTCTTCAGCTCGGTTCCCGATAACCCTCCCGGTGAGGCCGCGTTGTAACTTCCGAACCGTGGAGTCTCGGGTGTTCCAGTCTCCGCTGGCATTGTAACGTTGCCGTTTATTCCGGTGTTATTCGGTGACCCCTTGTCCTTTCCACGCTCTGTCCTCTTCATGACGGCCTTGTCCATGAAGTCTTTGACATAGTTCTTCACCGTCTTTTCGTGTTTGGAACTGATGGGTGCTGTCGGATCTTTCACGCGATTGGCTTTGAAGTCCCCACGCACCAACTTCTTCGTGACCTTGCGACTACTGTCAGTGGCTGTGGAACAAAATAAGGCGTGCAACTCACCTCTTTGGAAAGTCTCTTAATATCGTCCTTGGGAAGGGTCTTGCTGTAACGGGATGTGGTGGCCATGACATGCTTGGACAACTGAAATTGTTAGACATGTTCGCCATCTAAACGGTTGATACTTACAGTTCCTTCGTAGATCTTCTCCTTCTTGTCTTGCGGCATGTTCACCCATTTGTCGCTCTTCGATGTTTTATCCTTCGTCTCATCCACAGCAGGTTGTGGTGTAGAAGACGCAGACCCCCGTTTGCCGGATGAAGCCTCTGCGGTGATGCTCGCTATGAGGTCTTGGAGTAATTGGCCTTCTGACTTGGCTTTTGATGTAGCACTAGGCGGCTGATTTGCTGACTGCGTGGGCCGTGTCCACTGTGTGACACCGGTTGCTGTGTAAAAGTATACTGACCCATTCTCGGACTTCGCCTGGAACCATCCCGAAGGAAGAGTATTGAACACTCGCGGCGGACGCGGCAGCGGACGAGGAGGGAGATTGGCCATAGCAGACGGGCCCTTGGGGGCATTGAAACCTCGAGGAGCCGAAGGCGCAGTGGTCGGTGGTTTCGGTTCGGGTGACTTTGAGCGTGATTTGGACCGTTCCCGACCCTTTTCTCGGCGTTCGAAGTGTGGTTCAATCCGAGCATTTGGCTTCATGCGCGGTATCCGATAACCCAGCTCAAGTTTGCTCCACTCACTGAGCAATCCGGTGATGGACTCTTTGACACGGTCATCTTCGCATTCGTCTCGCAGATTCTGTACAGTGTCCTCGATCTTCGAATCCTGAATCTTGTTTCGGGTAAGTCGCGGGAGGCCATGCAGGATGTCGAGGATCTGCAACACGACATTTGGATCGTCCTTCCAGGTGACGATTGTTGTTTTGAGGATTTCGTAACCGTGCATACGAATGACACGGTGGCCGACCTCCTTGTCGCCGTTGCTCTGCTGAATTCGGTCAAGGAGCTTGACAGCGATCCACTTCTCCGTACATTGACGAAGAGCGGCCATGACTTTGGTGACACCGCGAGCATCCAGCGACTTGGTCTTGAGGTCGTTCACGTACTCCTCGTCATCTTCGCTGGCCTTCTTCTTGCGAGGTTTTTTCGCGACAGCGGTTTCCCAGCTGTCCCCGTCATCGATGCCAAGTGCTTCAATCGTCGCGTGTGATAGCTTCGTGGAGTTGTCAGTTTGTGTCTTGCCTCCAATGAATCCAGAACAGTTTGGCTCGCCGCAATAACACGGCTGAGGATCTGCGCCATAACGATCGACGTTGTAGTTGAAAACCAGCTCTTCGCCCGCCTTGATTCTTCGTTCGGCGAAAATGCCCATGCGGAGCTTGTCGCCCACCACCCACTTGTCCACATAGCAATTCGGATTGCACGAGTGGTTGCAAAAGCGACCAAGGTTGCCTTTCTTGGTCGCGTCGACGAACTCGCCTTTGGTGAGTGACATGAAGTAGAAATGTTTGATACCCTCCTGGTCATACTGTATCATGCGGCGACGGAAGGCTCGCTCCTCGATGACCTCGCCGATGTATTCGAAAACAAAATCTCCCGCCTTCATATTGGCGTTAGCTCGAAGCCCAAATCCCTTTTTCTCGGTCTTGATGACGGTCACGTCTGCGTACTCTTTCCGTTGGAAGCGCTGGTTTTGGCAGTCGCGGCCACATCCGCAGTCACCAACACACTCCATTTTCGTGGCGCGGTTGATACAGTCGGAATCCTCGCCGCAGGCATCGTTGACTCGTTCTTTGGGATCTGCGAGCGGCGTTAGCAGGCAGAGCGCATAGCGCATAGCGGATGCGTTGGCGGTTGGGTTGGTGACTTACCCCACTCCTCGGAACAGTCGCACTCCAGAGCATGTTCGGTCGTGCCGATGTGCTTGTTGGCGTAGGTGCATTCGGACAGAACATCGAAAGTCGACTTCGCGTCCTGCGTGGCGTCGGGCAAGTCGAGGTATAGCGGCGGCGGGCGCGCGGCGATTTTGTGCGAGGCGGTGCGCGACAGCTTGGGTGCTTTCCCCGGCTCCATCTTCAAGGTAATCTCGCCACCAAGCACCTCTTCCTGCGTGTTCGGATCGGGCGTCGAAGGGTCGGAGGGGAGCTGCTTGACTGGGGACTGTGATTTGGAACGCGACTTGCTGCGAGCGGAAATCAGCAGGGGGTTGGGCGTGCGGCCGTCGTCCTCCACCTTCACTCGAGCAGGGTCACCCGCGCCTTCCCCGGCAGGAGAGGCGCCTTCTTCCAGCTTCATGCCGCGCAGCTCGGGCCCCAGCTCGGCAGTCTGGTCGGACTCGTGCTCCGGCATGGTGGCGGACGGGCGCGGTGGATGAGCGTGGGCGGGTTGATCGTGTGCGGAACAGGAGCCTCAAAGAACTTGGGCACGCTAAGAAGGTCCGGGTGCTGGCTACGCGTCGACAACCATGGCCTTGCTTCCCCACAGAAGCCCCAAGCACTGCAGGCAAACCGACGAGTGTGCCCTCGTCCAATTCTTATGGTCAAACAAAAGCGGACGGGCGCAGGCTTGTCGCAGCCGTTCGTCTCAAGCCTTTGGGCAAGGAGGCAAATCTTTGCTGTGCGTACAACACGGCGACTCCAAACGCACTACGGATCCTCAAGCGACTGGGCAAATGATGTGTACGGAGAGGGCAAGGCGGAGAGATTATGCGAGCAGGGACGGTTGCGAGAGCAATGGGAGGGATCTGCTTCCGACATAGAGGTCAGACAGACAGGTTCGCGACTCGGGTTCGGCGCGGTCGGAGCGCAGGTCGATTCGATTGGCTAGGAGACGTGCGAAACAGGTCGGGGAGAAGCCTGCGCAGTGTATATCGAGCAGAAGGTTGGCTTGCGCCGCGCAGAGGAACAGTCGAGGCCGCAGAGGTTGGAGTAGGCTTGCGGAGGTGCTGCGCGATGCTCCAGTCTCGGCTAACCGCCGCTGGTGGTGGCCGGCGTCGGCATGGCCTTGGCCTTTGGGAACACGGTTCATGTTTGAACAGGATTGTGAATGTGAAGAGCACAATTGGGCGTGTGTTTGTCAAAACGTAGAATAACCAAAGAGCACATGGGTCGTTTGTTAGCTGCCGCAACAATGTGCCCGCCGTGGATGGGTCCTTTTGACGAGTTCTTGGGGGTCCGATGAACAGGTGGAGAGAGCTTGTCACTTGTCAGCCAACAGACGAGTGGCCATGGGACATGGGACGATGGTTGCACAGTCGCTACACGGGGGCCTCGGTGTTTGGTCATTGGGTCGCAAGTTGGTCATGGTGTCATCTGCATCATCCGGGCTCGAAACAGTGGCCTTTGGCCGTGCCTTCGCAGCGGGAACGGCAACGAGGGCTGGAACATACTGCGTAGATACATACGATACCCCCGAGCAACCGAGCACCTGTTGACCTGCGTCACATGAGCAAAGAACAGCAGCCAAGACAAACTCGTGGAAGAAGGCAACGGCGACCCAGCTCGCGCGGGGGGGGACCCATGGCAACATGAAGGCATGCGTGTTAAGGCTGTCCCTAAAATCGAAGCAAACTAGTAAAATGGGTGTATGCATCTCTTCTGGCGGAATCTTTCTGTATGTCTCACCTTGGGCTCCAGGACTTGGCTAGCGAGTTCCTGTAGAAAAGCTCGTACGTGCCAGGCACGCGACGCGTACTACACAGTATGCACCAGTGTCTGACCATTGGAGCCTATGTGGTCGGTGCATCTGCTCAGGCGTTGGGTTAGGAGAAGGGAGTGTTGATGCGGACGTTTAGTTTTCCGACGGCTTAGCCGCTAGTCAATCTGTAACAATAGTGTACCGTACGCAGCCCACGGATGAGGGTAATGGCACAAACGCACACCGCATGCATCGTCGCCCTGGGCTCGAGGGAGCGTCATTGGTGCTACGTGGCAACGCGGGTCGCAGCCAGCGCCGCCGTCTGTATAAAGGGCTGCGCGTTCTGGTCTTGAGCGTGTATCGTGCGGACAAGGCCAACACGCGCGAGCCCTCGCAGTGCGTTCCGCTTCCCCGTGCGATGGGGCCTCCTGCTCTGCGCTGCGATGCGCCCGCCGTGATCCCCCTCGTCGTCGTCGACGCTCCACGGCCCGCGCCTGTCCTCTCGTTCTCGGCGGCCTGACGGCGACGCGTTGCAGTGTGCGCGACAGAGCTGCAGGCGCGCCTCGGTCCAGCAGCTCAACGGCTCCAAAAGGCGGCCCTGTGCGCTTCTGTGCTGTGGAGGAGGTCGCAGCAGGCGTGGCAGCAGGCGTAGCAGCAGGCCCGTCGTGTGTTGCAGGGGTCCGCGCGCCCCAGCCATTGGCTCCTCCCGTGTCCTCCAGCCGCAGCGACGAACCGACGAACCACCCTCGCAGCAACTGGAAACGCGTCCAGCGGAGCCGGGTGGAGCCCGCCCGCCTGCCCGCCTGCCCGCTTGTCTGCTCTGGGGCGGCAGAAAGTCTCCAAGTTTATCGTCAAATTGCGCTCCTGCAAGTCATCATCCAGGATAATCGGTGCTGCATGAGACTAACTCTCTATAACCCGCGTCTCCAGTCTGCCCCCGGATGCTAATTCTAATTCTGCTTCCGCTTCTGCTTCTGCGTCCGCTTTCTGCTTCTGCTTCTGCTTCCGCTTCTGCTTCTGCACCTCTCTCCTGCCACCCACCAGCCTCATGGTTCCCTTCCGACACGCTCTGCCGGCTGGCATGACGTCTCCTTGATGACTTTCCGTTTCGTCACTCTCGTTTGATTGATTCCTTCTCGTCACTCTCGTTGTTGTCCCTCCCGCTGCCGCCGCCTCGACATCCGCTTCTCTTACCGCGCGCCTCTGCGCCTACCTTACCTGCCGCCTGCTAATCGCTCGTTACCCCATTTGTCTGGTTGCATGTCGCCCAAGTCGCGGCGAGTATTTTGTCGACCTCTCCCCGCCCATTGCTGGACGTAGCCACAGCATGGATCCCCACGAACAGCCGTGGTCAGAGCACGAGGTATGTGCCGCAATCACCAGCCGCCAGTAGCGCCCCAGACGTCGCTGACCACGCCTTCCAGAGGGTAAACCTACTTGCCGAAGTCTTGCTCAAGGCAGGCACCAGTCCCTCGCGCGTGCTCTTCGGCGCCATACGAGACTCGGGCATCCAGGTCAGGTGGAACGACCTGGTGCTGCCAAATGGTGAGCTGCGACCAAACACAAACACCACGCTCGTGTCGTTGCTAACCCTCCCGTGTAGGCCGCTCACTCGGCTCCTGTCACAGAGCCTTCGATGACCTCGCCGCCCAGGTCCAACCGAGCGAGTACAGACACCCCATCCCGCCGCCTACTGCTCCAATCATCTACCCTGGTGGCCGCGAGATACCACAGAAGCGCCCGCACCCCGAGTCGTACGCACCCATCCAGCCGCGGCCGTCGCAACCCCAGTACATGGGGATACCAAACCAACCGACGTACGGGGCGGCCGTACCCTCTGTGGGCGAACCCGCAAACAAGAAGAAGCGTGGTCGACCACCAAAGGCAGTGACGGAAATGAGAAGACAAGAGGCACAGGCAAAGGGAGAGCCATACCCCCCACCGCGCAAGGCGAGACCCTCGATAACGTCCAGAGACCCTTCCCAAGCCTCACCTGGCGGCCCGCTATCATACGCGCGTACGCCACCAAGCGCGTCGCTAGCCGCGCCTACTGGAGCAGCCACACCCCAGGGTACACAACCGCCCGAGCCAAACACGGAATCTTCGTCGGGAAAGAAGAAGCAGAAGCCCGCACCACTCGAACTGGGCTCACCGCCCCACTTGTTTAGACCAGCTACCGAGAATCCGAGTTCGGTCTTCTCCAACTTCACGCCCAACTCTGCTCCCTTCTCCTCGTCGCCCAGGAAAAGCAACGAACCGCACGTCTCCCATGTACAGTATGGATCGCAAGGCCCTTCACCCCGCCAAAGCCTGGGCTCCGAGTCGAGAGACGTGAGAATGGAAGGAGTCGAAGACACCCAACCCCGAACAACAACACCGCATTCGTTCAAAGACACCGTCGGCATCTGAGCGTTCCTTTTGTCACAAAAAGCATTCACGGCGGTATCTGATTTGAAAGCGTTCCGACGACCTTTTCACGCAGTCATGATGACATTCCCATGATACCACTGGATCAATGGAGGGTATGCTGCAGCTTTCCCGCGTGGCACGCATTTTACGAGCATGCATTTGCGCAGCTTTCTATTTTCGCCGTCTCTTCGATTTACGCGCTTTCGTTTTTGAGTTTCGTTGCCAAAGTTCTTCTCTTGCACTGCATGCACTACTCCCCACGAAGTCGAGATGTCACGGTCGCGTACCTGTAATGTCTTTTATTTCTATCTAACGACCTTACGGACACTGTACCAGTTGTTCTTTCTTGCATTTCATTGCGTGTACGATATCTTAAGCTCGCCTTTGACGTCACCATTTTTCCTTTCTTCGAAATATGCAACGGCCGTGTACAAAAGCACTTGTTAGCGAAGAATGCAGTAGGACGCAATTACTCCGTATTCGAGACTCCGATGGTCGCCCTTTGCGCATATTGCCCAGTCCCGTTCGTCGCAGCTGCTCATCGGTCCAGGTTGCGATTGCGGCGCGGTTACAACGGACCCTCTCTGCTGCACGTCAGTCCGGACGCGTCGACGTCAACCTATCAAAGCGTCCGGTGCCACCGACGACGACTGCAGGCGTCCCAAAGGGAAAACTCCAACTCGTTGAGTGGCGCTATGGTGCCCAAGAGGGTCGCTGGTCGGCGGCACGAGCTGGTGAAGATCCGTGCACATGACCTAATGCAGGCACCAGGGGGTCTGCGCCAGACCAGCGCTAAGCTGCAAAGCGCGCACCCCTCGCGTTCTTTCAAACGAAACAATGCACCTAAGCGCCGCTCCGTATTGCCCTACGGCCCTACGATCCGCCCTACGAAAAGCGAGCGAATCTCTCCGATGGAGCCCCATCCGGGCGCCGTGCTTGCGGCTCAGAAAACCGTGTTTCAAGCGCACTGGTCGAGGCAGCGCAATGCACCGCAGACGGCAGACGAGGTCCAGGTAGACGCAGACGCAGACGCATGCACCGACGCACGCACCCGTCGTCCTCGGAACGTCCTGCCCTCCCATTCACCGGCGCCTCTCAGCCTATCGAATTCCCCTGCTGCGCATGTCACCCACTGTCATGTCGCGGCGACTGCTGAACACCGCTCTCACGCCCGGCTAAACTAGCCCCCCGATCAGATGGTACAAACGAAACAAAGTCCCTCGTGGAGCGGAGTGGGGTGGGTCTCCGGAACCGGATCCCTCCGCATGTTTCGACGGCCTGTCCGCCCTCCCTGTGCGACGGCCTCCCCGCGGCCATTGGCCCTCGATGGTCCTCCCACGGTACGTCTACTGCTATGTTTAGCACGGGAAATATGCGATGGCGACGTACATGTGGTTCTAAGGCTGCTGAAACGATAGCTGGCCACGGACCGGGCATTTGGACGCTTTTTGCTTTTCTTTTCTTTTCTCTCTATTTATTTTCGGGGTGCAAAGTGCAGGGTTGAGCTCCGTGGCTCGTCGTCCATCCAGATGGTGTTCTCGTGCGTGGAAATCCGCGGTTTGCACCGAGGACACGTGATGTCCATCCGTCCTCCTTTGGTCGGTGATCTCCCGCTATTCTCCCCTGCTATAACATCCCCCTCCCTACCCTATATTCCCCTCCTCTCCTCCGCCCGCACTCGCTAGTCCACCTGCTATGATCGCCGCTGCTATATCACGTCCGTCCGGCGCCGAACCGGCGTTCTCCGCACGACTGCTGTGCGAGGTGCCACGGCGGACATATGACGGTGTGGGCACACGAGCGTGGTTTCAGCGGGGCGTACGGGTGGAAGGTTTTGCGAACCACGCAGGAGGGAGGTGCTGGGAGCGTGGATGGGGTTTGCTCGGTGGGCAGGTGCTAAGTTTTGTAGATGGTGAGGGGTGGTGGAGGTGGGCTGACATTGCGATATCAGAGACGCGCTTGGTAGTGAACTCGTAACCAGCAGTTGGGTGGATGGCGCGGGGGGTCTAGGTTGGGCTGGGCTGGGCTGGGCTGGGCTGGTTACACGATCGATGGTGCGTAGTACTATACTACGGTTATGCTATGGAGATGTCATAGACGCATTGACTTTGTGTGACGCGTTACAGCGCGGAAGGTGGATGCTTGCTACCTATACTTTTTTGGGCGGTTGGTGGAAGTCGGGTCTGGGCATCATACACATAACACACCTTCTTTCCGAGGGTTTAAGGACATGTAAGTGTCGTTGCGACGATGGGCACCTAGTATGAAAATCATCCAGCCGAGCACGTACGTCTGGCATGGGATTACGGGTGCTCCGCCTGTTGTGTTCAGCTGCGGGCGGGAGTGTAGGATACTGGTAAAGTTCATCCAGGATACGTGTGGGCCGTCGTGCATGCGTCTGGTGGGCCTG
The DNA here is from genome assembly GCA_010093485.1 of Karstenula rhodostoma CBS 690.94. Classification (NCBI taxonomy): domain Eukaryota; kingdom Fungi; phylum Ascomycota; class Dothideomycetes; order Pleosporales; family Didymosphaeriaceae; genus Karstenula; species Karstenula rhodostoma. The sequence goes on from MU001502.1 coordinate 383,607, forward strand.
CTTTCTGGGTTCGTTGTATGCGCTGCAGTCGAGCATGTACGTGCGGTGAAGCATTCTCGGCTGGTGGATTGTTTGGTTTTGGCACCCTGCTGGGTTCGTGTGCTGCGTTTTGCCGCGGCTTGCAACAGCGCGCGGAGAGTCGATAATCGAGATTTGTATCTTCGTTTCTTCGTTTCTTGATACGATGCTGCGGTGTGTGGGTTGGAGAGCGGGTTGCCTCTGGTTTCATGGCGGAGTTTCGCGCTTGGGTTTTGAGGTGGGGAGGAAGCGCTGGAGTGGTGGTGTGGTGGGTGGTAGAGATGATGTGTGCCAGTACTGCGATATTGAAGTAGGGGGACGTGCTTCCGAGGAGGGTGGCGATCATCCATTGGGTGAATATCGCGTTGGGTGTAAGCGGTGGGTTGGATGGAAGTTTACCTCTGCATTTGGTGCGGGCTTTCGCGCTTGGGTTTTGAGGTGACAAGGAAGCGCTGCAGTGATGGTGTGGTGGATGGTAGAGAGTAGTTCACCTTTGTATTTATTGTGAAGTTTCGCGCTTGGTGAAGAGGAACCGCTATAGTAATAGCAAATGTGACATTTCGCGCGCTTTTGTAAGCCGCGGGCTATAATAATAGCATAATAGATAGAGGAGAGCAGTTCACCTCTACAATTATTACGAACACTCACATTTCCATTTCGAGGTGAAGAGGAAGCTCTGCAGTAATAGCATAGTGGATAGAGGAGAGTAGTTCACTTCTACGTTTATTACGAACTCTTGCACTTCAATTTTGATCTCGAGGTGAAGAGGAAACGCTGCAGTGGTGGGGTGGTGGATAATAGAGAGTAGGTTGCTTCTGAATTTGCTGCGAACTCTCGCACTTGAATTTTGAGGTGAAGAGGAAACGCTGCAGTAAAAGCGTCATGGATGGTAGAGAGTCTGTGACTTGGTGGCTGATTGCATGTTGTCGCCATCTTGAATGCTGGCCGATCATGGATCTTCTTCCTGTGACGGTCTGTAACATTCACGACCGTGTTATCCAAGTACAAAAAAAACCTCACCCTTGAAGCGCTTCTGAACTATGTAACTAGTTCTAAAGCACAGCGCGACTTCTATCTCCACAGCTATATACAACCAACTCTAAAGCATATCACTACTTTAATCTACACAGCTGCACAGAATATACTGACTGGGGACAAGCAAAGCACCACTCCAGACCTGAACCCAGTTCCATTCCTAGGCTTACACATCAGCCCAACCATGTGCTACATCGATATCGATTACTGGGGCTGCAACCACAATTCTACGAAAATAGTTGATTGTCCAGGCAAAGAACGGAGTCTCGACAAAACCTGTCCCACAGGCACGTTGAAGAAACGTTGGTACCGCCACGGACCGCTCTGTGTGAGTTGCATCCGCACTGGACAACCCCTCGACGAGGGTTACGAGGGTTGGTAGAAGAGGGTTTTTTCCTGCCGCGAGAAGGATCTCACGACTTTATGTCGGATAGCTGGGTGCTAGTGTTATTCCGGTATCTTTTGATTATGTTTTGGACTTGTTTTGTGGGCTGGGGCGAGAGTGTAGCCGGCATTTGGAGAAGCTTTTAGTTGTTTTTAGGACAGCTCTTTCATAGTGGAATAACTCTTGAGATATCGAAGGTTTCTGACTTGTGGCGGTTTGATACAGGTTGTAGCCGCGGAAGGTATGTCATGTGTATAGGGGTATCGCAGGAGTATCCATATGCATTGCATGAGTATGTCGGTGTCTACGTAGGTCCCTGTTTCCGATACGCTAGTTCCCCGGTGCGCCCACCTAGTGGCGCTAGTGGCATACCCGCCACAAGGTTTGATGGAACACATGCCTTTGCTACCAGGTTGGATCGTAGACTACAGGCTTACCTCAACTGTGTTCCGTTTTCCGATCCTGCCGTGGGAAAACGTATCGGGGACACACTCATGTTACTCGAGGAGCAGGATACGTATGTCAGTGCTGTTCAATTGTCCGGCTTGATTAAAGGCTTCACAATACTCGTCCGACATCGGTACGTTGACTACCGTATTTCATTAACATTACTTGCAACTGGATGTCGCTTTCTTCCAAACGTGAATCTGTTCATGTGATAAAATGTCGATGTTCACATATTGCCATTCGGAGCACTTATCATGTTGAGGCTGCGTTCTGGCCATGATTCCTCGAATCAGCAATACAGGCGGTGTTATTCCTGCAACGTAACCATGGGGATCGTTCGATTGGTCAGCGAGGCGAGCTGAAGACAAATTGAACATGCGTCCGCCAATACAACTAGTTGACTTGGACCAGGATTATACGGGCTGAAGCGAATAATGTGCAGCCATGTCATGCAGCTGGTCGTCAGTCTTGCCGGAGCCTTGCGCGTCGCTCTTCCAACTCACTCGCGCACTCCTTTCTCTATTCTGCTCGTTTGACAAGACAATCGCCGTCGGGCGAGAGCGTTGAAAAGACCACGTCACATCTGCCCCTCTTATGCAGCCATGGATCCCCTCTCTGTCATTGGGTCTCTTGCAGCAGCGGTAGGGTTTGTTAGCTCCCTCTCTACACAACGGTTATACTCCGATACTGGCGTGGTCGACTGGAGCAAAATACATGGACAGTTTATTACTGTATTCGACATAACATCTGATTCGGACCATCCTCCAGTTGCTCTCGTACAAACCGGCCTGCAAACATCTCATCAGCTCTCCGATCTGCCATCACCGACTGCTGACTCATGTCGAGTATATCTAGTGCACAATGCCAAAGATGACGAGGTGTTCAAAGCGCACGTCAGACAACTGATTCCTGGGTCTTTTGAAGCCTTCTACAATGGCGAAACTCGCTTGAACGCATCACCACTCAATCGACGTTTGAAAGACGATCATATGCCATGGTGGCAAGGTGGATTCTGTACCTTTGGATTCATACCTAGATCCCAAGAAATTTTCGAGGGCATGATACGGTGTCGCTTGAGACTGAGATGCGTCTGGCGCGAGGATTATATGCTCTGTAGGCTTCTCACCACTATTCCCTTAGACATGGGTATACTAATCAGGCGCCCAGGCTTCATCTGCTGCGAAGTAGAATCTGCAAACTACAACATCATGCTGCGAAATCAGTGTACTGAGATGGCCGCCGCTATGTTCGGCGAGATCTCACAGTTATCGTCCAGCTTCAGATGTTTACAGACATCCTTCGTCAAGAACCATGTTAATCGTACCAATCGAACAATGCAGCAGCGAATGATGATACTTCGATTGTGCTACGCCGTGCTTATCAAGAACGCAGATTTCCTGTCAAAAACAGAGCGGCTGTATAGAAAATCACTACGGAACCTTGTCAACCCAGGGCAAAAAAAGATTACACGCGCTTTCTTAAGCATGGTGGCACAGGACTCATATTTTTGGGAGCTTGTACAACAAGACATGACTGTCTTCCTTACCAGTCTTGATTCTTTTCTCGCCTCACTGCAACTAGTAAAGGGCCTCAGCGATCCAGTCGAGTTTCAGGAACTCATCATCGAGATTCAAGGCCAGAGCATGATACTAGAAAGAAAGGTGTCTTCAACAACGACTCGCTTGGAAAATCGATTAAGATTCCTCGAAATCAGTCGAAGTGTGCACGAATCTGGACGCGTGAAACTACTCAGCTTGTTGGCTATCATCTTCTTGCCGCTTTCTCTCGCTTCTTCTATTCTCAGTATGCAAACCAGATTCGTCGACTTGCATTATCTTCTCTATGACTTTTTCGGAGTTATCTTCCTTCTTGGTACGATGACGTTCATTCTTCTGGGGATCCTTGTGCTGATTCAATGGGGATATGGAAAGTTGTTCAATTGGATGGAGAATCGGTCACGATCACCTTTGTCCTCACTCATACCAGCTGGCAAACTTGCATCCCTTGTTGCGATGTCAGCTTTCCTGGTTCCGTGGGCACTTACCGTGGCCTCGTTCTTGGTTGGCATGATCCACAACGTCGGACTTGGTCTTAAAGTTTTGGGCTATGGCTTTGGTGGCATTACGGTCTTGTTCATCGCCATTTTGCTTATGTACTGGCTTACCCATCGATAGCCTGGTCTGAGATACAAATGGATGGCTCCGATCAAACGTAATGTTGCTATTGCTTGCAGGATTAGCTTATCATCGCGACGTTAGGGCAACTCTGCGGGGCTGGACCTGGTATTTACCATGCACAGTCTCGCGGCTTCGTGTATTGTTGCATATACAGCTGTACCTAATATACTACTAACACTTGTCTCTTTCACTCAACTTTATAACATGCAGCAATTGCATGATTATCGTTTAGAAGTTGCGAAGACAGTCCGCAGCTGCCTAAATAGGGATAGGCTCATTTCCCACACCCCTGCGCCTGCGCCTGCAACGCGATCAAACAAGCCAGAAAGAAAGGCTCATCCTGACGATTTCCTAGCCTACTACAACCATAACTCGATCTAAGAGGATCGAACATCCTCTCCATACCAAATTAAACATGGCGGCCATAGTAGACAGAAGCGTAGAGCTAAAGCCTTACGAGTACGAGCCACTTTCCACGCCCAACACAATCCGCATCTTCTGCCTGGAACCTTCAGACGCGGAAAGCGATCCTCTGAACGGATACCTGCTCCATTTCGACCGCTACGAGGAGCTTGCCAAGGCATATCATTGGCAGAAATATACCGCTGTGTCGTATACATGGGGCGTACCAAACTTCTCGGAACGCCTTAAAATGAATAAGCCTGGAATCGAACATGAGAGCTACCTGACGATTACGGCAAGTGTTAGGGTGATGCTTGAGCACTTCCGTAAACGACATAAGAGATTGTACCTCTGGATCGACGCGATTTGTCTAAACCAGAACGACGGCGCCGAGAAAGCACAGCAAATACCGTTGATGGGAGAGATCTACCATCAAGCGCACAAGTCGTATTTCTGGCTCGGCTTAGAAGAAGGCTTCCAGGCCGCTAAAGTCTTTACTTATTTCCATCTGTTAGCGATCACGGAATCCAGGCCAAACACGACCAGTAGCTCTGGGAACGATCATCCAGAAACAAACGCTACAAACCAGGTTCAGGAGTTTCTCAAGCGAGGATGGTTTTTTCGACGCTGGATACTGCAGGAAGCAGGATTGTCTCGCCATGGAATTATGTGGTGCGGCCGTCACACCATCCAGTACGATCTATTCGTTTTTGCATGCAGAAAATTGTCAAGGAATGACTTCGATATTAGTAACAACGAAAAGCGACTTTGCGATACATTCGCCATCAAAATCACGGTAGAAATACATGATCTAGTGCACGGGTCTCACAAACCTCAGGATGTCCTTGATCTAATTTGGAAGTTTCACCAGAGTCAGTGCTCAGACGAGAAGGACCGTGTCGGTGCACTTTATGGACTACTCCCCTCGTCTATGCGACCAATGGTGAGTTTGGAAACTCCATACCTGCGAATCTACGAGACATGTGCCGTTGAACTTGCGAGGAGATCGTCGGACCGACTCATAATGCACTTGGCCCACTTTCAACCGGTATACTTGACCAAAAGCGTTCGAGCACCTTCTTGGATACCAGATTGGTCACGAGAGAGACGAAAACCTCCACTTCCTTTTGTCGAAGACAAACAGGTAGCCCTGTCGGCCTACCTCAGGAAGGGGTTTCGTGAACAACTTCACCATCAACAATCTGTCGATTATTGTAAGGACCAGGCATCGTGGAGAGACTTTCTCGGACGCCAATGTCAAATCATACATCAATGCACAAGAATCTCCTCATATTACGACAACAATAGTACCGAAGTAGAAGCCGAGTCTTCTAACTACACAAAGTCAGCAGTCCTGAGAATACAGTGGTTTCACCCAATCACACACAGATACGGTATACCCATCTGTAATGTCATGACAGTCCCTACGAAGCCAGAAGAAACCTGGGTCCCTGTTGCTTTTGCCCGAGATCTGCAAGCCATTGCCAAAAGAGTCCTGGAGCAACACCGTCTAGAACCGTTTTGCGCGCTCATTGCGCGTCTCACTCTGGATCCAGGGGATAAATCAAAAGTGTCAGACATACTAGCATGCTTCACCGATATGACCAGCAGGACCCCGGAGCTCGAATCCCTTACGGGCCAATTCGACACGCAGCACCTCTCATCAGGACATGTGGTGCAAGCCCTAGCAACGTTCCTATTCAAACACAGCTTGGCACTCCTCGAATGGGATTGTGGGAAGCATAACCACATGTACGCAGTAGGACCTTCCACGCTCGAAGTAGGGGATCGCTTGATACCGCTTGACAACTTGCCGTCAGTCTCGGCACAAAAGAACATCGCTTTCATGGTGAAAATAGACGACTCCTTACCTGAGAACTTTATGGGGGTCAAGCTACACCATCATGAATCTAGCCCGATTACTAGAGCAGCCCAGCCTGACACCACGGCCGCACCTATGGAAGCAGCCACAAGGCAGCGTGAGATCAAGCCTCTGCGAGCTACTTATATAGGCATGTGCCTCAGCTGCATGCCAACCCGCTCCCGTAATTTCAAGAAGAGTGACGGGTCCCTTGTCACCTACCAGTTAGAGCAACAAATGTTGAGGAGGAAGTTTGCGAAACACAGAATAGAGGAATGCAAGCGAGCAGACGAAGAAGAAGGACCTCCGCCTCATGTCATCGATATCGTGTAGAAGCCCATTCGAGCACCCAGAAACAGGAGAAGGGAATACGCTTCCGACCGCATGCCGCAAGAATCGAAATGTTTCCAACACGACACTTTTGTAAAGACACCATGGCGATTTCGTTTCATCAACACTTTCATTCCTGTTACTTTGTCGAATGGATAGGATGTAGTTGCAGACCATGGTTGCAGCTGTAGCCCTCACAACGGCACTGGAGACAGAAAAAGGCAAAGGAAGTCTACGCACCTCTCCGCCAACCACGGAGATGGATGTCATGCCATGTACAGCCCCTTGACCCCGTTATGCGCAAGCCACGCCCAGCTCCAGATCTAGCGCGTGTGAGGTGCGAACTGAGATTCTCCGGCCTGTGTGTCTCGCGCCACAGGAGACTTACACGCATAATGTCGAGGCAGCTACATCTTCTATTCTCCGTACAACTAGACATGGATACGCCCCCTCCGTCGCCGTCTTTGCCCCCGACAGCACTGGCCGCAAAATCTTCCCAGGCCAAGTGGTAACGCACCCCACCATCCACCATCCCAACCGCTTAGAAAGAAACAAACAAAGATAGATAGCAGGCCGTAACACGCATGTACCACATGCGCACATATCCCATGTCGCACACAAAACATCCGCTAACAGAGACAAAAAACAGTAACAGACAGATACGAGGAGGGAGTGAGTCCGCCTCGCTCGTGGGTATCACCTTGCTAACAGGAGTAGGAGTAGGAACCCGAACCGATAGGAGAAACCGAGCCGCCGCCGAGGTAAAAAGGGGAAATAATACCGCTGGGAACGCCGTATGTGTGCTGGTGCGTGTACGGATGGATGGAGGGAGGCGGCCATAACTTCGCCCGCAAGCCGCGCCGTGTGTACGTGTAGGTAGTGGGAACAGTTCTTCTCTCCGTCCCGAGTCGTTGCCGTAAAGAAAACCATCACTCTGCGCCCGGCCTCTCCAGATTGATCTTCAACCGATGCCCCACCCCTTCCCTCTCGCAATACTCGCCCAGAAACCGCAGCCCAAACCGCACCGCCTGGATCGGACTCGTGTCGTTCAGGATGGGCAAAAAGTACGGCCCGGACAGCTTCGTCGCATGCACCTTCTCGCCGGCTTTGGCCAGCTTCGCGTTCCATTCCGCGCCCGCCCACGTCTTGGGGTACGTCTTCTCGAGCTCCTCCATCGGCAGCGCGACCCGCGCGTCCTGCGTGTGCCGCTGCAGCTTCTGGTAGTGGTCCGACAGCAGGCCGAGGTTCTCGGTGAGCTGGCTGTGCTGCTTGGTGAGTTCGGCGACGGAGAGCTCGTGCGGGGAGTCGTGGGCTTTGGGGTTGGGCGCGCGCGGCGTGACTTGCGTGCAGATGTTGGCGGCGATCACGGCGCCGAGGTAGGAGCGGAAGCCGTCAAGGTGTGCGAAATCCTTGGTGAGGCGGCCGTACGAGGTGCAGAGTGGGAGGAGGGTTTTCCAGGTGGATTCGACTTCGGCGGAGCGGCCGCGGAGTTGGAGGGACTGGTCTTGCGCGTGGTAGGCGGCCATGTAGGAGCTGGTGAGGTGGGTTAGCTCAAGAATAGAGAGTCAGGGGGGAAGACTTACAGGATGCATTCGAGACCAATGACGGCAGCATGTTTTTGGTCTGCCTTCGTGAACTTCGCGGCTTTGTCGCGCTCCAGCTTCTGGCCTTCATGCTTCAACGACCGTCCCATTTGATTCAACTTCATCGACGACTGCTGCAGCAGAGAGATGTCCATCTGTTTCTTGCCGCCCAGTGGCGGCATAGATGTGTGCGCTTGAGGATCAAGACGTGCACCTGTGGGTGTTGCGCCTGACCTTCCAGGAGTAGAATGTAGGCTTTCAGTGGAGTTTGTTCGAAACATGTTTACCGCCTTGAGATCTTTGCGAGGTGTGACGTATGTACCTTGACTCTTCTGTGCGCTCAATTTGTTGGATGCAACTGGAGAAGAAGTGATCTGGTCTCTTGGGGTAATAGGGCGGTCTTGTTGGGATGACACCGTGGATGACCTCGGACGTTTCGCTGGTACTGGGGACGCTAGGGCCGAATCGTCTTCTGCCCGTGGCCGCTTCTCCGTAACCTTTATGGCAGGTACGGGAGCCTTGGACGCAGTTCTGGGGTGCTCTGGGCGGCGTGCTGCGACTTTCGGGATCGACTTGGCTTTCTTCTCGACGCTATCTGGAGCCTTGCTTTGCGACACTGGTTTCGGTGGTGGCTCGTCGCGCTCCTTCCTAGCAGCAGGGGTTTCTCTTTTTGGTGGGAGTGCAAGCAGCCTCTTGAGGTTCTCCCGTGATTTCTTGGAGAACCTGAGCTTGACAATGAGGCTCGGTTCATGGGCATCGCTGTGATCGGCTTGCTCTTCAGTCGGTGATTTTCCATTGGTTGAGATGGACCGCGCTCGAGAGACGTTTTGCGATGTCTCTCCATCCTTGGTGGTGACGGGCTTCTTCGATGCAGTGCGTTCGGGCACGTGCAAGTGTTGGCTCCTGTTGCGATCAGACGATGACGTCGAAGTATTCGAGTCCGCTCGGCTTCGCGTCTCTATTCGATCGAGTTCCACCTGAATATTCGGAGGAAGAGTGGGCGAAAGAATAGTCGGAAGGCCATGCGGATTGCTGAGCGGCTGTTCCACTGGCGACAACAGTGGTGGCAGACCGTGAGGCGTTGAGTTGGATGGACCTGACCTGTCGATGTTCATCTTGAATTCTGCAGATTCGGAATTTTGTGATGATGGAGCAGGAGGCTCGGCTCGGTCGCGCTTATCCGGTTTCTCAGATGACTTCTTCTCGGGTCTGCACATCTGTCAGCGCATGTAGAAGACGAGGCTTGTACAACATACCGTTTTGATTGCGCCGAGCTATCCTTCTCCTGCTCATGCGCCGGAGCTTGCGCGTTCGACGACTTGACGCCATTTGTTTGGGCAACATTGGGCTTGGTAGGTTGCAGCGCTGGCGACACCTTCTTGGAACCCGGGGCGCTGGCGCCATTGGCCTGCTTGTTCTTATAATCGGCAAGGCTGATCTTCTTCTTGGGCCGTTCACTGGCAACATTGGCCGACTGGGACCTTGGAAGTGGCGCCTCGGGCTCGTCGTCTTCGCCGGGCTGCAGGGTGAAGCAGTCCCGGTAGGGTTCGCGGAAGAGATAGGTTCGGTATTGCAGATATTCCTCATCGTGCTTGAACAAATGTCCCAGCATCCATGCGCGCGCCTCTTGTGAAGAATGGTATCGATATGGGTTGAGGGAGGGCGTCGAGAGGATGTATGGCGCGCGCGGAACAGCAGTCTTGATGCGCTTGAAGATGCCGTCCAGCTGGTCCTGGTCTTCTTGGTCCTGGTCGGACAATTGCTTGCGCTTCAGCCCTGTGGTAGGCACCGATGGCTCGGGCGGCCGCTCAGCGCCGGACATGGTGAGAGCGCAAGTGCTAACAGGCGCGCGGGGGGTCTGATAGAAAGGGGCTGCCTAGCAATGGCTATGTTCCTGGTATAGAGCGTGGAGGAAGCAACGGCACATGAAGATGGTGTGCGCGGGCGGGGCCTAAAAGCGCGGTGGGGGTTCGTGGGTCGCGGGAGGTCGTCGCGGCGGCGGTGAATGTGACGAGGCGCGCAGAAAAGGAACAGGCAGAGGGAGCAACAATTGGAGTCTGAACAGCAGCGTTAGCACAACCGTCGCATCGCGCTGGTATTATCAAAGCGCAACGCGCTAAGCATACTCACTCACCGTGTATACGTCGGAGCGTCGGAGCGACCTCAGCCTGTGGCCCGCAAAAGGTGATCTGGGCAGGGGCATTCGACCATTCTAAGCGTCCTCAACATGTACCGGGACAGCAGGGTCGGCGTTTGCAAGAAGTGAGTGCGGCGGCCGCCTACGCGCACGAGAACGAGAACGAGCCCGAGCCCTGTCGTGACGCTGGACATGGAGACGCTTGGCGCATCTGGTGCTGCATTACTCGTGATTGGCTGGCGCATCTGCTCGCCTCCAGCTCTCCACTCCATCTGAACCCTTGCACTCGCTGTCATGACGTTTCTGCCATCTGTGTACTACGCTGGCTGTGGAATCCTACACAATCGAGGCTGCCGCGCAGGCGCTGTACCCTTCGCGGCGTCTTTGTCGCTAGACGTGCCAGGCACGCAAGCCATCCCACGTCGGCCCGCAGCGCAGACGATCGCCCCAACACCCTGGTTCGCCTCCCGTTGCCTCACAGCCGAAGTGCACCCCCATCCAGAAACACAAGCAGCCGACAATGACACCCCGAGGCCTACGCTCGTCCCGTTTCCACAAACCTGCCTTCAAGACGTCACCAACGTACTCGGGTACTGACTCGCCAATGAGACACAGCTGCACTACACTGGTGATAAAGAGAGCGCGTGGGGGTAGGAATGTGTGGGATCAGGAATGCCGTATCTTGCCAGTAGATTGCCTGTAGGGCTTACAACGTAGGGGAAATTTAGCTAGCCATACAAATGTCGACGAAAAATTCACTGCACAGCTCTAAAGCGGCCACGAGACACAAACGGTAGTGAAGAGATGGCAAAAGACCTTGTCCTCTGGCACTACAACATGCATATCACGTAGTCTGCAAAAAGAGGCCTCTTCCGGAACATTCGACGCAATGCGCCATTCTTGTCTGGTTTTCTAGTTTCCATAAATAAACAACGCCGTGACCCAGGGTATATCATTCTTAGCCAAAGGTGAACCTCCCCCACCATCTCAACTCATCGCATCCTCCTCCCACCACGCCCCATCTACGCCTCATACCTCGGCAGTGCCTCCTTCTTCTCCGCCTTCCTCGCAGCCCTCCTCTCCCGCCTATCCAACTCCTTCGCCACAGCCTTGGCCAACTTCCTCCTCTCCTCCCTCTCCCTCTCCTTCTGCATCTGCTTGATCCCCTTGCCCTTCCACGCCTTGCCAAACTCCTTGCGCCACTTCTGCCCAAACGTCATCATCGCCTCGCGCGACTCCTCCGCCTTGCGCTCGTTGGCCTCCGTCTCGTCGTCTGTGTCGTAGAACTCGCTGTCGTCGTCGGTGGCGGTGGGGAGGAGGGATTCCTGGGCTGTGGAGCGCTGGTTGCGCGCGCGGTCCCAGGATTTGGTGCGTGCGTAGGCGACGCTGCCCAGGACGAGGGCGACGATGGAGAGCGGGAAGACGATCAGTATGCCGACCATGACGCAGAGGGCGATGAGGTCTTCGTCCATGTTGGCGGAGTGAAAGTTGACGTAGTAACTTAGAATGGTTGGTTGGAGGGTGCGTTGGAGGGAGGACGCAGATTCGTGGGACACTTGATATAGGAGCGAAAGTCGCCACCTGGGAGTGACAGGTGGAATGTACCCCGGACTCCCGGGTGCCGAGGCGTGGCGGTGCAGTTCTAGGCTAACGTCAGGGGTGGGCCTTTGGCGAGGGTTGCACGTGCAAGCGCGTACTCCAGGCATATGTGCAACGCTCTTATGCGAGGGCAGCATCATGAGAGCGCTTTCCAGTGAGAGACCAAGATTCATCGATAGTCAAAGTAAAAAGACCCGTCAACGTTGCATGCATACCAAAAACTTAGGCGTCGCTACCGATCCATTGATCACAGCGCACCCCGGACAAAGTGCGTGAGTTACCTCAAGCTTGATCGCGTTTTCAGGTAGAGGTGCTATTCGATTTGGTTCTTAATCAAATCAGCAAAGGTGTCGCACGTATGTCGCGATCGCAAAGGCTGAAGAAGTGAATTCCATTCATTCCCGTAAAGCAGACCCCTCAAAGGCACTTGCCACCAAAATTCAAGCCGTGAACTCGTGTCGTAACGCGTCCATTAAGACTCCCGAAAGCCATATTGGGTATACCTACACACCATTGCTAACGCCTTGTCGATATTTGAACGCAGCGAAAGGCCGAACCGCTAAACATAGTCGCAAGGACACTCAGCGCTGTTCAACCCGCAAGTAGCGCACTGGCTATCCCGAGCGCACTGTTTCTTCTGAACTAGACTGTCGCTCGAAGTAGCGCACTGGCTATTCTGGGCGCTCTGTTTCTTCTGGACTAGATTGTCGCTCGAAGAAGCAGTGACGCTATCAACCCTCTTTGCCGGATAAGACCATTCGTAGTTATCGAACTTGCAACCCTTAGGCTCTTGCTCGAAGTATTCAATACACTTTTCAGGCGTAATAACCTCGTCGATATTTGTGATCGTCTCCTTCCAATCCACCATCTCCGGATTGGTATGCACAACAAAGAAGTGGCGGTAATTGCGGCGCTCCATCACCACCAGGCCAGAGTAATGGCATGCCATGTCCGTGTTCGCCTCGTAATGCGAGTGCTTGCGCGCCTCATAGTACAAGCCAACATCTTCGGCTAGATCTTGGCGCATGGAGATGACTGGGAAGAAATCGAGACGGCGATTGTCGGCGGGAGGGTCAAAATATCCGTCAGGCTCGCAATAACCGCTGTCGTGCAGGAGCATGTACAGCTTCTCAAGGCTGACGACAAAATCAGTACCTGTCATGCTTATGCTGCAGTGTTTACTAAGTAAAACGTACCTAACATAGTCTGGGTCTTCCCCTTCAATCTCTGCTTGATGGTTCATGCAGATATCGCCGATCCACTTCAAGAGCTCCGGTCGGACTCCAATTCGCCAGAGTAATATTCCGTCGTTGATATACATCCCCGGTATAATATCACTGTCGACGTTCCTGCCTGCTTCAATTTTGGCGAAGAAGTGCTTGAAAATGGCTAACGCTAGCTGTGGCTCCTTCTCAAACACGTCATCCGTAATGTATATAATCCCACCGTGTGGGAATATAGCAAAGCGGTCGTAAGTCCTGTCTTTGTCTTTTGAGGCATTGGGATCCCACATATTATAGCCGGCGCCTGGCTGATAGCCGACTGACCATATGCGAACCGTGCCTCTTAGCACGTCTCCAAAACCTGGTAAGCTGGCATAGTCGTCGAAATCAGGCGGGGCAATTATGATACCACTCCCCCCGTCCAGAATCACCTCTTTGAATGCATTCCATGCTGCATCGAAGCCCATCCGGAGTGTGTTGAATATCGTCATGTAGTTCAGGGCTAACCACCGTTCGAGCAACCGGGGCTGTTCCACATATACTTCTGGATCGTAGAGAATAAGAGCATTTGGGCCTGCCACAACGTCCTCATATTGGTCTCCGTTACATCTAAGCATTTCGTCCAGGTCGAGTGGCATTACTTTCTCGATTTTGTGCTTGACGTCAAAAGGTTGACCAGCTGACACTAGATCGTGGCGATTCTCCTGTGGCATGACTTTCTCGATTTTGTGATTGACGTCAAAAGACTTGTTAGCTGACACGACATCGGTGCGGTTCTGTTGTGGCGAAAGGAGACGCGAGTCCTTGGCATGAGGATCTGCATGGCGAGAAGTGCTGCTACCATTGTCTCTCTTATCCAAGCTTTGCGGGGCTGATTCATATACTAGCTCCCCCATAGGCTCGTCCACTTGCATTGGAATGGGACTATTAACATGGGGTTGCATCGGAACTGGGTCACGGCGAAACTCTAGCTGAAATCCGCGAGGGGCGACCCAACCGGGGGGAGGGTTCGCGACCACGCCCGTGTAGCGGTGTAGACACTTGCAATCCTCTTCCGGTATGTTGCACTTGTCTATGTTCCAGAAGAAGCAGGTCTTCATACACATCGGTAGCTCTCTTGCAGGCACACCAGTGGAAACAGGACCAGCGGGCATTGAAAGGCGATGACGGGCTGGTTCGAATCTTGGCCTTTCATTGGGGTCGATTTTGAGAACACCCTGCTTGTTGTGGGCCAGATATCCTGTGTTTTCGTGGGCATATATGCAGTCGTTTCCGCGCCTCGTGCAACCGGTGAACCCGCGTAGCCAAAAAAAGCACGTTTGAGGCGGGTCTTGGAACTTGGGAAGAGACCCAAAGTTGACAGGCTTAAGGTTGGGATCGATCGGCCTAAACTCTACACCAATTGTGTTCCCAAGTATACCCGTGTTTCTGTGCGCAAATTCGCACTGGTAAGAGCTCTTCAAGCACCCTTTCGTGTCCATTAGCCAGTGCACACAAGTGACATCGGGATACTTGGGTCCTCCGCCGATCTCACGGGCTATTTCTCGGGCTGCCGCGCTTCCGGGCTCTATGTGAGGATCCATTGTTTTTTTCTTGAGATGGCCGGTGTTCTCGTGAGCAAAGACGCACTTCTCGTCAGGGTATTTACATATGCCCTCGCAAAACCAGGTCCAGCACGTTTCTGGTGGAGTTCGATACTTGGGCGGTACCTCGCCCTTCCAGTTCGTGGCAGGAAGAAGCTTTCCGTCCTGGTCGTGCTCGCGGTGGAGAAATCGACAATCCTCGGCTGTAGACATTAAAAGGACAGCGTTAGCGGAGCTTTCGCATGCAAATAAGTCATGCTCACTCACCACTACGAATACATGTGGTATGCTTCCAATCATAGCACACCATTGGGATCTTCCCCTTCTCGTAAGACTGTAGCGCGACTCCAGTTGTGGTGGAAAGGGGCCCATCTTCGGTCTCAATTTCCAAACGGAGTTGACCTGACTCGCGGCGTCCGTATGGGTTGTTGCGTGCGGGTGTATGAGACGTAGTATCTGCCGTTTTGGTAGGAATCCCCGCTGGACGACCATTCACAAACTCCAATTCATTGATATCGGGAGTCCCCTCTGCGCGGCTACGCTTTTCCGCTACTGCTCTATAGTGAAGTGTTGTGAAATGTTTACCGTGGGTGTCCCACGCTTTTCTTTGAGGTTGCTTTGGCTCGTTGACGATCTTGATGGGACCTCGATCTTGGGGTCCCAGAGGCATAGATGGTCTACGTCCCGTAACTGCTGAAGGCGTGGCGCCCGAACTGGGTTTGTCAACAGACGAGCTAGCCCCAGCTAATGATTTTAGCTTTCGCAGCAGAGACGATGGTTTTGATAGCAATGTCGCACTGGCTCCTAGCTCAGTCCCGTTTGAGCGAGGATTCGATCGCCTTTTGAGCAAGGGCTCGTCGTCAGAGGAATCAGACGATGTTGCCATGGACACATCCTCATCCGAGGAGTCCACCACAATGCGCCTCTTCCTCTCAGACGAGGCAGCCTGTTTAGCATTGCTCTTGGCTGGCGCTGCGTGATTGAGGGCTGGTGGGGCTATTGTTTTCGCGGCTCCTTTCTTTTTGAGTGACTCTTCTTTTTTCTGCGCTGCGCTCTGTCGCACTTGCTCCCGCTTCTGATGCCGCCGCTGCTTAGCAGCAGAGGCTTTCTTTTTGGCTGCATCGTATTTTGCGCTGTTCTCGTCACTAATATGCTCGAGCTTCGCTGCACCCATCTCCCTGCGTTTTGCTGTCCACCCGTCGAGAAGCACCTTGCTGAGCTTCTCAGTGTTCAACCACTCGGATCTGGATAATAAGCTGGTTGTCTAGGGCACGCAGACGACATGACTTGCCTGTAAAGCGGGTAGTCGGTAAACTTGACTAGGTACTGCAGCACCTCCATGCCGTCTTCTTCGCCGACGCGTCGTGCGATGATGTCGTCGGCGTCGAAGTCAGAGTCAGCCTCATGGCTGCTGATGTCGCTGTCGTCAAGGGACGTCCCCACATCTGAGGTATATGCGGCAGCTTCCCGCTTCGCTTCCAGGCTGGATCTCTTCATGTCTGCGTGGCGCGACCGCGACTCTGGGCAAACACAGCTGTGATTGGCCCAACGCCTGAGGGAAGTGGTAGCAACACAGCCCGTCAGCTGCCACGCCGCCCGACGAACGATTCCGAGCGGGCGGACTGGGTGAAGAGTGCGAAGGGTGCGAGAGAAGGTGAAGAAGCAGCCGTCCTTGTAATGCTGTCCCTACATGGAGTACAGTACGCAACTCGAGTCAGTCACGGTTGCGGAAGCTGCGACAGATGTAGACACTAGCGCGGTCACGTGGGGCAGTCGCCCGCATCTGTCGAATGTCACAGGCCGCCGCATGAGCTCCTCCTGCTTTCAAACGAGGCGAGGCTGCCAAATAAACTACAACCCCGACCCCGACGAACCCGCCTGCTCCACCGCTCCACCGCTCCTCTGCACCCCCGCCCGCGCGCACTTACACCACAGCATCTCTCTTTCCCTCGCTGGTTCTGCCGCACCCCGCGCACGCTCGCTCCCCACCGCTACTTGAACCGAACAGAACAGCGCACCGGTCTGCACCCACCGCAACAATGGCGAACGACGAGTATGATGTGAGTGCCTGCCACCTGCCTTGCGCATGGAACAGGGAACGTGTACTGACTTGGCCTGTAGTTTCTCTTCAAGGGTATGTGCTTCTGCGAGCCCGCCTGTCGCTGTGCCTCCTAACCCCCGTAGTGGTCCTCATCGGAGACTCTGGCGTCGGTAAATCCAACCTTTTGAGTCGATTCACCCGCAACGAGTTCAACCTCGACTCCAAGTCGACTATCGGCGTCGAGTTTGCCACACGGTCCATCCAGGTCGACGCGAAGACCATCAAGGCGCAGATCTGGGACACGGCCGGCCAGGAGCGATACCGAGCCATCACATCGGCCTACTACCGGGGCGCTGTCGGTGCGCTCCTCGTCTACGACATCAGCAAGCACCAGACATACGAGAATGTGACTCGGTGGCTGAAGGAGCTCCGCGACCACGCTGACTCTAACATCGTCATCATGTTGGTCGGAAACAAGAGCGATTTGAGGCATCTCCGGGCTGTGCCTACCGAGGAAGCCAAGCAGTTTGCGAGTATGTACCAGACGCACCAACGCAGTAAATTTTGCACGGAAACTGACAGCCGCAACTTTAGGTGAAAACAACCTCTCCTTTATCGAGACCTCCGCCTTGGACGCTAGCAACGTCGAGCTAGCCTTCCAGAACATCCTCACAGAGATCTACCGTATTGTGTCCAGCAAGGCACTCGACCAGGGAGAGAGCAGCCAGAATGTTCTGGGTGCTGGTCCTGGCCAGAAGCTCGAACTCTCCTCTTCCACCGGCGCAGAAGAGAAGAAGGGAGGATGCTGCTAAGCCTTTTCTCGGCACAATTGTGTCCCACTCTCACGATGCCCACCTCCGCCTCTTCGAGCTTGAGGTGCCGGCAATGATACCAACTCGTGGCAATGCTCACGTGTCACACGAACAAAGGTCTGTCGGCGTCTTCGAGGAAGTTATGGGAAACGTGTCCACGGGTGTTTGCTCCTATTTCCATCACACGTCTGCTTCCATGTGCAAATGTTGTGTGGTTTCTGGGTTACTTTTCTCCTTTGTTAGCTTTCGTTTGCGTTGCATGCGTGCGTGTGGGGGTCTTCTTCTATCTTTGGCGACTAGTATTGCTGAGTGCTGATGTATGATCAATTACAACGGACAGCTAATAACTGGACTATATAATCTTCTGCAATTCTAATAGAAGTTGCCACCATGGAGCGTATCTGTGAGGGTGGTGTCGTAAAGCCTCCACAGACGCGTCGCCTCGAGGAGGGTCGCGTTCGCAAGTCTGTCCACCATTTGGAGTAAGTAATCATGACCGAGTAACCAACGAAGCAGAGAAAACCTTCCAAAGCAAGTTCTCGTTGCACGAAATACCTAGCAAGGAGTCGTAAAGTTGCACTCGCCCTGTCATAAACCAACATATATTGTGCCCCGTCTTGAGGACAAGGAAGTAGATCCGACGATGCACCGCAGGCTAATGTACCCACAATGCACCGGACCGACATGATAGCTAGAAGGATTTCGCAAGTTACTACACTGGAAGTATTGTGAGCAATAGCTTCATCCAGGCACGCTGGCGCCAGTTCGTATATATTGATGCACAAGTGCACTACCCGACCCTCCACAAAGCGTTTGCAGCGTCTACTTCCCTCCTCCTACAACCCAAAACACAAGCGCGCTCCCATCTCAACTTATCGCGGGCACTACACGCCGCTCCTCACGTAAACTTCCCACTAACACGGACATTTTCCCACGCTTTATCTGCACTCTGGGGCTGCAGATAACGCACGCGACAACCGGGGATGACGCACGCGGCCTCGCCCCTGGCCACGGGGCGCTACCGTCGATAAGGGCAGTCCGTAGCAGGCGTTCCTGCGACAAGGCGCGGTCTTTATCACGGCGCGTCGCTCCTCGCCTGCTGCCACGGTCCGCCTTGTGTGTCCTCCTCGTCACTCAGATCTACGTCTTGAAAAGATCGTTGTTGCGTAGGTGAGTAAGTGCATGAGCGCATGAGGTCTAGAGCCGTACCGTTGAGCTAGCATGTGCGCTACGGTCGGCTGGTTTCCCCGCGTTTTTGAATCCTTCAGGGATGCGACTGATGATTTTTAACTTTGCGACAGATTGAGGCTTTTTGAACAAGAAGATGTCGAATAGTATGGAGATTACGCATAGGAAGGGGGGCGTGGGTAGGGACAATGTGGATGGCGCGGCGGAAGCGCAGCTCGCGAAGATGGGGTATCAGTCTGAACTGCCTCGGAATTTGAGCATGCTGAGTGTATTGGGGCTGTAAGTTATAATTTTTACTTGGACTTGCAAGTTGAAAAGTGCGTGTGGAACTATCTCGGACAGGCTGACGCGCAACAGATCCTTCGCCATTATGGCCGTCCCCTTCGGTCTCTCTACAACCCTCTACATCACCCTCACTGACGGCCAATCTGTTACGATTCTGTGGGGATGGGTCCTCGTATCTATCATCTCCCTCTCCATCGCCGCCTCCCTTGCCGAAATCTGCGCTGTCTACCCAACCGCTGGCGGCGTCTACTACTGGTCCGCGATGCTTGCAACACGCAAGTATGCGCCTGTGGCTTCCTGGGTGACAGGATGGCTCACCCTCGTCGGAAACTGGACCGTAACCCTCTCTATCAACTTCTCTGGCGCCCAGCTCATCCTCAGTGCGATCAGCCTGTGGGACGAGGACTTTGTGCCGAACCAATGGCAAACGATTTTGATGTTTTGGGCGGTCATGTTGGTGTGCATGTTGACCAACATTTTCGGGGCGAAGTATCTGGATTTGATTAACAAGATCTGTATCTACTGGACGGGGGCGAGTGTTATTATCATCTTGATCACGCTGTTGACGATGACGGATACGAAAAGGAGTGGAGAGTTTGTGTTTGCACACTATGATGCTTCGGCATCTGGGTGGTGAGTTGCGAACCCTTGGTTCTCAGGGTCGTGGAATGATGCTGACTTGAGCAGGCCCTCTGGGTGGGCATTTTTCGTTGGATTGCTCCAAGCGGCTTACACGTTGACGGGCTACGGCATGGTAGCATCTATGTGCGAAGAGGTGCAGAACCCCGAGCGCGAGGTGCCCAAAGCCATCGTGCTGTCCGTCGCTGCAGCAGGCGTAACAGGCTTCATCTACCTGATCCCGATCCTCTTCGTCCTCCCAGACGTCCAGCTGCTCCTGGACGTCGCCAACGGCCAACCAATCGGCCTCCTCTTCAAGACTGCAACCGGCTCCGCAGGTGGCGGCTTCGGTCTCCTCTTCCTCATCCTCGGCATCCTCTTTTTCGCCGGCACCGGTGCTCTGACTGCCGCATCCCGCTGCACGTACGCCTTCGCACGCGACGGCGCCATCCCCGGCTCGCGCCTCTGGAAGCGCGTAGACAAGCGCTTTGACATCCCGTTGTGGGCGCTCGTCCTCTCCACTGTCGTCGACTGCCTCCTCGGCCTCATCTACTTCGGGTCTTCCGCTGCCTTCAACTCTTTTACCGGCGTGGCCACAATCTGCCTCTCCACCTCCTACGGTATGCCCATCCTCATATCTGTGCTCCGCAAGCGCCGCGCAGTCAAGCACTCCAACTTCAGCCTCGGGCGCTTCGGCTACTTCATCAACATCGCAACGCTGTGCTGGATCTGTCTCGCCGTCGTGCTGTTCTGCATGCCCGTCAGTCTGCCCGTGGAAGCCGCGTCGATGAACTACGCGAGCGTGGTGTTTGCGGGGTTCGCGGCGATCAGCGTGATATGGTATCTCATCAGGGGCCGCAAAGATTTCACGGGGCCTCCCGTCCCCGTGGATGTCGCACCGGGGGAAGAAGTGCCGGTCGTGGGGGTGGAAAAGACGGACCTTGAAGGGGCGAGTCCGGTTGTCGCGAAGGATACGGAGAAGCTGTAGGTTTGGAAGATCGTTGTATTGCATGCATACAGCGAGCTGGAAAATGTATGTAAAACTGAGATAACAGTGTATATGTGTTCATAGTCGATCTTTTGCAATTTGTTTCCATTTGGGATTATGGATGTCCACAAATCGTCGGTTTTCAGGTCTTCGAGTGCTTTTGCAGGCCATAGTTCAATACAGAGATCCAATACAACTGTAGATATATATATGTATATCATCAAGTACGTATCTTCAGCATCAGGTTGGGAATCGAAGTTTTTGTTGCTCGAGCCGAGAACTCATCGCGCACTGCACTTCGGCCCCGCTTTTCTCGTTGCGCCACAGCTCCCGCCACCGCTAAACTGGCTTCCGCAGCCACTTTACGTTACGAGCAGGTACGCGACTTCCCTCATTCGCGCGCTCCATGGACGCGTTGGGACTGCACTGTAGAGATCATGGCGCCTTAGTAGGTCCTCGCTCTCTTGACTCTCACCCTCACTCACTTTAACTTTCCTTTCTAGTTTCATCTCATTCGCTTGAAGTCTGCGAGGGCGCTCTGCTCTGTCGCAAACAAGTGCTCACCATGGGTAGCTCCGCTGAGGCGCCGATCGACCTGACGTTCGACTCTGACGAGGAACTCGGCCCAGTGCAGGCTGCAATTGCGTCTTCGAGCACCCCGCGAAAGATGCCGATGCCGTTGCCGGGCAGTCTTCCACGACCTTCGTCTTCGTCGACCGCTCAACAGGGCACCGCTGCTACTGTATCTGGCTTCCAGCTTTCCAGCGACCGACCGCGAACAAGCCTCCCGAAAACTGAGACCAACTTGCCGTTTGCTAATGTATACGATATCCCAGCAATCCCTCAAACTGCGACATCAAGCCGACCACTCAACGGGCCCGGGTATGTTCCGGTCTTTGCTTCGACGACACTGGGAGGGGAAGCATATGACTTTGCGATCCCTCAGGCGGAAAAGAGAAGGAAGATATCTGGCCCGCTGCTTGGATCTGGACACTACCTACCCGAGCCGTCGCGGGGGAAGAGTGAGCTAAAATCGCGGTTCTATGGAGTGCAGGTTGGGCACGTTCCTGGCGTATATACGGATTATGACGCGGTCAAAGCCCAGATTGCAGGATGCAAGGGTGCCAAACAACAGCGCTTTGATACGAGGGAGGAAGCACAAGCGTTCGTGGATGGGAGGCGGAGCCCAAGGACAATACCCGCCCAAACCCGCGCTACGATATCTCACGGCAATGGGGGCGCAGGTCTATCTCCTGTGAGGTCTCCTGTGAGGTCGCCAGTAATGGTTCCCACAAATCGCGCTGGTGGCAAGCAAGCATCTCTCGCGACACATCCTCCTACTCATATACACTCGGTCGGCGGTCGACCCCCTCCGACCGCGAAGCTTAGCACAAGTGGGTTACCCTCGGTGCAGTCCTTGAATACGGCGTTGAAGGCAAACGGTACCACTATGCCATTAGTGAAGCACAACCAATCCTCACAGCCCCGTCGTGAATTGCATTTTGGAAGGCTTTCGGATGCGACATCTAGCAATGGGGCTACAAAACCGGCGTTCAATGGAGTGACCATTGGTCACAGCTCGGCTGATGAAATGGTGATAGGCCAGGATGTTTCCTTACCGCCTCGACAAATAACGTACAGCCAACCATATGCTGAGCAAGCTGCATTTGTCGAGAGCGCCGCAGAACCCAAGGATGACTTGCCGGCAGGCAACAGTCTTGCAATCGAAGATCCCTTAGACACGCTCTTGGAGGACGACATAATCTCCGAACTCCTGCAACAAGCACCCGCGAACGATAGAGTAGCTCTACTTCTGAAAGCACGCCCGATTGCTCGAACTATGCAACAGTCAACTATCGAAGCCAACTCAACTCAAAGGCCTCCTGGACCGTCGACTTTACGAAATGCCAGAAGTTCTCCGGCTGCGTTACCGAGTGAGCGTGACAGTGTGCTTTCTGACTCAGACACACCCATCAGTGGCGATGCCGTACACGCCCATGACCTGACTGCAACGCATCGCGTCGTCGCAACCGTTGAGAAGACGTCTGCATCTAAGAAATGGACGGGCGGACTTTCAGAAGCCGAGGCGCATCTGTTGATCTTCCTCAAGGAAGTGAAGAAATTAAGGTGGCCCGAAATAACAGCGAAGTTCCAAGTACACTATCCCACCCGTAAATATCCCACTTTGCAAACAAACTATTCACAGAAGATCAATCGCCGTGACAGATCGCAGGATCCTGCGACTTTGGTATTGCCATCCATGTACGCTTCTGAAGCTCACATAGATTGGGCTGAAGTCCACGCAAATCCAAGCAGACCCAACGATCATCCAAGACGAATGCGGGAAGTGGCTGCTTTGCAAGAAGAACCCAAACATCGAGCGTGGTCTGACGCTGTCAGTTCGGTTCAGGACCAATCATCTGGTGCGGAGTCACCAGGACATCACGGGCGTCCGCGACGAGCAGTGCCTGTAAAGAACTACACTTGGCCGAAGAAGAACACCCGGATCGAGGTCGGTTCATTCGAGGAAGATGACTTGGATGTGGTGGAGCCTGCAGAGGATAGGCTTGCCGTGTCTGAGACTCCCGAAGATCTCATGCCAGTGCCAGAAAAAGCTATCGCGGTCGAGAACGAACCTTTGTCGATTGATTTTGACATGGACGATGCCTTCTCCGCACTTGCTGTACAGAACCGTGAAGCAGGCCCAGAGCGGCTGCCATATCTCTCCTCATCGCAACGATCAGGTCTGCACAATGTACCCCATGGCTTTGAGTGGGACCAGTTGGTTAGTCGCGACTGGCAAGGCACTCTGATACATGTGGATTTCAGTCCCATAGAAATCAATGTTGTGGAGAGCACGATTACGCGCTTGCTCGGCCTTCAACGAGATTCACGTTCGCGGGATAAACGAAAACGACTCCGAAGACTACTAGATGGGATAACGGAGCCCAAACTTCTGTATCTGGCTGGCGTACTCCGATCAAAATTGCATTCGCGAGACCGACGAAGTATCGATGCCTTTCTCCGAGACGCACAAGAGAACAAAATTCGTAGCGCTGCCCCTCGCATCGAGAGACTAGCGGCGTCAAGGCCTAACAAGTCTTTCAGATCAGAAGCGAAGTTATCCACGTCATCTGTGATTCGGAGACGCGAACTGGGTATTCAATCATACAGAGGATGGAGTTCGACGTCATCACCGATTTCATACCAGTTGAAGAACAGGGTCCAGGACTCTCTCGGACCAGTATGCTCCTATACCGGCGCTTCCAGCGATGTACATGCTGTTGCTTGGTCTGTCGATGGAGAATGCTTTGCCGCCGGCGCGATTTGCGTTGATGATCCTCACTCTATGCAGTACAATCGGTCTAACAACCTCTTATATGGCGATGTCGCTCGTAACACCATCCACGAATTAGGAAAGCACTACGTCCAGAGGCCGAGAACCGACTCGGGCCCGAACTCGACCCACGCAATGTATGCCTCGCAAGATCCAAAACTTTTCAAGACAGTCACGTCGGTTGCCTTTTCTCCGAATGGGAATTACATGTTTTCTGGTGGGTGGGACCAGAACGTGTGGGTCTGGGAGACGAAATACGACGGCTTGCAACCGGCTGATGCTGTCTCCCTGCATCACAAATCCGAAGTGAGCATGATGGCCGTCAATTCTTCGGGGGTCCTTGCAACCGGCACCAGGAAGTCGACTGGCAATGCCGTGAAGGTGCTAAACTTGCGCGAGGATGATCTGTCACAACCACCGGTCACCTTGAATTTCAACTCTGAAAAGGCAGCCGCTAGACCGGATCAGATAATGCTTCCGATGGCGCTCCACTTCTCACCAAGATATGAGAATCTTCTGCTTGGGGGTTTCGGTGCCACCGCGCGCCAGGATGGACGAGACACGAATGGAGACATCTGCCTATGGGACATCAATGGAAACAAACAGCTTAATGTATGGGGCTCGGGAAAGTACGTATTTGATTTGTCCTTCCATCCCAGGGAGCGTTGGATGGCAGTAGCAACCGTAGCAGGCCAGAACACCAACCGAGGAATGCGTTCGACGGTCAGACTGTACAGTGAAGGAAACGCCATGGACGACAAGTTCAGCACGCTTATGGAGCTTGAGTGCCGGGCTCTAGATATCAACGACGTAGTGTGGTGGTAAGTAATCGACGTTCCACTGACAACCCTGTTCGCTAACTCAACAGTCCGGACGATAATTATCTAGTCGCTGCTGGATGCACAAACGGACGAGCTTATGTATGGGACATCCGCAACCCGAACCACGTCCTTCGCGAGCTTGCCCATGCCAGCTCGCTCATGCCACTCGATGAGCGTGAGGATCGAGAGATCACGGATACTGGTATCCGTTTCCTTAGCTGGGGCAACAATGCCACACGCCTTTACAGTGGCTCATCTGACGGTGTGGTGAAGGTCTGGAACGTCGCGCGCTCGGAAGAAGAGACGTTCGTTAAGGATCTCATCACCGTCGACTCTGGAATCATGTCCGGAGCCTTCAGCCCCGATTACAGCAAACTTTTGTTGGGTGAGGTCAATGGGTCTGTCAATGTTCTTGAAGTTGGCCGGGATGACTGCTCTCTCAAGGACGCAGCAAAGATGAAGTACATTTCGTACGAAGACGACGATCCCGAGTTCGAAACGCAACCCTCAACATCCACGTCCGCAGCTGCCGACTCCGGAATCGCCTCTGCCAGGGAGCTCCTCGAGACTGGCCAAATGATAACCAGACCGATGGGAGGACTACCTATCAAGCAAGCGGTGCAAGGCCCTTCCTACGCCGGACCCTACGACGCGAGTGTGGACGCGCCCTTCCTCCGCAAACAAGCGTTGGAAATGCAGCTCAAGTTTCCTGAAACGTCAGAGTCTCCATGCTCAGTCTGCCTAGGCCCCGAATCGAATCCTGTCAAGATCACGAGCGAAGAGATTGGTGACTCTGGCAGGAGCTTGGATCGTATCCCTAATGAACTGCGCTCACGATGGTTAGCTGGGACGGTGGATCTCAAGATCCCGCCTGCAATGGTTCCGTGCGGATCGTGTGGACGTGCTGCTAGGCCTTTCGACAGAGTCTATTCCTCGGGTGGTACACCGCTGCCGCCTAGGTGTGAGCGCTGCGACTTCACGTGTCTACGATGCGGCGGTCACGACACGACCCTCTCGATTGAGAATGAATCCTATGTGTGTTTTGTGTGCAAACTGAACTGGGAAATTGGGGCTTTGGGCTACAACCTCACCGAAGACTTTGACAACCTCTTCGGACGCACACGTACCTATGCTAACCATTCTTCGCGCCGTCGCAAATCCTACGACGATATTCCAAAGCTCGATGGCTATAAGAAAGACCTATACCTAGCGAAACTCGAGGCGGTGTCGCGCGCAAGTGACGAAGATATCACCTTCGGGGATGAAATAAATGCGTTGACAGATCACTACTTCTCCTTGGCAATCGACCGCCCGGAGTCGCCGCCGCTGTGATCCGTCCGCTCGCTTGTCTGTTTCGGGCGGTGTGGTGGTGGTGACTTGGAGGTGGGTTGACGAAGCGCGGAGTGGGCCTGTTATATGTGGGGAAAGCATGCCTCGTCGAAGATATGCGATATGATCTGTGTGGGCAAGTGGGCAAGTGGGCTTTTGTGAGAGTCGCTCTCTTGCTCTAAGTTTTATCACAATATGAAATGTTCACATCAGTTGTTCTTCTGCCCATGCGATATGTGGGAGTCCATCCACGAGTCTGCTGAGTTCATCCACGAGTCTGCTGAGTTCATCCACGAGTCTGCAGAGTTCATCGCAAGACCCGAGCCCGAGGTAGAAAAGGAACGTCCGTGCGCTAAACCCGACGGGCGTATCGCCGTCTCGGCAACTCGTTTGCATCGGAGGAGCGCGTTCCCACGACTCACAAGTTATCCTTTGTCTACGAATATGCGGACGCGTTAAGCCTTGGCCACAGATAGGTACGTACTACATGTATTGAGGATTAGCGGGTCGCCGGTGAGACAGTTGCTGGGGCCAGCTTCAACTTATATAAATGGAGCTCCTGGAATGTTTTTATTACCTTCCTTCCAAGTGCCGATTAAGGACTGCCTGAGTATACGCCCATCAATTGTCACCTCGAAAGCAAGCAAGAAAACCAAAACATATCGGTCGAAGACCAACCCAACGAACCCACCATGTCTTCAATCACAGCAACACCACCATCCCAATTCGACCCCGAATACCTCCAATGGCTCATGTCCGTCTTCCCCCCCGGCGCAACACTCCCGTCCTTCAACACTGTCCCGGAAATGCGCCCAAGCACAGAAGGCATGATCCGCGCCCTGTACGCGACTTTCCCAGCACAACCCAGCATCACGCAGACAACCCACACCGTCACTTCAGCAGACGGCACGCCGATCGAGGTGCTACGCTTCAGCCCACCGCATCCCGCGGGAGCGCAAGAGGCGACACCCGCGATCCTGCACTTCCACGGTGGCGGCCACGTCGCCAACAACGTGTCCATGTTCGCGCCAGCGCTGGCCGAACTAGCGTCCCTAACCAGCATCCCCGTCTTCAGCGTCGAATACCGCCTCGCGCCCGAACACCCCTTCCCCGCGGCCCTGGAAGACGGCTACGCCGCGCTGACCTGGCTGTCCACCTCCGCACCCTCACTCGGCATCGACCCCTCCCGCATCGCCGTCATGGGCGAGAGTTCCGGCGGGGGTCTAGCAGCCGGACTCGCGCTCATGGCGAGGGATAGGGCCTTCGCCCCACGCGTCAAGAAGATGCTGCTCGTGTATCCCATGCTGGATGATCGGTCCATCACGCTGAATCCGGCGTGGAACCCCGAGGACCGCACCGTCAAGATGCTGACCATGTGCTGGGGTGCGTATCTCCCGGCGCACCTCAAAGCGGGGGATCCCGAGGCGAAGGTGTCGCCGTATGCGGCGCCTGGGCGTGCGGAGGATCTCGCGGGCTTGCCCGAGGCGTTGGTGGAGGTTGGGACGTTGGATGAGTTGCGGGATGAGTCCGTGCGGTTTGCGGGGAGGTTGGGGGAGGTGCAGGGTGCGAAGGTGGAGTTGAGGGTTTGGGAGGGCGTGCCGCATGGGTTTGATGCGGCGAGGGAGATTGGGGTTAGTAAGAGGGCGGTGGAGGGGAGGGTGGCGTTTTTGAAGGGGTTGTAGGGTTGTTGTGCTAGGGGGCGATTATAGGTGGTTTGTGGTGGAGGGGGTTGGAATCGAAATACTAAGACTTTCTAATGGCTTGAATGGTGCTCTCCGCTGCCCTGATTCCAGACCTGGTATCCGTTTTCTGTTGGGATGGATATTGGTGGTGGTAGACCCGAAAAGTTGAGATTCTTCAGAATGATAAGTCGAGGTTGGTTATAATTGGAACTTGACGTTGAGCTGAAATTGAGATTGAAAAACGTATTTGAGACAAAGCTTCAGGGTTGGAATTCTTCTGGATGCTTCGAATGACATGTCCACAAGAGTCTTGACCCCCTGTCAAGATTGCAATGCGCTGGGACTTGATGGAGCAGGCGAAGATGCAAAATATTTGTTGTACATGGAGAAAACATTGGTGATTTGATTTCGGTGCCCCGTTAGGGTATACTGACCTCCATGAAGCTGAGGGAGGTGACTTGTATATTTATCTAGATCAAGGCAGGTCAGCTGTTGTTTCTATCAGGCATTGCGAGCTGCGTGATGCGAGGCCTCTGGTAGAGATGGATATTGGTCTCAACAGCCGTTCGCGACATTGGCGAGCTCAAACTTTTAATGCATCAGCATGACCGGCAACGGTTCCGAATCAGTTCTCAACGAGGATGTCCGTATTGAACAAGCTGGCAACGGGACCCAGCCTTTTTGTTAGTTGCTCTCGTGGCGCTTACTCTCCGCCTCTGATCGGCATTGCCGTCCGGCAAGAAACTGCACAACAGGTGCAGCACGCGACAAGATTGACGTCGGCATGCAGATCTAGCCACGAAGCGTCTTTTTGCCCTTCCGGGCCCTGAACCAGCGCCTTGTCGCAGAGTCTGCGTTGGGGCGGTCATTGGCCCCAGCGGCCCGAGATTACCCGACCCCTATCTCCAACAGGGGCCTGAGCCTTTTTTCGCGGCGGCGCGGATCCAGGCCGGAGAAGCCAGCAATGGCAATGGTAATTGCGAAGCTGTGGGTACCCCGTGATTAGATTCGCTTTAGTGAGATATCGAAACTGTGGGAGGGCAGGGTGTGGTGGTTGCGCCAGCACGTATCCGAGAGTTGTTACGGCAACGGGCAGGGGTGGGCCGCGGCGGTTAGGCCCGTGGCTTGTGATAGAGTTGGAGTGGAGGCGTGGGAGGGCATTGAGCGAAGCCATCTCTGGAGCTCTGGGTGCGCTGGGAAGCCGGAGGATGAGGCTGGAGAGCAGCAATCAATCCGTTCTCGTGACGATGCACAGCGAGGGAACGATGGCGCACTACCTACTCCGCTGCTACTGCAACCGAAGAACCGCCCTCCCCGAGGTTTCGACAGCCGGAGAAGCGGTTGATCAAGGCAGACTAGCGCGCCAAGGAGGTGATGGCCCGGGCGCCGAAAGATTTCTGCGTCGCTCCTGCTGGCCTTCAAAAGCTCCCAGATCCTCACCAACTCTCATCCATCCTCTCTCTATCAAATCTCCTCTCTGCAACCGACAAAATGGCAGCACAGCAGGATAAGTCCTTCATGGGCATGCCCGTGAGTAACCCTCGACGCCTTCGAGCTCCCGACACCTGGCCATATCCGCACCCCCCAGCCGCACGACATCGTCAATCCCATCTCAATGGCGTCGCGCGACGTCTCCAGAGCTTCGCGATGATTCCCTGAGATGGGGCTGCGGATTGGGCGATGGAAAGGATGGCCGCGGGTCGAGCTCTGATAGCTATCGCAATCATCCGCACAGCAGCTAACATATCACCAGGGCTTCGTGGTCGACTTCCTGAGTACGTCTCCATCAACATCGCATTTGCCATCAATACTGGGGACAATTGGCCTCGGGATTGATGCGCAAGCGACAAAACGACATTTTCGGTCGAAGCGCGTTTACTGACTGCTTATCTAGTGGGTGGTGTCTCCGCCGCCGTCTCGAAGACCGCAGCCGCCCCCATCGAGCGTGTCAAGCTCCTCATCCAGAACCAGGTATGCGAAAACCATCAATCACCAGCTTCCAGCATCGCCGCTGACCACAATGCTTTTTAGGATGAGATGCTCAAGACCGGTCGTCTCGACCGCAAGTACGACGGTATCGTCGAGTGCTTCCGCCGTACCTCCCAGCAGGAGGGTGTCCTCTCGCTGTGGCGCGGTAACACTGCCAACGTCATCCGTTACTTCCCTACCCAGGCGCTCAACTTCGCGTTCCGTGACACCTACAAGGCCATGTTCGCTTTCAAGAAGGAGCGTGATGGTTACGCCAAGTGGATGGCTGGTAACTTGGCCTCCGGTGGTGTAAGTAATCATGTCCAACAATGCACGAAATCCGCTAACATATACAGGCTGCCGGTGCCACTTCCCTCCTCTTCGTCTACTCCCTCGACTACGCCCGTACCCGTCTTGCCAACGATGCCAAGAACGCTAAGAAGGGTGGTGACCGCCAGTTCAACGGTCTCGTCGATGTCTACAAGAAGACCCTCGCCTCCGACGGTATTGCCGGTCTCTACCGTGGTTTCATGCCCTCCGTTCTTGGTATAGTCGTCTACCGTGGTCTGTACTTCGGTATGTACGACTCGATCAAGCCCGTTGTTCTCGTCGGCCCTCTCGAGGGTAACTTCTTGGCCTCTTTCTTGCTCGGCTGGACTGTCACCACTGGTGCCGGTATCGCTTCCTACCCTCTGGACACCATCCGTCGTCGCATGATGATGACCTCTGGTGAGGCCGTCAAGTACAAGAACTCCGCCGATGCCGCCCGCCAGATCGTTGCCGCCGAGGGTGTTAAGTCGCTCTTCAAGGGTGCTGGTGCCAACATCCTCCGTGGTGTTGCCGGTGCCGGTGTGCTCTCCATCTACGACCAGGCCCAGCTCATCATGTTCGGCAAGAAGTTCAAGGGTGGATCCGGTTAAGCGTCTCGTTCACAACAATCTCCGATACCCTAATCGATCGACGTGGAGGGATGACTTCATCCCGGTGTGAGGTTCGCGGTGGTGGAGGAAGGAGCAATACGATGCCCGTACCCTGAGCAGAAGCTTGTTCCCGGTAACGAAAAGCACGCGTCGGTGGTAATACACCTTGTACTTTACTTTGCCTGGCACATCTTTTTCCCTCTCACGGCATCTTGTATTACATGACATTTCCCTTTGCTGTAACTTTGCTATCGCTGGTGCTGGGGAAAATAGTGCACTCATAGAAGTCCCTGCTGGTTTTTCAAAATTGGTCCTTTGCTATGTGATTAACCGCTACGTGATATACCCAATTCTCGCAGTCCGTATGTCTCATCGCTTGATGATACCTGGATGATGGCCCTGATTGCAGGTGGAACATGGCCATAGCCTCCAACACGATGTTATCGTCCCCGCAGACGGTCGCTCGCCTGTTCTGCACACTTGCCTACTCCCAACCCATACCTCACTTCTCCCTCACCGCCTTCCAAACCGCCTCCTCCCCCTTCTTCAGCGCTTCGCCAGCCCTAGAAAGCATATTCCACGCCTGCGCCCCCACCCCCTCACCCTCGTTCGCACCCGCCCCACTCACGCCGCCCGTCCCCAGCGACCCTCCTCCCGCCGCATACGGCGAGTTATCAGGCGCCTGCTGGTACCCGGGCGGGTGCTCCAAGCTGTTCCTCAGATCCGACACGGCGCCGCCCGCGTGCGGCTGCTGGAACGGCGACGCCTTTGGCACGCCTCCACTTGTATCGAGGCTCGTCGGCCCCGGCCCGCTCGCCGTCGTCGACGGGATCGTAGAGCGACCTGCTAGCTGAGCGGTGCTCGGCGGCGGGATGGAGTACTGCGGCGGGGGACCGGCGAGGCGAGTCTCGGTCGTGAGGTGTGTTGCTGTGTAGGCTGGCTGGGGCGCGGGAGGGGCGTCGCTGGGGGTGTAGGTGTTTGAGGGCGCGGTGGGGGCGAGGGGGCGCGCACCGGGCTGGGGTGGCGGCGGGAGGGAGGCGTCTGCGGTTGTGGTTGCGGGGATCGAGGCGGGCGTTGTGCGTGTCGGCGGGAGGTTTTGCGGTGTGTCCTGCGCCGTTTGGGGGGTGATGCCGTCGGCTTTTGCGGCCGTTATGGGCGCGTTCTTGTGGAGTTGGATTGGTGGCATGGTCGCGTGGTGTTGGAGAGAGTGGTGTGCTTGGTGGACGGTGATGGTGATATCGAGGTATAGGTTCGTCGCTGGCTGCGAGTTCACGCTGCGGTGTTCGACCTGGTGGGTTTATACGTGGAGAGGTCTTCACTTGTTGAGGCCAGTAATTCAGTTCTTTCAGGAATTGAATACGGTCAGTAGCGTGGAAGTAGCGTTTTGAGTTGCTGCCTGTTTGCGTTGATTGATACTCTGTCTTCTTTGACAGTGGCCGCCGCCTTGGGCCGATGATGTCACCCACGTGCCTTCAGCTTGACCTCAATCTGTCCTGTATTGTCGTTGAAAAATCTATCGCACCAACGTCCATTACTACAACTGAAAAAATTGTAATCATATGAACCCATGTGTATCCGCAACGTCGCACCCATGCAGCAGTGAATTGCGGGCAGTCGGTTTCGCCCTTACCAGGTCCAAGAAGATGGTGGACTTTGTCCCATGCAAAGACACGCATTCATCTTTAACTTTATTGCTCTAGACGTCAACAATCTGAAATTTCCAACATTTCGTCAAGAGATATTTACAGGCTCGATACGACCTTCAAGCCTTCCAGTCTCAATCATTCGAAGATGCATGATGGACTTCATGTTTCAAGCTTTTAGTCCAACATCTACATGGCGCGCTTTCCTCATTCCCTGTCGCTATGTCTCTATTACAGAAACGAAAGTATACGATCGGCTTCTCAAAGGTTCCATATATCCACGAGCGATTGTTCGGCGGCTCACCCGAGATGCAACCTTCGCCCAATCCGGCGTCGTGTGCTCCGTACCTTGTACCTTCGCATCGTCGTACAGCCCAATACGGGCACCATATCTTGTGAGCGTACCCACAATATCATGACGTGCTTCGCTTTCGCTTGCACGAACTGTTCGCGCGATCTTGACGCGCAGGATCGTGATGTTTCGAAACCCCTGCTTCGGCACCCCCTGCCAAGGGAGTTGTGGAGATATTTGTTCAGACACCAACGACTTGTGGAAACGACGTTTCAAACAGATAAGAAAGCGCCCGCCTTCAAATAAGCCAAGACAATGCCGTCTTAATAGCTTGTCAATGTAGGGCCTTTGTCCGATCCCGCGAACTGTTTCCCGTCTGCCTTCTCGAGTGATTGGTGGGAAGACTTCGTGGAAACCCACGCCGCTCTTGGTACCACTATCATGCTTCTTCTGGAACAACGATCACTTGAAGCGCGCGGCCTTATGACGTGCATCGGAATGGAATGAGGTGATGTGCTGCTCAACTATAAGACTCTGAACTCGCCAGTAGACACTGCTTCTTCAGCCTACGCTGTCCATTCGTTCTTTCCAACAAGCTTCCCAGTCTATCACTTATTCTTTTCGTCACTCTTTCTACTTCATCAGCTCGACGCAATGAGGTTCTCATCTTTCATCCCGCTCGGCCTCTCGGCCCTTGCTCTGGCAGCACCTACACCTACCATCAAGAAGAATGGCCTCTACGCCCGCCAGAACGGAACTGGCTCGACCAACGGCACCGACGGCCCCATCGGCTATGCTAGCCAGAACGGAGGAACTACGGGTGGAGCTGGCGGCTCAGCTGTCTCTGTTTCATCGCTCGCGGAGCTCCAAGCAGCTGTCGAGGGTGACGAGGCCGCTGTCATCACCATCACTTCCAGCATCAAGGGTAACGGAGACAATGTGAAGATCGGCTCCAACAAGTCCGTTCTCGGCAAGGACAGCTCCGTTGTTCTCGAGAACTTCACCCTTACTATCAAGGGAGCAAAGAACGTCATCCTCCGCAACCTTGCCATCCAGAAGGTTGTCGGCGCCGACGCCATCGCTGTCCAGAAGTCCACGAACGTGTGGCTTGACCACCTCGACGTTTCTTCCGACCGCGATCACGACAAGGACTTCTACGATGGTCTCATCGACCTTACCCACGCCGCCGATTTCGTCACCATCTCCAACACCAAGATCCACGACCACTGGAAGGCCTCGCTCGTTGGTCACTCTGACAACAACGCCGCTGAGGATACCGGCTTCCTCCGCGTCACCTACCACAACAACCACTGGGAGAACATCAACTCTCGCGGCCCTTCGCTCCGCTTCGGAACTGGTCATTTCTTCAACAACTACTACAACGCCGTTGCTGACGGCATCAACGCTCGCCTCGGCGCCCAGGTCCTCGTTGAGAACAACGTTTGGGTCGACAGCAAGAAGCCTCTCTACAGCGTCGACAACGATGCCGGCGCTGTCGCTAGCGGCAACGACTTCGGCGGCGCTGAGAACACCGCCCCTGCGGGTACCCTCAAGACCGTCCCGTACAGCTACGATCTCATTGAAGCTTCTGCTGTCAAGGCCGCCGTGGTCGGCACCGCTGGCAACACGCTCACGCTCTAGATGAAACATGTGTAGATGGGAATGGGATGAATCCCTCCTGATGAACAGGAGAAGAACAGTGATGGATTGGGGCTTGGTTGTGTATTTATTATCTTCACATTGTGCATATTCTTTGCTGGACGAATAGAACCATGCTATCCTTACAAACCATCTCCGTGCTTTGTCCCCTCTTCCAGCCATTCCTTCAAATCGTATACAGATAACCAGGGTTGTGCTCGCCGAGCTCCTTAGCTTCCTGTTCCGACAACCCTTCAATCCTCCAGTCCTCCTCACCCGTCAGCTTCCTCTTGTTTGCGTTCCTAAACCAAAAGTACAGCGACGTGTAGATGCAAAGGCCCAAACACAGCAGCCCAATCGTCGCACCGTACCCCGGGAAGTACGTAGGCGCGTAAGCGCTGCTAAACAAGAACGGAGCTGACACACCACTCGCATTGCCGATGGTGATTTGCATGCCGCTTGCGAAAGCGCGCTTCCCGTACCGCGGGTTGTTCAGCGCGATCCAGGAGAAGGCGAGCCCGGTTGACGTCCACAGCCCGAAGGCAACAACGAAGCATCCCGCGAAACTGACGCCAACACCTTGGTTGATGATTAACAGGATGTATCCGACCATGCTAACGAGGTAGCCTCCGATGATGAAGATGCCGCGCTGCTGGATGCGATCGCTGTACCACGCGCAGAAGAGGTAGACGCCTGCGCCAGAAACATACACGGGCACTGTGAGCGCCTGGACGACCTGCCGCGACCAGCCTCCACCGATGCCGTCGATGATGGTGGGCAGGAAGACACTAAAACTGTACAGCATAGTCAAGCCGGTGAACTGCCCAATGGCAAAAGCGTACGTCTTCCAGTCCTTTGCGCCGGCAATGACGTCCTCTCTCCGCAGGAACTGCGCATTCTTCGTCTGACCCACCTCCGCCTCGCGCGACCGCACCAGATTTGCCCGATCTTCCTCGGTGAGGAATTTGGCCGTCTCGGGGCTGTTGGGTAGCACGAAGAGGACCACGACGGCGGTCAGCACCGTCGGCACGCCGTTGATCATGATGATCCATCGCCAGCCTGACCATCCCCTGGCGCCGTCCAGTTCTCCAATCGCATACGCGACGAGGCCCCCGACTGCGCCGGCAATCGCAGAGGTCCCGTAGAACCAGGCGTTGCGCAACGACAAGCTTTTCTTGTTGTAGAACATCGAGAGGTAGAGGATGACGCCGGGGAACAGACCGGCTTCGAAGGCTCCGAGGAGAAGGCGGCAAGCGATGAGGCCTGCGAAGTTCTCGACGAAGGAGGAAAAGGTGGCTACCATGCCCCACGCGAAGAGAAGGCCGCCGAGGTATCTGGCTGGAGTCTCTTGATGATCAAGTTCGACGGAGTCTCGAAGAGCTGGGGGGGGGGGGGGGGTTAGTGAATGCGATACGAAGGGGTAGGTAGGCTTTGACGCACACAGTACGTGACGAAGAGAATGCCGACTGCGATCTGATACTGGCTGCCGGCGAGACCGAGATCCTCCTCCAGACCGTATAGACGAGCATTTCCGATGTTGACTAGTCATGTCAGCGTGTCCCTTGGCCAGAAATGAGCGACCGTACCCCGATCCATGAAGTTCATCAAGTAGACCCAGCATAGCATGGGAATGATCCGCAAATCGAGTTTCCTGAGGAGTCTCCGTTCCATCGCCACATCGACTTGCGGTATCGCTTCAGCATTTTCAAGTTCCACTTTCTCATATTGCTGAGGCGGTGTGGCAGTAGGATTTCCCGCCTTGGTGTCGCTCGACTTTCTGCTGTCGGAAGACATGGCGCTGGGGTCAGAGCGGGATGAATAAGGGTATTGGACCAAGATTCGATTTGATGCAGCCGATTTTTTGGAAAAGTTCGTATGCAGATAGGTCGATTGTCTTGAGCCTTATATACGTCAAGGGAACGCGCTATGTACCCCGTGGGGTATGCCAAACATGCCATGGCCTGCGAAGTCTTGGAACTATTTCATGGGCATCGCTCGAGCGGAAGGCTTAACCCAAGCCTTGGGATTATGTACGGTAACATGGATACTATCAGCTTGCCCATACCTTACTGCGCTCAGCAAAGAGTTAGCAACAGCTCCGATGGCTCACTTGCCTGTAGAGCGCAGCCTCGGGCAACCGTCGAAGCTACTATTCACATCTTACTACGTTGATCGTATGACCATGACCACCTGCGTTCAAGAATCGATTGGCAGCTTTGGATAGTTCGCATCTGCACAGTAGATGTTGAGAGGACGCAGTTCTTGCTTAGTATTGATGAAAAGCATCTTCTTTCCCAGATCGATGGCTTGGAAGTACCCAGTCCCTTGGTCTGGGTCAAGGCGTTGTGCACGTGCATGCAAGGGCAATCTTCCTATGCAGTCATAGGTCGCCGTCAACGCTATAGGTGCCGTTATAGGTTCAGTCTTGGGTATCGCAGAATCCAAGCAGAGGGGTTGTTGGGTATTGCAATGATAGCTACAATTCGACAAGCACTGCCGGTACCCTTGCTCAAGGGGATAGTGGTGATTGGTGCTAGAGGATCGGGGGGTCCGCTTGGGTCTTGGACGGATACTGGTGATTTTGGTACTCCAGCTGTTGTCCAAGATGCCATGGCCTTAGCTTACGTAGGGGTGGCTTTTTAGCGCGCTGTGGCTGTGCCGGGCTACCGGGATGTCTGATGTTCACGCCGAGGCGTCCTTCGCCAATATTATTGTCAGCCTCTCCCTATCCCGACCCCATGTTGAGAACACTTCTTTTGGAGAGCTGCAGCGATGGTGTTTCAAGCTGTCTCGCTGCTAGCCGCGTCATAGTCTGCGTCCCATGAGTTCTCTCTGTGGGCGGCTGGGCAACGACTCTTATAAGATTTGATTAGCCGCTCAAGGTTCCGATACGGTTTTGCCATCGTCAAACAAGTCCTCGACCCCGGTCGATGCAATCGTAGGGGGTGCCATCGGCGGCGTTGCGGCGTTAACTCTCAGGCGCACTGAACATAACCTCTTCCGACGAAGGCGCCGCAGTTCTCGGAGGAATGAGACTGTGTATGTCGAGCGCAAGTTCGTGGCAATGCACCAAACGGACGAATATCATGCAGTCCACGGAGCTGACACACGAAGCCAAAAGACTAAGATTGGGGAACTATCGGCGAGGCAAGTTCCAGTGCAATTTTCAAGTTCGTAGCCTAGGAGCCTGCCCACTGCCAGTCAGGTCAACAGAACAAATATGTGCTGTGGCTACCATTGAATATTGATTGAGGTAACTATGGTGGTTCCATCTAGAAATTGTAGCCACGATCAGAGGGTAAAGACATCTACAGAATCAAAATCGCCTGCTCCATAGCTTAACCGCCAAATCCTTCTGCATTTACAAATCATCCTCAAGAGGGCTGATACCCTGCGCAGTTCCAAGCCTCGTCTCGAACCAGAAACGAAGCCTCTCAACGTTGGCCCTGTCTAGCATGAAAGGAAGGAAGCTAGTCACATTGGTGTTCTTCTCTTCGAAGATATTTGGGAAATTCGCTGGAGCATCGGTACGCACGGTCCACTTAGGCGTAGCGAACTGGAATTCATCACTGAGGATGTAGTTGTGGAGCAGTTTCGCACCCTCGGGATGAGGAGCATCTTTCAGGATTGCTGCAGTCTGGGGCCAGGTGACAAATGGCGCATCCGTCGGTCGGGAAGTGTTTACGTTAGTGCTACGGCCACCGGTGCCGAAGGCGGCGATGTATGAGGTATTGGCCAAGGCGAGCTGGTTCCCGGGCGTGGCGCTTCCCCGTACCCATTTCGGGTTCTGCGCAATCAGGGCATCGAACCATTTGACACCGAGCTTCTTGATACTGAGTGACTGTTAGTGACCATGACCAGTTGCAGAATGTAATGACAGGGCTGAAACACTTACACAAGATCGAAAGCGTAGAGAACGGCGTCGTCATCGTTGGGATAAGTGAGGATGAGCTTGTCTTTCAACTCCGGTAAGAGCGCATCGGAAAAGTCGGCGAGGCTACTATTGTATTTGGCTGGGTTCCAGGAAGTACTCCAGCCAAATATGGAGTATCCGTAGTATGCGCCTTCAGGATCCTTGAACTCTGGGGCGACGTTTGCGAACTCGCTGGGCTTATAATTGAGAAGGGCACCCTCCTTCTTCCAGCGAGGGTAGTCGTGTAGCGTCTGCAGAATGATACTGTCAACGTATACGTTCTTGTTGGCGATCTGGTCATCGAGGTTGGAGTCGTGGTATTTTGATAGGTCGACAGTCACGTTGAGGGTGATTCCGGGGAAGCGCGCCTCGAAAGCCTTCTTCAATCCGGTTTGCTGGGTCTTCTCATCACCTCCATGCCAGAGGGTAACGACGCCTCCTTCCTTCAGAGCAGCCTGGTAAATCTCATCAAGAGTGCGGTTCTCGGAACTGCTGCCAAGCGTGGTAGTTACAAGAGTCGAAAGGGCGAGTACGATTGGCGAACGCATCTTAGATAGACGAACAGTTGTTCCGGGTGCGAGAGGAAACGAAATAATCACAGCAATTGAAGTTGGGGCTTCTTTCCATTTTATAAGGGTTGTAACCAAACTTCAGTCGATTCGTGGATCCAAGAAAATACATGAGCACCCTGGGCCTCAGCTGGGCGGTATTACACGGAACTCTTCCGCGCTATCCAAAGGTCCGGATGACGTACAGGGATGTTCAGGGTTTCCTGACAAATGTGTACCACATGCATGCAAACGGCTGCGCTCGACCCTCCATAATGTAGGTGCGTTTCCAGGAATCGGTCCGACCCGCACCCATTCCAGCTAGTTTCGCTGCTGCGCCCGTAAAAATCATTTCGGGGGGATGTCGGTGCAATACTTGACCAAGTTTATGATGATCACTTGCATGATGCATTACAACTTTTTGAACCTCATCGCGTGCTTTTGCACTACCACCTGCCTCTTACTGCGGCCCTTCTGCGATGTGGTCATTCAACTTCAATGAAAATAATCGGTCCTATAACTCGGACCATCAGGGTGACGACGACGACGGGCTGTTGATATTTTGATTGCCGCTAAGCCAGTGTTTCATGGTAAGAGCTTAATTAAACGGGAATCCTTGGACTAAGGAGTGTAGATCTTGTCACCTGACACCGACCTTTGATGGAACAGAAGGTCTGGTGACTTGTGGCAGCAGAAAGAGGTTGGCCATTCAACACGATATCTGCTAATCATCTGTCGGTCATGCACACTGCTTTTCACATGATTCTCCAATCATTCGACCTCTCCCATGCAAAGGCCGCCTCGTAAACCACCATCTCCTCCCACCACTTGCCTATGATCTGCATACTGACCGGCAACTTGACGTTGTCCTTCACACCTGGTCCTTCCACCACTGGTAACATTCCAATGGGCATGGCCAGCACTGGATGACCGCTTTGGTTGAATGGTGCTGTGTTGGACGTCAATCCGACTTGCTTTTTGATTTGCTCAAGAGGTGCAGCGTCAGGCGCTGTATGGCTGGAGGCAACATAGGGCAGCGTTGGCGTTAGAAGAAGATCGTATGAATCGAGCGCTGTATCGTATGCGTCTCGTAACTGACGAGAAAGATTCGTGGCTTTAGCGAGCAGCAACGGAAAGTTTTGCACCGCGTACAGACCATTCAAATATATGTTCTTCGTCGAGACGTAGGCTTGATCCCAATTCTCCTGCGCCATTGGATGGAGAAGAGCGTTAAGGCTGAGCATCTGGTGACCTCTTCGGCCAAACGAGCCTGAGGTCTTTACAAGGAAGCCTCCAACTTTGCTTATGCCTGTCCATATCGCTGCTCCCTTGGCATGGATCGGTATTGACACTTCCTCTACGGTAGCGCCAAGCTCTTCGAATTTGGACACAGCAGCCTTGAAAGTTTCGATGACGCGAGGGTCTGTTGCTGGCGTGGAGAGTGATTCAGTAATGATTGCAAACTTCTTTCCTGAAAGCGGCTTGTCGCCCGACAGCGTCTGCACTGAACTGTAAGCTGGCACTTTGGACGGATCAGGCGCGGCGAAAGATCGGTCATCGATGTTGTCGCTACCGGCAATGGCTTCGAGAAATACAGCGTTGTCCAATACTGTCCGAGTCATGGGGCCTAGATGATCGTTTGTTGGCTCATTGCTTCCGCTACCGGTATATGGTACAAGCCCAAAAGTAGGTTTCATGCCGACGATACCACAGTTGGCTGCCGGAACCCGAATGCTTCCCCCTTGGTCTGCACCAATCGCACCCCAGACCTCACCTAAGGCGACAAGTACACCTGAGCCACTCGAGCTACCACCAGAACTGTACCCCTTCGCAAAAGGGCTTTCTACCACACCGGTACCGGATGAGTGACTTGTGGCTGAGTGGCACATGTTTTCGCACACGGCCTTGCCTGAGATCTCGCCTCCCGCTTCAAGAATCCGTGTAACGACTGTTGCGTCGCAATCTGGCACGTATCCCTTGATGAAGTTTGTACCAAGTAGCATAGGAACGTCTTTGACCGCAACGTTGTCTTTGAGGGCGAAAGTCTTGCCCTGAAGTTTCCCGCTCTTTGCTTGCCTGTCCGCAATTCGACATCTCCATGCCCAAGCACCGTGGGGATTCTCAGACTTTTTTGGGAAATGCACGTTCTCCCTCGGAAAGCGTTCTTGATCCACTGGTGGAACATAGTCTAGGTATCACTCTCAGTAGAGCTCGATCGATATCGAAACAAGAGCTATCTTACCGTCCATCGCCATCAGTTGCTCGCTAGCATCGTGGAAGACGGCTAACAGGCGAGTGTAAGCTTCCTTCTCCGAAGCCTCTATGCTGACTCCGAGCTGCGAACATAATCTATCCACGGTCTCGGATGTGACCGGATTCCCTTGAGCAGCTTCTAGAGAGAAAACCGACATATTCGTTAGTAGAACAGAAGACTGCGATTTACCTTGGATGTTGGACCAAAACGTGGCAGTCCCGCGATGCACTATTGTACCTATATAAGCATCGTTTGTCGCGCCGAACTGCCGCCTTTGCGCGCATCTCGATAGCCGCTCTTCTCCGGAGGCAGCCCCGACATTTTGGTCGCTATCATGTCGTTGTCTTGCGCTTTTCGGCGGCCTTTGGATAGTCTTTGTCGACAACCCTTTTCGGAGGCCTTTTTCGGAGGTCCGACGGAGCGATAGGCGATAAGGAGTGGTGCCAGGATGTAGGTGGGGCTGTCGGATGTAGACTTCCACTGCCCGACAACCCGATAAGGCATCTCCCAATCGTGCTTGGCCATTGTACTCTATTACAGAAGACGATAGGCAAGGTTTCTGTGGAGTGAGCGATGAAGTTGGAGACCTTGATGCCAAATTTAAGCGTATAAGACGCACCCAAAGAAGCCCTATCGCGTTTTCAACGTCCAGCCATAATTGTGCCTCTAGCCAACCTAGGCAATTCAAACCTTCAGGAAGAGGTCACTACCACCATGGTCCATGTTGAAGAGTCTCTGCAGTTGCCCCGTGACTTCGAAGGTACGATCTACACTGAAACTAGGTCGGGCCAACTTGGCTAACGGTGCATCAGGATTTGGAGAGCATGGTCACGATGCACAATGGCCCAATGGAGCGCGTATCGCCGTATCCTTTGTCCTCAACTATGAAGAGGGTGGAGAGCGGAATCCTCTTGATGGGGACAAGACTAGCGAGGAGTATCTCTGGGAGAAGGGACCTTCGGGTGGCGGTCGAGAATACCGGCACTTGAATGGCGAACAGGATTTTGAATACGGTAGCCGCTGTGGTGCGTGGCGCATACACCGTCTGATGAAGGAGTTTGGATGGAACATGACTCTCTGGGCGATCGCCGTAGCAATGGAAAGGAATCCGACCTTTGCAAAGGCATGCGTAAGAGACGGCCATGAGATAGGCGCACACGGGTACAGATGGCTTGATATCTGGGATTATTCTTTGGAAGATGACAAAGCATACATCAAGAAGACTTGCAAAGCATTGGAGGCAGCAACGGGTAAGGCCGGTTCTCAACTTGGAAAAAATCATATGCTAACGTGGGTGAACTCAGGTGAATTTCCAGGTAATCCCGGGACCCCTTCAAAATTAAGTACATATGCTAAGTAACCAAAAGTTGGTGCCTACTTCGGCCGCGGGACACCGAATACGGCCAACTTGTTGCCCATCATGTGGAAAGAGATGGGCCATAAGATGCTTTACACTTCAGAGGTGTATAACGAAGATTCACCATATTGGATAGACCTTCCATGGGAAAAAGAGTTGCCTGACGAAGAGAAAGAAGGCTTGCTCATGGTTCCTTATAACTATGACTGTAAGCAACAGACCTCTGCAAAATTTGTTGGTGAAGTCGCTAACAGCGCGAAGGCAACGATGGAAAGTTTCACATGCTACCGGGGTTCGTCAGCAGTGCCGGAAATACTTATGAACAGTATCTGAAAGACACATTCGATTGTCTTTACCGGGAAGGGGGCAAGATGATGACGATACCTCTTCATTCTCGAATTGCTGGCAAGCCTGGACGATCAGAAAGTCTCCGGAAATTCATGCAGTATATCTCAGAGAAGGAAGGGGTTTGGGTGGCGACACGAAGAGACATTGCGAAGCACTACCACTCGACTTTTCCCTACCGTCCAGGGTCAAAGACTGGAGGGGAGTAGGCGACGCAATGGGCAGCATCTTGGATGGCAGCACTCACACATTCCTGCTACTCTCTATCATTGTCCTTGAGTGATATCCAAACAGTTATTGCCAACATTTTCATATCTTTGCCCAAGTTTGACACATCTCCTCTGTGGATGGCCTCATTGTAACTTGACCTTGGACGCATGAGCTAAATTAGTAAGATTGCGGCCGCCAGGAATACGTATTGCCTGTCCGTGAGCTGTCGTTGCCGACTAATATCCCGGACCGTTGCCAGAACACACAATACAAGATTGTAAATGTGGCTTTGTTCTAGCGCGATAAGCTAGCGTGGCGTAGCCCCTCGTCGTTAGGATGTAGATCCCTGCAGGTCCTTATCGTGGATGAACATGTGGGAATCTGTAGCCTACCTAGGTGTGCGATTGTTCTTCGTAACCTGATATAATATGCAGTGCAGCTGTTACATTCTCCCCTGCGTTCCTACCATCATTCAAAGCATCGACCTATAATAAAGTACCACCAGTGATGAACAACCCTAACTCATGCGCTTCCCACTCACCAGGCCTGGACGAAGGCAATCCACGAAAACGTCAGCGAACGGCTTGCGACAGGTGCAAGACAAGGAAACAACGGGTGGGAGATCCACAAAGTCCCCGCTATGGAGCTCATTGTCTGATTGTCAGAACTAGTGCGATAATGAATATCCACAATGCTCAAATTGCGCCAAATCGGGTGCAACTTGTAGTAGGCCACTACAACCGGAGATACAACGAAGCTCGTACACCCGTGCACTCGAAGACCAGGTTGCGTTTTT
This sequence comes from Karstenula rhodostoma CBS 690.94, assembly GCA_010093485.1. NCBI lineage: Eukaryota > Fungi > Ascomycota > Dothideomycetes > Pleosporales > Didymosphaeriaceae > Karstenula > Karstenula rhodostoma. The sequence goes on from MU001502.1 coordinate 427,372, forward strand.
GGAGACACGTCTTATAACGATAGAACGTCAACAACATCACGGAAGGAGAGACTATGACCAAGAATTGGGAACAAGCCACTCGTCTCCTTCCGACTATCGTTTGATAACCGGACGTGGTCAACAGACCTCGGAAGTTGAGACCCCAATACCACGAACACCTAAAGTCCAGCACAATGTGGCTGATATCGTCGGAATACTCTCGCTGGGCAGCGGCAACACTGAAGCTTCCTCATATGTTGGTACCTCTTCAGGCTATGCTCTAGCAACAGACCTCGGACGTATGGTACAAACCACAGCCTGGAATAAAGCACTTTGGGTACGTGCTGTTACCAGTGACGAAGAGGAAGCGCGTTTCACCAGTGGAAGCTCTACGAGAAGGATAACCTTGCAGGAACTCCAAACAAACCGAGCGGAACCGCCTTCGGAGGTCCTGGGCGCAAAGCTAATCAAGGCATATCTGGGTCGAATACACCCGCGATTCCCCTTCCTTTTCCGCTCAGACGTATGGGAAGCTCATCGATGCCGCTATACGCTTGGGAGACCAGCCACACGAGATATCGACGAAACTACACCGAAATACTCCTCGGCGGCATATGAAGCGGATGGGTTTGCGTTGTTTGTGTTGTACATGGTCTATGCAATCGGCGCTTTGAATCTCCGCCTCACCGAGGATTACAGAGACACTTCGCCAGAGCAATTCTACGTCTTCGCAATGCAGCATGTAGTAAGCGTTCGGGAAGCCTCATCGATCCATAACTTAGAAGCGACGGTCCTGCTCATCTTGTATCATTTGAGGTCCGAGTCCCGCAACGGCCTGTGGCATCTGACTGGCCTTGCGATGCGAACCGTGACGGACATTGGTTTGCACCGTGCAGCGTCAACCCACGGCCTACCTACGTTCGAAACACAGATGAGGCGTCGGCTATTCTGGTCTATCTATTCCCTCGAGAGCATTCTAGCTGGAACTCTAGGCCGTCCAGTTAGCTTATCAGATTCTGACATTGACCAACCGCTTCCTGCCAGCGTCGACGATGACGACCGCTTGGAAAATGTTCCCCCCGAAACGCTTTTGACAAACGAGATCCCGGAGCAGCAAGCTCTTCCGCCTACCACATTAAGCCAGTTCATCCTCCTCGCACAGCTACACATATTCGAAGCACGCATTCAGCGCAAACTCTACCGCGTTGACAAATCAATAATCGCGCTACTGCCAAAGATGCATCGTCTTATGAACGACTTGGAGTCCTGGCGGAACAATGTGCTGCCTACATTACAGGCCTGCGAGCATGATCGCGTATTGTTGCACTACTATCGCAACGTCCGTCTGCTTCTGCAGCCCTTTCTCTCAATACTCGATCCCAGCAGTGAGCCTTTCCGCAAAGCTGCGGTCGCTGCTGGTCAGATATGCCAAATCCACAAGCGTTTCCATCAAGCACCCGAGTACGGACACAGTTTTGTTGCTGTGCATACAGCATTCGTCTCTGGTATCACCTTACTATATGTGCTCTGGCGCGGAAAAGAAAGACTCTGGTCGATCGGCATAAGCAACGATATCCGTGCTGCCAGCTGCGTGCTATCAATCATGGGCGAGCGCGCACCGTGGATTCGACGTTTCAGAGACACATTTGATGTGTTGGTGGAAGCTACTATGGCTGCTTTACAAGGAGCTTCTGAGCACGCTGAGAGCGACATGGGAGGCGGCTACCCTGCGGCTCAATCGCAAGCAGATTTCTCGTTGTTCGATCATTTAGATCTTGCGGACCCTGGTGCTCTTGATATGGCTAGAGAGCTTACTGGATGGATCACGTAGCTTTGCTTAGTTGCTTGGCCTATGCTACTGGCTATGGGAGGACTGTATCAATCATCGTAAGATCGATTTGAGTCTTCAAGTGCCTCCAAGCCGTCATATCAAGACGCACTAGCAGCCTACTGGAACGTAGTAATGTCATGTCAAATAGATTCCCAAGTGTGCTGACTACCATAGTTTTATGTAGACTATTCCCGTATATATCAGACCTTATCTTCTTTTCCGTGGGCCGAGTAATACTGAGTGCTGCCCGACTCTACCTCCTCTCCCTCAACCACCCCTGTAATCGTTGCAACGCTCTCGTGATCAAAAAATCCCTCATTAGCAGCCATCTCCTCAAAACGAAGCTCTCTCACCTCGCCCTCGGGAAGAGTGGGCGGTGGCCAGATCAAGCATAGCACATAGTAAACCAGTCCACCCATAGAAAATGACAAGACAAAGCCTAGCTTGTACATGTTCTTGCTGGCAGTTGCAACTGAGTCTGGATCTAGCGAGCCTGCGACTCCATGCACGGTGAAAGCAACACCAGCCACCCACGCCGCGAGCATACGCAGATTCCACCCTTTGTAATATGTGTACGGGGCTTTCGGTGAATCGACGTATAGAGAAGGCACATGGAAGTTTCCTCGTCTCACAGACCAATAATCAACGATCATGCAGGCACAAATCGGCATGAGGAAGACGGTGTACGAGCCCAAGAAGGTGAGGAAAGAGGCCGCGTTTGCGATAATCTTCCACGGAACGAGCAGCGGCGCTAGTACTGCGCAGAGAATCTGCCCTCGCACGATAGTGAGCCATCGAGGGAACAGTCCCGTAAGGTCAGCCCCAACAGGGAGTGAATTGCTTCCCGCGTTCGTGATTAAGATGGCTAGCATCATGCCGAACGATGCGAACACCATTCCAGCTCGGGCTCCATGGCTCCAGTACTTGTCGAGGATGGCGTCGTACAGATCCCAGACATTCCAGTAGCTTTCTCCGAGGACATTTGTGGCCGCAGATGTGGTTGCTGTTCCAAGGAACATGACTAAGACTTTGCTGATCAAGATCCCAAACCCCTGACTCCAGGTGACGTCTTTATAAGAGTGGCCGTACCGAGCAATGTCGGGTTGGTTAATTAGGACGGGGGCCAATGCCCCCATGACGGCATTTACGGCCTGGATCATAGGCCAAACAAGAGCGGAACCGGATAGACGAGCTTGTTTGGTCGTGTAATCGAAGTTTCCTAGTGTCCCTCCATTCGCGCTGATTGCCCATCCGAGCACACCAAAGAGAGCAATGGTCGTGTAAACGGCTTTGACGACGAATAGATGGCGAAGCACTTTTGGGTGGATAAACATAACAGGCATTTGCACCTGCAGAATAAGCGGAACGTCTATATGATGAACGGTTTGCACTTACCATCCAAAAGAGAAAGAAACTGAGCAAGTCTCGAGAAGTGATACCGGCACTTGCTGGAAGATGGTTCGGGATATTGTTGTAGCCATTGCCGAAGATTCCGCGCATAAAGACCGAAGTAATACGTCCGCCGTAGTAGGTTTGCGTGGCAAAGTATATGATGGCGACTATAGCGCGTACCAGAATATAAAGACTGGCACCACGGACGCCTGCCGCTGCACGAACGTATACGGGAAATCCGATGAAGTACTTGATGGCACCACGACTGTTGAGAACCACTAAGACAGTCAAGATGGCGCTCCCGATGACTGCGGCAATCATGCCATGCCACCACGCGAGGCCAATAGAGATCAACGTGGCACCAAGGTTGTAACTACTCGGGCTGAAAGTCATGGTGAGATAGTACGCAAAGTAATGCTGCCATCTCCATTTTCTGTCCTCTGGTCTGGATTAGTTGATGTTTGAAAGCGATGACGCAGCCGCGATACACTCACCTGGAGGGCTTGGAAGTAAGTCCTCGTTATATCGCAAAGCCCCTTCTGCTCTTACGATGTTTTGTTCATTGTGAAGCACTTTGGGAGAGCCTACAGCGTTCCGAGCCTTTCGCAGGAATCCTGGCATCGTATCGACGCGGTGTGTCGCTCAGATCGCGTTGGAGATGTCCAATGAAGGTCGTCCCAAGACCAGAGCGACATATATGCGCAACGACAAGCATCTTGATAACATATTTGGGCATGGCGTTTTCCATAGTATCTTGTGTAGATGAGATAGAGATGATTGTCGTAGGGCTTATCAGGTCTTAGCGTCGGAGCTCCGAAAGACCCACCTCCTTCGCACAAGGATGTAGCGATAGCGCTTGCCGTCCCCAGACATTTCTCCACGACTTGCGCTCTTATCCGTGCATTGGACCTCCGACTATGCCAGCGATGTCGCTTTGTGTTGGGGCAGTCTCGGAGGCTCTCCGACGCAGCCGCGGGGAAGTACGAAGAGTCCGAAAGTGCTAGGGACCAGTGGGGCAGACTAGCCGATCACCGGAAAACTTGCGGCAACAGACAGCATGCCTGCTCTCAGCTTAATACAGGGCACTGTTTCTGGTGGTTGTACACAAGACATCACGTTTTCTTTGCCCTGGTGCCATTCCTCCGGTTATGAAAGATCGACAAAAGGCTGCCGAAGCGGCTGTTTTTGACCAAACCGACCTACTCCCGAAGAAAGAACTTTTGGTCGTCTTTAGCGCCTTAGCAGTATCGCTGTTTATCTGTTTCGTCGACCAAAATGGAATCGGTGTGGCGCTCCCTACGATAGGTCGAGAGCTTCATGCTGAAGCCACGGTTAGTTGGGCCGGCACAAGTGCGTTGATTGCGAACACCGTCTTTCAGGTGTTGTACGGTCGCATGTCAGACCTGTTCGGTGAGTTTTGTCAATTACGAATGGATTCACCATGTCTAACATGAGATTTTTAGGGAGGAAAGCTGTATTTATGTCGGCTTTGGCACTCTTGACTATTAGTGACTTGCTTTGCGGACTATCTCAAAATGCCACAATGCTTTATGTATTTCGGGGGCTGGCTGGTGTTGCAAACGGCGGTATCACGTCACTCGCAATGATGATCGTCTCTGACATCGTAACGTTGAAAGAGCGAGGAAAATACCAGGGTATTCTAGGGGCCTGCGTCGGGCTCGGAAACATGGTGGGACCATTCGCCGCCGCAACATTTGTACAGCATTCTACATGGCGAGGCCTTTTCTGGGTAATCAGCCCTCTTGCAGCCATCTGCTGCGCTGTTTGCTATTTTACGCTGCCTGTGCCGAAAGCCACGTCAAAGCCAGACTATCGGGCTCTCTGCAAGAAGATCGACTACTGGGGCATCTTAGCTGGATCTGCAGCAATCATCTTGATACTTATTCCAGTATCTGGAGGTGGGAGCTATTTCCCCTGGAATTCGGCAATGGTCGTTTCGATGCTGGTCGTCGGAGGCTGTTGCATGCTGGCCTTTCTCTTTGTAGAGTACCGGGTCGCGTTGCTCCCGATGATGCCCTGTGAGTTAAACCGTCGCTGCGACGGCGAATTGAACTAACACCCCCAGTGTCGCTTTTCGCTTCCGCACCGATCTGCGTTATGCTCTTGCAGAACTTCCTTTTCGGTGTAGTGTACTATTCACAGCTTTACTACCTCCCCTTGTTCTTCCAAAACGCGCGTGGCATGCCACCGCTTCTTTCCGCCGCTCTGGTATTGCCAATCCCTTGCGCGCAGATGACGGCCTCTATCCTCTCAGGCCAATACATCTCTCGCCGAGAACGCTACGGGGAGGTCATTTGGTCCGGCTTCTTTCTCTGGACCCTTGGCATCGGCCTGACTTGCATGTTCGACCTCAACACATCTATCGCGGCTATCGTTGTCATCCTAGTGCTTCAAGGTGTAGGCGTTGGTTTTGTTTTCCAACCCACGCTCGTCGCTTTGCAGGCGCACTGCACGAAGGCCCAACGCGCAGTCGTCATCTCAAACCGCAACTTTCTACGCAGTCTCGGAGGTGCAGTGGGTCTCGCTATATCTGCTGCAGTACTGCAAAACTCGCTCAAAAAAGCTTTGCCGCCGGATTTTGCATCGCTCGCGCTCTCCACGTACTCTACGCCGGATTTTGAAGCACTCAGGGCGTCGCCTACTCAGACGCACGAGATCTTACATGCTTATGCGCACGCAAGTAGGTCGGTCTTTATCATGAACGTGCCTTTCATCGGACTCTGTCTGCTTGGATGCCTGTTGATCAAGGATCGAGGGTTGCAGCGACCGGATGAAATACAGGAGCCCGGCGCGTCGGATGATCGTTCAGAAGACAGACAGACGAATCAAACTCGAGAAGAAAAGGGCGTGGTTACCGGTGGAGTTACATAAGCAACATCAGATCCTGGAACTACGATTAGATAGAGTATCAACTTCAGATCGTCAGTACTCATTCGGTGTGCATGTGCATGTTTGTTATCTTTGTGTGTCAGAGAGTCCTCATGAACAGACGATAAGCGTAATGTAGGATGTCAGTCGTTCCCAACGTTTAGGCAGCAACAAGCCTTAGTCAGCATGTTTCTATATCAAGTATCCATCCTCCCTGCAATCATCCATATTCCAAACATTGCACTTACCTTACATCAAACAAATGAACTTATAAAGATCCATCGTTGAGCAAAAGACGAGTATTCCGAAGCAATGCCTTCTCCAATTGAAACCTGTCCACCGGAGATCATTGAGCATGTGGTGCAACACCTCTCTCTGCCAGAAATTCAAAACTTGCGGCTTGGGAGCCGCCAGCTAGCTGCTCTAGCTACGCAAGACACATTCAAATCCCATTTTGTGAACAAAAATGTGCGCATCACAGAAGCCGACCTGAATGCTTTTGTCGAATCGTCGACACAAGGCGGGCTTGGCCGCCTGCTCGAGAACCTCACCTTGACCGGAGTAGCCATCGACTTAACCCGACTGCAGAAGGCTTTTGAAGAGGGAGCACTATGGGTGACGTGGTCAAATCGTCCAATATCCGCGTTGACCCAGCACAAATTTACCCCGGAAGAGCTTGCCAAAGCCGAAGACGATTACTTTCAACTGCAAAGACGTTTAGACAACTTCGTCCTTCTCCAGGAGACTGGAGTGATCTCGAACCTGCTCACACAAGCTTTCTGGAATATAGCTGTGCATGGAAAGTTGCGGAGGCTTCGATCTCTCACGCTCGATGTGGCTGTGCTTCGGGACGACGCTGCGACGGAGACGCGTCCGCTTAATGGCGGCGATTGGAGGATCATATGGGTCAGTATCCCATAAACGATAATATTGTGAGACGGAAATTGCAAAAGGATGTGTCGATCTTGGGTATGTGTTTGTTTTGGGGCTGATTTCTTGATAGAAAACTGCCAGCGATTGCTTTGAAATAGCGATGACCTCGCTAGCAGGCAGCAAACTTCATATCGATAAACTAGACGTATTCGAATCTACAACTAGGTGTAGTCTTGGGATAGACAAACTCATGCACATCGAAACACACTCAAGCGACTTAACCGAGTCTTTCCAAGACCTGAGGTCCTTTTCTCTGAGTGTCTCGGATCGGCTTCTCAGTGAATACGAACTTGAGGGAACGAGAGAAGAGTTGCAAGCCTTGCGAATGCAGCAGACCAACTTCGAAGTACTAGGAAGACTGACACGTCTATCTCCGAGGCTCGAGTCGCTACGTCTCCATTGGTACAATACCTTCCAGCAACGAGTATTGGAAGGGAACATGGAGGGCGTCTATACTTCTAACGGCTAGAATTTTAGGACGTTTGCAGAAACCGCCTACCTGCCATGCTTGAAGACGCTTGCTCTCCGAGGTATCTTTGTCACTGAGCAGACGCTGCTGTCCGTTCTCCGCGGCGCACCGATCCAGGACTTCTCCATGGAAGAGGTACATATGCGCGGTGGGACATTTCGCTTAGTTTTCGACTACTGTATCAGTAGCGAAGCGGGCATGCAGAGACTGTTCTTTGACGATCTTTTCGAAGGCACCCTCGTCATTTTTGAGGGCGAGGGCGAGGGTGAGTTGGAGTTTCGTTATTCGCGTACTGTAGGCGGTCGCCAAACACTGGAACGCACGGGTGGAGACATCAGGAAGCCAATCCGGTATGGGTTTCTTGGTGGTCGCTCATTGGGTTTTCCGCAGGCGTATTTGTGGAACGAAAAGAGGCAACGCGACTATGGCCCATTTTGACGTGTGTGCAGATACCATTGGCTGCGCCTCAGACCGTACACAGCTTGCTAATTCTGGAAATTTGGACTTGGTGTTGTGCTCCTCTACCACCCCCACCCTGTTGCTCTGCCTGCCCGCTATATCATGCTACAGCCCCAGCAACATTCAAACTCATACTCGTGCTCTAGGGATGGCAGATGATATTGCCAGTCGCCCCAGATCCCTCAGTGCACCTGCACCTATCGCTACCCGTGCAGCGCCTCTCAACCGCCCACTTGCCATTGACGTAATGAAGCTGAACTTCTCATCCGCACCGCCTTACAACCCTCCCCTCTGGTCCGCGTCTCAGTGTTGTACCTACAATGGCAGCCGTATTGTCCCTGCCGCAGGCGTGCGGGGTGGCATCGGCGCCCCGGCAGCTGGCCAGCTGTTCTCGTGGCTTTGACAGCCGCGCTCGCACCCGCGTAGCGTAGCCAGAGAACTGCAAATCCCTGAATGCTGTTCCAAGGCGCGCTGTTCACGAGACACGCTCACTTTCGTTTTCTGCCGTCGCACTGGATGGAATGTTTTCCCCGCGGATAGGCTTCCCCGGTGCGTGCTGTTCTGCGTCCCTTTGAACGTGCTCTTGTCGCCGTCCGTAGCGCCTGCTCGGGAAAGGCCTGGTGTTCGCCGCGGCGTGTCGATTCTGTAAGGCGTATCCTAGAGTAACTCAACATACGATCCGTACCCAGCTTGCCGCCCATGCAGCCCAGGTTCGTGCCTTCAGACGCGCTCGCGCTGCTGTCCACGGAGCTAGCCCGAACCCGTAGCAAGGCCTGATATTAGCCGCTGATTGTGCAGTTTTCCGGGTACTTCCTGGGGTAACTTCATGTCCAGCCTGCCGCGCAAGCAGCGCGCTCGCGTCGGTGTCCATGTAGCTCGCCTGAACCTGTAACAAGGCCTGATATACGCCGCCGACTGTTCGATTATCCTGGAGAAATTCTAGAGTAACTTTGCGTACGATACGTGTCCGGTTTGCCGCTGGAATAGCCCATCTTCGCACATCTCAGGCTGCCCTCGCCCCGCCATCTGCTGGTCACCCACCCGGCTGCGTGTGGCAGAATGCTTATTTTCATACGCTAAGCCCTTCCAGGCCGTCGAGGCACCGACTGTCCGTGCGTTCACGTGACGCGCTAGCTGCTACCTAGCGGCTCAGCGGAAAAATCTATATAACGCGCGCCGCCTCTGTTCCTCCTTTTTCTTCTTTAGCTCTCTTTGCCTTTTGGCTTAGATCAAGTGTAGTAGTGAGTTTTCTCCCGCTTCCAGCCTAGTGTTGACCTCTCGCTGACCAACCACCCCACTACAGTCTGTTCTTTTTAGTTTAATCACTAAAAGTGAGTTCTCTACTACCTTTATATACTACCGCCTTTGCTAATATTAATATAGCGAGTCTACGGACTCATTTAAGATTATTCCTATTTTTATACCTAGGTCTCCTCTCACTGGGCTTGCTCATAGTTGAGACCACAGTGACGCTTCTTCTGCACTACTGGAAGCTGTCGCGACCATCCTTTTCATCGTGCGTTTTCAGCGTTGCTGAGCGTTCGAGGAAGAGGCATGTTTGCTTCTCACCCTGTTGCGGTGTGAAGTGTAATGGGCTACGCCTCGGTCTATTAACTTCGACCACTGAAGATTGTCTCGCGGCCAAAAAGGGCTTAGCCCTGAGGTTGGCTTCGGGGGGTAGAAGTATAAGTTCGGTGGCAGAAGCTTAACTTCTGTCCTTCGTGAATTTATAAGTATCCTTTCTGGCACCTTTGGCTCCTTGAGCATCTCGCCCCTTACATGTCGCCCCAGTCCTTCCACGTGTATGCTTGTGATTTGCTACAGCAATGAGAGAAGGTAGCACTACAACACTTGGCCATGCATTAGTGCTCAGTCTTCAACCAATTAACGACTGATATCACTTCTCGATGATATCAAGGGCGCTTAATGTCAGACGGTGAAACTTGATGCCGGAAAACCAACGAACGGTACTTCGCCACCCACACCACCCTTCACGCCAACCCTACTTGTCCTGTGTAACGGGAAACATGAAGAACTGCCAACCCCAGAAATGGGAAACGGGAAGCTAATGCGAAAAATGAGAAATGGAAACGTGGCTGACAATAGGCGTGATGGAGTGAAATACCCATGGTGGATCGAGAGACGCCTTGGGCCGAGAGATACGAGCGATCCCATGGCTTCGAATAAATCGGTCACGTTTATTGTGTTTTGTTCTTTCTTCCATCATAGAGGTGGCAGTATGACGGTGCATTCTCTATTTTGTCATGTGATTTGACACGACTGATAAGGGTATCATTGTTGAGAGCTACGACTCAAAAGGTCATTCTCTATCTTATAGCACCTATTACAGACGGGGTTACCACAAAGCCAACTCTCTCAATTATGCCGTGCGTCTCGCGGGTATCCCGTCCACAAAACTCTTCAGTGGCTAGCAGATCCATGTCGCCTATCCGAAGCGCCCGCCCCGAGGTGGGAGATAGACCTTGAAAAGCTGGTGTAAACAGAAAAGTAGCCTTATCTGCCTGATATTAGCACAAGCGGAAAGCGTCTACAGAACTTCACATACCTCTGTCGCCCAAGTAATGAACTCCTCCTCATCTATACTCTCGCTATATCTAAACCCAGGATACACCGGCTCTTTACAATATGGAGGTGTAAAGGCCGAAACAAAGGTTTGTAGAAGCTGTATTTGCGAGGCAGTTAGTGGCTCCAGGGGTTGCGCATCTTGTACAGGTTCTAGTCGCTCAGCCAGTGGTACAAAATCGGCGTAATGGTGGCGATGGAGCCAGTTATCGCCATTGATTATGGTATATCCTATTACATCGCAAGGATACGCAGTCTTGCATATAACATCAAGAACGTCGTCCTGTGTTGGAGCTCCAGTGGGTGGACGCACCAACGCCGAGTAAAGAAATGATAGTTGCCTTTTTTCAGGACGCGGGCGGATTTGCTGCTTGCTTCCCTTCGACCTGCCTTGACGCCAACACGACTCGCCCCGTTCCGTCAGCAATATCATTGCGCGACATAAGGCATCTTTTGTAAGTGTAACGGGGGTCGAGAATGGAAAGGAAGCGTAGGCTACAATTAATCTCTCAAGCATTGAAGCTATGGATTGTATAACATCAGCTTTGGAAGGGTGGGCTTGTAAGAGGTTGTCGATAATCGAGGTGAGCGGGATCTCATCATCGGAAGCAGCAACGAGGCCGGCTATACGCTCGTCAAAGTACTCGCGGTCGGCTTTGGGGCAGAGTGGGTCCCAACATTCATTTCCCTCCTCAAAATAAGCAAGGAACTGATTCCTTATACCGTCTGTATTTGATTAGTCGACCAAAGGCATTGGTGTATAGATAGATGCCTTGTGTTTCGTACCTTGGGTGATGTTCTGGAACCACTCTTGGAATTCGGCTGCTGTATTCTTCGGCCGGTGGAAAAATCTCCATAGGCGAACAGGTAATATCGCCATACTCTGGATTGCGTCAAGAGGCAAAGTTGAGCGGGCACGGTCCGAGTGGGTGAGTGAGCGAGCGGATGTCGTAGAATGGCGTTATTGTCGTGGTGGAGGCTGGTAGCACCTACTTCTTGACACCTACCTATGGTAGCTAGGTCGATTCTTAGTCAGCGCAGGTTTAGCCCTGTACGACGTTGCACTGCCAAGACGATTTATCCGGTTGCCATCAAACCCACAATACGGCCTTTTGGTCGGCGACACGGTAATGTAGTCGCCACGCAAGGCAGTCCGGAGTCTCGGGCTTTTGATACCTCTGCTCACCCTATGGCCAAGATGTTGTTTTCGCTTACAGAATACCTCGCAGGCTATCGTATGGTCGTTACGTATTCATCTGCACGGCATAGTACAAGCGCCTGGGGCGAAAAGCACGAACTCCTGGGGCGTTAAAGAGGCAAAACACCGAACTCCGGCGGCACAGCATGAGAACTATGGGTCCAAGCAGCAAATGGTTCGGAATTCGACTAACAATTGCTACACTTTGATTACTTTCCGTACACATCAACCTGGCAGCAATATACCCAACTGAGTCCGGGATGGCATGGGGCGAAAGGACGAGAGAATGCCCAGGTGATGCGGGCGCCGCCGGTGGCGTCGCCAAAGGCCAGCTGCCACGAGGGCTCAAGCGACTGTAAGAAAATGTCGGGCTGGAAAAAGGTACGCAGGCCGAGGGCGTTGGTGAGGCGCAGCGCCAGCAGCAAGGCAAATGCGTTTTTGTCCGGGGCTGATTGTCTGCATGGTTTACAATGAGATATATTGTATATTATCACATGAGGCAGGGGGGATATATAAAGCAGAGGGACAAGAAGGCGCGTTTGTGCTACCAATGCACGAACAAAGGGTTACCAAAAAAGCGGCTAGGGCGCGCCCGGCGTCTGTGCGCAGCCTAACCAGAAAGGGCAATACAATGAGCCCTTGCTGCAAGAGCAGGCGGCCAATAGGACCTTGCGGAAGTCTTCTTCCGGACCGGAGCAGAGCCACTCGCTACCCGCGCGGCTCAAGTATATCACGTGTCTTAATTATACCCGACTAGGTATAGTGTTCTTGGCCAAGTGCCATGACTAAGCAGATTTGCCACTCGCCATCGAATGGACGTCGACTCACACCACACCTGACAATGAAAACACACGGCAATGCCATTAGCACGCTCTTTCGGGGCTATCCACAGAAGGCTATTCAACAGCGCCAAGACCTCTACTCTGGCACAGCCCTCGCGGGCTCTCTCCATTACCAGTCGAGGCAAACCCATTAGCCGCGAAGAGCTATTCAACTACACCAACGGTCGCTTCCTCGCCAACGAGACGGAGGCCTGCAACCGCAGATATGTGCGATTCGACATTAATCAGCTGTGCGCTGTAGCTGCAGCAGCCGGCGGGAGTTCTTCACCTATTAAAGCGATTAATAAGATAGAGGGTGGTTTTAGCAAGGCCCTAATTATACTAAAAGAGGACGGGAGTGAAGTTATCGCTAAAATCCCCTTCTCTATTGCTGGGCCACCTAAGTATACTACTGCCTCTGAAGTAGCTGTTCTCAAATTCAGTAAGACTGCAACACCTAACACCTATTTATGATTTAATTGGCTCTCAGACTGACTATCGCTAATGGTAGTAAGTACCTATACTCGGGTCCCCGTTCCTAAAGTCCTAGCCTGGAGCTCTGACGCGTCGAACCCTGTTGGTGTCGAATACATAGTTATGGAAAAGGCTACCGGCCAACAGTTATTCACAACTTGGAGCGCCATGACTATCCAAGAACAATTCGACCTTATAGAGCAATTGACGCAATTCGAGGCCGAATTGGCGTCAATTCAATTCCCCGCCAATGGAAGTCTGTATCTTTGCGAGTCGATGACAGACGGCGAGTCCTGGGTTGCTTTGGACCGGAATGTGGACTCTTCTGGACAATTCTGCATCGGACCGTCTTGCGAGCGAGCGTGGTCAGCTCAAGGAAAGATGATGGCGCCACCTTCTCAGGTCAACAACGGACCATGTAAGTTGGCCACGGTATGCATCGTTAGCTAAGCTGACGCAACTCTACAGGGCCAACCCTATCATCTTTTGGTCTTGCGCTCGTGGAGCGCGAAACGCTCCGCATTGAGCAACAGAGTCTAGTCTCTACCTCTGGTCCACCCCGCGGGTCCGTCGAAGAACAGTTTTCCGTTCTAAACATGGCAAAGGAGGTCATGTCTAGGCTAGACACTGTGACGCTTATCAACAAGGTCTCGCGGCCAGTCTTGTGGCACACCGACCTCCATATGGGTAACATCTATAGCAAGCCTGAAGACCCAGCCAAGATCTACTCGCTCATTGATTGGCAGTCGATTGTAGTCTCGCCACTGTACCTACAGGCCCGCTTCCCAGAGTTCTTGTCGGTCGATGATGACTATGTCCTTGGCTTAACAGAAGAACCGAAGCTACCGCAGGACTACCAAGACCTGGACGCCAATGACAAGAAGCTAGCCGAGCTCAAATTCGAGGATACTAAAATGTCCAAGTTCTACGAACTTAGCACTGCCAATCAGCACCTACAGGCACATCATGCCTTTCTTATGCCACAGTTCACGCGAGAGCTCTTCATTCGGTGCGGAGAGGTATCCGAAGAGGGTGCGATACCGCTTCGTGCCTGCCTAATTGAGTTTGCCAACGCGTGGAGTGAACTGGGATTCCTAGGTGACTGCCCTTTTAACTTCAGCGAGGAGGATATACGTAAGCATGACCAGCAATTCCAGGACTACCGCGACTTTCACCGAGTTCAAGAAACAGCGAGGAAGCTTCTCAGCACCGACCCCGAGGGTTGGATATCTCCGCAGCTTGATTTCGCGGAACGACAACGAATGAACACAGAACTATTGCAAGAACTCATGCGTAGGAGCAGCGAATACAACAAGACACCGGAAGAGATTCGGAGCATTTGGCCTTTTCGTGAGAAAGCATAGGTGCGAATTCGAAGACATTCTGTTACAATGGTTGGTGGGAGACCTAAACTATGCCAAACCCTCTACCGAAAGCCGAATTTGAGAATGCGACTCGAATCATCTACCTTGAGGCGGAACAGGTCTGTTACAACTGTTCTAGGCATATAATACTAGGGTAGGCTGTCAGAATTTATGGTTCGGGGGAAATTCAACTTGCAGGGGAGATAGATTCTTGGTGGATTTGTTTAAACGATAGTGAAGAAGATTGCGCAAGTAGAAGATCGAGTTAACAAAGGGTTCGAGGTTGTTTGGCTAACAAGTGGAGGGGGGGTGGTGGTCGCTGAGATGCCCAATGTACTACACAAGACGCTGGTATTTATACTGCCTGGCATACGGAATTCTCGCAATCTGGTGTCGTGCTAACCCGATTCTCAGATTTGATATATACCCCCTTGGCCAGTTGCGGTCACGGATAGCTGGAAATAAAGTTGCTTCGCCGCATATCAGGGCGCATGCTACGCGCTGGGGGTTGAAGTCCATTTGCCGCCAATGTGCACCCGGACCTTACTCCAAATGCGTAGTAAACCGCCGAGTGGGGCAAAATCAATTGGGTAGAGACGTTTGTTATGGATTGAGCACATGCCTATATATATTAGGGTCGAAGAAACACGCCATGTATCCCAGTACAAGCACTGTCTTGGCAAGCCCGATCTAGTCGGTCGGCGCCAAATTGTGCTAACCCTGTGCACGTAACGAGCTTAACATTATGCTACTGAAGTTCACCTTGTAACGCTCGCTCCCCACCAACAGCCTCGAAACTTTAACAACGCGTAACTCTACTAACACAGATCCAATTGAGGCTGCGCTTGCAGATGTGGGAGCCTGGAGCGTTGTCAGTGGTGTTGTCTCGTCGGTCGGTCGTTTCCGACGTGTGTTGTAGTTGCTGTACATAACTGGGTCGTCCGGAGACGCTCGTACTGGTGAGTCGTGATGCGTGTTTGACGTCCTCTGCGTCCACGGATTGGCCTGAACCAGCAGCTGTAGAGGTCGGTTAAGAATTCTTCGTTTTATCTTTACCTCTCTCTGTTCTTAGCACAGATGCATCCTCCCATGACTTAGCACGTCGGGGTGTCAAACAGTCTGTCTCTTCCACCTTGCTGTCTGTGATCGCCTTAAGCAATCGCTGATCAGTGTTTGGTAGGCTCTATAGCACTGGTGCACAAAAGGAAAGTAGCTGAACTGATTACGATTGGATTACTTGATCATTGCTGTGTTCTCGAGGAAGAATTGTGTCTGCCTTTCGCGCTCTGTCACCACCTGAACCCGGTCCATCTATCCCATCCCGTAAATACAATCCATACCCGGACAGCTCACCAAACCGCACCAATAAGCTTGTAAGAAGTCCACCAACGTATTGTCTATCTTGAGGTAACTCGACTCAGGGTATACCACACGCGCAAACCAAATCATCCAGTTCTCCAGAATAGGCTCCGTCAATATCGCAGCCAGCATTCAAACCTGGTACTTCTTCGTCGCCGAATCATACGACACAATAACCTTGCCGTGGTAGTCATTTTCGTCTCTCGATGTGACCCTGGCATTCTCTGTGTTCTCGTACTCGACTAGCTTCGTTGCTGTCCCGGGCAGCAAGCCCTCCACAAAACTCTTCATGTGTGGCCCAGTCTTCCTGTACTTGTCGCCGCTGCCCTGGACACCATTCCACACGGCGGTCAGGGACTGCACGTTGCTGGCTGCGGTGAAGAAAGACTTGACATCGGCGAGAGCCTCGAAGCCCGTCGTGGGGAATACATCGTCGACGGCGGACCCGACTTCGGCTTCGGAGTTGTATTCCAGGGCGATCTTTTTCTGCACGGCGCGCCCACGCCGCCTGCACCTCCCGGCCCCGGTCAAAATCTCTATCGAAACATCGTACAAGCATTAAACATCACCACCAACCCGACCACTCCCACGCACCAACAAATAACACACCAAGTCCATTATTCAGATACCATGGCTCAGGCATCATCCGCAAATGGCTCGACCCAACCCGATCAACCCGTGTACCGATCACCACTCATCACGGAACCCGTTTCAAACCACCCCCATCGAAACCATGCTAGCCGCCTGCCGCGCTGCTATCGCCAACGGTGACGACGTTAACGCTCATGACACGCATCCGCACCTAGGGTTCAACGAAGGACCAACACAACCGCAGGTAATAATCAAAAGTTCGACACAAATCGTGGTGGTAATCGATTATTGTCCATATGCCAAGTTCCTTGACTTGGCATTCTCAAAAGACGACGTCCCCAATGTGCCAGCACTTACTTGCATATGTCCTTGCCCCTTCTTTTGCTCGAAGAGCTCCTCTTCTGACTCATTGCTAGTCAGACCTCTCTCCATCCTCGTGACAAATCCAATGGATTGTTTCTTCGAGTCTCTCGTATTCTTCTGATCGCGAGATGAGAGCTTGTATGCTCTCTGCCCGGAAGCGTTCCCACTGCCTCCAGTGCTACCTCCTGGCCTGAACTTGTTCCACAGCGGCTTCAGAGACGGGAGATTGACCGCGATAATGGCGAATTGGACTTCGAATGAAGCAACAATGACCATCTTTCCGACGTCTATCGAGGAATCCGTCGTCCCAGAGCTGACGGAGACCAATACAGGAAGGCGAATGATGGCCACAGTGACGGAGATGAGACCGAAGGCAAGGACGGGGAGGATGGTGATTTTTCGGCGGAGTGTCATTTGGAGACCCCAAATCGTCGAGATTGGAAGGCAGAGGATATAGAAGTCGATGATGATATTCTGAAAACACTTTTAGTATGTGGAAGAGGCTTGAGTGATGAGGTTTTGTCTAGCAGGAACTGGCTGAGACATACTAGAACAGGCGGAGTCAGCATGACAACTCGCGTGGAGAGGCATGTGACTTCTGGATGCAACATAGGATTGAGGATCTTCTCAAACGGTATGCATTGTAGTAAAATCATGAGCCTATAATGGTCAGCCACTTACAGCTCCCGATAAATAACAGCGGCTCACTTACAAGCTCGTGAGGAAAATCGAGAGGAGCAGTGCAAACCCTGCGTAGACAGCGATCCGAAACCAGCGTGTGGGGGAAAGGCGCATGTAGAATAGAAGGAATGTTGCCTTGATGACATAGTGCGCTCCATAAATGACAATCTCCTCGATGAACGCAGTCTGTTCACGGTTACCTTGCTATTTCCTCCTACCATTATAAGCTACCTACCCGAAGCAGGTCAAGGGACATGAAACTGCAATTCAAATTTCCTGGCCTGTTACAAAACGAACAATTAGTTTTCGCTATGTGTAAAGGCAAGTCCCTCGTGCAAACTTACTTGCCACAACCCAAGTTGAGGAATAGCTGCAAAACAACTTGATGGACGATGCTGACAACCTGCTGCAAGTAAGCGTCCAGTAGCCTTACAATTTCCGACTGTGAGCAAATCGTGGCTTACCAAAACAAAACACGACATTGTGTCATCCCAGCCCCAAGACTTCAAAATCAGCGCGCGGGAGTAAAACCAGGCAAGACATGACAGTACACCCATTACAAAAGTAATATAGGCGACGACATATGATGCCTCATACAAGCTGGTTGCCATGATTGCGACGTAGAGGTTGCCCGAATAGCTTGAAACCAGAATCGCATAGTTGGGCAAGAATGAACAATCCACAAAGCAAGAGAAGAAAAACGGTCAGTTCGACAGCAATGTGTTATAAAAAATTTGCAGCCCATTGAACCCAATCAAGGCAACTCCCTGCAGTGTCCCAGTGATGGGCCGCACTTGGTCTGAGCCGTCAGCGTTACATGCATATACATCCTACGCCCGACAAAGCTGGGGAACGATCTTCAGAGTTGCAAAAAGGAGGATTTCGGGCCTTTCCCTCCCCTTGTGAAGGCGGTGACTTTACCGCATTGCAACGCTTCACAGGCGTAAAGCGTGGTCATCGTGTTGGCTAGATTTTCGCTCGAGCGCGAAGGAACGCCGGATTCATGCACGAGAGGAGAACCCAGCACAAGGATGCGATACCAAGCAATGAGCAATTATACAAAATCACAACGACGATTGATGATTTTAGGTATTTCTAAACTTGTACGTATATATAACTGCTCAAAGCTATAGAATTTGCGACAGTGTATATCAAATGTTGATGAAGGATTAAAGTTAGTACCTCGCGCACTATATAGCCCGTGATTAATCGTTGGCCTGATATCTGTCCCGACGTTATAGATTACCACTAGAGGCCCTCTTGAAACATGGAATGCTCCCACCCGGAAGTAATTTTCTGCAATCTCTAGCCCTCCGCTGCCCCAGTACAGGGTTTCTTGCAGTAGTGGGCGCACGGTGTAGCTGTTAAAGGGACACAGTGGAGGAATGCCGGGAAAAATCCACATGCCATAGCGTGCGTATCTCTACTGTGTATGCCTTTCCAGTACACACCAAGAATGAAGCGAGACAAGCGAGGGGATAGACAAGGTTTACGGTGCCTGATTATATCGTTTAGCTTACACCTGGACTCCTTTGATCTTTGAAACACGACCTATCAATCATGTAGTGAGCCTGAAGAGCAAAATGCTCCCTAGCCTATGGTGGGTATTGTCTACAATTTTTGTGAGGACGAAGTGCAGCAATGACAGTTGCTAAGAGTACAAAGACTATCTACCTCGGTATATATTCAAAGTGTAACATGATTGGAGGCGTCATCCCTGCATATCGCGCAGAGTCTAGCGGGGTCGCGTAACTGTCATTCGACAAGGAAAGCTAGAAGCCCCATATCTCCCCAACTTCGATATATAGCTTGATCCCCCTAGAAGATCCCTTTCCATAGCCTTTAAGGATGGGGTTTCTTAGCACCCTCAACATAGACTGGTTATCTCTTACCGCTCTGGGAGTCGTTGGGCTCCTGAGTCTTCTAGTGTGGCGTCGATATTTCTCGGCCATCAGCGACATCCCCGGTCCCTTTGCCGCCTCCTTCACTCGACTCTGGCATATGCGACGGATTCTCAAGGGTGACCAGAATCTAGAGTTGATCCGACTGCATGCGAAGCATGGTGTGTAACAAGGGGACATAGATTCCAGCACTTTGTTCTCACACATTATATAGGCCATTTCGTGCGTATGTCTTACGATGAGGTCAGCGTCAGCCATCCAGATGCGATCAAAAAAATCCTCCTGGCCACTCTACACAAGGTAATTCCGGCAACGACGACACCAACGCTCTTTCCCATGCCTAAATTGCGTCCAGGCGAATTGGTACAAAATCCACGCTTTACCAGATTACCGGTTTCAGTCTCCGATGAGCACAACGGATCCCAAAAAGAAGGTGGAAAAGTCAAAGTACATTGCCGGGGCGTACACGATCTCTAGCGTAGTGCGATCCGAGGAGTACATTGACCAGGTCTTCGAAAGTTTTCTTGGCTGGCTCGATAGGTACGCAGATGAAAAGAAGCCCATGGATCTTGACAAATTCATCTCCTACGCAACCTTCGACGTAATCGGCGAGATCGTCTTTTCGAAGCAGTTCGGTTTTCTGGAGCGAGGCAAAGATGTTGGCAAAGCTATTGAGAATTCACTAGCGCTCAATGCTTACGTTGCAGTTGCCGGATACTTTCGCTGGATCAACATCATGCTCTTGGCTAACCCTGTGGTAACATGGCTGTCCATAATGCCCATGGGCCATTTGTTCGACACGACAAAGGCCGTCTTGGCAGACCGCGAAAAGAACTTCAATACTCGCCATGATGCGATACAATACTGGTTCAAGCAACACGAACAACATCCAGATAAGCTTACAATGAGAAAGATCAACACGCAGGCCCTTGCGGCCGTTGGCGCGGGATCCGACACCGTCGCTGCTGGCATCCAGTCTTTCAT
The DNA here is from genome assembly GCA_010093485.1 of Karstenula rhodostoma CBS 690.94. NCBI lineage: Eukaryota > Fungi > Ascomycota > Dothideomycetes > Pleosporales > Didymosphaeriaceae > Karstenula > Karstenula rhodostoma. Next base: position 447,643 of record MU001502.1, read on the forward strand.
CTATCATATGATCCGTCACCCCGATGCATGGAGACGCGCTCATGCTGAAGTTGTCGAAGCAGCTAGCAATGGGTTTTGCAAAGACCAAATCGTTTCCTATGCCGATTCCCAACGACTGACGTAAGTCTCTAAAGTCCTATCTCATGTACAGTACGTGGACTAACCAGTGAATAGCTTTGTGCAAGCATGCGTAAAGGAAGCATTGCGCATGTTCGGCCCTGTTCCAATGGGACTTCCCCGTATTGCTCCCAAGGGAGGCTTGGCTATTGGTGACCGCACGCTGCCTGAAGGTACTATTGTGTCGGTTAGTCCATGGGTAATTCACCACTCCAAAGAGCTATGGGGAGAAGATGCGCGTTCCTTCAATCCAGATCGGTGGTTGAGCGAGGACTCCGCCGCGAAGGAGAAGTATTGGATTCCTGTACGTACACCCATACTTTCTTGTTCAATATTCTAACACATTCACGCAGTTTGGAGCTGGTTACGGTTCGTGTCCAGGACAGAATGTCGCGAAGGTCGAGCTTGCCAAGATTACGGCGACGATAGTCAGGGACTACAACATCGAATTTGTCGACGAAAAGCAGACATGGAAGTGGAAAGCTTATTTCACTGTTGTCCCCAACTCCTGGCCTGTCTTTATCGAGAAGGTGGCTCAACAGGACTGAATTCTTTTGGAATCCGATCAATGGCATTTTATCCCTTCACTCTTTCTTCATGGAACCGTATTGCAGCATTAGCGGGGATGATGGACTGTGATAGACGAGTAACAGTAAATATCGCTGGTGACTGTTACAATGTTTCACTTGCTGGGCTAAGCTCCAATAGATTTAACTACTATATATTAAGTATGAAGGAAGAAAGCAGATAAGTAACCCCATCAAGCTCGCTACATACCACCTCCGCCCCAGCCTCACCTCAACTAACCCTTACCTCCGTCGTCCGCATGATCCCCCCCCACAACGCCGCCCCCACAGCTCTCCTCGCTCCCAATCCGCCTGATCGTCTTCTCCTCCTCGCTCTCCTCGCACGTCTCCCCGCTCGTAACGCTAACCGCATACCCGCCCCTCGCCCCGCCAACAACAAGCTCTACGGACCTTTCCACCTCGCTCGTCGCCTTGCTGTGCGCCCGCGGCCACCCCGCCTCAAACTCCCGGTCAAACGGCGGAACCGTAAACGTCGACGTGAAGTTCGTGAATGAGGTGAACATTGTGAGATTGGAGGGGGTCCGGCTGTGTGCACGCGAGCGCATGGTGGAGGGTGCTTCGAAGAGGTCGAAATCGAGGTCGGACGTGTGGTCGTGGAAGCGGGCGGGCTTGGGGCGCGGCAGGGAAAGGAAGGTGGGCGTGCTGTAGGACTGTGGGTAGGGCGATGGCGGCGGCGAGTCTGCGTCGGGGTGGTGGTGGTGGTGTGGGGGTTTGGCGGACGAGGAGCGGCGGGTGGGGGAGAGGCTGGAGAAGAAGTCGGAGACGGTGGCGAGGAGGGGCTTGAGGGTGGGCAGGCAGGCTGCTGTCATGCTGGAGGTCATTTCGACGCTTTGGGTTGCTCGTCAGCGCCGTCGTTTGTGTTTGGTTTCGCTCGTTGCCGACAACGACTGCTCGATGAAAGAAAAGAACTTGACGAAGAACAAAGCAGAGTAACGCAGAGTAACGCAGAGCAACGCAAGACAAAACCCCACCAGGTCACCCGCGATCTCTCGACCCCGACAATCACGAGCACACCCGTCCACGAGGCCCAACAAATTTATATCCTGCCGCCCACAGGTCGAGCCTCAAAGCGGCAAATTAACAAACCATTACCATGCCCACGGGTCGCCGTGGTACACGGCGTAGCAACTGTGCGACCACCTGCGACACGCGCGCATCCCCGTCGCAATCTTGCACCATGCAAATCTGCAGCTAAGGCACATAACACAGAAACGGGAACGGTGAAGTGGGAAAGTGGCGGAACTTACACGCTACAAATGCATATCGTTGCGGCATGGCTGTCAGGCTGTTCAGCTGGGAGTGCGATGGAGGCGGGAGGGGTGGGGCGCCTTACGTGAATGGGAATGTGGTGTTGCGCAGATTGTATACCTTGACGAGTCTGATGATGGCAGCGACGGTGGAGCTGGGTTTGTGGGTGAGCGTGGGCAAGTGTGTGGTGTGAGTGGGCGTACATGAGGCCGAGGCTTGTTACCGTGATTCGGGGTATCAGGAAGAGCTTGTTGCGGATGGCGTGGTGCGAGCATAAGAACGTACACATGGGAAGAACGGCGAAGACGAGACTCGTAGCGGCATTGATCGCTAGGTATGGTTAGCACCAGTACGTCGATGGGGTGCGGACTTACCATTGTAGAAAACAATCACATTGTTGAAGGCATCGTACTGTATGCATCGAGCATCTACCCTGCGTTCGGGTTCCCACGCTGCTCCGACTGGTACGCATTGGAAAAGCACGGTGGCAAACCAGGCGAGCCCTGCTGATGCGACAATGGCGGCTATAATATATAGGAATCGCCTGTAACTTGTCCTCTTGACAGTACGAAGAAGCAAGCAGGTGGCAGAGGTCTTCGTAGCCGTGATACTGATGATGAAAAAGATATCAAAGATCCAGAGAAAAGGGCTTTCGGTTTGGCTGTCCCCATTCGTGAAACTTTCCCGCTGGTCGGAAACGTCGATGTGAACCAGAGATGCCAGAGCGACAACCGAGCCCATCTATCAACACTCGTCAGCTATACTGCAACGGATTTGATTGGAATTACCTACCGCAGCCCCTAGTATAAGCCAGTCATCGATGGCGAAGAAGCGAAGTAGTCTTGTACGCGTGTAGACTCTGAGCGAGAAGATCAACAGCGCGAATGAAACCAGCGTAGCGGCAATGGCAAGATAGGAATGCTCCCTGCTGTAAGTCAAGGCTTGGATGCTCACGGGTTGAGTATGCAGCGCCTGTCTGACACCGACATGCATATCGTTCGCTTGCTTGCTTCGCGGGCTCGATCGGGAGTACCATTCGCGCAGGGCTGTGGGAGTTACAATATTTGGACAGCGCAACTAATTTTTGATGTCTAGTGAATGGCATCCTTCTTTCAGGACGAAAGACCGCTTTGTTATGAAGACTTTGCAACATGTGCGACGCCCTAATCGTGAGCCTTGCGCTGGCGGTGTCACGACATTGTCCTTGTGTTGTGTCGCCTGCCAATATGCGCGCTTGAGATGAGGAGTCATAGCCAGCGGTTCGGCATCGGATCTGGGGAATATAGCGCAGGGATGGTAATGGTAGAAATTGCGTCTGAGCGTGGAGTGGAGGAGGCCCCTGCGTCGCCACGATGCAGAGTTCGGAAGGACTTGCATACACGAGCGCCACGAGGTAAGAACAACGGTAACGTCTGGCGGTCGATTATATGAGGATTCCGATCACTTCTTCGTTTCTTTTCTTCGAGGTAGAGAAACGAAAGCCCAAGCCATGTGCAAGCGGTGCAACGACTCGTGCATGTCATTTCGACCATCGCCTGGCAAGAAGTCGACGACTCGACGAACGGCCTGTTTCTTTTCTCGCAGAACATAACGGAGTGTATCAAATAATGTAGCAACGCAAGACTTCAAGTCCAGTCAGCGGGCCTCCGGATTGCCCTGAAGGCGATCGTCAGAGAGAAAGTCACAAGTGCGTCTGCATCTCGGTGACCGCCACAGCCTGCCCTGCGCGTAGCTCCTGCCGCAGTATCAATCTCCAGTTTGGTCAATGTCGGGATGGTGATGTACGGTACTCTATGTCTGCTGTTTGCGGTCGGGAAGAACCCGGTAACTCACCCAAGTCATTTCGGCTGGAACCGATAAACTTTCCATAGTGCAGCCTTCTCTGGTAGCGCAGAAGGCGCATCGTTTCCTGGGTATCGGATTAGCTAAACTCTGTTTTAATAAATGGACGGGATGTGGAAAGGTGTTGGAGCACAGAGCTTGCTTCGACATGCGGGGTTGAAGCGTGGGGCTAGCGTCCGATCTGCATCGCTGCAGGAGTTCCAACCGAGATGGGTGAGTCGTGTCTCGGCTTCTATGCTTTCGTAAAATCGACAAAATTAGCGTGCTTAAACCCATGTTGATAGCCGATGCTCGTTGCTTGAATTCCGAAGAGACGGAAAGGAACAATGATATGGGGGATGCTCTTGCGGTACCTGAAAAAGCATCCGTGAGATAGATTAGAGCTTCAGGACAATGATCTTCGTCGTTCATCGATGCATATTCATTTCCCTATATACCAATGGAATACCAGCGTATCTCGCATCAGGCACGTCATCGCCTTCTCGCCACAAGTGTACATGGCTCCATCATATGCCACGAGCGCAGCTTCGGCTCACCCAATACCTCAGCCTGGATTGTCGCCGTTCCACTCCGCGGCCTGTTCCCTTTGACCTCGCCAGCTGGCTGCTGAAGCTTGATTTCATCGACCATTGCACCAACCTCGTAAACACCGCTTGTAAGTGCAACAATGCCGAGCTCTGTTTCCACCCACTGACCCGGCTCAATCGTTGGCAGACGGCGTTGCAGAACGCCAGTCCATGAGAAGCGTTTATCAAGGTCGAGCGCGATGTTGTGTGGGAGGTTAGCGAGATGTGGCTGCAATCGTAAAAGCGGTGCGATCGGGGCAGGACTCCGATTGTAGACCTTGGTCTTCAGTGTCAAGAAATCATCTACTGAGACTTCGAATCTTGCGTGACCAAGCCGTCGCACAGCATTGTGATCTTCATTGGGGGGGTTGTCTATCTCAACCGTGGTTTCGATCTTGATGTCTCCCAATTTGATGGCCTCTACCATTCGCGGAGAAAAGCGCATGGTGCGTAGCTCAACGTCACCGGTTTTCCCACCGCCCTCTTCTTTCCATGTCCCTCGAACAAGCTTCAGCAGCTCATGGCGGTACCAGAAAGCTTCTCGGTTTGCGCGCTCTATTTCAGGAGAGATTCTGCTGACGCTGACAACAAATTGTCGTTGGTTCGCTGGGTTAAGCGACGGAACGCGTGCGTAAGGCTCTTTGAGGTAGATCTTGGGGAGGATGACAATGATCCGGTTGATATGACCTGGTTGGATGACTTCATTGACAGTGTAAGCTCCAGCCCATGATTCGATGGCGTTCTCGTTACTCTCTGGCGGTCCTCGAACCTGGAGCGCGACGTGCAAAGGATTCGGCCACGAGTTACGCAAGTCTAACAAAAGCATGCAGTACTCGTCACTGCTTCCTTGAGACTTCATGTGATGCAGGAACTGCTGGAATTGACTCTCGCCTTGGTCCTTCGACAGGGTCACCTCCTTCGTGTGGCTGGACCAAGCAAGATCACCGGAAAGTGGTATGATGTCAGGACGCTGTAGCTGAACGCTAGCGTTGACTGTAATGGATATAGGCACAGAAACCTGGCGCGTAAAAAATCTCTCTTGAATTTCAGAGCGTCGTTTGCCGAGGTTGGCATAGTCAATATGAATGATTGCATCTGTAAGGCGTGTTCGACCGACGACTTCGATCACAAATCGAGCCTCATGGCCTGGCTTTATAGTGATTATTTCCTCATCTTCGTGCCTTATCCAACGTAGTGAAGGGAACTGTGCCAATTGAACTTCCAGTTCATGGAGTTCGGCGGACGGGAGGTTGCGACTCGATGTCGCAGCTTGAATAGCTGCCGTTGCCGAGTCTTGAAACGTGATGTGAACAAAGTCGACAGCGGTGGTGCCAGAAGTGTTCTTCACGGTGACAGTGAAACGTCTTCTCTCCCCTTCTAGCACCATGACAGCTCCTTGCGGAAGAGAAACATCGGTGATGATGACCACGGGCTGATCAGGAATCACATTGAAAGTTAGCGTCTCCGGCTTTGGCGAGGACTCCTTTCCCACATCAGCTGATGTGTCAACGGCTGAAGTCGGTCGCGAAATTGGAGCACCGAGGCAAGCTTTGAGCCCTATCTTCTTCATCTTCAATTCTCTTTCTGGTCGCCAAGGATCGGGAAATATTGGGAACAAACGCTCTCGGCATCCAGTGACCTTAACGTAACATCCAATTATGCTCAGGGTTCCATCTGCACGAGCAACGCCGCTTATTGGGAACTTCTGCGTTCGATACGGACCCAAGATGAACAACTCCTCGAGCGCAACAAACTCGATGCCTTCGGCAGCTATCCGTAGCGAATCGACTTCAAGCTCAAAGTCGTAGGGATTCTGCAGAGCGATAATGAATCTATATTCCTCGTTGGCAACAAGCACAGTTTCGACAGCATCGGCCTGCGGGTTCTTATTCCAGGGGTTGTGGATGAAGGGTCCTTCCTTGGATGGAGCGACTTTCAACTCTGCAGGACGGTGATGGGTTAAGCGCAAGGGAATTGGCGGTTCCATTATGAACAGACCGCGTACCAGGAAGTCATCCCAATAATCAGTCTCAACATGTTTGAGCCCTAATCTGTTCGCTTGGGCCACAGTGCGGGAGATGTTGGCGAATAGTCGCACCTGTTCGTCGCGCGGTAGCGACACAAAGACATCGGTGCTGTTTGGTCTAGGGGCTGTTCCAGGACCCGCAATTCGTAGAAGCAACGCGGTGAAGTGTAGAACGCCATTGAAGTCTGGTAAGGCCTCGCAGAAATTGATACACATGCGCAAAATGTCCAGCTTCAGGCTAAGGCTTCCGAACGATCTGAGCGAAGCTATCCGTAGGATCTCTTTTACTGCATCCTGGCTTTGTTTCCCAGGCACAGTTCCACTTGCGCCGTTTGATAGCGAAGGTAGCACAGTTGAGTTGAAGGTGGCTCTTGTATCGGGTATCCCGTAAACACGTCCCAGCAAGCCTAGGAATTCATCGATTCCGTTTTCAATTTCGCCTTCTCCCAGATGAAGAGCACCTGCTCCAGAATTGCTTCCACCAACCATATTGAGAGCAGCGAGACCCGCAGCGGGGTGCACTCCCATTTCCGCTGCACCGACCTTTCGGGCTTGCACCAGGCCTGGTATTAGGGATGTGATGAATTCTCTCATTACAACAGCCTTCTTTCTTTGGAGCTCCAGTGACGATAGTACCGACGCTACGCCGGCCAGCACTACCACTCTATCCGTGGGACTCATTCCGGAACTTTCTGGTGGGCCCGGTAACGCGCGAAAAAGCATCGCAGCGATATCGTTTCTTGTAGGATTAACCGCAAGCCGTGGTACAGAAAGCCGTGGTTTCTGCCGGAATGGATTGTTCTCAACTAGGTGCTGCAGGGCATCATAGTCCAAGTAGCCTGCGGATAGGTTCATGGCGGCTAGAAGCTTGGAGAAGCGTATAACACATTCTGAGAAAGCAAGTGGCGGAAGGGATTCTCCGACAAAATTCGACGCTCGCGTATATGTGTTCAAGATCATATTCACTAGGTCGGGAAGCAGGGTGTTGAGGCTCTCAAGAGCGGCTTCGTGGGTGGAGTTTCTTGCTGCAGTTGGAGAGGTGATATCGGCTATACTGCCAGCAGGAGTATGCTGGGGTGATTTGGTGCTTGATGATTTGTCGTATGAGGGATAGCAGATTTGAGGGATCTAACGAAGAGTCAACGCCAGTCTGTACGGAGATGTAGAGCTACCAACCTGGAAGTCCATGCCTGACCATGCGAACAACAAAAGGCAGACCATGATATTTTCCAAAGCTTTTGCATGCCACAAGTGATCACTGAATGTCCGTGCTTGCGTGGCTGCCTCGGTGAGTTCTTTTAAAGCATCATGCCACTGCCCAGCGCATAGGTATAATGTGCCTATTATCACACCTACACGCCCGCGTCCTTTGTTGCGCGCCCTCTCACCGGCACCACCAGAACCAAAACCATGGATGGAAACTCGATCCGCGCTGCGATCTCTTCCTGCGCTCTTTGGTTTTGATGAGTTGCTCGTTGTTCGATGTAGAGTATTGGCGGCGTCAAGACCCGAGATCTCATCGAAGGTTGTTGGAGGGGTGCGAGCTCCTTGGGTTACAGGAGATGTTGCTCTGGAATCATCGGTTGACAGCGAGCTCCCAGAAGCAGATGGTAGCACAGGCATGGACATTCGATGCGAGTCTTTCTGGTTCGCCGATGTGGGTGATTCAGGTCTACTCGACACAGGAGTTTGCGAATTCCTTCGGGAAAACAGAGACGATGAAGGGTCTGGATTAGCCCAGCTAGGCACGTTGTCGGCGTTTCCAGTTTGAGATGCCGGTGAGGCTATAGTAGGTAAGACTTGGATCGATCTAGCCAAGGTGGTCATCTCGGCCAACAATGTCGCAGTGAGATCGCACATTAGCGTCTTCATCGTTGTCATCTTAACTTGGGGTGCCGGGGGCACAAGGAATGTTTCCGGTGGGAGCTGGGGATGTAGCTCCGGAGACATGCAGTCAAACAACATTAGACTGTGTAAATAGGCCCTCGGAAACTGCTCTCGTAAATCGTCCACGGAGGATGCAATATCTTCTTCACTGTCATCTTGCAGGCCGGTCTTCGATTGCGCGGCATCCTGTTCTGTCTCTGTCTCGGCACGTGACCGATGAAGCCACGGATACTCTGAGGCGTCGGCAATGCCAATGATCAAGAGGGGTTCGCGAAATTGCTCAAAGGGAGACAGTGACAAATGTGATGGGGGCGGTAGTGACGTCGACAAGTCATATAAAAGGGTGCCGTTGGGGAATGCTAGGGGTGAGAACATATCTGTGCAATGCCAAGATCAGCGACTGAGTGGGTGTCCGCGTTGCGAGATGGGTCGTACTCCTATCTGGCCGAGGATCGGGACTGATGTCTCCAAGGCGCACCATGCAATGTGGCTGCAGGAATTCGACAAAGTTTAGGAAACGTGAGCGCTTGATACGGCCGACGGGCAGCAGGAGAGCCCGTATGCGCGCAGGCGCAATGGGTGAGAGAGGGTCGACCGCCATCGTCGCCACATGGAGACCCAAAGGCCGTCACGGCCGGAGAACTGGATTCTATTGTAGTGAAGTCGTTGGGCGCACAAGTATCGGCATGTTTCGTCGGATTCTGGACAGTGTAAAGGTCGCACGCAAACGTGACGATGCGAGGTTCGAGCGCTGACCCACTGCCAAGCTTCTGGCGCTATTCCCGATCCGCCACGCAAAACAACACGGTCCAAGCACGGGGGCGGTGACCAACAGAATTCACTTGGTTGACCACATCCAACCCACATGACCTTTCTTTTAGTTTTCATTTGCGGTTTGCATAGCGAGGGCTTAGACAGGCGTCATATTTTAAAAGGTCGCCTCAACGTCGGTTCTTCTGTGTTCTGTCGCTTGCCCTGCTTCGCCACCTAGGCTTCAAGCGCAACGTCAGCCGTCTATCTCACGCAGCATTGCTCTATTCCTTCGGCCTCAACGTCCCATACATCTATTGTTGCCTTGGGCGCTTGGCCCATTCGATCCTCATAAAGATACGCCCAAGGTTCCCACGATGGCGGGAGTCGACTTTGCGCGGCTGCGCAACCAGACCATGGCCGATGGCCAGGATTCTGAGGTCACCGTGAACACCAGGGCGCTTATAGACAAGGTGCTGGCCCGGTATTCCAGCGAGCACACGACCTTACGAGAGTTGATCCAGAATGCTTCCGACGCCGGCGCAACCACCGTCGTCATCAAATTCGAGACGGACCCGTCTCTCGAAGTCCCCACACCACAAGGCTCAGACAAGTCCATATTATTGAAGCACATCATCCAACAGCACACCCTGAAGCGGCTGATTGTTACCAATAACGGGCAGCCATTCACAGCAGCAGACTGGAGTCGCCTGAAAAGTATCGCCGATGGAAATCCTGACGAGACGAAGATCGGTGCATTTGGTGTTGGGTTCTACAGTGTGTTCGCTGACTGTGATGAACCTTTTGTGGTCTCTGGGGACAGGACCATGGCCTTCTACTGGAAGGGAAACACATTATCCACGAAAGTCGCAAGTGTCCCACAGGAACACCGAACATCCAACACAACATTCTCACTGGACTATCGGCAGGCTGATCTATCCTCTCCGTCGTACAACCCAGCGAAAGTTCCAAACCTGCCCACACTGTGCCAGTTTCTGGCTACCAGTCTAACCTTCGTGGGTTTACAGTCTCTCGAACTTCACGTCGATGACCACAAGGTTGCTTCTTTTACCAAGAAAACTTCCCCATCCGCGGATTTGGCGGTTCCCAGAGGATTAAAGACAGAAACGGACGGAGGATTCATGCGCGTTGCCAAAGTTGCTCAACAGCATTCTCAAATCGATGCGGAGTGGAGTAACGTGATCGCATCAGCCCAAAATCCACCGAAGCGGGCAGCTGAAATGGTTCAAACCGAAGTGCGGAATGCGGGTACGGCTTTGAAGAGCTTTTTCTCTAAATTCTCGGCACCCGCACCGAAAGCGAGCAAACCGGCACTCACAGCGAGGGCACCGGATACGTCTTCGAACGAATTTAATGACATCGCTGGAGAATCAACCGGAGTCATCTTCCTTCAGGTCTGCACCGTTGAGGTCGATACTCGTGTAGCAAAGAGCTTTGCGGCAGAGATCGAGCGTGCTACTAAGAAACCACCACCCCGAAAAACGCGAATTGCCCTGTTAACTTCCCCATACCAAGACCCTACTATACCATTAACTACGGGCACCGGAAACACAGCGGACCTGGCCGAGAAATTGTTTTCAGAGGTCCTCCCCACGACAACAGGAAGAATTTTCATCGGGTTTCCTACTGCACAGACAACTGGAGTCCTTGCACACGTTTCCGCACCTTCACTCATTCCCACGGTGGAGCGTGAAAACGTGGACTTGAATGCCCGCTACATATCTCAATGGAACATCGAATTGCTCCGTGTGGCTGGGCTGGCTTGCCGCATTCTGTACGCCTCGGATATGGCCGACATCCAGAGACGATATGGCAACGAGCCAATGGACAATTTAGTTCAACGGGCTATCTATGTGTTTCAGCAATTTACTTCAAACGCTTCGCATCCTTCGACTTTGCTCGGGGAAAAGATCGAAGAGGCGTTTTGGAGTTGTTCTAAGGAGCGCTCCATCGAGATGCTTTCTTCCAGAGGCGTCATGGCAAGCAAGCTAGTGCGGATGCCTGCGGAGACTCTGAGCTTCTTAGGAGAAGTACCTATGGTGCCTCAGGACCTAGCTACCAAAGCCTACAAGTTCATGGTGGCCCTACACCAACGTGGTTTTATCTCTGAACTGACCATGGCGGATATCCGAGAGGGGCTTGAAAGTCGAGCTTTGACGGAAGATGAGCTGGCTGAATTCCTCAAATGGTCTGGAGCGAAGCTGGAGAGCAACGAGATTGACAAGAGTGGTGTTCGTAGCCTCTTCGAGATTACGGTGGCAAACATCGATATCAGTACCGACCATAATTCAGGAAGGATACTCGCGTTAGGCGACGTAAGCACGTACATCAATACGGCCAGGATCTCTCCCACGCTTCCTGTACCCGTGGATACAATTCCCTTCGCTTTTTCTAAATCTATACCAACTAAGCAGCTACAAATGTTCGGGTGGATCGAGTTGTCGATGGTACGCTGGTTGCGACACATGACGGCCGTGCCCCAGCTTCAAGAATTCCAGTCCTCGGAGAAGGTTGCTACGCAAGTACTCAGCCTTACCGCAAAATGCTGGGATCAGCTCGATGGGTCCTCCAAGGAAGCTGTTGTTCATATCCTGAGCCCTCACACCATCATGCCCACCAAGACAGGCATGCAGAAACCGGAAGCATCCTACTTTCCCACAGTCAAACTCTTCGACGACCTTCCTACAGTGAAAGCTTTCCCAGGCTCAAAGGAAAAGTTCCTTGCAGCTTTGGGTGTGAGGAAGACAGTCGAGCTTTCAGTGGTATTCGATCGCATGCGAAATCAAGATTCCAAGTCACCATCCGAGAAAGCCTCGTGGAACCATGCCGATCTTATTCGATACTTTGCTTCGGTCCTAGATGAGATGCCGAAGAAAGACCTGGAACGATTGAAGGATACGCCGTTTTTGCCTGGCGAAGGAGCACCAGTGCAACATGGCCAGCTATTCAAGGCGTCGGATCTGTACGCACCGGACCAAGCTATATTGTCAATGGGACTTGTCCAAGTCAAGCTCCCGTTTGAGTTCAAACAGAATGTCCGCGAGGGAACGCTGTTACTGGCACTTGGGCTGAAGCAGTGGCCTGACTCCATAGTCCTCGCAAACATCATGCACAAGGCTGGTCAAGCGAACAACAAGCCGCTTTACGCTACTGTTATGAACTATTTCATACAGAACCACTACAAGCATGGTTATGCTTCCGAAGCAAAGAAACTTGCGGCGCTCTCTCTTCCCATTCTGCCTACAGAGCAAGCCCCTTGGCCCACGTTAGTAGGGCCCTTCCAATGCTATACAAACGAACGCGCTTCCTGCCTGGGGTACGCCATCCTTAGAGCCGATCTACGACCGCATGCTGAAAAGTTTGGTGTTCAACACAATCCGGACATCCAAGATTGTGTGCAGCGGCTGATCAAGGCGCCACCAAAGACAAGACTCGATGCCGAGATGCAATTCAGCTACTTTGCCAGTAGGTCAGGAGAGCTAGACCAACGGCGACAGTTGTTGACCAACATCTCGTCGGCGCACATCGTTCCTGTCTTCCGGAAGTACTACCTTGAGCCAACCTCCGCCGGCTTCGAAGATCGCAAGAGAACTCAATCGGGAAAAACCGAGATGCGACTCCACCACCACGACCCTCCGGAAACAGTGTTCGTCGGCCAAGATCAAGAATGGCAGGGCATCTTGGATTACGTTCAGTACGGTGCTGAAGCGACTAATTTTCTCCTGAAAGCTGGAGCCAAACACGAGCCCAGCAGCCCTGATCTAGCCTATCTTATGTGCCAAAACCCCGTCCGCTTTCTGAACAAGATCGGGCAGGAACGTTACCTAGATCTTCTTCGCAAATTGGCCACCCAAGCCGATACCCTCTGGAAGGACAAAGAGCTTGCCAAGACATTGGCGGGTTCTCGCATCCTATTGGGTTACCGCGACATAAGAGACGAGAAGAAAAGCCTTGCGGCTGCGCAAGAGGATAATCTGGACGACCTGGATGAGCCGGGCGTATCGCGCGAATGGTCCCTCAACAGTGCCAATGAGGTTGTGATCATCGATGATATCAACTTCTTTTTCAGATTCCGCGACTACATCATCGCGGCCCCCCAAGAAGAAGCACTCGAAGAATTCTATACTCGATTCGGGGTGACGAAAATCTCGGAACAAGTAAAAGAGGAGCAGCGCATTGGTAATTTGACCCGCGACCAGAGCGTGGCTCACCGCTTACGCAACGACATCCTTGAGCGCACCAGGCTCTTCCTACACGAGTATGAGCGAGACGCATCGTCAAAGAGCATACGTCACGATACGAAGTGGCTTGGCTCGAACATGAAGGTTGAATGCGTGTCGGACATCTCTATCCGCTACTCACTGTCGGAGCGAGCAGCCACGTCTTTTCGACGCACTGCCTACCTCAGTCGGAAACGTGGCATGGCGACGATCCTATATGTTACACCAAAATACGACGTCTACGAGGTCAGCAGCCAGCTAATTCGTATTCTTATCAAGAAGCCGAAGCAGAATGACTCCATCGCCCTCGAGCGGATTCTCACCGAGCCCCTCAGACGCCTGCAAGAGAAAGGCATCAACGTCGAACGCATTTTGCGGAAAAAAGAGCACGAAGCTCGAATCGCAAGGCAACAGGAGCTAGAACGCGAGTACGAGGAGCAGCAACGTGCCGTAGAGCAAGCCAAGCAAGGCGCCGTGGAGAAGCCAGCTCTGCCAGCTCCACCCAGCACAACGGCGCCCCCCGAAACACCCGAGAAGCCAAAGGAGAAAGGCATGCCGGGATCCTTTGGCAGCCCGGACGTCGACGAATCCGGCGGCGCCGACCACGCGCACGACAACACGCTGCGCCCCCCAGAGAAGAGCCTCATCAACCAATGGGCCAAGAAGCTCGGCTTCAAGAACGCGCCCACAGCACCCACAGACGTCGGCCAAATCACAAAAGAAAACAACCAAGTGACGAAAAACAACATCCAAAACGCCATCCAAGACTGCCGCCCCATCAACCAGCAAAACATCAATTCAAAACACCACCAAGACCCACCGACCGAGCTCGACAAAGGCGGCTACTGCACCGACGAGCAGTGGGAGAACCTCCACAAAGCCTTCTCGATCCCCTACTCCGGACGCCACGTCGACATCTTCTACGGCCGCGACCACGCCGAGGCGCTGGCAGACATCCAGCCATCGCTGGCCCTCTTCCTCCCGCTCATCTTCGGCCTCGCCGCCCTCTTCGGCGTCAACCCCGCGGCTGTCAGCATCTTCCTCGACAAGCAGAGCCGCACTATCGCCTTCAACCAGAACCGCGCGCTTTTCTTTAACATGGGCTGGTTCATGCAGATGCATGCCGCCGAGTACAACACACCCGCTGGCAGGGCCCGCGCCCTCGATAGCTGGTTCTTGACGTTTTGCCATGAGCTCGCGCATAATCTTGTTGGCGATCATAATGCGCGGTTTATTTGGTATCAGACGCAGATTGCGATTGAGTATGGGCAGGGGTTTCGGGGGGTGCTGGAGCGGTTTGTGCGGGATGTGGAGGTGGAGTAGGGTGGGGTTGTGGCGGGTTGGGTTGGGCTAGGTGGTGGGCGTTGCATGTGTGGATTGTGTTTCGATGCGATGGACTTTTGGGGTTGGGGAGGGACATTCTGCATTGGAGTGATAATAGACGTGTGGGGGTTGGGCTAGCTTCACTCAAGTCATTATTTGTTTCTGGTCTTGAATTGTGTGGGCTTTTTTTTTTTTTTTTTTTTTTCCGTTTCGATAATGTAGCTAGCTCAACGTAACAATCGCCTCCCCCAGAAAAACAAATGATAACGCGACATCCTCCGGCTGGTCAATCTCGCACCTACAACGGTATAAAAAAACTAAATCGTATTCCATTTAGTCGCTACAACCCATCTTAAACTACATCAATTCACTCTGTAGGTAGATTTAAAGCTCTCTGTAGACTCGGGTCTAAAACCCGGTAGCCCCATCACAATTCCTCCATCTCCCCATACTCGTCCCAGCGCGTGGCCTTGACCTTATCCATGCCATGCGTATGTCGCAGGTTGCACGTATCAGGGAACGGGCACCAACCCTGGTCGCGCTCAAACGAGCACTGGTGGCCCAAGTCTAGCATTTGTCAGTCACCAAGTCAACCTCGCAACCACAAAAAGCGTGCAGGCTTACAGCAGCTGACATTCTGACAATAGCGGTCCTTGCAAGCCAGACTCCTGGTCTTGTACCGCAGCGCGATCAAGCCCGCATTCGAGAGCTTGGGCTCATGCTGAAAGTGGCAGTTGGCGCCGTTCGTGCACTTTCCGTTATTGAGGTGCCAGTGGTTGCACAGGTTCTTGCCGGAGCGTTTCATGCGCGCTTCGATGGCCTCGTAGGCGGCCTTGTCTTTGGGCGGCAGGGGCTCGTCCAGGCGCTGTTCTTCTTTATTGTAGTATGCCCATTTCTTGTTGGACTTGGACTTAGGTGCAATGGATATTTTCTCAGTAGGTGGGACGCCGTTCTTCTTACCGACGGCGGCCCAGGACGCATCGGTGGGCTCGGGGGTTGAGTTAGTCGCTGCGAGCGAGGAAGCAGTCGTAGCAGGCGATGACATAGTGGGTGTGTCACGGGGGTTATTGCTAACTGGAAAACCTGGTGGGGCAGACGGAAAGCCGGGAGGAGGGTTGGTGAAGCCAGGTGCTGGTACGGGATCCGTCAAAGTCCTAGTGACGGGCGTGACGAATGCAGATACTGGCGGCTGCATCGGTGCGGAAATATTGGGCTGAATTAGTGCGTGGGAACGCGACACGGTGTAGCCATACTCTGGCAACTCTGTGTTTCTGAATACGTTGTCAAAGCGAGTTCGCCGGAAGTTGGGCAGCTCGGTAAATCCCCTCCAGGCAGGCGTCGACTCAAGAAGCGTAATGCGTGCGGCTTTAGCGGCATGGTGCTTATACTGATCAAGGTTAAGAACGTAGCCTGCATCGTGGCAACCTCCAAAGATGATATGCCGGCAGGTTGGATTATCACTGAATGTTCGGAGCATTTCTGTACTATCGTCAGCATCCGTGATTGGATGAGACGGAAGAAGACACATACCTTTGATCTTGTGGTCTGCACGTTCCTTACCTTGACCTACATCAACAATAGTAAAAAGAGATTGATTGAGTGAAAAGCCTTGGGCGAATGTTCGCAAATCAGATGGCTTTTCGATCAGACCGACGGAGGCCAGCTTTTGCGCCAGCTTGTCGAGGCTCACATAGATCTGTACCATGATAGGCCAATTTCCAGAGTTGCCATATAACGATGTAATATGGTCGCGAATGGCATGCTGAAGCCTAGAAGCAGCTTCAGAGCCGCCATCGCTCCCGGCGGCTCGCAGCAAGGCGTCCTGAAACTGTGACGTATTAGACGGCGAGAACCACAACGGTAGTCGAAAGGGTGGGCAAGACGACTTACGATAACTCCGTCTCCATCAATTAATGCTAGGACAAATGAATGGTCTTCCTGTGGAACGTCAGCTGGGGCTGGGGCGCACAAGGCAGAATGACAACTCACCAATTCGTGTCTGGTCTCGGCCACCTCGCGCTGCATCTGATTTACCGACTGCTGATAGCTGCGCCTTATTTCCCTCTCGGAGGCATAATCATTGTTCAAAGTCTCGTACTCTTCTAGCAAAGCAGTATACCTTTCGAGCATATCCTACCAGAGACGATCAGGTGGGGGCAAACTAAATCGTGAAGGGAATGGCTTACCGCAAAGAGTTTCTGGCGTGCGTCGTCCGAGGCTTGAAAGTCTCGCATCTGCGCAGCGAAATCGGTGGTATTGAAGTCGGACATGGCGCTAAGACTAACCATGTTTATCTCGTCGTGGGAAATTGTATAGAGGTTGACGTTGAGCACGAGGTGGCAGGCAATTCTCCCCGGGTGCTTGAGGCAGCAAGCTGAGCTGCAAGCGAAAGATCGCTGAGGCGCTAGTTACATAAGTCGTAGCCGCGCGCTTGTCGCATCGAATACACGAGCGTCTTCGACAGTGACATGGAAATCCACGAAGCTTCACTGTGTTTCGGGGGCGTGAATTCAAATGGTTCTGCTACAGGGTCAGATGTCGTTTTTGATATACACACACGTGCATAATATTCAGTGGACATGTTGGAAGGTGGTCCAGTTGATTGCACAGAAAGCAAAGTCATGCTATGTTAAACCCTTTTTTATTGTTGTAACAACCGCCCTCTGTCGACCATAGTCACGGAAGAGTACACTCGCACTGGAATCCCTCTTACTCCCAATACGTAGGATGAAGGTCAGTTCTACTCATCGTAACCGCAGTACCTCATATAAAGCTGCAGCCTTCACCGGAGACAAACAACCAACCTAGACCGCATCAGACCAGAACCGTGTTGGATGCTCCCATTACTGGCCCACAAGCTCGCGTCCACGCATCTCTAGCTGCGACGTGCCCCATCCATGACAGCCCTGTAGGTATACCTCAGCCTCGCGCCGAGACTGACAAATGCCCCCTCCGCAGCCCCCACAACACGCTGCTCGCATTCCGAAACGACCCATAAGCCTGCTATAGAATCAGGGATTACCAAGCCTCGCCTCTGGCTCTATCCCGCGCGCGACGTCCGTAAGCAAATGGCTTGTGGAGGACGGGTGCTTTCTCATTCTCCGACGCGGCGTTCGGGATCTGCAGCACCCCAACCGCCGCTAGCCACAATACCCCTCAGCATCATATCGCATTCGTTACGCGCCCCACCATGATGCCGGGAATAGTAAGAACGCTGTCGCGGGATTCCGGCGTTAGAGAGGGGCGCTGGGTGCTATATAAGTGAGCGCGGCGCAGACGAGAGGTAGCCATCCCGTTGTCGCTGTTGCTGTAGTTCATGCTCACTAGAAGATTGCGGTCTGCCATTGTTTTTGCGCTGTGTACTGGTATACCGCAGCAGAGAGTCCTGCAAAGAATCGATGTAAGTGCCACGCTCTTTGTGGTGGATCAGAGTCAGGATGATGCTGCGGGGCTTCCATCTCTTTCACTGCCCATTGTGCTCGCCGGCCTCTGCACATGTACTTACGAACACGCAGCCCTTCCGTCTCTTCACCCGCACATACTCCTCCACCATGTCCAACGACGCGAAATACGAGCTTCTCTACTGGCCCGGCATCCGTACGTACAACTCAATCACACTCCCCACCCAGTCCCCTCTTCTCTATACTTAGCTAACCCCACCCCAGCCGGCCGCGGCGAATTCGTCCGCCTCGCCTTCGAAGCAACAGGCACGCCCTACCTCGACGTCTCCAACCAAGTCGAAGGCGGCATCCACCAGATCCTCGCGCTCAAAGACGAAAAAGCCTCCCACGACGCCGACGGCAACCCGCCCGCCCTTGCCCCACCCGCGCTGCGGATCCACGGCGAAGGCAAGAACGGCAAGTCGCTGCTGCTCAGCCAGACGCCTGCTATACTGGTAAGCCGCACACTGCCTACACGGGCCCAACGGTAGATGAGAGAAAGCCGCTGACACGAGCGGACCAACAGGCATTCCTCGGCGAGAAGCTGGAACTCGCGGGTGCCGATGCCACGGAGAAGGCGTGGATCCAGGCGCTCGCGCTCACCGCGCTGGATCTGAACAACGAGACCCACGATACGCACCACCCTGTTTCCACGCTTGCGTATTACGAGGACCAGAAGCCGGAGGCGCTGCGCAGGGCGACGGACTTTAGGGAGACGCGGATTCCCAAGTTCTTGGGGTACTTTGAGCGCGTGCTGAAGGGGAACAAGGAGGGGCAGGGGAAGTACCTCGTTGGCGATAAACTCAGGTATGTTAGGGATGTGACGAGGACGGGTTGGGGGAGTGCGGTGCTGACTGGTGTAGCTACGCCGACTTGACGCTGTGGCAGGTGGTGCACGGGCTGAAGTTTGCGTTTCCCAACGAGTTGAAGGCGAGGGAGGAAGCGGGCGAGTTCCCGACGGTTTTCAAGACTTTCTTTGCTAGCGTGCCGGAGCATGGCCAGTTGAAGGAGTATCTTGAGAGTGATCGGAGGAAGCCGTACAGCAAGGGCATCTTCAGGCACTACCCTGAGCTGGACCGTCAGTAGCCACGTCATATAGGTCTGGAGCAATTTCATGTCAACAACGTCCAAATGAAAAGTAACTGAAGTGATCACAAGAAGTCAATTGGAAGTGGTATCTGAACGCCCTAATGCGGGCCCCATGTCATGTCATTTTTGAAGCCTCGTTACGAACACATAACGCATGCCATGTCCGAAGCCGAACTCCTGGCCCACGAAGAAGCCCAACAGCCCTGTTCTAACACACCGCCAGCAATCTAGTAGTCGGTGGACGCGCTCTGGGGGAACTCGAAGTTGACGGTCTTGCCAGTGAGGCGCTTGTAGACCTCGGAGTAGGTGTCGAGCCTGTAGTCGACGCCGCCGCGCTCCTTCTCGTCGAGCACAACCTTGAGGAGCTTGGAGCCGTCCTCCTTGGTGCGCAGGCGCTTGCCGACGATCTCGACGGGGTAGACGAGGTCGGTGAGGATATTGTCGTGGACAGCGGTGAGAGTCCGCGAGCGGGGGCGCTTCTGGGTCTGGTTGGAGCGCGAGCGGTTGGAGCGCTTGGGGCGGGGGAGAATGCGGCGGGAAGCGACCAGGAGAACGTGGCGGTCGGAGAACTTCTTCTCGAGCTCACGGGTGAGGCTGGAGGAATTAGCATAGATTTCGCATATCAACGGGATGGAGGCTTACCGCTGCTGCACCTTGTGCCAGCCCTGGAGAAGGGGAACCGGGACGAAGATGACAATGGCCTTGCGTCCGTGACCAACCTCAATCTAAGAATCCTGGTGTCAGCAAAGCTGCCCAGTGCCCACCGCCTCTTCGTTCAACATGGTGTGGTGTGTATGCGACGGCTTCGGCGTCCGAGAGCGCATCGAGGGAGGTGTAGGTGTAGGTGTGTCTGTAGAGGTAATTGCTTCATCTTACCTCGCGAGCAGACACGAACTGGAGAGGGCGCAGGGAGCTCTTCAGGTCGGGGATGTTGTTCTGCAGGTCCTCGAGGGCGTTGTTGATGGCGACCTCGATCTCGGAGGGCGAGCTCCTGGACGGGCTGTTGGCAGCGATCTTCGTGTAGTTCGACATGTTGGCGGTTGGCGGTTGTGTCGAAATCGAAGGTGTCCTGGAGTTCGAGAGAAGAAGAATTACGGCGTGTGGGCAATATTCGCGCCTGCCGCGCACGGTAAGCGAGCGCGCTAGTGGTTCGTGGTTTAGTCGCCAAGGACAGCGTCAGTCCTTAGCGCCCTCGAGCAGTCATTGCGCAACATCACTACTGGAGGTGCTTTCCAAGGTTCATAGATCTATCGCTACGCCGCATACGTCCGTTCACACTAGTCCCATCGATGTTGCTCAATAAGTACATAATCGTCAACCTCATAGTGCTTATAGATCGGAATCACGCGATATACCACTCCATTCATAATTAAAGACGTTACCGGTTCCGCCCAATGCACATAATAATATTCCCAACTCTTCGTCTACCTATTTACAACGCTTCAATCTGTGTTACTTTTAGGCAGCAGTCCATACTCTGTCTACCACTTTACGGACACCACTTCGTGGTCCGTGCCAACAATCAGAAAACCGTGGTATTCAAAACGCCCTGATGCTGGATCAGCAATATCTCTATTCCTTTCGATCTGGATGAACTCACCACCAGCAGCCATGAGACCGAGACACCGCGCCGGATCCAGAGCTACATCGTTCAGTACCCACGCAAGAACAGTGTGAGGAAGTCAATGAACTCACACGCCCCATTATGTCCAACTCTGGCTACACCAGTCGCAAAAGTGTAAAGTCCCAGCGCGAGACCAACGTGAAATGTTATAACATCAAAAGCACCACTGGACGGTAGTAGAGATTGTTATCATTTCTTCCCACATATTTATGGATACGTGATTTCCACCGCTTTTTTGAGCGTTTGAACTACCCGTAAGTTGCTGATATTATCACGAGATGATTGCCGCTTTGTCAGAGACCCTGCAGTTAATAGCAACTATGATGAAGTGAGCATTTGCTTACGGTCAAAACACACTCCTAGTATAGACTTCAATATCAATTGTTGTTATGCTCGACGAAAATTCTATTCACAGTGAACATATCTGATGCTGAGTCTACTAGTTAGTCCTAGAGAACGTGGTGGCTGACCCAATGAGCCTCTCGGATAGCTCCATCGAACTGACCCATGTCCATAACCGAAAATCATGCGCCCGCAAATTAAGACCGGGTATCTATCGCCATGTACAAGCATTTCATGATGTTCTTCAACTGGCCTCAGAACACCCTGCCTTACCATACCGCCGAACCACCCCAGCCGTCTGAATTGTCCCGCTGGCCAGACCTGCCGTCGATGCCATCGTGAGAGAGGCTACCGTTGCTTCGACCTTGATCATCGCGTCCTCCAGCGCTAGCGGGATGAAAAGTACCGTTGCATCCGCCTCCGACGTTGACGGAAGTTGAAGAGGCTTTCTTAGCATTAGGAGTCGCCTGCTTCTTCAGCACAATGGGAACTGGTTCGCCACCATCACCATTGGCCTCAAGATCATCCCACACCTTCGCGTCTTTCTCGATGTCACTCCTCAGCTCATCCTGCTCGAAAGCCAGCTTTGACTCCTTCCGGTCGTTCCATATCTGCTGGACCTCGAGCGAGTTCCTGATAGACGCTTCGCGTACACAGATGGCTAGGAAACTCTGCACCGTGTACACGGCGTCGTTTCCTGCGTTATGAAGCCCGAAATAATCGATATCGAATCCCTCCAAGATTTTTGCAAGCTTCGTGGTCTGCTCTTGACGTTGCCAGACGCGGTAAAGGTTCGCCGAATCATGAGCTTCGAGGAGATTAGGAAGGGTCAGCGGGTCGAAGCCGATGTCTTGGAGGTATTTGACGTCCGTGAGAGTATCGTGACCTAGGAGTATCAAGTTGCGCTGGTCGCTGTCCCCACCATTCAATTTTCTGCCGGGGTCTGCGCAGGATGACGGGGTGAAGCATGCCGCGACGGAAGTGAGGAGGTCTTTGAGAGGCACGAAGTCGGATTTGCCAAAGAAGAAACTACTGGGGCAGCCAGCAACGTACTCATTGTTGACTAAATGAGCATATTCCTTGACGCGGAAGTGTCGAGCCTTTATCAGTGATCTCCATGCCTCGCCATCTTTGCCTGGAGCGACATGCATTAGATCGCGAGTATCGAGCGTGGCAATGCCGACTTCCGTGATCTTGCTATGGTCCTTCTCATATGCCTCAACATCGACGCAGATGAAGATGACGGAGCGATCATAGGGAAAGGGTGCCGAGCGGGTAACATCAACAGCTGAAATTGCTGTGGGTGCTGATGACTCTGTGATTCTCAGTGAGCAAATACACCCTCAGCGCAGTGCGAGAACACAGGTATGAACAGTAGTCCAATCATCGCCCTGCGGACCGATGCAGGATGAACACGTACCGTCAAGTGTACTCGGACGGAGTCCAAGGTAACGCTGAGCCCGCTTGAGTTGATCGGTGAAGACCTTCTGCTTCTTCAATCGATCTACCCTCCTCTTCTCTTTTGAGGCCTTGGTCTTGTTCCTTGTGACCTCCCACGCATCCTCGATCATCTGCCTAAAATCTTCGATTGCCTGCGCATCCAGCGAAGGTGGAGTCGGTTCGCCAGGCGCACGAACGCTGATGAGCGGGACCTGATCCGTCATGCTGTTGTACTCGTCCCTGGTGTGTGACCTGCCAAGATAACGGGGACGGCAACGAGGATGGTCTGGAAAACGAAGGACAAGTCCCTCCTCGCGCTGAGAATCGGTAATCTTGAGTTCGAGCTTGAAGCGCGAATTGATCTCCTCCAAGAGGTCGTGAACCTGGCTCTCGTGAACAAGGATGAGAGGCTTGGACTCCTCGATGTCCCAGAGATAGTATCTACGAGTGTTAGCGTCATTTGAAGAGTGAAGATAAATGTGACGGCTCGCCAAAGAAGGTGCCGCCACTTGTGGGACATTGCTGGAGAAGATGACTTACAGATCCCACTCACGAGCCCAGAACTGTCCTCGATCGAAGAAAGCCGTAGCGATGGCTTGCATGCAGTCCTTGTTGCAGAACTTGTATGGATACTTGGAGAGGCCGACGATAGGGGTGAACTTCTCGTGAGATGCCGCCAGCTCGCTCCTCTGGAGTAGTGCAGGTGGTAGCGGGTGGGCCGGAAGAGCTGAGAGTTGAGGTTTCGACCCCAAATTATACGAGCTCTCGGTGCCCTGAAGCCACACGAATCTACGATCGGTGTTCTCGGTCTGTCCGTTTGTGGGAGGGGCAGGTTCCGGCTCCTTCTTCGTGACCACCATGGCGTCAGGTGAGGAAGGTCGTTTGCTCGCCTCGCCGGCGGATGATGATGGTGCCTCTTCGGTGGATTCATAAGCGTCGGGAACAAGTGCCACGCCACCGCGCGGGGCAGGTTCGTGGTCCATGGGGGGCTCGGGGGAAGAGGCCTTGTCGGGGAGCGCTGCAAGGTCTTGCTCCGAGAGCAGGCGGAGCCGGTCCAAACGAGCAGCTAATTTGGAATCCATGTCGCGTCGTGGGACAAACAAACGCGGCTGTAGGGCGGGGTCGAGAGGATCTGAGCTGGCGACTGCGGACTTCTTTTTATGTAACAGGCGGGAAGGTGTGCGTTTGCTTGAGCGCACTGGAAGGGGAAGGCGCGTTGCTGGCCAACGAAAGTGAAGTACGATTGGAAGCTGAGGCAGTCGCGAACTTATGCCGCCAACCTTGCGAGGTGTTAGTGCAGCTGGGAACGGTGGGAGACCTGGCTGGTCATATTCTGGTGGAGAGCGTTTGCGTCGTGTGTCCGCCTTGCTATAGCATTGTACAGCACCAAGACAAAGTCAAGTCCCGAGTACAATCGGCCTACGTGTTGCCTACCCTGGGGAAACGCACTGTAATTAGACTGTTGTCCTGGCGCTGTACTCAGACTGTTGTCCTGGCATTGCATGTCCAAGAAGTAGGCACCGCGTACGAGACAGATCTCACGCCGTTGACGCAAGACGAGACGATGACAGCTTACGCGCAAGCTACCAAACGGTGAGACAGCAGTCCAGCCGAAACAGAGCTTACGAGCAACATTTGTACGAGGGAATTGTGTTCGCCTCGGACGTACGACCAGGAGGAGAAGCAGCGGGCGAGAGTGCTAAGAGTTCAATGTGCAGCGAGTACGTGAGTCCATTCGAGGCGAAACTACACTGCACATGAACGGGCTCGCAGCAGGGCAACATGGAAACGAGCTCCAGCGGATGGTCCTGAGTAAGACACATAATTCTCCGATCATGGCAGCGTCCCCGCACGGCGCGGGGCGGCAGACAGGAGGCGAGGGGAGCGGCGAACTGGGCGCGTGCCTGGCGATCACCAGCGCGCCAAGCCCGGCCTGAGCCCCCGTGGTCCCTCATGTTGGGCGCGCCCATGTAACGGCAGCCAGCCCTCGTAGCCCGCCGTATCCATCACCATTGCCGCGTCCGCCCCATTCCCCCTCCCCCTCGACATTATTGACGCGTGGCTGGAGCGCCTGACGCGCCCGTCTGGCAACCCTCCACCGACGCGCGACCCGCGATGCGACTGCGACAACATGGCTGAAGCGGCTGCTCCCCCAGAAGAGACGACGCCTCCGCCCGTTGCGAACCCAGACGCCCAGACGACCGTCAACGACTTTCTCGACTACACCGAGTTCTTCCCTTCCGACCTCGTACGCTCGCTGCGCCTCATCGGCGACCTCGACCAGACCTACGTCGACGCCACCCAGACGGTCCACCAGCTCACCGTCAAGTATGGCAAGCTCCCCACCGTGCCTGCCGGCGAGCGCCCAGACCCCGTCGCCCTGCGCAAGGACATCGCCCTGGCGCTCGACAAGGCCATATACGCCCGCGAGTCGTCGTACGCAGAGGCGTCGCGCCTGTATGAGGTTGCTGAGCGCCACAAGCACCGCATCGGCATAATCAAGAGAAAGCTCCAGGCCCAGCCAGAGCCGCCGTCTCGCGACCCAACCCCAGCGCCTGTGTCGCCCCACGCCGCGCGCGCCCTGAACCGCAACTTTGCAACCCCGCACCTGCGCCTGACGTTCGATGGCCGGTTCGGCGCCAGCTCGACTGCGCGTCCACGCGACCGCAACAGGTCCAGAGCCCCGCTGCCTGGCGTGCGCGTCCGCACAGCAAGCTTCTCCGACTCGGACGACTCGGACGTGAGATCCACCGCTGATCTCGCTGTAGCCTCCAGGAGACTGAAAGAGCACAAGGACAAGCCACCACGGCCTCACAAAGTGCGCGTACGGGCCCCCGGCTCCGGCACCAACGTACACAGCTCGTTTGCCGGTATTTCCACAAGCAACGCGCTTGCTAGACTCTCGCCCCCGCCCGACAACGCCAGGCCCGGCAGCAAGTGGGCGCCATGGTTCAAGCTCACCGAGTACGAGATGGCCGTTCTCAGGAAGAAGATGAAGAAAAACGCCGTTTGGACGCCCAGTGAAACCATGATCAAGCGCCAGCTGGAAGCAGGCGGTCGTGGACAAGAAGCATACGAAAGGGAGAAGAAACGCTGTGAAGAGACTGGCGACGAATTCCTCGACGAAGAGCCCGCTGCTCCGACCATCCGACCGATTGCTCCTCCCGCTGCCGCGGAAAGCCAACCCGCGCCCGCGCCCGCACCTGCGCCCGCACTCACACTCGCGCAGCCTGCATCGGCTCCCACCGACCCCACACCAGCCGACACCGAGCCTACCCCAACCGAGCTTCATAGAGATGTGGACATGGAAGATGCTGATATACCCAAGGAGACGTCTGAATTCAGAGACACGAGGCAGTCGAAGCGGGATATCCGGCGTCGACAGGCTTTGCATGATGCACGGGAACTGGAGAACACCACCATGAAGATCAAGAAGGCTGCCGACTGGATGCAAGAGCTGAGCTTTAGTGCTGCTAGCTCGAAGCGACCCGCTACAAAACCCTCGAACAAGCGCAAACGCGATTCTACCCCGCCGCCAGCCGCTGAGACACCGGCTGGGGCGACTAGAGAGACCTCACTGGCCTCGCAAGATAGTGCTACTAAGCCACCTGAGCCAAAAAAGCTTCGGGTGAATCCTCCAGCGGCGAATGCTGGAGCGTCCACACCACAGGAACTGACACCTGTCGGTCCATCGCCCGGCGTAAAAACTCCTGTACCCTTCCCAGAGATTGCCAAGACCACCACTGTGCAGGTACCTCTGGCCCCAGCAGGACCTGGTACACCAAAAAATGCCGGCATCTCACAGCCGGCAGTAGGCAGCCAGCCTGGTACGCCCGCTGTGTCTTCACCTGCTGTTCCAGTCTCTACAGAAGCTCCCGTATTACATACAGAGCCTCCACAGTCTAACGTGACAGCGGCCTCTTCTCGCCCTAGGAGGGAATCGGTTGCACCACCGAAAGAGAAGCCGTCAAGTCCAGCTCCTGCCACTGCACCGCCCGCAAAGAAGCAAAATGCGCCCACCCCCGTACCTGAAGCTGCTCCTCCCGCTCCTGCACAAGGTACCCGCCCACGGTCCTCTCGCGGTCACGTACCCACTCCCAAGGCTCAGAGCGAGGAACCCAAACCTCTCGAACAGGGCCAGAGTACCCGCGAACTCCGTCGTCACAGCATTTTCAGCCAATCCGCGCTCGCAACTCCAGCTGCTGCTGCTCCTGGTCGGACGCGCACCCGGAGGAAAGCTCCACCTAAAGGGGAAATCTCGCATGGCGAAGATGGTCAAATGACAGTCACGAATGTGAAACGGGCACAAGGCAACAAGACCACGAAGAAGAAAAAACCCGAAGAAGAGTCCGAACCTGCCGAAGAGGGAGACGAAGACGAGGAACGGTACTGTATCTGTGACGGTATCAGCGAAGGGTCGATGATCCTTTGTGACAATCATGTGAGTCAATTGTGGGGATGTTTTCGTGCAACGGATGCTAACGTTCCCTAGTGCGAGAAAGAGTGGTTCCACTTCGCGTGTGTAGGCCTGAAGGAAGGCGAGCTTCCCGCACGTCGTGCCAAGTGGTATTGCCCTGACTGCAGGGTCGCCTTGGGCACCGATGCCTACGGCAATCCAAAAGTGCCACCTCCGCTGCCGGGCAGAAGAGGAAACAGGTAGGCGTTCCTCGTTTTCATGACCAAGTGCGTACTGAGTTTCCGAGGGGTTGGAGTCACTGAGGAGTCAGGACTAGACCCTGCACAGGGCTAGCTCTACGTTTACGTGTGAATATTCTATGTTCGAACACCAATAGGGACATGGCGTTGACGGGGGGCTGCGTCTCATGATGGGGATTACGGTCTGATGCAGCGACGCTCGCTTGCTGCACTGCAAATGTTTTAATAGCTGGGTCCGGAGTGGGGACAGCGGCTTCGTCTACGGACGGTCGCAGGCATTAGTATTCTGCCCATGTATACTATTAATCGTAAAGATTCTACCAATTCGTCCTAGAACTTTCTCTGGCCTTAAACCTGCTTATGCTGTTCCACTGCGGCCTTTCAACATACGCGAAACAGCGTGAAAGTCTAGTTTTAAGTTGCCTGGGGCTACTATAAGCCAGCCGTTCTGGAGCCTATAACTCAATAGCTTCTATTTAATCTCTAAGTGATATATTTTATATATCTACGATATATTTTAGTAGACCTTTTAAAGTAGAAGTCGAGACGAAGCTGATCTGTAAGGTGGTAGACAGCAGGCGCAGACGGCAGAGAGTGACCTATCGTTTACCGACGCAGATGGCATGAACCGTACGACGCGTCGACTAAAAGCCATCTCTTATCCGGTTGTTGAAGCTAAAGCGAGGTGCATATCAGATCTCAAGAATCTCCCACCACCGCAACGCTTCCAGCTCTGATCCTGAATAATCCCCGCTGAAACGTCTCATCTGGTTTTCCCAAACCGATATCATTGGATAGATAGTCTATATACCACGGGTGCGCACACATTCGAGGTGCTGCTCTAACCGCCAGAAGAAAGTCTCACGGGCGCACTCCCATACAACAGAATCATTCCTGACTCTGGATTGCCCACGGGTGCGTGAACGTCATGCAGGTCTCCTTATACTCCAACCATGTCCAGCATTCGTGGCAGGTGACTATCCCCTCAGGGCCGATTATTCGCACGCTGACGGCGCAGTGGTTGTGGGCGTTAAGATGGCTACTGCTGAACAGGAGCTCTCCATGAAACTCGCATTGGGTGAAGCCTTCATATGCAACGTGTCCGTGCTGATCGTTCACATGCTTGATAGCGTCCTGTAAGAGGCCGTC
Organism: Karstenula rhodostoma CBS 690.94; assembly: GCA_010093485.1. Classification (NCBI taxonomy): domain Eukaryota; kingdom Fungi; phylum Ascomycota; class Dothideomycetes; order Pleosporales; family Didymosphaeriaceae; genus Karstenula; species Karstenula rhodostoma. Next base: position 475,970 of record MU001502.1, read on the forward strand.
GTTGATCGCGACTATGTCCCCACATTCCATACAGCTAAGTCCATCTTCTAGCGTGTCTGGAACACTCTGCGTGATGTTGATGAGGTGTGAGAAGTAGGGGCGATGCGGTGTTGGGCTGCAAGCTTCTTGATCGCATGGGCAAAAATTATGTATTCGCCGCTGTCAGTAAGCTGCTCGACCGCATACTGGTCGAGGTTGGTGAAGGTCGCTAACTGGACGTCAATATCGAATTAATCATGAAGAACGACTTGTACACCATGGAAAAGGACTGCTCCTGTGTCTGAGAGGTGTCTGTGAGGGTGATTGGTGGTGAGTCAGCAGGCGGCGCGGTAGCTGGTGGGGGACCGGGCGAATGCGAGGATGAAAAGTCGAGAAGCTGATGTGCGAGGTAGCAGGGAGGTATATCCGACGTGAGGTGGTAATAGAGCGAGGAGCAGGGTACGCGCTTAGTGAGTCGCAAAGATTGCATCAATTCCTCCAGAGCCTTCTCCTACTCTAATCCTTCTTCTGTTCCCCGCCGCCCAAATCAGAACTCTTCACCTTCACCCCCCTATTCCCAAAGAACACCAAATCCATCTCTCCCCCCTTGTGCACCGCCGCCTTCTTCGCCTCCCGCCCCTGCACCCGCTCATACCACCCCCGAAGCTTCTCATACTTGCGCAAATCGCAGTACCCCCGCTGTACCGCCACCTCCATCCCCCAGCTCATGTTGAAATCGCTAACCCCCATCGCCGCGCCACCAAACCACTCCTTCTCCGCAAGCGCCTCCTCCAGTATGTCAAACACTGGCAGCAAATCTGACTTGAACCGCATCGTCATCGGTAGCCCCATGACGCGGTACGCCCAGGACAGCGGCCACGGCATGAGCTGCGCCAGCACCTCGAAGAGCAGCGTAAAATCGCACTTTTGCGTGAGCGTGCCCGTCGCGAAGTCGGCGAAGAAGCGGTCTCGCCGTCTATCCTCCACCGTCGTAGGCGTCCACGCCCCGCCCGCGTACTCTTCATTTATAAACTCCAGGATGAGTTTCGCTTCTGTGAGGATGCCGGGCTCGAATTGGATGAGCGGGGGCGGCGTGGCGGGATCCGTCGGGGTGAGTGTCAAGATGGGGGATTTGCCCAGGCGGAAGACGCGTACAAGGTCGGCGTTGTAGGGGACTTTGCGCGGGTAGGTGGCGAGGTTGTAGGTGAAGTTGGGGTTGAGGAGGGAGAGCTCTTCGAGCATCCAGAGGCAGCGGTGGGCTTGAGAGTGGGCGAGGGCGTGGAGGGTGGGGATTGTGGTTTGCGGGTTGGTGGCCATGGTTGCGGTGGTGGAGATCGGGAGTGGGGATGTGGTCGTTGGGAAGGTGGAGTGGCGGTTGTCTTGGTCTTTGTATGTGAGGGGAGGTGGCGTTCAAGGATATGGTACCGTGCCGCCGCACGTCTGCGCCGCTGGATATATACATGCCATAATAATATCCCAAGCACACTGTCAGGCTTTCCGTCCTACTCCTTCACTGTAGATCTTTGCAATTATCGGATAGCCAGCGTCAAAGACAATCCAATCAGAAAACAGTACACATCGTAAAAGTGGGCTATACCTGTCAGCTGGAATGTCTTTGTGTCTAAAAGAGGTAAGAGGTAGAACCTGTATTACATCAGCGATTCAAAGTCGAGGTCAGTTTGATACTTGCCTCTCGCGATGGAGCATCAAAGCAACTGTGTTGAACGTTGGAAGAAACCGCAAGAGAGACATTGTATGATTGGAAGCTGGATGGCTTCGTGGATTGCTGGTCCGACTGTGGGGGTTGCGATGCTCATGCCGAGGCTGTAACATGTACCAGGGCTATGGGACCACGTAAGCAAAAATGTCTACCTGGGCTTGTACAGATATCTTAGTTTTTAGTGGGTTAGAGATGTAGAAATGAATTGAATGCTTGAACCTGCTCTGCAACATGACCGCCCGATGATATTCGACCCACTCGTAAACTCCTGTCCTTTGCGCCAAGCTTGCCCAACGCCTCGAGATGTCTTCGCACGACGCTTTGCTGTTCCACGACCTAGATGTTGCCCACTGCCGTTGAACCTCAACCGGAACCTCCAGCGTCCCTGCCCGAAGTCGAGTTGTTGAATCCACCACCCGAACTATCCGAGTTGCTGAAAGTACCCAACTGTGCATCGTTAGGATTGCTGAAACCACTCCCGCCGTAAGGTGCCCTTATGAAAGGCCCCAGAGGCGCATGGCCCGTTATATACGGCCATGTTGAGGGCGGTGGCACAGGTCCCGCGCCCGCTCGTTGCACAAGGTGACCACGGAAGTACGTACCTGCGGGGTGGCCGGCGGAAGGGTTGGGCGCCCAGCCCGTGGCTTGCGGCGGTCGGGGCTGCGGCTGGAATTGCTGGTGTGTTTGTGGAGATGGGATTTGCATTTGGGGGGCGGGGCGGGCTTGCGGCACACATGGGATGGGGGAGAACGTTTGGATGAGTGGAGGGAGTGCGGGCGCCATCTTGTTGTAGTCGTCCCACGTGTGCTCGGGCAGATTGGAGAAGGGTTTTCCGGAGGTGAGGAGGAGGATGTAGGATGCTGGTTGATGGGGGAAGAGATATAGACCCTACGATATTCCGTCAGCAAGCCAAGATTGATACATTTAGGAAGAAAAGACGCACGGCGACGCCAGCGAAATCCGGGCATTTCTCCAAGAAGTCGTTGGTACCTCTGAGGCCTTCTTCTTTCTCCTTGCCCTTCAGATCCCAGCTGCCACCTCCTTTGATCGTGCGCATGAAGTAACTCCCGTCAGCGCCCAAGCTTACGAAACTGGGCGCTTCTCTGCCTTCTTCTTTCCAGATGGTCTTCCAAGCATCTTGACTGACAAGGCGATGTAACAGCGCTTTCTCCAAAGACGAGGGCAGATTACTCCACGAAGCTGATGTCTTGTCGTGTGCGTAGTAGGATTCCCAAGGGCCAATGCTGATGGACAGCGTGGTCAGATCGCGTATTATACGCGGGTGTCCACAGTACAGGTACTCTGTTAGGGGATTGGGTAGGTTGTAGTGGCGACAGTATACCTCTCCGTCATGATCTCGATAGCTCACGAAGTACGTGCCGTTCTCGCCCAGTGCGAATTCGACGACGTCTTTGATGGGAGGTTGTCTTGTGAAGAGCGCTTCGACATCCGGTGGAAGGTTGCGCCTGTACAACATGAGAACGGTTCACTTGGGTACCCTTTTGAGAAGATATCGAAAGATAGTGCTAACTGCATCCTTTGTGAATTCCGCTGCAGCTAGCCCAAAAAAGAAGCGCGGGTGCAGAGCAGTGGATAGGCAGAACTCACCAGGCCCAATGTGTCGGACTATTGAAGAAGTATGCATCCTTCGGACCCATAACAAACGAAACGAAAATCGGCATGGTGCAGACGGCACGAGTCGTTCTATGCGTCCTTTGTGGTAGGGCTGGAGCCTAGCAGCGTAGCGAGAGCGCGAGGGGAAGGACGGAACAGCGCCTGCAGGGTACTGCTAGCAGAAGGGTATCATAAAATAACGAAGGGGTATCAGAAGCGGAAAAATGAGTAGTAATTTGGCAAGTGAAGGGCAGGTTGGACGTGAGAGAGACGTGCTGGTTGCCGGTATCGCCAGCTAAGGCCCCTCCGTCGTAATCGCTAAACCTTGCCTAATACGAGCGGGCGCATTCAGCGTCAACAACAGTTCATGTTCATGCTGTTTGAACCTACATACATCTAAGTATTGCGCGAATCGACGCCCATACAAAACCTCATAAGTTCGCCGGCGAGCATCGAGAAGCGCAGAGTAGACACCTTGGGTTGGAGATCTTACCAGATCAGCAGAGGCAGTCGTTTGGGGGTTACATACCATCGTCAAGTCCGGATCACACACTGCCACATACGCAGTACAATCTATGCATTCTTGGCAATGTGACAGGACGTGAAACCCCCCCACAGTTATGGAAGATGGGGCCCGGGATCGGTTCGTCACGTGATTCGTGGTGCTAGCGCGCTATTTGTGGATCCCACAAACGCGACGCGGCGCGTCGCTTTCTCCACTTGACGGCTCAGCGGCGCACTACACCCGCCAGCCAGCTTTCTAACCCACCCGAGTTGCCTACGGCTTCTACGGATCTGTAGCAACAGGTCCTAGGAACGGGCCCTTGTCCATCTCCTTCTTTCGTACTCCGGATCTTGTGCGTAATCCTCCGGCGCCGCTGCTCGGTCACAATTGCGCCCTCAGCGAATCAAACAACCGAATAGTAAAGTCACATCCTTGTCATACGTCGCCAGCGTAATCCCACTGCAGCTAACGGGCAGTATCCGTACACTGCGATATGTCCGATTGGGATCGTTTTCGCAAGAGCGCGGAGGAGTCAGTACCGAAAGACCAAATACTTGGCCCACGACGTTTCATGGTCGGCGTCCTCATCGCAGACCGTGACCCAGATGGAGACCTCGCTGAGACCGACTTCCGATGGATGAAAGCTCATAGTGTACGTTCCCATCCTGTTGCGATAGGTTACTAAACCGGCACAGAAAATCACGATAGCTAGGATCCATGACACATACATGTTGAAAGAAGCCGGCGCTGATGTCGACTTATGGTTCGAAGATACAGTACTTTCACCAGACACGCCGATAAAGAACCTATGCACCGTTCATGGGTCGGTCGTTGCTTTACGTGCCGTGCTGAAAGGTGTACGCCCGGTAAGTCACTGGGTAACCAGATGAGGTTTACAAACTTACGAAAGCTTAGGCCTCTTCAAATACGGCGGTTCCGAAGCCGCCTTTACCTGCTGTTCACGTTGCCACTCAATCTCCACCTTCAGCACCACCTACGCCAATGCCGGATAAAGATGCCCCGATATCGCCATGGAAAGTTTCAAGCGACCAAGCACGGACCTCTATCGAAACATCAGCCAGGCCTCTTCAATTCACCCGCGTGAACTCGACGCCATTGAGCGATGTTCCCAGCTCGCTGGCACCAGAGAACACTCCGGATCTTTCGATCCCACCTCATACTGCAGCCTATCATCAACCCCCAACCTACGTGCCGCCGTATGCTTCAGGTATGCAATCTGCTCGGATAGCTAATGCTTCCGCACCAGCAGAAGCTGGAACGCAGGCTCCAGAGAGTCACGATCTGGAACCGAATGCAGAGCCGGGGCTGCAGTCGAGGATGCCACCGCACATGGTAAGCCCTTCCAAACTTTTTTTTTCTCCCTACATCGAACGCCACATACTGTATGTGTCAGTTACTAGCCATGCTACAGTGTCCGAAATCTTTACCCACTTCTTGAACATAATGCTAACATTGGCGGATCCAGATGCTAAAGCTTAAGCAGTCTTCTCCGGCAGGAAGCCCTGCTCCTGAAGACCCACCGCTGTCGCAGAACTTCAATGCTGACGAGGTCTTCGACCGCGATGCATCTCCAGAAGTTGATTTGGAACAGCATACGCAGCTTCTTAATCATCACGTCCACGAAATTACCAAGCAAGGGACGGTGGAGGTCCTGGAGGCTGGCGTAGCCCGATCGATAAAGATACTGGAAACATTGCAAGAGACGCTCTTGCAAGCCGCAGCTATCAGCGCTGATGCTCAACAATGGATCGACTCAATCAACACAATGAAAGAACAACCCAACCGCAGTCGCACGATCATCGGTGTTGTTGGCAATACTGGCGCCGGGAAGAGCAGCGTCATCAATGCACTTCTCGATGAGGAACGGTTGGTTCCCACGAATTGCATGAGAGCCTGTACAAGCTCAGTGACTGAGATATCGTGGAATATTGATGATGAACCGGATCACAAATACCGCGCGGAAATCGAGTTCATTGATCGCGCCGACTGGGAGAATGATCTAAAGATACTCATGCAGGAATTTCTCAGTGAGGATGGAACATTAACACGAGAAGCCTCTGATCCAGGCACGGACGCTGGCATCGCGTGGGCTAAATTCCACGCCGTCTATCCAAAGATATACAAAGACAAACTCGCAAACTATACGGTGGAGAAGTTGATGGAGAAATCTGCGGTGCTCAACATTCTGGGAACCACAAAGCACATCCATCACTCGCGAGCTGACCTGTTTTACATCGAATTACAGGGATTTGTCGACAGCAAAGAGAAAGTTATTGGCAAAAAGGACAGGGATCATCAAAAACAGCACAAAAACCAGATGGAGTTCTGGCCCCTGATCAAGGTTGTTCGATTGTATACGAAATCCGAAGCTCTATCTACAGGTGCTGTCGTCGTGGACTTGCCAGGTGTTCATGATTCCAATGCCGCTCGAGCTGCTGTTGCGGAACGATACATCCAGCAATGCAGTGGGTTGTGGATCGTCGCACCCATCACACGTGCTGTGGACGACAAGGCAGCAAAGAACTTGATGGGCAATGCTTTCAAACGTCAACTCAAGTACGATGGAAACTACTCGGCTGTAACGTTCATTTGCTCCAAGACAGATGACATTTCTGCCACCGAGGCTGTCGACAGCTTGGACGTGGATCATGAATTCTACGAGTTGGAGGAACAATTGCGTCATTACGAGGCGCAAGTCACAAACACGCAGGATGAAATCGCAAGTTTGAAAGACTTTGCAAACGACCTTCGAACTACCCTTGATGAAGTCGAGGATGACATCGATATATGGGAAGATTTGAAAGACAGAGTCGAGACTGAGACGGTGTTTGCGCCAAAGAGCAAGACGAACCAAAAGCGAAAGCAGTCAAAGCCCAAGCATCGTTCTCAAAAGCGACAGCACATCGATGACGACTCCCAAGTCGAGTCTGGAAGCGATGACGCCAACGACTCCAGGCATGACTCGGATGGTGTTGAGACCCCTCAAGTGCCGCTGACTATGCTGAACGTCGAACAGAAGATTGCTAGTCTGAAAAATGCGAAGAAGAACGCTCGACAGGAGAAGAAGAAGACGGAAGACCTCATTACAGCGCTGAAGCCTACGATTCGAGAGCTGAAAAGCAAGATCGCAGATGCCAATGCGAAAAAATTGGCTCTATGTATTCAAGGGCGCAATATGTATTCCAAGACTGCCATTCAAAAAGATTTTGCGGCTGGTATCAAAGAACTCGACCAGGAAGCTGCAGTGGAGGCAGACGAGGAGGCCTTCAATCCTGATCAGGATTTACGCGATTATGATGAGGTTGCCAACTCTCTTCCTGTGTTTTGCGTGAGCAGCCGAGCCTATCAAAAGATGTGTGGGCGTCTCAAGAAGGACGAGGCTGTACCAGGTTTCCAGACACCAGAAGAGACTCAAGTCCCTCAGCTCAAGACTCACTGCATCAAGTTGACACAGGGTGGAAGAATCCGAGCCTGTCGAGCTTTTCTCAACAGCTTTTGTTCAACCCTCACGCCGCTCTTTCTTTGGGCCTCCAACGACGGCACTGGTCCCCAGATGACCGACGCGAAAAAGCAAGAGCAAGCGAACTACCTCGCCAAACGACTGGTCGGTCTGCACAAAGGCTTGGAAGAAGCTGTCGAAGTCTGCCTTGGATCGATGACGAAGCAGCTTCAACAGCAGGTCTTTGCGCGAATGGGACAGCTCATGAGACAAGCCATACCGTCTGCCCCCACTATTGCCCAGTCCTGGGGCCGCCCCAAGGAAGCAGGAGGCCTACACTGGTCGACCTACAAGGCAGTCGTGCGGCGCGGAGGTGTTTACCAATCCGTATCGGCCGGCCACCGAGATTTGAATGCGGAACTCCTGGATCCAATTATTCGACAACTAGCTACGCGGTGGGAGCGTGCGTTCCAACAACGTCTGCCTCAGGCTTTCGAAGCTTACACGAAGAATTCCGGTGATGTACTGCATGCCTTCCATGCCCGAATCGAAGACCGAGCGCGGCAGAACGGAGTTGGTCTTGCTCACATGGCCATGCTGAAAGGCTCGATCTTCAATTACGAACAGATGTTCCAAAATCTAAATGACCAACTGAAAATTCGACTGACCGAGGCACAACGCGATGCTAACCGTGAGTTCGTGCCCACACTCGCGAACTTCATGATGACGGTGTACGATCGTTGCGCAAACGAATACGGTACTGGGTCCTTCATCCGCATGAAGAACCATATGGAGGCCTTCGTACAACTGAACAGCCCGACTATGTTCCGGGCTGCAACCCAGACCGTGGAAGAGGCATTAACGAGAGTGTGTCGTGATCTAGAAACAGAGATGTCGAACAAAGCGAATGAAATTAGTAGTCTTATGCATAGGGACTATATGCATGCCCTTGTTGGTGTGCAGGCGACTTTGGAAATGGAAAAACAGCCACAGCGTTCGCTGAAGGCTGAAGTACTGGCTCAGTTAAAGCAGGTGAGTAGCCTAGGGCATAGGCCTTTCGCCCACTCAGATGCTTACCTTCCTATAGATTGATGCCCAGTTTGAGCGCCTCGCGCAAGGAGACCTGACAGACGGAACTGGCCCTCGCACGGACGACGACACCGTAGCGGGCGCAGACATGGAAGCTGAGCAGCAACTGCAGACCGAGACCAGCGGCGAACCCAGCGCCACCAATTCGTCCATGGACCATGCAGACGACAGCATGCCCACCGAGTCTTCTCCCGCGACCCTGCAGCCTAGGAATAAGCGTCGGATGGCAAATGACACGGCATCCTCGCCCGCGACCCGCAGTCGCAACAATAAGCGCCGCCGAGCAGCTGATGTCGCGCCTTCCCCCAGCCCTCGAAAGTCCGCCAGAATTACAGATACCACCGCTTCCTCTGCTCGCAAGGCTACTAAGAAACGCCGTATCGCAGACGACACCGACGCCTACGCCAAGGACGCCGAGGACGACCAGGAGCTCTAGGCGAACTCCTTGCTTGCCGGCGTCCTTAAGAAGTTTGATCAGCTCGAGGAGCTCTAGGAGCAGGGTCACGCATTGTGACAACTGCTTATCTTCCTGGCATGTTATACCTCCTACACGGGAGTTCTGGCGCTCGCATGTATATTTGGATCGACAGAGCAGCTGCCATCGGAGCGGTGGGAACGGGTCCACGCATACTCTTCCGGTGGACATTACTCCCGTGCAATTTTTCTTGATACCCCCTCAGTTCTGGAGCGGCATGATATTCTAGCATGGTTACCACGGCGTTTCGGGGCATCTGTCATTGAGCGGCTTTCGAGCGACACTTCACGGATCAGCAATGCAGGACTAAATCTTTTGTCCTATGGATGTAGATACGACTGCACTTGCTTCGGCATGTATTTCACGGGCATAGTGGGCATTGGCGTTACGAAGATGCCTATCCAGGTTTTGGAAACAGTGTAAATTCATAGATCTGACCCGTCGTGTGAAGAGAACCCCAATCATCCCATTCCTTCCCGCTCGCCTCCGGCACAGTCCAGCCGAGAAAGTAAACGCCCCGTACCCAAGTCTAGATGCAAATGCCAGCTTGCTACGAAAGAAAAGAAGCGCTTCTCAATCATCCCACTCCTCGTCGAGGTTATCAATGAGGCGATTCTCGTCGTCGCTTCTGCGGCCGCCGCGGCCCCGTTCATGGCCCAGCGAGACGCGGTTGTAGCCTCTGCGCGAAGGGAGGAAGCGCGCGCAGGAGGAGGTCAGGATGAGGAACGTGTCCTGTGAGCCGTCAGTCAGATGCGTGAGTTCGTTTCACGAGGGCCGTGAGGCTCTTACAGCAACGAAGCGCGCAATGCCGGCCCACATGGCGTAGTTGGGCAGCTGTCTCCAGCCGCGCTGGTGCATGACGGTGCGCTGGTAGACGCAGCCGCCGACGAAGTAGACGAGCACGGCGATGAGCATGATGACGCCGAAGACGCCGCCGGGGCCGAGCGCCTGCTCCTCGATGTGCACGCCTCCGCAGGCGGCGCTGGAGCGGCCCTCGAAGAAGTAGACGCAGTCGTCCACGGCGGCGACGAAGGAGAAGGCCGTCTTGGCGAGCGGGTCGGATTCGCAGAGGAGAGAGATGATGGCGGTTTTGCGGCGCTTGCCGTCGGAGGAGGGCTTCTTCTTCCTGGGAGAGTCTTCGTCGTCGTCCTTGTCCTTCTTCTTGTCGTCGTCGTGGTCGTCATCGTGGATGATTTCTCGGGCGGACAGGTCGAGCGCGGAGTGGGGGGAGCGGCGGCCGCTCGACGAGGGGCAGAGGGAGCCGCCCGTGTAGTTCAGGACCAGCTTGCGACCGCGGAAGACGGGTTCGTAGCTTTCCAGGCTGTGGGTATCATTGTCAGCGCGCAATGCCCTACAGCGGCGTCGTGTGCATAGAAGAGCTCCGGGCGCATAGCACCTCGCGCCACCACGCAAGCGGGGTCGGGGGGACTCACCCAAGCGCATACTGCTTCCCGCCCCTCTCGTAGAAGGCGCTCACGTTCCTCCACAGGTCCTTGTCCAGGTCCTGCACCTTGTCCAGCTCCTCGATGACGGGCCCGCAGAAGTTGATGGTGAAGTTTGCGCCGTAGTCGTGGCCGCGCGCATGCCAGCTACCCTCGTCGCCCTCTTTCCTCTTCTTGCCTTCCTCGGGCGGCTCGCGCCGCAGCGGGTTCAAGTCGAAGAAGCGGTCGGTGGTGGGCGAGACGGCGGTGCACGGCTTTGGCGGCTTGTCGGACGCGGCGGCTGCTGTCCAGAGCAGCGCCACGAGCGCGGCGAGATACGACGTCCGCATGTTGCGCGGGAGTTGTGCAAGATAGCGAGCGTGACGAAGGAAACACGGGAAACGGGAAAGGGCGGCGCTACGTGGGAGGCATCAGGCATCCGAGAGCGATGATTCTCCAGGCCACCTGTGGTTTGCCCATGTTGCATGCTCCCAGACCCTTGTCTGCAGCTCCCACGTCCGGCCTAGTGTCCGCCTAGCCCCATCCGGGAAGCGTCAAATGAGCGCGTCATTACCTCAGCCTCACGACAACGCGTCCTCCGCTTGGGCTGCGAATCGTCCTGTGCAACCTCACCTGATATTCCTCCTTATATAAACTCGGTGCCCTGTTGCCAATTCACTTCGCAGCGGGCGGCAAGCTTGGTTGCAAGTTCATACTACGGACATTGCTGCATTGGAGCAGAGTTCGTCGCCGAGACCCCCTTTCCGCGCCCACGATAATTTTCAAAAACATCCCGAAAGCTTGCATGCATGGCGTCGAAACGCAAGACAGACCCGGTGCCGGAGAAGTCACACGGCTATGAATTCTTCGGGCCGTAAGTGCACGCCTGCATGTCTTTTGCCTGGATGCTAACCACCTTCAGACCCGGTGTTTTCGTCATCTCCTTCTTCTTGCCTGTGCTTTGCTATGCCTTCACCTTTCTGTGCAATGACATCTCAGGATGCCCTGCACCGTCCCTACTTCATCCATCGACTCTGGACTTCGAGCAGCTGAAGAAGGAAGTCGGCTGGCCTGGGTTTTCGGGCTTGATCACTTGGAACGCGGTGCTCGGCAACTTTGCCTACTACCTCCTCAGCTTGGCCCTGTATGCCTTCCTCCCAGCTGAAGAGCCTGAGGGTACTGAGCTTAGGACTGGAGGAAGGCTCAACTACCGTTTCAATGGCAAGCCATCTCCTACCGCCTGATCACCTGATCTCGCTAACAATGAGTAGCATGGGGTTCGGGCATCTTCATCTTGGTCATCCTCGCCGCAGGAACTTTTGTCGAGGGCGCTGAGTTCCGCGTCTGGACTTTTATCTCAGAAAACTACATTGGACTCCTCACTACCAACATCCTGACATCGTACGCTTTGGCCACCTATGTGTACATTCTCTCCTTCACCGTCCAGCACCCCAAGGATCCCAACCTGCGCGAGCTTGCACAGGGCGGCCACAGCGGCAACATGCTGTACGACTGGTTCATCGGTCGCGAGCTCAACCCGCGCATTACACTTCCCATCTTTGGCGAGGTTGACATCAAGACCTGGGCTGAAATCCGCCCCGGTATGCTCGGCTGGGTGATCCTCGATCTGGCCTTCATCATGCAGCAGTACCGTAACTTCGGCAAGGTCACCGACTCCATTATTCTCGTCACCTTTGCGCAGACTTTCTACGTCTTTGACTGCTACTACATGGAGCCCGCCATGCTGACCACCATCGACATTATCAGCGATGGCTTCGGACTGATGCTTGCCTTCGGCGATCTCGTCTGGGTGCCCTTCACATACAGCTTGCAAGCGCGCTATCTCGCCACGTACCCCGTGGAACTTGGCATCCGTGGCTTGGTTCCCATCTTCGCTGTTCAGGCAGTCGGCTACTACATCTTCCGCTCCGTCAACAACGAGAAGAACCGCTTCCGCACCAACCCCGATGACCCGCGTGTCAAGCACCTCAAGTTCATCGAGACCGCGTCCGGCTCCAAGCTCCTAATCACCGGCTGGTGGGGCACCGCGCGCCACATCAACTACCTCGGTGACTGGTTCATGTCGTGGTCGTACGTCCTGCCCACCGCTGCTGCTGGCTACGTCATCCGCAACGCCGCGACCCACCCGCTCGATGCCACCTCCAAGGACGCCGTCTTCTTCCAGAACACGTACCAGAAGTACGTCGTCCCCGGCGAGGCGAAGGGTTGGGGCATGTTCGTCACGTACTTCTTCATGGTGTACTTCGCGGTGCTCCTACTCCACCGCGAGCGCCGCGACGAGGAGAAGTGCCGCAGGAAATACGGCAAGGACTGGGAGCGCTACTGCGAGCTGGTGCCGTACCGGATCGTGCCATACGTGTACTAAATAAGGGATGGGGAGGTGCGGTGCAACGCTATCTGGTCAGCTGGATCTGATTGAAGACGTGCATCCGTATACATGCTTACAAGAGTCGAAAATTCGATGCAATGCTATCGCCTCCCGGCGATCAAAGACATGCATCATGCAGACCTTGGGGGAGATGAGGTGCCATTGCTATCGCACAGCGATCGAAGACATGCACCGTCATCACGCATAATATGAAAAGGATGACATGCTATCGCTGGCAACGCGGTCAAAGACATGAATCCGCACAGGCGCGCGCTATCGCTGGAAAGGCGGTTAAAGACGTGCATTCTGGTAATCTTTAATACGTAGACCGGGGGAGAGGGTGGCTTGCTATTTAGTTTGAAATAGCTGAATTGAAGACTTGCATCCGACGCGCAGAAAACATGCCGCGCTGTGGCGAACACAACACGAAATAACAGACGCATGAACCTAGAGAATTCGCTCAAGCATACCCCGTGACGTTCTTGCGCGCAGAAGGCATACCTCTTCCGCTCCGACGCATCACCACACTCCGCCGTAATCACCCAATCGTAGGAACCAAGGACAGCAAGCAAAAACAATCACCTGATCATATCACGCTCGTCTCCTCCCCTACACCCCCTTCCCACCCCGACTCTGCACCTCCCCAACACGAGTCTCCTCTCCCTCCTTCCTCTTATTCATCTCCTCCACCCTCCGCTGCCACAGCGGCACCGGCGCCAGCACCGGCGCATCCTCACGCGTCCAGTAGGTAGTATTCGGCGCCCACTTATCGCCCAACGCACTCGCCAGCTCGTCCATGGGCTTGTCCGCGGCGTGGCCGACGCGGGATTCGGAGAGTTGCTCGGTCAGCTCTGAGATGCTTGGTGTGGGGGCGGTGTAGCGGCCGAGTTGGGCGGTGGGGCTAACATTGGGTTTGGTGGATGTTGCGGGCATTGAGGGGGTCATGTTTGGCGACGTCTCGGAGTTGGGTGTGTGAGTTTTGGGTGAGGTTAGTAGGGTTAATATGCTGCAGTCGTGCCTGGGTGGGGTGTGCGCGCTGGGTTGAGCTGGCGGAGATGGTGGGTGGAGGTAAAGGTAGTGGTGGAGGGGCGAAGACGGCGCAAGATAAGATAAGATATATGGTTTAGTGAAGGTTTATATGACGAGCGGGCTCGTGCGGGAAGTATGGGTGAAGTGAAATTTTGGGGGTATGGGGTTTTGGTGGGTTTACTTTTCAATGCGGTGTATAGGTGCCACGAGGTCGATCGTTCGCAGTGTCGCGGCATTGGCAACGCCTTGGGTTTAGTCGTGAGGGAGTGTTGGATTGCGCTCTGGGAACCGCCTCCCTCTGCTCACCACGCGATTGCTTCGTACGTGGCGGCAATGATGGGGTGGATTGAGTTTGAACATGCTCTACGCAAGTATAGACAAGCCGCCTCGAACGTTTGTATAAAGTCTCAAAAGCATGTTGGAATCCGCTTGTGAAGGGATCTCCTACCTGCTCGCGTATATATCTTCTACGACTCAACTGCACCCTTCGCTGGCTAGACTGGATGTATTTAGCGGCTGATGATACCGGATGTATGGAACGCGAGGCCAGTGGGTCTTTAAGGGTGACTGCGGTATCTTCGCTCGGGTCGAGGTAGTCTTGCAGTTGAGGCCTCCGAGCTGCAGTGAAAGAACAAGTCACACTGCACCACCGTGGCGCGTTCAGAACCCATGAGGCCTTATCCCTGGTGTCCCTGTACATAGCCCAGCAAAACCTTCATCAACACCACCCGAAGCCCTTCGAGCATTCTTACTCATCACCCAACTCTTGCTTGAAACTTGGCCTACTCGACCTGTCAGGCTAGCAACCTCAGCACGACCTTCCAGCCCACTATATAACCATCTCATATCTTTATCCAGGATTCAACATCCAGTAAGCATAGCAGTCCTTCGTTCGTCAATTTCAGCTAACATAGAAGATGGCGCTTCGTGGTCATGGCTTGCCACGCTCACGAGCGATGACCTTCAACATGCTTACCGACCCCGAGCTATCTCGTCGCTCGACTGTGCCGGGGCCTTCCAATAGTCACCGCAACTCACGTCGATGGAACGGTCGCCGATCCTCACACGCCTCCAGTCTAACTCTTCGCCAGCCCGAATCGCCGCGAGACGTGTCTCGAGACACCACCTGGCAGACGGTCTCGTGGTTCAGTGAGCCACTCTTTGAGCTTCCTTTGTTCGACTTAGACTTCGAGGACTGGTGCAAGAAGATCCTAGAGTATGTTGACCGAGAGGATCTGGAGATTGCATCTGCCTCCGAGGATATTCAAGGTAATCAGAGCCGGGAGATGAGTTGGATAACGGACACTGCAAGCTCTCTACCGCACCTCGATAGCTTGCATTGGCAACAGGAACAGTGTCCAACCCGATCACCGTCACTCGGTGGGAGAGGCATCAAGCAACAGCGGCGGAATGCGATCGTCTTCGGGCTACTCCAAGCCTCTCTGGCAAATCCGAGGGCATCTTCCGCCGGGGACACGCATGAAGCTACGACCCCGTCTAGCTCTTTGACGGGCAACCTTCATCTACCGTCCGGCTACACCTTGATCTCAGGAATATCCGGAGGTTATCGCCAGAGCCCAGAAGCTCTCGGAAGTGGACGAAACCCGCCGCATCACCACTCTGAGACACTTAGAGTCCTTGAAGGTAACGGACCTTTTGTACTCGACGCCAGGGACATCAGCCGCTCCCAGTTCCGGGGTATGCAGAGCGACTCCGATGATACGATCACATTGGGGAGCTCCTATCAGCTGCAGTCGATGCTTCGCCGAGACGCGGTTGACGGAAGTCCAGTAGAGGAACAGGGCGACCCTTGGACATCGGGAGTCTTCAACCAGTTGGGAGACGAAATCGTGTCTTCCCTTCGTAATATGGATGGTGCAGCCGCCCGGGATTTAATGGAAGAACAACCCTCGCCTGACGAGGTGGAGGATGATATTTTCTCGTTACTTGACGAAATGGGGGCCCTCGGAAGTAACAACCGTGGAGAGGAACAAGAGAACCGCGCCTCGCCTGGAGACGCTCAACCTGAGCCCAGGAGAGAGAGTGTCGACTCGGAAGACCGATCTTCGCCAGCAGGAAGCCCGCTGCCATCGCTGCCGATCATAGTTCCCGCGAGTACAGGAAGCAAGAAGGGGCGCTTTGGAAGGCTTGGACGTTGGTGGAAGCGAGTCGTTACCCGTTAGGGAGCTACGACTGTTGGAATCGGTGGGCGTGCAAGTAGCTGAAACTGTGCGATAGAGATGGGAGCAAGATCTAGGTAGAAATTGTATTCTTTGGTACTGTTTGCAAAAAAAAAAGGGGCACATTCGGTACAGGCAGCTATTCGAGATGGCGGGGTCATGGTGGCGGAAAGAGCGCCTCGGCCCAAGAATTTCACCATGTTTGCCTTGTCAGTCACTAGCGTACCTTTCCGGAGTCTCTCCCTCGCCTCTCAACAGTTGCTGCTGAAATGAGTGCTGAGAACTATCATCCTACACTTAATCAATAGCATAGCAGGTTGTTAATTTGTAGTGATTGTTTCTATACCGCACTTACTTTTAGATTTTCGACTGGCGTGCAATAAAAGAGTGCATTTTCCTATCTCATGTCACTGGACTCCGGGGCTGCAGTGCAAGCACGTGAGGCGTCAGGTGCCCGCTCAATCCATGCTTAAAGCCGCAGTCTATTTATGGAAAGCACCTCTTCACGTGTTTTCCACCTTGTTGACGCGGCAGACTGGAAAACCATCCATCGCTTCAGATTGCATATGTGACTCATACTTTACTGCCGGGCGCCTAGACGTCAGCAACCTCATAATGTAGGTGTGTATGCAAAGTCGACGAGGATGGCGTGAACTAATACAAAAGACAGTGCCGCACGATCATATGTGTTACGGTTCTTAATAGACCACGCAGGCTTTCTCGCGACTTCGCCCAAGTATTTGTCACCAATGCAGTGCACAGGTGAATACACGTGCACGTGATGGGGTCTTGGCACTCCATGCGTTCACCCGTCAGTGCCTGCCCGATTTGTTGCCAAGTATCGCGCGCGCACAACACTTTGATCACCTTCACTTTCATGGCCCACCAACCACTTCGACTGTTTTCACAACAAGCGGCCCTCTAACCAATATTTCTTCGCTAGTCTTTTCGCACCCATAACACACATATAAAAAAGCTCGCCGCACAATCAATTTGTGGGCTAACACACGACGCATCCACCTGACGCTCAACGACGTTGAGCCGCAGTCACAGCCGCAAACGCACGGATCAAAACAAAAGGCATAGTACTTGTCTTTGGAGTCAAATTCGCCCCGAAACATCGCTTTCCCTTTCCTGCATCCCTCATCTCACGCTCTCAACCGAGCGCCAGGATGACAACATACTTCTACCGCAACCCGGATGGTTCCGAGTACAGCCATGTGCTCCCCAATGTTGCCCCAGTCTATTTTGCAACTGCGTTAGTTCCTGGTTCCGGTTTGGGACCTCATTGGCAGAGCATGGTTGCTCAGCCGACCACATCCTACATCACGCCCTACGATAACCCGGATGTGGACATGACAGCTGGCGATGACGAGTGGCACGAGACGGACGACGACTACTATTCGGATTTCACCGACAACCCCCCAGGTACCGGCTATGTTGGCAACATCTTCTCTGGCAGCGCGTCATATGGCATTATGGGCACCTATCTGCCGATGGCTACTCATAATTTCCGGAAAAACTTCAGATACCCCGATCCTGACCTGATCCGCCGTTACCACACCTTGCACTCGCTGCTACCTTACCTTCAGCCTGCGCGATTGGAGGGTTCCGTATATGGGCCGAAGCTCGATATCGTGGAGGAAGGCACGGGCCACAAGTTCGCCACAGCTGTGTCAAAGAAGATGTTGGTCCTGTTCTGCGGTCGCAATGCTATCAATCGCTTTCTACGAACGTTGAAGCGAGAGGACAACGAGAACTGGCAAGGTGGTCCCATTGTCCAACAGCTGAGATTCCCTCGCAACTACACAAACCACGTTGGCATAAAGATTTTAATTTCGTGGATGCATCGCGCCTGTGTGATGCCCAAGAACGCTATGAAGCCGATCCGTATCCCGAAGAATACATTCGCTGCCTTGTCCTTGTCGCGAGCTCTTACGGCGTTTGGTCTCCATAGTGACGCCAATCGCGTGGACCAAGCCATCGCAAACATCCATTTCCAGCGTAAGTGGGACTTCGACAACATAGTCTCCATCTGGAATTGCCTACCCAAGGATAGCAAGTACGTCTACCGTATGATCGAGGAACTACGGAAGCAGCTGTGCCAGTACGAGAGTGGAGATACGGAGGCGCTTGCCGACGCAGAAAAGGTGCTGGGATTCTTGGAGCAGCACCCGGAGCTCATGGCTCGCATCCAGGACAAAGAATACAACGATCGCCAAGAGCTTCGGCCATTCTATGGAACAGAGTGGTGCGAGAGGGCCGCATTTCGGACGCAACAAATGATGGCAAGCTCGGTGGACATCAAAGACGACGAAGCGTCTACGTCCGGAGAGTGCAATCACGACATCACAGTGCCCAAACCGCGAAGTGAAAATCATCGGTCCGAACGTCAACACAATGATGAGACGCAAGGTCCTATCCAGTCCCGGAAGCATACCGTGACGTTGAACGATCGGGAGCCAAAGACAACCCCGACAGCTTGGCCTCGGTTCGAGAAACCCATCGTGCTCAAGGTCGTGGAGGCGCGAGAGAAGGATCAGGGCCACTCTAGTGGCAGAACGGACTCAGTACATGGTAGCTACGACAAGTTTCTGCATTGATGACATCCTAAATCCAGGAGGAAGATGTTGCTTATCACGGGTCAAGGAACTCGTGTCTGTGAACATGACTTGGGTGCAACAGAAAGGGTCGGTGGTTACAGTAGCCATTCGAAGCTCTGCTAAGTTTCGCTGCGTTAAGTTCTGTCGTGCTTTGACCTGTTCACATGATTGGATCTTGCAAAACCCTATATAAGCCTTCTATTCGCGCTGGATAGAAGTGTTCACTTTTAGCCAGATTTCTACAACAGATCTTAAATCTGGTCCGGGTGTACAAGGTCGTGATGGACAGCAATGCGTTTGGTATCACTGATGGAAGAGCGTCAAGTCGTCTGCACTGCCTCCAGGTCTTCAACAAATCAAGGCTTGGAAACAATGAACTACGAAGATATAGAGCGTTTTTGAGTCCAATTTGGTGTCCTATAAGGTCCATTCAGGGAAGGTAATCATCTGCCCAAAGCCTATTCATAGTTAGTGAAGTGCATTTCTCTCGGGTCGTACGGATACTCGCTTACCTTGTCAACAATCGCTTGCCCTGACATCACCATGTTTGCTGCTGCACTCTTCAAAGTACCGCCCACCAGCATGAACGTCGCAGCCTCCACTTTCAAGCCTTTCAAATCCAGGAACTTCTGAGCATTAAAGCCCCATCGATCCTTCAAATCCTGTACATCCTCCTTCTGCGCGCCCTGGAACGCAGCTCTGTAGTGCTCTTGCAGTTTCTGCAGATCTTCTGCCGTAACGGAGATCGGTTCTGAGCTATCCGAAGATGGACGGGCGAGGATAAATATATAGCGATGAGGCCTGGGCGAAACGTAGTTGGGTAGCGGCGCGGGACCGACGTATGGGGAGATGTTGGGAGAGCTGGAAAGGATCAAGAGCGCGCCATCTTCTTTTACGGAAATGTTGGTTGAGAGCCAGTGGCGCACTTGGCCAAAATTCTGGTCATTGGTTTCCATGAGATCCTGTGGGATCTGTCAGCATCCGGATAGAGGGAGAGATTTGTACCCAGCCGACGTGCTTGATATGTCACATGACAAATCATCAGCGTTGGAACCGTCGCACAATGCTTACCGGATCAACGAGTAGTAGCACATAGTCGCTGCGCTCTTCCTTAGGCTGTGTTTGTGGATTAGTCCAGAGCTACTGTTTTCGAAGAGCACATGACATGGAACATACTGCAGGGCTCAGGAAGATCTTGGGTTCATCCTGTGTCTCCTCGCGTCCAAGTTCTTGTCCAGGGGCATCGAGTGTCGCATTTCGAAACTTGATTTTCAAGTCATAGGCAAGCTGCGTTCCCTCGGGCAATACATCCCCGATAACATTGTGCTTGAGCAAGATTTGTTGCTGGTCTTGAGACATGTCGGCCGGTCGTGACGATACTTAGGTGAAAAAGGTGAAACTGGTGTAAAGAGGTTCTTATTGTTGTCGATCCGACTAGGCCTAAGATATACATGGTGTACTTGGGAACAAGGATGATTGTGGTGACGTTTCGATGACGGTCTACCGTAAAGAGATCGTTGACAAGGATCTAGACGGCAACAGCGGCCGGTGCAGTGGCAGGCACCTTCACCGAGACTCGGAATCATCGCATCCAGTAAGACAAACTTCGAGTGTGGAACTCCCTGCTGTATTCCACAACTTGATCCATTGCCACGATCAGCCTGCCAATAGCCAATTTTGCGCTAGTACCTAGAAAGGAAATCGGCTAGCTCGTGTAGCTAGGGCGTGCCTTCTGTTGGTTCGTTGGGTCATTAAATACGTCGACTCGCGATTCCTCCGAGGAGGCAGACATCAGGCCACTATGAAGAAATGTTAATATCGTCGAGGAGAACCACAGCGCTTACGTTATGGGGTGCCACAGTATTGACCCAACGGCCCATGCCGATGTCACGTGAGAATGAGCCGAAAACATGCTCAGAACGATGCGAGATACCAGTCATGTTGATTGATCATTGGGGCAGTATAATTCCGTATTCTGGAAGAAGTTCCGCCGATCTGGACAGCAGAGAATATAACTAAAGACAGAAAATTGTGACTCATCCATAGGCTGAAATAAGGCCTTTCTCAGAAGTGCAATAGATCTACCGAATGAAACATGTGATTGATTATAAAATGTCCGAGTAACAAGAAATGAATAAACTGTGTATTTTCACATATCTGCAGGTCTAAGATGACTGCGATTTAAGTCAGACAGACTTGATGGTGTTGCCGGTCGCTTGACACAGGCAAAAACGCATACGCCAATTGAATTATGAAAAGTAACACAATTCGGTTATCAACCTTGGTCACCGACCATCAACTTAAAATTCCTGGCTCACATATTTATGAAGTAAAATTACACCTAATTCTAGGGCACCTGCGCATCGTCTGGTTGCCCGTGCTTGCGAACCTTTTCGCCGCCCGCATATAAACTCGACTCTGCCGCCCTGCCAGCTCTTACCCAACCCACGACCACTTCGATTGTCTCTGGCTCTTTTGCCGCGAATCCACGCAAGCAGGTGGCCTGTATCCTCTTCAGGAATTATGGCACAAGATCGTCCTCGCACCCATGATCGAGGCGCCCAACACATGCAGGTCTCCAAAGATGCCCCAATCGAACAGCTTACTAAACTACGAAGTGACTTCCCGTTGGGCGCCCAGCGTCATGGTCGCTTCATAGAGCACATCGACGAGAGTTATCCTCAGCCCGAGTCACGCTGGACCGCGCCGGTTATAGACGAGAAGTTAGACGAGGTAATCAGCAGTATGCCAGATGGCTTGACCGAACAACGACACATAACTCCCAAGATTCTGCCATTTACCGCGAACGCACACAACTGGAACGACATCCCCGATGAAATGCTTAACCCGCCATCGCGAGGAACGAAAGCGCAGAGCAAGGCGGAGGCAATCCAGCGACGAAAGTCTCGAAAGCGAAAGGCCGCGAACAGGCAGAAGAAGATGCCTGGGAGGTTTCAAGGCTCCCCCGAGAACAGGGACCTCAACTCCGTGGGTTATATCCCGGCGGCGCAAGTGGTAAGTAATCCCAATGCCAAACATCACTCGGAAGTCACGCGATTTAACAGCAAATAGTTGGATACGCTTGAGAAGCTAACACTCTACTGCGTTGCGAAGAGTAACCCTGATCCCCACCTCCAGAAGTTCAAGCTGAAGCGAAGTATCGGCGCAGGCAGCAACCCTCAGGCCCATGTCACCGATCCAAACGTCGAAGGGGTCGCTACCCGTATGCCTGACGCTGTAGAGGGCTATGACCAGGATGAGGACGAATATGAGTGGAGTGAAAACTCTGATATCGAGGACATCGAGTTTGACGATATCATGAGATCTTCTCGCGCTACTTCCGAACACAGCCCTCGCCTTGGAAATGATGCGAAAATTTCCTCGATGCACAAGACAACGAATGCTGGGATCAATGGTGGCAACTTCGGTGCAAAGACCGAGCACGACAGTACGAAGATCGATGAAGCTGTTCCTAGCGCCTACACTCATCCCAATACGGATGATGAGTTTGTCGAATACAACTATCTCCAGGCGAAGGCAGCGGCAGGCGAGCCCACGATCCTCCCGAAGGACATGCTCGAGAAACTACGAGCAAAAGTCAAAGCGGACGAAGAGCGGCGCCGTGAGCAGGATCCGCAATACCAGCACAAACTCATAATGGCAAAGGTCAATGCAGCCCAGGCCCAACGCGAGGCTGACATACCGCACGAGGCTCTCTACCCTGAATCTGCTAGTGGAGAGAAATGCCACCTTGAGACGGAGAATTGGGATCTTCTTGACGATTTTGAGGTGAAGGCGCAGGCAGATGAGGAGGATGAGCTAGGACCGGGAATCATTTCACAGTCGAAAGGCGAGATGGAGGGAGATGTGATTGCTCCGTCAGGGTCTGATAAGGATGCTCAGAGCGTGTCCAAAGACAGCACAGGCAAACTCAGGACGATCTATGGTTGGGCTTCCAAAGCCGGAAACGTGTTCACTTCCAAGAAAGGACCCAAAGATCCTCAGAAAAATGGCTGGACGCTCGCTGACATCCTCGAGGAGGACGAGCGACGGGCTAAGCATTGAGCTAGAGTGTGCCCTCAGGATTATTCCGCACGGTGTTACTGGTCATTGGCAAAGTGAGCATGATCTCAGTGTGGCCACTTCGCACTGAGAAGGATTGTTTTGATCACGTTTGTTTATCGACTTGCATGCAACAGGAGATGTAGAACATGATTCCAAGGTCGGTCAGTTAGATTACTATTAAACTTTCACTGCGAAACAACTAAATAAATGAGCCGTGATCAGATAGTCAGCGAGAAAGGTGCCTCCGTTGGATCTAGAGCTTTCCAGATGAACGGTGCTCCCTGGCTGAGTCCATCTTTATCGAATTTGCGACCTTGAATCTCCTTGCTGAATGAAAACATCTCCTCTTTGAACTTCGCTGCTGCTGTTCGCGTTTCACGGTTCGTTCCGTTGAGGAATGTAGGGCTGTCAAACATGTAGGAAAGCGAGCGGGTGCTGTTCGCGATAAGCGGTCTTGCACTAGGGCTTGTATTAGTGGAAACGGATAAATCTGGGTAGTCGAGAGATCTCGTAAGGGTCTTACTTACAAAATTCCATCGACCTGGAATTGGGCTAAGACAGCTCGCAGAGGTGGAAGGTATTGCGCTACCGAAGTATTTCCTTTGGTAAGTGGTACGGGTTTGTAAAGCGAGGCCGGGTGCATGGGCAGCGTAGCAGATATTGAGATCAGGTTGTTGGTGTTGACGGAGTGATGGACGGTCGACACCAGGTGGGCAATGTGAGTGAGAGCATCAACAATCGCATCGATACAGTCGAATTCGTTTGGAAAGTCGATGGCTTTGGCAGGACCATTAGCTTCAGCAGCCCAGGCCTGAAGTTCTGGGTCGCTCTGAACAGCGCGATCGGATTGGTAAAATGACTTGACAAAAGTGCGTATGAAGTTTCGGATGGCCTTGTGGATAGTAGAAGCGTTTTCGTAGTACGGGAAATGATCCAGCGTGGGCCCATCGCCATGGATAAGTCCCCTCTTCTTCAGATCGGTCTCAAAATATCCGTCTTTGAATGCGCCGGTTCCATTGATGTAGAGTTCAGTGACAAAGTCACGTGCTCCACTGCCGGTAATAGGGAACAGTGTATCAAAAGCTGTACCGTTATCGAAGAGAAAGCTTTGCGCTAGAGGTTGGATGGCAAAGAGCTGGTACGTCAATCGATTCAAAAGGGCATAGACTGGATGCTCAATGCTCAGTGCACGAATCGCTGCCATCCAAGCAATCTGTACCACCTCGTGAGTTGCTGCAAGGTGCCATGTCTGCGCAAAGAAGAAGTCATTGACGTTGAACATTATCTTGGCTAGTGTCCAGTCGGCAGCGTCATCTACTGGTGTATAAATGAGGTTCGATCCGACATTGGTTCTTATGGCAAGGGGAAGAAACTGCCCACTCTTTTTCGACACATAAAAGTAAGCGTCGCATGCCGCGGCAAACTTGTTGGTCGTTTTGGGCCAGGATTTTTGTGCGCGATGGTCGGCATAGAACAGTCTACCATCCTTGAGCAGCTTCTGAAGGGATGAGCCCGTAACATTGGATACGATTGAGCCGTCGACCAGGAAGGGGAGCTCCGAAGATCTCGGGAGTCGCCGCACAGAAAAGGCGGAGTTTGCGAGCCGTTCCATTGAGAAAAAAAGATCCTGCGTGTAATTGGTGAGCACACCCGGGGCAGGACCCTTCGGCAGGGTTTTAGCCCATTGGCCTTGGTACAGGAGTAGATACTCTTCTAATGTGTCTAGCCCTTGATACTGTTGAGAGATCATCAGCACCGACCTCATGCGGATGAACCAAGGAGTGGATGTACCTGTTCCGCCGAGCTATTCGCGCGCGCTATGTCCTTCGCTACCAGTGCACTGTTAGGTACGGCTTCTAGTTGTTCGTTTCCTATATCTCCGTCTACCTTCGCCTTGCCTAATGGCCCACTCGGGTAGAATGGCCCACCAGCTACCGCTGGGCCATAAATAAATCCGGCTCGTGTCGTATTTATTGCTTCACCTCGACGTACAGCATCTGCTGGCCCTTGGGGGATCGTATATCCCCACGCTCCGCCAAATCTCGTACCACACAAGAGCAAAAGGATCACGGATGCGGGAGAATGCATCATTAAGGCAAGCAAACAAAAGAGATGACAATATATGCAAGATGCGTATTGCCTTCAGCGGCAGTATTCTACGGTATTGCGCGTCGTGGGGATGGAGGTCTTTTATGTCATTCCGAGACGGTGTAACAACATGGCGAAAAAGGCGAACGGCTGATGAAACCAGCATACGTCAGAGCTGACATATAGAACTAGCCGGGAGCTAGATCCAAACCAATTCCAAGGTTGTGTCTTTGGGGAAATTGGTGGTCAGCTTCTGCGTGTGCACGGGCTTGCGTAACGTTTGGCTAGGATATGAATTACGACTATTTACCGTAATAGGAAAAGATTGGCTTTTCTAGTGCGCATGTCTACACGAGCCTGCGATGGATATGTCCGTACCCACGAATGCTGAGCATTTATCTTTGCATTCTCTAAGTCGGTAGGAACGTCGGTGCGGCTGAAGGCGCGCTGCGCCCGGAGTTGGCTTTTCTGCCCCCAATTACAATCTAGCCCGGCATATGAGAAGCAGCTCAATCAGCCCCACTGCATAACTAATACTAGTGTATGCGGCTGTATGTGGATCAATACGAGACGGTAATACACGGCTTATCGGTCAGTCCTCAATGGCTCAACTTTTGTTCAGACACTCACCAGACACATGTCGAATCGCCCCAGAAGTGCCAAAGGCGTCCAGTTGACAAGTTGGGATCCCGGAGCCGAGGAAGTTATCGGGAAGTGCCAGTGGGTGCCCGTAGGGCGCCCGCGAGGAGGAGGAGGAAGTGTGGGGTCGATCGGTGGGTGACTTAGCTACAAGCCTCACCAGCGAGTCAGGCCCGCAGTGAGGCTAACATCACCTACCACGACATTGGAGGCCTTGTATCCAGGAGAAACCTGCTGAGCATTTGGTACATCCGTGGCGACAAGATCTGGAGCGTGAGGTCTTTGCGGGTGTAATCTCCCAGGTTTGTAAGAGTCAGCTTACGTAAGCCTTGATTGGGCGAAAGACTAGCACGTAGGGTAAAAGCAGAATATTGGATGTCATCTTATTTCAGCTACCCGCCCCGTCCCATTGAGAGGACAGACGCTAGTCCAGAAGAACGGATCTGGGGAAGTGAATCGTCCGGAATCGTTGCACATCTTCGGGCGTTGCTCGACCTCTCATGGTAATCATCGACATGAACAAGCGAGTAAGAAATTTTCAGAGGACTGACTGTAAGTATGCCATCCTTCCAAGTACCAAACACAATGCTGGTAGTAGGAAGCCGAGACCCTAAAATGCTTCCATTTTCCTTTTTTTCGAATCACTATTACTTTGCATGAAAGACCAACGCCACGACCGACATAGGAAATTTACTATGCAATTCAACTGTGGTGATTGAAGTATATGCATCTGGACACACTGGGCGCTGCATAACATAGCATGCGCGACGGGGTTTCTGCTTGGAAGCAGGCATTAAGGAGTCACCACAAATAGTTTGTGTGACTGGTTGCGGCGAGGTGACCAAGACGCTTCAATCTGAGGCGTGGATCACCATCATGACTGAGAGTATAAAACATCTTTATTCGCACAGAATACCTTCACTTTAGCCCACGAATTCAATACTCTTCTGCTCACTGAGTAGCGAAGAACTTCACGCTTCTGCTAATCGAGGAGCCCGTAATCATAAAACTAGTCTACGTGCCTCCTTTCCAAGTTCTCTGCAAACACAACCATCATCCTTGTTGAGCGTAGTTTCAACATGTCTCCACCAAGCGACCACAACACCCAACTACTCACCCACCGCAAATCCTCGCGCCATAGTCAGGGCCGACGTCCATCGCTGCAAGCCCAGGAGCCGCTGCGTCCTACCCAAAATGCCTACAATACACCGGCATTCTTCCAGGACTACGCTTCTAGTTCACACCCACTGGGACCATTGTCCCCAACCTACTGTCCCGCGCCTCAGTCTTCGTATGAACCTGATGCAGGCACCATCCCCGGCACTGTAAACAACATGTCATGCCCTGGTTCAAACGCTCCATGCGAATCGCGAGCAATGCGCCAAACTAACCCATTCCGTGGCAACAGGAAAAAACCAAGAGCATACCCAGAGCTTCAGAACAAGAACCTAACAAAAACGCCACAAACCAAGTACGAACAGGCTATGTCTTACATCGATGGCGTAGTGCGCAAGACGACAGATACGCTGGTTGTGCAACCGAAGGACATGGGAGCCGCACAACACTTGCCGACTCTCTTACACCAGAGTAGGACTTCTCCCGTACAAGGCCCGTCGAAGATACCACCACAATCTCCCATACTCCAAGAGCTGCAAAACAGGGAAGGTGGATATTTCCCATTGAAACCTGGACTGCGCGGTACAGAGCATCGGAAGGGTATGCCGCCTTGCGAGCCTGCGCAGGTTCCGCAGAAAGCGTGGGAAAGTGAGCAGAGTCCGCACAACAAAGACAGCATGTCGAGGTCTTCAGATGAACAAGAGCTCGTCGCGGCTATGCAGGGACTCGAGCTCTTTGGTGGTTTGCGGCCGGCACCTGATCAATCCCGAGTGCCCCCTTTTAGTAGAGCGGACAATCAGGCTGACGATACAGATTTCGGAAACGCTGCAGCCGCCCGAACGACGCTCTCTGAGCCAATAAGGCAGGATACTGCTTTTCAGCATATGCCATCCCCTGGAAGGGAGGGTCCGAGCAATCCAGATGATGCTGGAGAGAATGCGGCGGTCACAACAGAGAACGTCAGTCACGAGGATCCTGTCTCACTCAAACAGCCGGAGCTCTCTATCCTGCAGAAAACACACCAAACCACGGAGGAGCTCCCTGTCCCTTCCGCATTCTCGGTCACTTTAGAAAATGCGCCTGCACAGCTGGAAGATGCTTCAGGGAAGCCCACATTGCACACCACTTCAAAGATAGAGTCAGAAAGCGAAGTATTAAGCAGTGCAGAAGACAGTCTCGAGGACATTCCTATCGACAGCCCAACCCCAAGCAGTCCGACTCCGTCTGTGCAATCTACAAGCTCGGGCGACCACTTCGAGGTCGTCACCACGAATAAGTATCAGACGGAAAGGAATGGTCGTCCTGGTGTTTGGGGACGATGGGTGCAGGGAAAACGTTGATGGCGGCTTGTTTGTAGCTTTTTGGTGAGGTGATGTGTGGTATTGGACAGCTGGTACCCTATCATCTCATATCCCGTGAAGTGGTTATGTAATTGCCTGTGTATTCATGGTGCGGTCTATTGTTCCAAAGCGCTTTTATTGGTACGTGTATGTACCTACGATGAACAACCCATGATGCACCAGTGGAAGTTCTGCCCTACCTAAATTTGACCTTGGGCACTGAACATTTCAACTTTTGCTATTTCAAGCATGCCACTCTATTTTCCAGCCAGTGCCTATACTGACCCGCGAAAATCGCTTCTCAGTACCTGCGCAGTCACGTGCGTAACTTTTCACTTCGTAGTGCACGCCTGGGCCCTCATTGGCAGCAGCACCTGCCAATATGGCATCACGACGGATCCCGTATCAGGATAGCTCCCGCATCACGACAGCTCTCGCAATTGACCCTCGTTTGACGCCCATACCCAGTATATCCTGGACAACCACCGCCGTTTCACGCACGCACCCCACTCAACCCCAGCTCCGCCATTTTTATAACCCTCCCCAAACGCTCGACCGAGCCACCCCACCCGACTGCATCTCTCCCAACCCTACATCGACTAGCGCGACTCCCTCTAGCAGTCAACGCAATGGGCTTCTGGAACACCGCCAAATGGACCCTCACCACCGCCCTCGACCACATCGAGGGTCGGCCGACTAGGAAGCAGTACAAACTGCACCCGGACAGCGCATACCTCGGCAACAAGTACTACGCGAAGGAGACGCCGGTGCCGCCCAACTTCACGCGCCCACGTACATCCGGCAATCCTACATCTACATCTACATCTACATCATCAACCCTCCCTTCGCTTGCAAGCAGCCCTCAGAGTTTGACTGGGGGCGATACAGAGGGTATGCACATCGGCCTCATGCAACCACACGTGCACATTGGAAAGAAGGCCGTGCAGACGCCCATGCGTCTGCCGGAGGCGAAGTACACCGTGCTGCGGCAAGGGGACTTGGTCGACGACGACAAGATCGATAGCACGGTGGGGCGGGATCGGGATCTGTATTGGGTGGTCAAGGGCGCGGTTGTGCTGATGGTGAAGGAGCGGTCAGAGGCGGTGACGACGCCGGCGCGCAAGACGCGAGAGGAGGGCCGGGAGGAAGTGATGGAGGAAGCGGTGGACGGTGTGAATGGTGGCCACAAGAATCTGCTGAGGTCCCCTAGTGTTGAAGGTATGTTACTCTTTTATTCGATCTCCGCTTACGTGGATATCATTGCTAATCAGTCTCCAGATTTCTTCGCAGACATCTTCGACGAGGGACAGTACGCCCCGATCGACACACTCCCCCCGAATCCCCTCGCCAAAGTGCCTGGTATCTCTCAGTCCCTCAATCCGCTCGATGCCATACCCTGGAGCGAGTTGATCATCGTGTTCCGGCGTGATACTAAAGAGCTGTTCGTTCGCAAGCAGGACGGCAAGCTGTATCCCGTGGTGTGGAAGGTGCGCGCGATGCATTCACGATTGCAGGAGGTCTATGCTGGTTCACGTGCGGTAAATGGAGTGAAGTTTACGAGCGTGGAAGGGGAGATTGATGCGGAGGGTTATGTGAATGTGGAGTTTGTGTGAGGGAATGTGCGCTGGACTCGATATCGGCGGTCGTAGGAGGTGATGCTATTTTGAGAGCGACTTTGTCGGAATGATAGAGCAGGTCTTGGATAGACTTGTCTTCGAGGTACGCGGAGCAGACGGGGAGGAACTGGCGGCTGCATGGTACGACCCTCGGATGCATGTCTTTTCCTTGTCGGGTGCAGAGATGTTACGAGATCTCCAAGGGCGTTTTCTTCACAATGGTGAGGATGTCACCATGGTCGCGTTGGTATATGATGCTGTCAGCTCTGTCAACGATATCAGCGTTTGGAGACAACGGAATTCACAAACGATGCGTATGCTTTACCACGCATTTTTCCTAGTACACATACCAACCTCCACCTTGATCCATCTCCACATCTCTCGACAGTCCTCTGTTAGAAAATAATGTTCTAGCGTATAATCGCACATCAACGTTTATCTTTATCCGAAGATGGTTGCCTTTGAGAGACCGCGGCAAAGACTTCGCATGAACATGGCTCATTCCGCTCCTCCAGAACTCGAACACTTTGCCCTACGTTCGCGGTGCCGACCGTGTCTAGCGACCGAGCTCCCGGTAGATCTTTGGGATAAGCCTGCATTGATCGATTTCGACTATTGGGCTGAAGTGCGTTACAGACTCCGGAAGCAAGGTATCAAGCAACGCACTCTCTATGAGTTTCGGTATGCTGATAGGACTAGGTGTGGTATTGCCGTGTGATTTCGAGACTGACGAGCTGGACGGATTGGAGATGAGGAGATATGCAAGTATGCCAGCGGAAAGTCCTAAGGGACGCAAACTCAATGAGGAATACGATGGCAGCTTGTTCCAGGAATTGACGCAAACTGATGAGTGCCAACGGGATGGACTGTCGGGACTTTTGTCGCTGGGCGCCGAAGAGCCGACAGGTAGACAAACCTTTGGCGTGCCACCTCTGTTGCAGCATTTGGGACGGAGGGTGCTTGGATTCCTTACTCTCCTTGCGACGGGACGGGCTTCAAGGAGTGACAGTGCCTCGAGAGACGGACAAGTGATATAGCAAGTGGGCGACATGGCGACATGGCGACCAAGAGCGCCAGCATGTGTACCGGTAGCATTCAGGCAATAGAGACGCATGCAATACGTTGTGAAACGAATGCATATGTTGGAGACTGTGTGGCTCTTGAACTGAGTTGGGTGTCGGACCCGCAGCGCTCTCCGAAGGAAGGAACGAAGGAACGAAGGAAGGAGGGAAGGAGGGGCAGCGCCACACGGCACCAGCCACAACCTGATGACGTCCCGCCGACCTCACCGACGCGTTCCGCGTTCACAACACCAGCGTTTCAACGATTGGCACACATATACCTCGAAGCTGCCATTTGCCTCCGCCATGCGCCCCAGACAATGTCGGACCCAGCTCTCACACGCGCGCAAACACACGCTCTCTTTGACGTCTTGATCCATCACCAGCTCTACTCTGAAATCGAAGCCTTCAAATACCCAAATGCCATCGAGCAATATGGATTCCCCTTCCACAAGGCGGATGGGGTCCAGACGACGTCGCCGCTGCTGCAGAACATGCTGAATAAGTTTGTGATGCGGCTGCCGGGCCTGAAGAATGTCGGGCAGGACTTCTGGCAGGACAAGGTGCGCGTGCTGGTCCAGAAGCTGGGCGACGCGGAGCTCTCCGAGAGCTACGACAAGGGATCCGTAGGCGCGAGGAAGGCGCTGGCCACGGCCATGAGCAGCCTGCTAGAGTATGTGGCGCGGGGCATGCTGGGCGGCTACCCGGCGGGGGAGCGAAGAGAGGAGGGTAAGGAGTATGATGCAAGCAAGTCGGAAGACGTGCACCAGGCGTGGGACGACGGGATGCGAGAGCTGATCTACGGTGGCTTGCTGGACGAGCTATTCGACAAGGTCGCTCAGTCGGGCAAGCTCGAGCAGCACTCCAGCATGGTCCAGGCGGCGCACGAGTATCTCCTGCTGAAGTGAGGCCTATTCCTCCCCCCCGGTGATAGATAGCATATACTGACGTACACAGCCTGGCATCTTTCCTCCATCATGTCTTCGTCATGTCGCCCGACGGCCAGTATCTCCTCCGCCTCCTTGAGAACGTGCACCGCCTCATCCCATACATGATGATCAGACAGACGTTGCGCGTGGGAAACGCAGCAACCATGATCAACGGCATGGTCCGGCTCATCCTCGCGAAGCTCTCCGTAACCGCTGTGACCAACTGGATAGGGCTTACGAACAATACGAATGATGGTATGAACCTCATGCAGCAGATCATGTCTACCGTCATGGCCTGGGACACCTCAGAGTTCCAGAAACGCGCCCAGAAACTCGAAAATTGCAAAGATTCGCCTAAGAAGGGCGTCTTCAAAGCAATCAAGACGCATATCTATTCTTCAAAAGACAAACACGATGCCGCGCGCAACATATCATTAGCAGAATCGAAGTCTATCATCGGCGTTATCCTAGAAACTTCAGATCCACCCATGGACCCCGCTGCTCTTAGCGACCACCAACATACCGTAGCCTTGGAATACTACAGCAACTACCTCTCCATCCGTGACCGCGAGGAACTTACCAAGATTCTCTGCAAACTGCAGCCCGACGTCTTGACGTCTGCTATGAAAGACCTCGTTGCAGCATTTGACCCCATCATCCGCGCCGTACACAAGGCCGTCGATCTGTCCGACACTCTCTACGACGCCGAGGTATTTCTCACCGACCTCATCAAGGTGTCGAAGCCCAAGAAACCCTCCGGGACGAGCAGCAAACCCGGCAGTCGCGGAAGCTCACCCGGCTCCAGTCATGCCGCCCACAATGCCGATAGCGCCAGTACAACACACGTCCCTACTGTCGAAGACTACGTCCAACTACTGAGGAAGCACATGCCCTCCGCCCACAAGTTCCTGCATCAAGTCTGCAAGAATGACCCCGACCTCGCCAACCAGTACCGCGAATACTCGCATGCTGTCCTTGCCGAATTCCGCGTTAACACCTCCCCATCCGAAGAACCAACCGCCCACGGCGCGGGAAACATGACGCTACCCCTGCAATCTCTCTTCTCAACCCTCTCAACCGAAAAACAAGATGAGCTTAAGAAGCTGCTCGACCATCACGAAAAGCACCTCCAATCACTCAAGAAGACCTCCCAATTACGTCTTCAAACCGTAATGCCATCGCACGCCAGCACATCCTCATCAAAACCCAAGTCTGCTACAGGCACAACTCACGGCCCGGGCATGTATCTCTCGCGCTGGAACTCGCTGCTCGACAGCTGCTACATCACGCCTGCGGCTCTGCACGGGCATGTGCGGCGCGGGTGGGAGGTCAAAGGCGAACCGGACATGAAGGGCATGAATACGTCTGCTGTCTTGAATAACGCATCGAACACGCGGATGGGCAGCAGAGATCGGAATCGGGGGGTGAGTGCCACCGATGGGACAGGGGATGCGGTGGAGAGGCGGGAGAGGAAGAGAGATGGGCTGGAGGAGGATAGGGTAAGGGAGGTGTGGAAGGGAATGGAGATGGGGTGGGTCGGGGTGTGCAGGGGGCTGGAGGTTATGGGTGATTGAGATAGGTACTCTCACGCCTTGTTCAAGATGCTGGAGATTGAAAAACAACGGTCTTGGTAGAGAAAGGCTACGATGCGTGTTGAGGAATGCGCATCTTCGCGACCCCCCACCGCGGCCTGGTAACCTTACGTATACTTGCCCCTTCGAGGCAATTTGCATATCTTACGAATTTAAACACTATCAACGCCGTCACATCAGCCTCTTTCTTGCCTTAGCGCGCAACGTGCCCGTGGGTTGGTCAGGAAACGTGGCGGTCAGAAAACGCGGAGTTAGTGTGTAGCCTCGCGAACCTGGGCAGGTCCGTCCGCCTGGAAGATCATGGGTGGTCTAGGCGTGGTATTTCCACCTGAGTTGAGCTTAACAAGGCGAGTGTGCGGCAAAGGTGGGCCAGGTGGGGTTGTGCAGTGGTGTATGCATGCATGGGGCGGAGGTGGGAGCGTGGCGTGGAGTCGCGATGTGGAGAACCTAGGCAGCCGCCTCTCTATTCGAGGTAGAACACGAGCTGTTCGACCTGGAAAGGTAATGCGATGAAGAGTAGTATTCTGCGTTTGTGGAATCCTAGTGGTTATATTCCAGTGTATAGTCACGATTCCCTCCTTCACACCCCACGCTTTGTAGATCCTATCGATATCGGAACCCAGGACAGAGCCATGTTTGGATAGGCCACTCATTAAAGTCCCCCGCACACCCAACCAATCAATATGGCATGCGAATTTATCACACCCTTGCGCATTCCCATCCCAAATCTCAATGATCTGTGACCGGACATCCTTCAACTCCGCACCCGTTTTCTGACACTGCATACCGCAACCCAACAAGCCTCCAAGCACGCTTAGCGCCTGTCGGAGAAGGAACGATGCAGGTGTTGAGCCCACGGGCTTGGAAGGAGTGCAATATTCTTCCTCGATCACTCCTATCCACTGCAGAGCTTTATTGGCATAGCGAGTGCACGTGAGACGCTTCTGTCGAAGTAGATGCTCGAGCTCGTTGTTCGTCGCTATCTTGCAGTTCGAGCAGCGGATGCTGCCCTCAGCTCCGCATCCGTCGTTGCCGCCAGTACCATATGGCTAGTGTCAGGCACGTCAGCGGTACGGCACAGATCCAGTACACCCAGAACTGGCTCGACACGGACCACCCCGTCCTGCCCTGTTCGGGCGTAAAGCTGAAGAAGCTCATGCTGAAGATCGCCTGCCTGCTGTTAGTTAGATTAGGGTGATGGCAGGGAGAACGTGCTGATAAGAAGGTTGGGGGAAGGAACGCCATTGTCACCAGTGCGATCGTCTTCATGGCGCCACTGTCAAGCCTTGCTGCTTCCCCAAGTCTCGTCATGACCTGGCTGTCGCGCTGAGCGACCATGTTGTGTGCCTGGCCATGCGTCAGTAACTTAGCTTCCGTAGTCATCCTGATCATCTCACCAGAGCAATCTCGTTCTGTAGCCGCTCCTTGTTCGACTGCGACCGCAGTAGCAGGTTGCGGAGCATCCTGATGTGGAAGGCTATGTGCGTGCTCACTTGGAGCAATGTCTCTGGCTCACTCCCACTCGCTTGCCTGCTCTTGTCCGCAAGATAAACAATCTGTCGCTGCATGGCTTTCACCGTCTCGACTGTCACGCTGAGCGTCTCGAACGAATGGATGGCGTGACGTGCCCCCTCGTGCATCATGACGAAGTCTTGAGACCCACGGGTTGGCAACGAGCGGTCCTGAACTCTCGTTATCGACTGTACCGATTTTCCGCCGCTTGGCCATACTTGCTTTCTCAACACTGCGCACAATTTCACGTACAGACCACACAGACGCATCGTGCATAGCGATTACTGCCTCTACAAGAGGTATGTGCAGCAAGTACGGCTCTGTAAGCGGCAGTGTCGTCTCCAATCGGACAAGGGCGTCTTGCAGCAGCTCCCTGAGTAATGACGAAACGCCAATGCACAGGATCGCGCAACGATCAGATGACCACCGCGAGCAGAAAGTCATCTCGTGCCAGGTGTAGCTGGAGCTGGCGTCTCGAGCGGCCATCTTGACCAGGACGCGGAACCAACTGTCTGCAATGTGCGGTGAGTAAACGCTCGTGTGCGACACATTTCATCGGTACCATACAGCAAGACTGAAGGCGGCCGTCCTGGCCAAAAGTCTCTACAGAGCTGAAGAACCCATTCGAGCGCCGGTACACGTTTGTGAGGAGATGACTGGGGATCTGGAAGAATTGCACCAGCTCTGGCACGGGCTTGGTGTCTGCTGAGAAGCAGTCTTCTTCTACCAATCTGAGAGGCCGTCATTGCGCAGTTCTTGTCTGTGTTGCGGTGAAACGTACATGTACTGAAGCTGTGGGGCGGTTGCATCCTACGTAAACGATCAGATAAGCAACAGGAGACGAGAAAATAACTTCTACATCTACACACTCGTCAACACTCTTGTTCTCCAGCACCCAATCTGCTGAGGCTGGTCTACTTTAGTGCATTTCCCATCTCAAGTATATACGTAGCCGCTTACCGGGGTGTAGCACTGTGTACAGCTGCATTCGGGGCTTCCGGAGGACCCTCAGTGCAAGCAGTATACTATATGTGTCTGCCAACAATGACCTAGGTGAATGTGGGCAAAGCGAAGATCGTTATTGTTATTCGCCAAAGCCGTATCCACAATGACCAAAGGTGTGGGAGAACCCTCATGTGACGTGTGGGGATCCCCGGGTCGTGGAAGACAATAGGGATGCACCCGTGGGTGCCCGTAGGTGCCGGCGAGGAGGAGGGAGTGTTGGGGGGATCGGTGGGGTGAGTCACGTGTAACCATCTCAACCTTCCAAGGAAGGTTCCAAGGAAGATCCTCATGTGACACACCCGCGTATCAGCAACGTTCGTCGCGCGTCAACTCGACAGCCCAAGTCAGCCTGCCTGCGCCTCGCTGACAACATGCATGCAGCTGAAGGCTGTGCAGGTCGCAAGGCTGAGAAACTGAGGGGCTGCCTGGCTCCCGACTCATCACTCACACCGTTCACGACATCCTGACGACGTCAATCTCTATACCTTGTTCCCGTAGCGACCGCGGATGGCGCGCATTCTGCGCTGCGACGACTACACGGTGGGATGGGTGTGCGCGCTGCCTGTTGAGCTGGCGGCCGCGCAGGAGATGCTTGACGAAGAGCACCCTGACCTCGAGCGCGACCCTGCCGACAACGATGAAAACCTGTACGCCCTTGGCTCCATCGGCGGCCACAACGTCGCTATCGGGTGCCTGCCCGCCGGCCGGATTGGCAACAACCCAGCAGCCGCTGTAGCGACGCAGATGCGAGCGACGTTCAAGAAGATGCGCTTCGGGCTGATGGTGGGCATCGGCGGTGGCGTGCCGAGTGCTGAAGCAGACGTGCGATTGGGAGATGTGGTGGTCAGCCAGCCGCAGGGAAAGCACGGCGGTGTGGTGCAATACGACTTGGGCAAGGCCACACCGAGCGGATTCGAGCGGACGGGAGCGCTCAACTCGCCACCACAGGTGCTGCTAGCAGCAGTCGCGAGAGTGAGGGCGAACGAACTGCGGGGCCGAAGCAAGCTGTGTGAGCACATCACGAAGCTAGAGGGCATTGGCAAGTTCCAGCGCAGCAAGGCCGGGCCTGACGTTCTGTTCGAAGCAGCGTACAAGCATGAGGGAGGGCAGACGTGCGATAGGTGCAATCCTAACAGACATGAGGCTCGAGAGTCTCGCGATAACGAAGAAGAAGTGGCGACGCACTACGGCACGATCGCGTCGGGCGACCAGGTCATCAAGGACGCTGCTGTTCGAGACAAGCTGAGCGCGGAGCTGGGCGGGGTGCTGTGCTTCGAGATGGAGGCAGCGGGGCTGATGAACAGCTTCCCGTGTCTGGTGGTGCGCGGCGTGTGCGACTACGCGGACTCGCACAAGAGCAAGCGGTGGCAGGCGTACGCGGCGGGGACAGCGGCGGCGTACGCGAAGGAGGTGCTTTCGGTGATTCCTCCAGCAGAGATGGCTGAGGCTCGCACAGTAGAAGAGACAACTCGGACAGGTTGCAGTCAGTAATATGCCCGCCCAAACCTGTTGTCAGGGCCCGCGATTGCTAACACTTCGTTAGAACGTGCCCCGGAACGTTCCACGAGCCCTTGCTCCAAGCGCAGGAGAGTAGACGCCACATTAGTTAGCAGATCTCACGGGAAGCAAACCACCGAAGGTATGGTGTAGTGTTACATAGCCTTCTTTCGACCATTTCAGAAACATTAATACTATACAGTCAAGACCAAGCTTCCACTTGAAGAACAAGGTGGGTGACCTCAAAATACGCAGATAATCTTTTTAACCTTGTATAGAGTGTCTTAGATCGCTTGCTTTTTCGGAGCAAGAACATCGCTTAGATGATATCCATACCGCTGTGGACACGTGCGACTGGCTTTTTGAAGATCCAAAGTACCAAGCTTGGATAGAGGAAACTACGGGACTCTTCTGGATCAAAGGCGATCCCGGCGCCGGCAAGTCTGTGCTCATGAAGCATAGCGTCAAGAGAATGCGTGAGCGCAGTTCTAACGACCTTGTCGTTTCTTTCTTCTTCCATGGCCAAGGCACGCCCCTGCAAAAGACATTGCTGGGTCTGTACCGTGCTCTATTGACCTCAATGCTTCAAAACTTCCCGGAACATCTTACTCGGCTAGTTACCAAATTTTCAGAAAGAGAAAAACGATACGGGAGGTTCAGCGAACGCAGATGGGAATGGACTGAAAAGGAACTTCAAGTGTTTTTATCCGACACACTAGTCAAAGGTACACATTGTCAGCCCGTCATCATCTTTGTTGACGCACTTGACGAATGCGGCGAAGATGCCGCAAAAGGATTGCTGGCCTACTTCAAAGACCTGATGTCGCAGGCAGAGGGTGGGCATGCGCGCTTCAGAATCTGCCTCTCCTCCAGACACTACCCGATCCTTGGCCTTGATACCATACCCTCGGTGCATGTGGAGGAAAGGAACAATCAGGACATCCGACGGTACATCAAGAGGGAATTAAGAGACATTCGGCCGAAGTCAAAGCGCAAACAGATCGAGATTGAGATCCTGTCAAAATCCAACGGCGGGTTCCAGTGGGCGTTTCTCGTGACCAAAACAATAGCGGACAAGAATTTGACCGGCATCAAAGCGGAGAAGCTACTCGAAGAGCTCGTTTCCTGCCCGCAAACTTTGGGAGAGGTCTATGAAGCAATACTCGATAGCGTTCCTGCGACCGATCAGCATCAGATGGCGAAGATTTTCCAATGGGTTCGATTCGCTGAGAGGCCTTTATCCGCTCAAGAGCTTCGAGACGCGCTTGCTGCCGATCAGGACATGAGTCATAGGACCATCTTCGAACTTCGAGCCTATGAAGGGTGGTCTGACTCTTTGGCCGACTTCGCGAGGCATGTCAAACACATTTCTAGAGGTCTGATCCGCTTCCAGAGTCGTGAATTATGGGAGCAGTACGATCCTAATGACGAAGACTCAGACTGCGAGGCTCAGCTTATCCACCAGTCAGTGGCCGACTTTTTGATGGACCAGTTCGTTAATAGTGCACGCGGTCATGGGCCTATTTTTCAATCTTCAGCGGGACCCAGCCATTTCCAGATATCGAGGTCTTGCCTTCGGTACATGACTCTGGAGGGGATATTAGAGGATGCTCATCTATCAAGAGGCACCCTCTCGTCAAGATATCCATTGGCACCGTACGCTGTGCGGTTCTTGTTTGCGCACATCCAAAAAGTTGAACAGGAAGGAATCCCCCAGCCTGACCTGCTTTCTGCAATGCGATGGCTGCCGGAATCTGAGACGGTGCGCAAAATTGGGACCCTCTGGAGAACCCTGGATCCTGATAGCATACACACACCTCTAGGGTGGCCCTTCATTGGGGCGACATCCCTACATGTCTTGGTGGCGTTCAGATCCATGAGCGCGATCGAAACACTCTTCGATTCAGATTGCGATGATATTGGTAGTAGAGATGCGGATGGGAACACGCCTCTGATGCTTGCTATCAGAGAAGGGCACCAGGAAATCGCTTTGGCGCTGCTGGGCCGATTCATCGAATGCGAAGATCCACACAAACAACATGATAACAGCGGCGAGCGTAGAGCCAAAGAGCTTTCCATGACACAGATTGCAGTTATCAACGCGCAGAACCAGGATGGTGACACAGCACTCGACATTGCCCTCGATCAAAGAATGGGCGAAGTCATCCTCAACCTCGTCGAAGCAGGTGCCGACCTCAAATTCATGGGACGAGAAACTGCATTGGTGGCTCATGCTATCAGCAGCAGAAATATACCGCTTCTCTCTATACTGATCGAGAAGAAGTTGAATCTTGATGGCGCCGTATTCTTCGCGCTCAAGGGCCAACCGCCTCAGAGAGACCTCGTTTTGGAACGCATCGTCTTCCAGCTACTCGGGGCCGGGGCTAATA
This sequence comes from Karstenula rhodostoma CBS 690.94, assembly GCA_010093485.1. NCBI lineage: Eukaryota > Fungi > Ascomycota > Dothideomycetes > Pleosporales > Didymosphaeriaceae > Karstenula > Karstenula rhodostoma. Next base: position 515,284 of record MU001502.1, read on the forward strand.
CAGCTAGATCATTGGAGCTCAACGATGTTCCCCAGCCTGAGGACTATGAAGAAGACGATGAAGAGGAGGAGGACAGATATGATAGTGATGCACTCGCATTAGCATCCAGGAATGGTCTTGCTGACATAGTCGAGATGCTCTTATCCCTCGATGCACCCGCAACGTCACAAAATGATTTTGGCGAATGCCCCCTGCTTATCGCAGTACTCAATGGTCACGAGAATATCGTCAAGAAGTTGCTTCTGAGGGCACCATCGTCAGTCGAGCTGGCAGACCATCTAGGTAGCACAGCCTTGAGCATAGCAAAGGAAGATGGCCGAGAAGATATCACAAAGCTTTTGCTCCAAGAAGGAAGTTTCTCGGCTTCCAACACGCTTTTAGAAGAGTGCTTCCTGTATGCTATCCTGGACGGAGCGACTGATGTTGTTGGAATCATGCTACAGCGGAAGCTTGTAAATCTTGAAGGAAAGACGCATCTGTGGTCGGCGATACAAAACGGACACGAAGCAGTGGTAAAGCTGCTGCTCGATACAAACAAATTCGACATCAACGCTACGACATCTAGCGGCTCTACTCCGCTATTATTAGCGATAGAGAAGAATTATGAGCCTATAGTTAAGCTACTACTAGACACCAGCAAGATTGACGTCAATGCGCAGGATAACAGTGGTAACACACCGCTGTGCTTGGCGGCGCAGAACGGACACGAAGTAGTAGTAAAGCTGCTACTTGATACAAACAAGGTCGACGTTAACAAAAAAGGTGAATATGGCTGGACACCGCTATTGCTAGCGACACATTACTGTCATGAGCCTGTAGTCAAGCTACTACTTAATACAAACACGGTCGACGTTAACACGAAGACTAGTGAATACTGGACACCACTATTGCTAGCGGCAAATGACGGCTATACAACCTTGATTAAGCTGCTACTTGATACAAACAAGGTTGACGTTAACGCGAAGACTAAGGACGGCTGGACACCACTGTTTTTTATAGCAGCGAAGGGATATACAGATGCGCTCCGCTTGCTGCTCGACGCAGATGGAGTTGATGCTGATCATTGTGGCCCCTACCGGCGCACACCGCTCTGGTGGGCTGTGAGGAACAGACGTGAGGCAGTGGTCAAGTTGCTTCTTGACATTGATGTCATAGATGTCAACGCAAAAGACATCAATGGATCGACGCCGTTGTTGTGGGCTGTAAAAGATAATTGCCAGGACATCGTCACATTACTGATTGCGACAGGCAAGGTCGATTTGTCTATTGAAGACGAAGATGGATGTTTACCTTTGGTCTGGGCGAAACAAAACAATCAAAGCTCTATGGTGGAGCTGCTGCAAACACATCGTAACGCAGCACGCGCTCGCCATGACTCACGGAGCAGGCGGACAGGGGAAGAAGGCGGTCGATCCGCTGGAAGCCGTGGTGGAAGCGAGAACTAGGGTACTGGAGGCAGATCATCCCGACCGACTGACGTCGCAGCACCAGATCGCAATAGCATACCAAGCAGATGGAGGCGAAGAAGACAATAGAGCTGCTGAAGAGCGTAGTAAACATCAAGACTCGCGTCCTACGAGCGGATTATGCTTCGCTAGTCGAAGCTCTGGTTGACACGCGTGCCGAGCTAGTCGTCGAGCCACACGAAATGTTGTCCCATTCATCACTCAAGAACCCAAGACAGCTGGCTTTGCTGGTTCTACCGTGCAATAGTGTGACTAGAAGCGGTATGCATTCTTCTCTTCTACCTATATTGTAGAGATTCACTATGAGGTAGGGTGACTCAATGAAGTAGGGGGACAAAAAGGCGCGTTGTGCTTTGCCAATGCACGAACAAAGGGGGACCAAAAAAGCAGCTAAGGCGCGCCCAGCGTCTGTGCGCAGGCTAACCAAAAAGGGCGTAGCATCTTCTACCTATGTATATTAACTAACACCGGGAGGCCTTAATAGATAGAAGTTAAAATATATTACTAATCTATATAAATTTATTTACTTCCTCTAGCCAGTTCGAAAAATACAAGAATATAGGCAGGCGGAATAAAGTGGGTTACAATGTATCAACGTCCCGCCACCCATGGTAGTTGGCCGTACCACCCGGCTCGACGACGGCGACAAGCTTGCCCACGTGGACGCCCGTCTGCATCTTCCCAAACGTCTGACCTAGCTGCGAAAAGGGAACCGTCTCGAGCGGGTGCGGGCCTCGCAACAAGCCACCCCCGTACAAGGTCAGCACTTTCCCTAGGATATCGCGTAGCGCCTGCGGGTCCTCGTTGAGGACGTATGCTAGGTTGTACGCGGTGAAGGAGGCATTGCGCACAAAGACGGCCATGTCGAGTCGGGCACTGACGGTAATGTTACGCTGGCCGAGCTCGACGGAGCGACCATATCTGGCCCATGGCCATCATCACGTCCTTGAAGTTGATGCCCGCGGCCTTGACCCTCATCTCAACGTAGCCGAGCGGGAGCGGGCCTTGGACGCGTTAATCCGGCGCAAAGTGGAGGTCGCTTCCGAGTCTTCAACCAATCGTGGCATATTTAGGATTCCGCCCCGCTCTACCGTGAGGTCGGCTATCTACACAGCCATCGGTGTGACATGTGGGGATCCCAGAGTCGTGGAAGACAATAGGGAGGCGCCCGTTGGTGCCCGTTAGGAGGGCGCCCGCGAGGATGAGGGAGTGTTAGGGTGATCGATAGGATAAGCCACGTGTAACCTTAGCTCTGGGATTATCGTCGCCTTAACCATCTCAACACTGCTCAACCACTATGGAACACAACAGATCCAAGGGCCATCTACCAAGTGAACCTGTCTTCGACCTCCGCCATAGTTCAAGCCGCGGCAAAAGTAATAGGAGAACACGGGCATCCTTCAATTCTGATCAATAACGCGGAGACCGGCACGGCGCAGACTATCCTGAGTGAGAGTGAATCGGAGACACGACGTGTACCCGAAGTCAACAGCCTATGCCACTTCACTTTAGTGCGCGACTTCCTTCCGGCCATGATAGAACAAAAACACGGCCACATTGTAACAATAGAGCTTGGAGTACTCGAAATGTCCTAGACCCATACCGCGCATTACCAAAAACAACAGTGGAGCGAAAAGCAGATTTTCTTGTGAACGCCTCTATTGAGATAGTAAATCGCACTTAGCTCTCAAGATTCTGCAAACTAGACATGGCAAAATACTTCCCGCGCTTGCGTATGAGCTCAGCGTGTGTTCCGGACTCCATAATAACACCATCTTCCATGAAGCAGATAATATCTGCATTCTGAATAGCACTTAGACGGTGCGCAATGGCGATAGTTGTCCGATCTTTTGCGGCTTCGACGAGTGCAGCTTGGACTACGCGTTGCGACTCCGAGTCTAGTGCCGACGTGACTTCGTCCAGTAGTAAAACTTTTGGCCGTCTTAGTAAAGCTCGCGCTATAGCTAGACGTTGTTTCTGTCCTCCAGAGAAGTTGTTCCCTTTGCCTCCACACATGGTATCGAGTCCTAGTCTGAATACCTGGATTAGTAACTGTCGGAGAATCAACTGGGTTTAACCTACGGAAGGGAGAGAATGAATTCTAGTATATACGCATCTTTGCACGCTTTCTCCAGTTCTTGTTGTGAGCATTCTCTTCCGAGGCCGAGGGTAAGATTTTCCCGAATCGTGCCTTGGAAAAGTGTGGGCTCTTGGTTGACAAGTGCAACTTGGTCGCGGTATGCTGTCACATCCATTGATGATATGTTTATGCCATCCATAGTAATCACGCCGGCTAATGGGTGGTAGAAATGCTCTAGCATAGCAACTATGGTGCTCTTGCCACAGCCACTTGACCCGACCAGAGCCACGTATTTACCTTTATGAACGGTAAGATCAAACCCATTGAGGATGCGCCGCCCTGGCCGTGTCGGATACGTAAAATGGACATCCCGGAATTGAATACTACCCTCCAACAGCGGGCGAGTCGCTTCACAGTTTATATGAGCAGGTTTTTGTTGTTCGAATAGAGCTTTTAGGCGTGTAGCGGAATTCTTTGCCTTGGCTAGATCCGGAGAACTGCTGAATATCTGGCCAGCGGCTTCGCCACAAATGTTGATAGCTGCATGACTCAGAATGAATTGGAACAAACCATACTCTCCACTGATGACTAGTGTACCACCATACCATAGACCAAGAGCAGTGCATAGCATAGATGCTGACTGCGAGAACGAGAAAAGAGCCAAAGATCTCAGACTTGCGCGTATACTGGTTGAATTCTGCTGAGCAAGCTGTCCATGAAATGCGAGCATTACGCTGGACTCACGGTTAAGTGAGATAACAGTTCGAATGGAGGAGACGGCTTCACTGGACAAAGAGGCCGTTTCTTGATAGTCTTTCCGTAGGTGGGCATCCAGATGAGCCATGACGCGGTATCTCAATAAGCCGCACACCAGAAGAATAGGGACAGTAGCAGAACCAACCAGACCCAGCTTCCAGCCAACAGCTATACTGGCTGCCATCGCTCCGATAAGCGTGGTCAAAGCCATGATGTACGTCCCGACCGCGTAACAGCCGACGCCAGCTATACTAGAAGGCTCGGTGGAGATGAACGAAGTCAGTGCACCGACTCCATGTTCTGCCATGTCGAAGAATGCCATGTCTTTGTCAAGTAGAGTACGGAACGTTTGACCGCTTAAATCCCGAATAAGCTTCTCAGTACATCCGCCAAGGGTAGTGGCCTGCGCAGTGTATGCAAGCAGCTGGAAAAAAGCGAGAACGACATGCATTCCAGCCCAGAGGTTGGTCTCCGACCGGAGTAAATGGTACTGAGACGGAGGTCTCGCGAGAGCAACGAGACATTTGGCGAGGAACACCGCTTGTATCGGCGCGCCAGCTCCCGCCTGCACCGACCACAGAAAGCCATGTAGAATCCGCAGCACAGAACCTTTGTGCATTGTCATCACGAATGTTAGCAGAGTCGACATGGAATATTCTGAGCTTGGCTGGTCCAGACTTTGAAGTGCCTCTGCGTTTTTCTGTGACGTTGTGGAAGCAAAGGTTCCAGAGATGGGCGGCAAAGCTTTCTCGTTCTCGACGGTAGGACTCTCGGCTTCATCAAGTATGTGCGGCGTACCATCCATGCCGGAATGTGTATCCTGGTTGATATGTACAGTCTGGGTGTGTGCAAGCTTCGTGTACGTTCCGTTCAATTCTAGTAATTCGTTGTGCGTGCCCTGCTCTACAAGTCTTCCCCCAGACAGAACGATGATTCTATCGGCATTCTTAATCGTTGACAAACGATGAGCAACGACTATAGTTGTCCTCCCTCGGGAAGCTCTCTCGATTGCAGCCTGAACAACGGTTTCGCTTGCCGAATCCAGAGCTGAGGTAGCTTCATCCAGGAGAAGGATCTTGGGGTTACGGATTAGAGCGCGGGCAATGGAAATGCGCTGTCTTTGGCCACCAGAAAGCATGACTCCGGCTTCACCAACGGGTGTTTCGTAGCCGCTGGGAAGTTTGCTGATGAAGTCATGGGCATTTGCAGTGCGACAGGCTTCATGTACAAGATTGCAAACATCCTCTCTGGAGCTGTTCTCGTAGGACGTACCAGCCAGTCCGTAGCGGACGTTCTCAAAGATTGTTGTGTCAAAGAGGGTAGGATTCTGCTGAACCAGAGACATATGCCTCCGTAGCCACTGTGGGTTCATACCCGAGAGACTGTGACCATCTAACAGAATTTCCCCAGCGAGTGGATCATAGAAACGTTCGAGAAGCTCGATGATAGTACTCTTTCCTGATCCTGAAGGTCCCACAATGGCCGTAGTCTTTCCTGGCTCAATGGACATACTCAAGTTGTCCAGGACAACCACTTCCGGCCGCGAGGGATATATGTGTCTGACATTCTTGAACTCGAAGTGACCTGATACCGTATCTAGTTGTGTTTCGGATGGGCGAGTAGATTCACTCTGAGGTTTGCGGTCGATAGTACCATACAGCCTTGATCCAGCGGCTGCGGCAATGGCAAACACTTGGAGAGGTGGGACAATGCTACCAAGGCAAGCTATCCCCGTCACTGTGGCGAGGATGATGGCTAGTATATCGACGTAGGAAGTAGTGCCCTTGACGAGGAATCGCGAGCCCATCCAGAACCCCAAGCCGATAGCCATGTATATGACGGCAAAGACAGCGCCGAGTAGTGCCCCAGATATAGTTCTGGCTTGGGTCGCCCATCGTTCGGCATTTTCGAGGAATCCGTCGTATCGTGAAGCAAGCTTCGATTGCGCATTCAGACCAACGACCGTCTTAATGGATGAGAAAACTTCTTCGGCAACAGTCCCAGCTCCTGCAGTCTCTCCAAGCCAACGCTCGCGAGATTTCGTGAGCGCTACGCCGCTGAATGCAAGAACGAGGGCGATGCATACTGGGCTGGATGCCAATATAAGTGTTAATTTCCAGTCTCTTGTGAACCCTATGACAAGCGCAGTGACGATGGCGGAGCAGCATTGCACGGCGACGCTGACCTTCTCCGAGATGCCATCCCGAATCAGATTTGCGTCGGCGATCATATGTGTCGCGATCTCGCCCGCACCGACATGGTCGAAAAAAGCTATGTTTTGGCGTAGAAGTGCAGCCAGGTACTGCTCCCGAATCCGGCTGGATAGCACTATGCCCGTACGGATGAACCCGATCGTCGCTATGTAGCATGTTACGAGCTCGCCTACAAAAAGATACACGAAGTAGATCGTAAACCGGGTCAGCTCGGTACTAGCAGAGTCAGTTTTCGATTCTTCGGACCAGTTCTTTTGAATACTGCCGACCAACAGAGCAGTCAGCAGGGCCGGCGCGGTTATGATGGCTCCTGCAATGACGGCACAGAGGAAAGATATCGCAATAATGAGCAAATCTTTGTTGGTGGCATATCGAAATAATTGAAAGTAGTTGATCTCCAGGGCGGGGATTGCAATCTGCTGGGCAAGGGTGTCGCGCTCCAAATCTGTGTTGTTTCCGCTGCTGCCTCGGCCGTTGACGTTGGCCAGCGACGACTCGGCGGCCATGTTCTTGATGTTTTTCGAGGGCCTTCAGGCGTTAAAGATCACGTGCTGTTGGGCAAGCACCAGACGGAATGAGTTGAGTTAATGTCTTGTTCTTGAGTGTTATGGTGCTGGGGACAACCGTGGCAGGCGTCAATATGTGACGTATGCAGTCAGTGTCGATTGGGCGTATTGTTGATCGCGCAAAAAGAAGAAACGCCTTATCCGACACGCGTGGGAGAGTAGAGAAAGTATCAGGTCGGCGGGGTCATCGTGCGACCTGTCTAAATTGAACCATGGGACGATGTGCACCACGCCGCAAGCCAAGTCTCGGTTGATTGTAAGTCCCACTGCATTACCGCCGATCAAGCTTGGAGGATTTATTACCACTATGCTGGGTCGAACGCCATACCCAAACAAAACGGGGATGATATGCACGTCCAGCCTCATCAAAGCCCATATAAAACAGAATCCATCTTTCAACGTAGACGTTCTGGACTTGTATGGGGTTTCCAGGGCAGGACGACGGTATGGTATACTCAGCGCATTTGGACGGTACCAATCTCAGACCGCTCGTCCACAAAGGGAAGATAAACACTCCCAAGCAGATAGCGCTCGATGAAGTCGGCAAGAAGCTATACATTGCCGATCGCGAAGGCCTCTGTATCTGGCGTTGCGATCTGGACGGCAGCAACCTGGAGAAAATCATCGAGACGGGAGATCAGAATAAATAAGAACACCAGCGCGATGCTACAAGATGGTGCGTGGGCATCACTTTGTCGCATCGTCCTGGAAAGTTCTTTTGGACGAAGAAAGGCGCGGCGAAGGGATGGCAGGACCGCATCTTTAGCGCCAACATGATCACGCCCGGGAGACTATCGCCAACAGGACAAACAAGAAATGAGGATCACACGCCTTTGCTTAGCCATCAGATCTTAGCGAGGAAGTTCCACGAGGCGATAGGGCTTAAGATCGATGCGCAGAACCAGCATGTGTATATCGCTGATCTAGGAGGCTCTATTTGCAGGTGCAATCTTGATGGGAGCGAGAAGACGAGGCTAGTTTTTGAAGAAGGGAGAGCATGGACTGGTATAGCGCTAGCTTAGTGGGATATATATTCTTTAACATTCAACATCACGCCACCTATCACGAACACACCAATTCCCTTTCTATAGAGTAGGGCATGGCATGGCGTGGCGTGACCAAACAACTAACTTTTTTTCCTCCCTAGAATTCGACGAATGGACTTCGACGCGCCATCCCATTCTATCCTCAAGAGATGACAAAGTAAGCAGGAGACCCCCCCTACCATACATAGCCCTGCATACCATGCGCGTATGTATACCCCGTCTCCCGCAACGCAATGCTTCACCCCAGTAAAAAAAGACTACCGTACACTAGGCAGCACCCCGCTACGTCAACCTCCACAGCCCTGCATACCATGCACAGCTACCCCGTCTCCCGCAACACAATCCTCCACCCCCGTAAAAAAGCCTACCGACCGTACACTAGCACTCCGCTACCTCAACCTCCCACACCACACCCACATCCAAAACACCCTTACATATTGCCCTTCCTTTCCCTCCCGCGAGACCTCCGCCCGGACAATACCACGAACCTAGCACACCCCCGCAGTCACTACCCGCGCATGAGCGTGGTGTTCCCGCACGCACGGAACCTCGGCCTCAGCCTCGCCCTCGCCCTCGGGCAAGGAACCCTCGCGCTTCCGAAGCCGAGATTGAGACCAGCGGCGGGAGATCGACGGCGCGGATCCCGACGGAAGGTCTGCGCAAATGACCTATGACGTTGTGGGCTGGTGGGGCGGGCCGGGACGAGTGGGTGGTTTGGTTGTCGAAGGAGGTGCGGTGGGCCGCCATCCCCCTGCTGGGTTGTCTGGGTTTTCGAAGTTGTTTGTTTGTTTGTTTTTTGTGGAGGTTGGCTTTAGCGTGGGATGGGTGAAGGAGGTAGGTAGGTATACCACTCAGGTCAATCAGGATGGTTTTCATGAACATGAACGGGTGGGGAAATGCCATTGAGTGCACTATAGCGCTATCCGTATCCTAGCATTCCATTCCCATCCCAACCTCATGCTGTACAATAGTATACGTAATATCGCGATAATGGTATCTCTTAGCCTGCCGTACAGTCTCAAGCAAGTGCCAACGCCATGGTAAACGCAAGATCCAAATCCTAAAGGAAAAAGTAGCAGACGCGCCGCTACCACATGTACATCTTCTCCGGCAGCTTCGCCGGATCCACGACCCTGAACCCGACCTCGCCCGCGTCCCACGCCACACCCTCCACGCTCAACGTCCACGCTACAAGCACCAGCCTCGCAACCAGTGCGATGGTCTGCACATCTATCGGTAGGCTCCCCTTTAGCACGTCCTCTACCTTCCGGCCGAGGTTGTGCACAGGGAACGTAGAGCTCGACCGACCGCTGGTAAGACTCGTGGGTCCGTCGGGCGAGGCAGTGCCAGAGGAGTTATTCGAGAGTCTCGACCTGCGACGAGTGTCTTTGCGCGACATGCTTGAGTTGCGCTTGCTCGACGGTGTCGAAAGGACGGTCCCGCTGATGAGGTGCGCGGCCACGGCGTCCTCGTACGAGCGCTCCATCTCCGACTTCAGGCCCTCTCTCACAGCGGCAACAACATCATCGGGCCGCATGTCTGGCACGAGAGCCATGAGACGCTCCAGAAGTGTGGTGTAGCGGCTCATACGCGCGACCTTGTCCGCGAGCGGTTCATCTGTGACAGTGCCCGTGGCGAGCTTGGCAAGTCTCTCGTTGGCGCGGAAGCGAAGGTGCGTGTTGGTGTCGTCTAGGAGGGGGCCGAAAAGCTGGAGGTGTGGAGCCTGCCGGTGGACTTTCTCGACGAGGGCGTCGAGGCGTTGGAGCAGACGGCCTGGGACGAGCCCGCCGCATGCGACAAACTGGGTCGTTTTGATGAGGGGAATGCTCGCGAAAGGCGTGAATCCGCCGGTGAAGACGAGATCACCAATCGCGTGGAGGAGGCGAGATGTAGAGTTCGTGCTTTCCGAAGGTGCGAAGATGTGGAAGTTGGGCGCGCGAGCGTTGGGAAGTCGGGCAAGGAACTGGGCCCCTTTGGTGTCGGCGCCAGTTGGCCGCAGATACAGATGCTCTCCTACTTTCAGGTGCGCCAGTGTTTCGGGTGTGATTAGAATGCTGTTGAGGATCTTGCGGTCCGACGCAAAAGGTAGCGAGCCGGATGCAAGATGCTTAGCGTGGAGCGTGCAGTAACTTGAGCCTTTGGCCAAAAGCTGGGAGATGTTCCGCTTGTTCGATGCCAGTGAGATACGGTATGATCCATCACTTGTTGCGGTCGCTGCGATCGAAACCCCCAACGCACCCTTGTAGGTGTTGGCCCAGCTTTCGCACTTTTCATTCTGAGCATCGAGACTGATATCCACAGGGCTTCCTAGTATGACTGACAAGGCCGCAAGCTCGTGGCCTGTCACTGGCACGGCTGTGTGTCCTTGGAAGATCAGAGCGTGCTGCAAGTCCTGGTCCCAGAATGAATGTATCGATCCGGTGTCGCCAACCTCAAACGGCGGACCGTTGGACAGAGGGATTAGATTTGGCGATGAAAACTTCTTGACGGACCGTGACCGGCCAATGCCCAGCTCTCCCAAATCGATTGAGTTCCTAATCACGTCGACCGACTTTCGTGATGCCCGCTTGGGAAGGTCAGGCCGCCTTTGTGGTGATACACTGACGGACGGCGGCCGCTGCAGCTTCTTTGTTGAAGCCAGAAACCTTGTGATCTCTGAGGTATATGTTCCGCGTTCGGATACGGGGCGGTTCCGCAGCTCATGCGCAAAGGCTTCGTATACGTCTTGGAGGGATAGTTTGCCTAGCGCGCCATGTTGAACATTGAGTAGTGAAGAAGAGAAGACCTTTTCGTCTCCAGCTTTGATGATTCCCGAGAGGGTCGGCACCCAGTGTCCACGTTCCTTCTTCTGCGCGGGAAACAATTTGACTGAGCGGGCTCGCAGAAGCAGAGAGGGTTCTTGCTGTACGGGGTCGACAAACGGTTCGCTGCCTATCTCTGGTTGGTCCTTGGAGGACTTGTTGTGACCCCACAAGAAGCGTGCGACGACGACCATGATGGATAGTAGCACAAGGGTGGAGACAACACTGGCTGCGATTATGTCTCGCTGACGCATCGAGGGCAAGCGTGATTTGAATATATAGTGAATGGTCGCTGGGATCTCGCTAAGGGTGGCCCCCAGTCCATGACGTCCAATCGGACCGCGAGGAAAGCGCGAAGTCCGACCCGCAACCATGTGCGCCCAAAAACCCTGGCTGCAGTGAAAAGGCTACCACGGTCCACAGGAGTCTTGCGGACCAAATGCCTGCCCACGACGGAGGAACCAGGTGATTGGGCACGACGGCTGACGAGCATGACTGCAGGTTATTGGAAGAATAAAGATTGGGCCAGAGCATCGCGCTCGCGAACTGTACAAAGCAGCACAACAATGAGCAACACAGCACTGACAACGGCGCCTATTCACGCTGGCCAGGACAGCAGCCAGATCACGACCATGCGCCCACATTCGTCCGCTCTTGGAGACCTGGAGACACGTGCATCCTTCTTCCTTGTTCTACAAACTGCTCGATGAGTAAGACAGCATCTGGAAGACTCGGCGACATGTTGCGAGTGGGCCCGGACTTCGAGTACCCGTCCACCGAGACGATCTCTTTGTGCATGCGACCTACATGCTCCGGCGCGCAGTACTGTTAGCTCTGGGCCCGCAACCGCTGCCAAAGAAAGCTTACCTGCACGGCGGTCCTTGAGATGCGCTTGTCGCTCGCGCACCGAGCCGTCGTGCGAAGTTTCACCCGGGGCAAATCATCGACGCAGTCCACCCACCTGATCGACATAGGACTGCATATTCAGGTCGCCTGCACAAGAGTTCCGCATGCAGAGCGAACATGATTGAGTCTTACACTGGTTTTCTGACAGCTCCCAGCTGGGCTATCTTAGCGGCCTGACCAGCACCAGTAGCCACCCACGAAAGTGAAACCTGACATCGACCAACCTGTCGGTAGCGGGGGTCGTTCTGGTTTCTCAGCAAGACAAAATTGGCATCCCTCCACGTAGCTAGGAGTCGAAACTTTTTTTTTTTTTTGGTGGAGGTCCACAGGTGGATCCCTGTCACAGCTATGTCCGACAAACGCCGAGCAAATGCTTCTTTTCGACAAGCGCGTGACCACGCTTATGAATGCGCTTGAAAAGCTCGTGGGTGCGATGCGTTCCTGCCAATCAATGCTTGTATCTTGTGCATCTTCTTTTGCGCTACCAACAGAGGGAGAGGGTGCTCGAAGATCATGAGCGCCAGGGTGCGGCTCGAATACATGGTCAGGCAGCGCTTTACCCACGCCGAATACGCTTCACTGTGCACACTCGGGCGTGACTTCGTAGAGAGAATGACAGGCGTGCGCGCTGCGGCCGATCCAACTACACACACCCAGTAGAAAACGCCTACCATGTTGTTCCATGAGTCGCCAGTGTTAGTCCGTTCCACAACCTCGTAGAGCGACTCCGTAAGGCGTTTGGTCGGCCAGCCCCCGTCAGAGATGGACGCTGCGGTGCGCACGACGGCATTTTGCGCAGGATCGGCCGCTGCAGAAAATGGGACACACGTGATGATTGCTGCCATGTACATCAGCGCTGTTAAGCGACATGCTTCGTATATCCAATCATTCGTGGTTGGGAGGCCAGGTGTGTAAGCGGAAGGCATGGACGCCAGTCTGGTGCGAAACTGCGCAACTGCTGCATCGTAGTCGGCTGACAGGGTCCGAAGCCGGCTGTGATCATCCTCGTTGACAATAGTTGCCAAATTGTCACTGTAGGCGAGAAATACGTCGGTCAGGTCGCGCACGTCGCAAAGTAGCTTGTACGTGTGCACAGAGCAGGCAGGATCGGTGACGACAGAATACATCTGCTCGCGCGGGCTGTAGAGTGGTGACTCAGGCAGCGCCATCGATATGTCGACTGGATAGTCCGGTGCCTGAAATCGACATAATTGAGGGAGCGGGGTCGATTCACATATGATGGGAACATGACTGCATACGCTGTTGTGGGTCAGGCACCGTCAACGTCTTCGAGCAGCAAGAGATAGCTTACATCGCGGTAGCGAGACCAACTGTGTCGAATGTGGTAGGCAGCTCCAGCTTTCCTCTGGCAGCCATGAGCTTAGCCATGCCTGCCAAATGAATCTCAAGGGTCTTCTCATTGCAGCTCCAGGTTTCACCCATCAGCAGATGGATAATCACCATGATAGTATCATCGCGGCACATGGTATCGGCGTGACGGAGGCGCTCATTGATCCAGGCAATGATCTCGGCTTTGATGAGAATGGTGCGTCTGCTCTCTCCACACACGCCATCAAGCATGTCTCGCCAAGTAGATGACATGATTGTTGAACTGAGTAGTATGTGCGGATGCGCAAGCATGGCCGGCACCCACCTGGCTAGGGTTTGTTTTGACACGAAGATGCGATTGCAGCTGCGGACGAGCTTGTTGGAGTTCAGCTCTGGGGTTTTGAACTTTGGGATGACGAGGAAGGGATCCATGCTGCTCCCAATGCATGAAGCAGCCATTCTTCGGGCCAATAGTTGGAGCAGTATCGCATCCCTCTCATCCTCCGATTCGACCACGCGCTTCGCAGCTTGGTTCAGCGGTATGGTCGTCACTGCATTGCCACGGCCAGGGGAGCTTACAGACACCAACGCCGTAGTGTAGAACGGATCTGCATCCGCATCGTGCTCCGACGTGCTCCACCGCTCTTCGGTGCTGGAACGTGAGTCGCGCCTAGGCAACAGGAGAGCGTCGTCCTCGACGTCGTATGACTCGTCGTTGGGTAGAACGGGCACCACGCGCTCAGCCGTCTGCACACGTGCGCCTTTACCCTGGGACCCCTCTTTCTTCTGCTTCTTCTGCGCTGCCGACTGGTATCGATATTGGATCATGGCCTGGGACCGTACGCTCCGCTTTGCGGACTCGCCCTTGAACTCGGATGGATCGGTCGCAGTGACGAACTGCAATTGAGGAGGCCCTTTGCGCTGACGTTGCCGCCGCCGCACTCGCACTTTCGATTCATCTTGGTTTGTGGAATTCGGATCTACTCTCCATCAGCCTCAAGCTGCGCTCGGAGGTCCGCGTCGCGCGCACTCACCGCTGTTTTCCGCTGAAGCCATGCTTGAGGATGCTATCCAGCGCAGGGGACGAGAAGACGGCTCCGGCATGGCTTAAGACAAGCAAACAGCTTCAGCGCATGCATCTTGGAGCGACGTCGTACCGATGAAGATGACTTGAAGCCGCCGTATGCGTTTCTCCTCTTGTCGCATGCTGGGATCGGAAGTTCAGCCCGACCGTTTGTCTTGGCCGGCGGCACAGGCGACAGTACCCCTGCCCCAACGGCATCACTTTGCCATTGTTCAGCTGTACACAGTCCAGCAACTACATCTGGAGGTTGGTAGACGCAAAGAAGCAGTACTTCCAGCTTTTAAGACGGGCAGTGGTTACCCGTGCCTGGGGGGGTGGGTCGCACCTTCCCTGTCACGGTGATCCCTCCGAGTCAATTGCAGCAGCCCTACGGTTACTCCCAGAGGCTGCCACGCTCCACTGCACCGCGACACGCTCGGGTCATGACGATGCTGGGCTGAAAGACTTGTCGCAATGTGCGGTTTTGAATTGTGCCGAAGTGCAGACTTCGGAAGAACCAAACAAAAGATGGGTGTGGGACGATGCCGCCCGCCATTGCAGTCCTATTCAATCCTAGGGCATGCGCAAGAAGATTCAAATCTGGGAATCAGTCCAATGCTGTGGTGACACAGAGTTCATTTCGTCTGCTAACCATGATCAAATATTCTTCCATTGCCGGAAAAAGGAGTCGATGGAAAAAAAGAAAGGGTTACTGATCAAACACATCTTAATCGTATGTACAACAGTCGTTATTCGGACATCAGCCTGTCTACAAGCCCCGCTCACTGCCACGAACTAGTAATTGAAGCACTGGCCTGGCACCGGGGCACACTGTACACCCTGTTAGGGTCGCTCTCCCACGTCACGGCTCCTCCACTCGCAACCTTCACGAACTTGTATTGGATCCCTAATCCGGGTGTCAATGGCAGAGAAACCGTCCAAATCGGGTTGCTGGACGTGTAGTCCGAGGCTGAGAGCACCGGACCGCTGTAAGGTGTCCAATTCCCAAGCTGTGTAATATTACCAGTAATGCGAATAGTGTCACCGATAGCGGTTGTCACTTTGTGCGTGAACGTCACCGATACCGATGTCGGGCACGCAGTTGGAGTAGTTCGCATAGTGGTGCGCCTGGCGTAGGTAGGCGTGGCTGTACCGCCCGCAACCAGGATGACAGGCTCGCCATCCGTGACCTGTACACAGACCTGCCCGTTGCTGTCGGCGGTGACCGTCGCGCCATCGCCATAGGTATTCGTCCATTGCCCGTAGGCCTTCTGGGTATTGAAGCAATGTTGTGCGTTGTAGCTACCTCCGCCGTTTGTCGTCAAGACAATCAGGTTGCTGTTGGCGCGGCTCCACGCGTATGCCTGGTTTGTAACGTACAAGTGTACATGGTCGTTGCCTGCGAGGCCACCAGCGGCTTTGCGCGCACTGTTGAGCTTTGCGATGGCCTTGTAGAGGTTCGTTTGTGTGTTGAAGCCGGATCGCCAAAGATCCTCACGATTGGCAGGATCAGCACCTCCAGCGTAACCTTGTTCAGTCCCGTAGTATACGATTGGGATGCCTCGTGAGAGGATGACAAAAGCAAGAGCATTCTTGAGCAAGGTTTGGTCGTTCTTCTGGCTCAACCAGCGAGGGTTGTCGTGGTTGTCAATGAAGGTACCAAGAGCAGCGGGATCTGCGAAAGACGAGTTGACCGTGTTGATCATGTCGACCAGGTCTTGAGAAGAGCCCTTTTGCTGGTAGAAGTTGTTCAAAGGATAATACACGGGGTAGTTCAAAAGTCCCGACATTGTATTCGCGTAGCCCGCAATGTACGAAGGGCTGCCGTCAAACACTTCACCAATCGTGTACACGCCAGCGGCGGCGGAGAAGGAGGCCCAGAAATCCTTTTCTACGTGTTTCACCTGACATGAGTGAGCAAATCGTTATGGTTGCCTCTGCAATGACGTGTGCTACTTACCGTGTCAATTCGCACGCCATCAAATGAATATTGGTTCACCAACCACTTGATCCAAGTCTGGTATAGTGAGCGAATGTTGGGGTCCTGAGTGTTGACGTCTGGAAGGCCGGAGATCTCGCAGTTTTCGACGCTGTTCTGATTTGAGTAGTCTATAGCGCAAGCAGTGTGATACGACGACTGTTGGTTCAACGGTTCCGGACGGTTGTCGGAGATCGGACTTTTGCCCATGTGGTTTGCCACAATGTCTACCATAACATAGATGCCCTGCGATTTTAATCAGTATCAGGCCTGATCACATGTCGAACACCATAGCACTCTTTACCTTTGAATGAGCAGTATTGACAAGGCTCGTAAGCTCGGCAGCAGTGCCTAGGTTCGAGTTTACTGCATACAAATCTTGAGCCCAGTAACCATGGTACCCGCCGGCGCTGTCTGTAGCCGTCGTCAGTCCTCGATCTTGCATCTGGTGCTATATACATACTTGCAACGACGGGAGTAATCCAGACAGCATCAAAACCCGCCCCTTTAATGTAGTCGAGTTTTGATTCGAGACCTTTGAACTACAGGTGACGATTAGTGTTTGAACATCGAGCCCGGTACGATCTCCTAAACTTACAGTACCCCCACAATAGTCTTCCAGATTGCCACATGCTGAGCCTCCGGCATCGCCGCTGCTGCGAGCGATACGATCTGTCAGGACGAAGTAGATGCTCCTAGACTTCCATGCCGCCGTGTCTGCTGCAGAGACAAGGGAGGCGGCTTGGAAGAGCAACGCAATTATCAGATGGAGAAGCAACATCTTCGCTGAGCCTGAAAAGAAGGGTAGGGCCCACTGGGAGACTTTGGGTTGATAATCGGTTGGATCAGGCTCGTGCTCATCTTTATAGAAATATTCGACGACGTTGACTACCACGGGTGACGCCTGATTTTACTGCTATCACTGCGTCCGTAGTATGGTTATGGGCCTTGGCGCGGTGCCCGTTTCGGGTAAGGCGCAGTAAACATGTGGACACCAATGACAGTCCATCGCGGTGCTTGTCTTCTGACCAGAAGAACACTTACCTTAGGCGGTCCAGTAACCAAGATAGGCAACTGCGAATGTTTGGTACAAATATTTGGCTTCATGATGCAGGAGGCGCTTTCCCCGGATTTGACCCAAATGCCGCGATTAGCAGGGGCTAACAGCCGAGGTATGGAGATCCTAGCCTCTTTCCCCATCGTTAGATCCTACAGTTGACGAGCTCCCCTTGCGCAGTGCATTGGGTACTGCATCATCTGCACCGCTAGAGGGTTGTAAGACTCAGAGAAGGTGGCCTAGCGGACAGCGAATTCCCGGTATTCGACGCCTTCAAGGCTTGGCCGCGGATCTCAAGCACATGGCATAGGCCAAATTAATTAAGGAGCGACCCGCTCAAAAACCAAATACGATCCTCGTGATGCGATCTTTCCCCTGCATGAACCATTCCGTTCCGACTCTTGTCCAATCATATATGCTTGCAGCACATCTTTTCAAAGCAAATCCGGCTCTTACCCAATAAGCCAGGCGACTGGGACGTTTTGTTCGAGGTCGCCATCGTGACAACGAAGATTTTGAGGTCACCATCTCCTCTTGTGTTCGGCCGCTAAACTGGCTCATGCGCCGCAAAGAACGAGAATGCCGACATTCGGCCAATGGACGTTGAAATCGAGAGAACAACATGGAATTCCAGGACTTCGAACACTATAGACGTCCGGAGAAACTATGTCCACATGGGTTGGATAACCGAACAGGAAAGAGGACCGGAAGCAACTCTCTATAAGTCCTGTATGTTCACAGTCAGTATACCAAAAGCTCGAACTTCAGGCCTTCTACATCTCAAAGTTTCGAAGGGTTCGTCTTGACAACATGCTTTCTTCGTTCGTTAAGCTCTTGGCTTTCGCCACTTCGGTGAACGCTCATGGATATCTTAGTTCGCCAATGAGCCGGACAGGATTGAACGCCCAGGTGTGTATTGTGTCCATGGCGGATAAGATCGAATCATACTGATCGTTAGACAGGCTGGAGTAGACACTTGCCCTGAGTGTACAATCCTAGAGCCAGTCACTTCCTGGCCAGATCTTGATGCTGCCCAAGTGGGTCGAAGCGGGCCATGCGGATATAACGCACGCGTTAGCGTAGACTACAACCAGCCTGGTCCACGCTGGGGAGCACAGCCAGTAATCACATACAAAGCTGGCGATGTTGTAGATGTACAGTGGTGTCTCGATAACAACGGCGACCATGGAGGTAAGAACTTTTCTGCTATGTCGAAGCGCGGATACCTTATTGTTGCCGGTATCAATCCGCAATCTCCAAATCTAGATCGAGGAATATGGTTGATTGCGAACAACTATGACTGACAGCGGAACAGGCATGTTTACTTACCGAATCTGTCAGGACCAAGCTTTGGTGGACAAGTTCCTCAACCCATCATACCTGCCTACGAACGCAGAGAAGCAGGCTGCTGAGGACTGCTTTAAAGCCGGAGAGCTCAAGTGTACCGACGTGCCTGGCCAAACGTGCGGATACAATGCCGATTGCACGTCCGGTCAAGCATGCTGGCGGAACGACTGGTTCACCTGCAAAGGATTCCAGGACACCAAGTGCCGGGGTGTCGACAACGCGCCGCTCAACTCATGCTACACGAGCATTGCCGGAGGTTACACCGTCAGCTCGAAAATTAAGATCCCGAACTACAAGTCCAACCACACGCTGCTTTCTTTTAAATGGAATTCTTTCCAAACGCCGCAGGTGTACTTGACGTGTGCCGATATCGCCATTGTTGGGTCAGGAGGCTCGAGCCCGGCTCCAAGCTCAAGCAAAACCGCCACTGCAACAGCAACAGCGACTAAAACGACCTCGACGGCAGTCTCAACGGCAACGGGTGGTACGGTCGCTGTAAAATTCAACGAGAAGGTCACAACAGTCGTTGGCCAGACTATCAGGATCGCAGGCTCCATCTCCCAGCTCGGCAGCTGGGACACGTCGAAGGCTCCAGCGCTCTCGGCATCTCAATACACCTCCTCCAACCCGCTGTGGTCGACAACCATCAACCTCCCGGCAGGTACAAGCTTCGAATACAAGTTCATCAAAATCGAATCGAGCGGTTCGGTGACGTACGAGTCGGGTGATAACAGAAAGTACACTGTGCCGACGACCGGCTCGACAACAACTGTCGAGACAACGTGGAAGTGAGGCGATGCGGAAATAGTCTACCAAGCCACGCTCTGATTGTATGAAGAGGCACGGCACTAAGTGGAGTGGACATGTTTTATGCGTTGTTCTCTTACTGCATAACCTGCGTTTAGTTAGCATGCGTTCTCTTAGCAGGAACACGCCGCGTGCGACGCGGCGCATGGCAGCGCATGATAGCACGTTGCCGCTATCTCGGCAGCCATAGCTGTATGTACGCTCGGCGAATGTCGAATGATAAACGCGAATCAGCTGGTCTGGGGAGTGAGTGAGAGCATCTGGTGGTTGGCGTCATTGTGGGGATCCACGGCGGTCGGTGAACCGGCCTTCCGACATTCACGTTTTGCACCGCTTTGGTTCTCCTTGGCGTTCTACTTACCACTTAAGGCAACTCAAGGCGATTCAAAAGAACGTGTCGGCTACACATGCGATATATTATATGACAGTATGACGTTATAGGTCACTCGCTTCTGATTACTTGAAAGCCTCATCCGCCTTCACAATACGCCCTTCTGGACGAAAAGGAAACGCCGTTCACGGCAGTAGTACAGTTTTCCTCGAATACCAGTACTTCCACACTGGACTCCACCCTGCAGCATGCCCATCACAAGAGTTTCCTCACCTCATCCCATATCTGCTTCAATTTATTGGAACTCTTCTTTTTCGCTGATGAAGGAGATCGTCCCAAAGTCCCCCACCATGGATCTGTTCGAGATCTTAGGGCAGACGCGCCCCCAGCTTTCGGATGGGTATGGTCCACGTCTGCAACATGTGATCCTGGTTGTCTTCTTCCAACGTTGTTGGCGTGGCCACGGGACGCGTTCGAAGTAGCATACACTCGCGTTCGCTGTGAATGCAAGGGTAGGACATTGACATTTGGTCGCGTACCTGGGACAGATGCTGCTGCAGCCCGAGAACGCACATCTGTCCCCTGGCTTTCGAAGGGTTCTGTACCAGAGCTTTTGTCCGCAATGGAGTTTCTCGCCCCTCTCATTCCCGTTGTACTGGGCTGATACTCCGCTCGTGGTACCATTTGGCGGACGTCTTCCCCATTCTGAACTCGCTTTTCATCTGGGCTGTCAGCCTCGTGCTTTCGACCGGAAAGTGTCGGTACTGCTGGCCTGCCATGCGCTTGTGTCGACAGAATCGAAATCTCCTCCTCCACATCAGAAAGGCCCTCCAGCATCCTCTCGATTCTTTGAGCCGCTGCGCCAGTTCCTTTTATTTCTTTCAGAGCGTCTTGATACATACTCCCGGGAGATTCCAGACCTTGCCCCCCAACTCTCCTGTCCGTGAGATCGGGAGTCGACACTGATCTCGTCCCCAGTCCTGGCCTCGGCTTGTATCTCGTCTCAGCCGTCAAGTCCGGCTCCAGCAGCGCGTCGTAACTCAACACCCTCAGCAAACGCCCTTGCACCATTGGCCCCCTGCTCGCCCGGATCTTCTCTAGCTCGCTCAGCCGCTTACCCTTCCCATTATTCCGATTCACCCTATTTTCGCGTTCCAGCTCCTTCCGCATCTGAAACATGTCCCTAGATTCGGCTGCCCTCTTTTTGATGCCCAACTCCATGCTGACCAGCTCTCTCAACCCTGCAAACTCTTCCTGCTCGAGCAGCACCATGATGTCCTCGCGGTCGACACTATCGGATCCTAGGACATTGTACACGAGGTGCGTCAGCAACGCATCGGTATATGCGCTGTCCCTTAGCCCACCGTCATATCCCTCCCAGATCGTCTCCACATCCTCCATCGTCAACTTCCCACCCGGAATCTTCTTGTCGGTGAGAAAGTACTGGAGACGACGTGCGTCGGCGTAGAGCCCGAAGATGTTGCATGTGCGAATGGTCTCGATATTTGCTTCTAAGGAGGGCGGAGCGTCGAGCTGGAAGTGAGGCTTGGTAAGTGTTGTGGTGCGCATGCAACAACGGCGCATATAGCGGACAATGCGCATGATTGCGGTAGCATCGACCAATTCCTCTGGGAATACCAAGATTGTGTCTTCCCTATCCTCCTCTCTTCTTTGTTCAGGCCGAAGACTGTAGTCACGGATGAGACGATCTACATGCTTTTCGCCGCAGAAATGCTTGAGCATTGCTTGTGACACATCGACGAGGAAAGGTTTGCCATGTGGTTCGACGCGAAATTCGAAAACTGGGCCCCTGAGGAGAGTTTTGAGGTGGGCTTTCTCGGTCCAGCAGGAGGTACTGTAGAGTGTCCAGGAGTCCCGACCTTGCTTCTCCAGGGGCTTGTAGTTCTCTGCTGTGTTGCGATGCAGAGGCGGGGATGCGGGTCGCGCAGTTGGGCCTGGAGTCGCTGATCGTACGTTCCGAGATTGCTTGGGGTTGGCAGATTCTTTTGCTATCCACCTGTTGTCTCGCGAGGGCTTGGGCTCACTTGCTAGGGACCGTAGTCTTCTATTTGGGGATTCATCCGACTTCGCAGACAGAGACTGTGGACGAGAGATATAATTTTCTGTACCCGAAAATGTGTCTTCTGATCGTTCACTAGTATCAACAACCGATTCGTTACTCCAGGTCTGAGACTCTTTGTTTGCAAGACTGTTCAGCCACTCTCGCGTCGATTCCAGCGTCGACGTAGGCGACTCTGGCACTACCTCTGCGGTAATAGGGAGAGACTTCCTCTTGATATGGAAACTATGTGCATCTTTGTACGCTTGTTGCGTTTGGCCAGGGTGTTGGTTAGCGGAATGCCTCCTTGTCTGCAAACCTGGAGTATTTTTGTCTTTGCCTATGACGACGACCTTTGGCTTTGGGTGCTGTTCCTCGATATGGCCAGGCCCGGCAAATTGCTTCGCGACAGAGACAGTGGGCTCTTCTAGAACGGCAAGGACACTGTCTCGGATAGTAGAGAGCTCGTCTTTGGTGGCATTCGATCGGACATTTGAACTGATCCCTGCAGGTTCTCTGGTCCTTGCGGGGTGCTTCGCTGTTATTCCGCAACAATCTTCCAACTCGTGGCTAAGCGTGAAAGCACTAGGATCCTCATTGTTAAGTATGAACTCTCGTTTGAGTATTGGACTCCCGCTTGTATGCGTGAGTTCATCCAGGCTCAGCCCACTTGTGTTAATGTACTCTGGAAACGAAGGCGGAGGCGGCGTGTCTAGCGGAGTCGTCCCTCTAACAATATGGGTTATGTGTCCTACCGAAGGACCAAATCCTCTCTCACTAACCGCATCAAGACTGGCAGGAGACCTTTCGCTGGTAAAAGTCGGAAGTGGAATATCGTTGGTAGGAGATTCAGCAGTACCTAGTCTGGATTCGTCATTTTCAAGAAACTTTGATTCAGCAAAAGCAGTTGATTCTCGTGTAGGGACTTTGCGATGAGGTTGGATGGCAGGTTTGACAGCTGCCGCGGTTTCAGTGCTGCGTGTGCGACGATGTTCGTACGTCTGAACGCGATGCGAAGCAGGTTTGACCTCAGACTGCGGACGCTTACGAAACTGGCGTGAGGCCTCCATGGTGGACGCAATGCAAATCTTTAGGCGCTTGAATTTAGCCCGCGGGTAATACTGCTGGGCTTTATACTACCTGTCGTGATGCGCTGCGTTGTGAATGCCACGCGACAGACGAACGAAACCACATAACCTATCACTGACAGAGCAACGCTATATGGCGGCTATGATGATCGGTCACCACTTTTTGTTGCAAACATTTGTATTTGAATTTTCTTGTTCGTCTTCACTTATCGCACTTGAATATGCTGGATCAGAGACCCGGAGTGATGTCCTGAGATGTGAATTTGATTCATAGGCATTATTTCAGAGAATTCCGTTGCATGCCCATGTAAGCGACTGTGATGTCGCGTACATCGATCCGCCCGTTCCTCCAATCCTTGATGCAAGCCAGTGATTTCCATTGCAAACCTCGAAAACATGCCGGCCATACGGGCTGAAGCTGAATCTTCTTCGCCATCGCAGTATGACATTGTACGGCAGAGCCTCTCAAGGGGTTGATGCTACTCAAAAGTTCGCGACGTGATAGCCGCTGTACTCTTTCTTCAGATCACGCTCGGTGCGGAATTCTCGCATAGGGCCCTTAGGATTGACAATACCGACCGCCTGTGTAGCACGATTGCCTGTGGGGATATCAGAGAGTAATCAAATACTGGTGTTGTAGACTCACCATCTTCGCCAATGTGACGTATGGGTAGCTTGACATTCTTATCCTTGACACCATCGATCTGCGCTACTGACTTTACCATACTGAAAGCACCAGAGATACCGCTCGGCTCCTCATACATGGCGAAGAAAGGCATGCCATTCTTGGCGTATGTCTGAGCGCTGATCGGCTTCGAAGGTGGCGGATTTCCGGTGACAGCCTGGTAAGCAGCCGAGTTGAGAATCTGCACGTTGAAGACAGTGGACTGATCTGAGAGCCACTCGTTCTCGTAGGTGTCTTTGTGAATGACTTGTTTGATCTTTCCTCCAGCAGCGATGTTCATTTCTTGAGGTGGAGGGTGAGGGCCGAAGCCACCACCACGAAGCCTCATAACGAGGTGGATCTCGGCATCCTTTTGATGTTAGTACATACCGCAATTTTGCCTAAATATTCCCATTGACAAACCTGCTGTATATTATAGTCTATGAGCGTAAAATCGTCTATTACAATCGTCAGCGTTCGAGGGTAAGTTGATGCACGTCAATGTACCGGCTGACCTTCGAGCTGCCGTCCAGAAAAGATCAGACGTTGTTGGTCGGGGAGCATGCCTTCCTTGTCCTGGATACGATACTTCATCACGGCAATAGTCTCACTTCTGAATACTGAGAGTGGAATGACCTTGCCGGTAAGAGTCTTGATGACGATAGGCATGTCGCCAGGTTCGAGAGGCCTGCGTAGGAAATGGCGCTGGTGCGGTGTCACCTCAATCTGGATTCCACCCGCGGTGTCTTGACCAGTCACCTGCATCTCAACGGAATGGCCACTACCGAACGGCATTGCTACGAATTGGCGTACGATCCCGTTGGAATCGGCAATCCCGTCAAGCCATGGTTGGCCAGGAACAACGATATAGTCTTGCAAGGACTTTTTGCCCCGTCTGAACTTCTCCTGGCGACGGAGTCGTGTAGCGAGAGTCTCAATGACCGGTTCTCCAGAGATAGCGTTCACCCCACCGACATACACTTTGATATGGTACGCAGTATCCTTTGAGCAATTGAACTCAATCCACATTGCCTCGGACTCTATGCGTAATCAGCATCGATTCAAATATATGCAACAGCTTTAGTAGAACTCACGATGCATGGGAAAGAAGATTCCGCCTTTGGCCACCATGTCTTTTTTTAATTTGGTCTCGTATTGGGATATCTTCTGTAGTGGAAAATTACCGAGCGACGGAGGCAAGTATGACACTTGCTCTCCGCCGTCGGGTACACGGATTGTACGCTTGAATGAGATACGCAAGTCGCCATTGATGCGAACTTTGTCATTGACGAGCTCGCAACTCAAAGCGCCCGCCATGGTTGGTGTTTGCTTGAAGTCTTTGTGCGCAGGCTTGCC
This sequence comes from Karstenula rhodostoma CBS 690.94, assembly GCA_010093485.1. Lineage (NCBI taxonomy): Eukaryota > Fungi > Ascomycota > Dothideomycetes > Pleosporales > Didymosphaeriaceae > Karstenula > Karstenula rhodostoma. The sequence goes on from MU001502.1 coordinate 540,197, forward strand.
GATACAGGCGCAGGTAATCAGGGCGGCCGAAGGGCCTGAACTGACGAGGCAGAGGTTATAGAGAGAGCGGGTGAGAGATAAACAGTATATAAGTGGGTGGGGTACGACATGAGCAAACGCAAGGAGGGGGCGCGGTGGGCGGGGCACGTCATATGTGTAACACCTGGGCGCTTGCGCACTTAGGGCACGAAGCGAGTTCAGAAGGGGAAGGCTATGTGTGCGAGCCTCGCATTACAGGGGAAATTTGCTTTTGTATAGCTTTTTCTAGTGCTTTAATACTATCCTAACTCCGCCTCCCCAAACTAACTATGTTCTTGTTGAACCAAATCTTCCACGACAGCGCCCGCGGGCTGCTGCCTAGCATGTGCCCGAAAGCCTACAGGAGCTATCGTAAACAATCGCCGGCGCCACAGTTAGACCTTGTAATCTCTTACGAGTACTACGTAAGTGAGAGGTACGTGGTGAGCACCACCGTTGCGGGATGAGATTGACTGACCTGTCGCAATGAAAATCACGTCCTGGGAGTCGGAACATGCGCAAGGAAGTAATCGAAACTCATACACAAATGCGCGAAGCCACACAATATAGATGTGTAATCAAGTACACAGTTGACTACGAACAGCAAAAGTTCACCTAGACAAACTTGAGGAACCCACGGACGAGTCCTCCTAGTGTTCCATTAGCTATGGTCCCCAATCTAATCAAAACCCTGTTACTAATGATCTTACGTCCTATAATCCAGATAGCGACGTCGCACAGAGGCACGATTCATTAGGGGAAACACCTCATAGGTTTGCCGAGCAATTCCGTTCCACAAAATGCAAGGATGACTTGCGAACTTTTATGAGCTGAGTTTGACTACCAAGAAATACATACGTGTGGTGTCGGCTAAGAGCGATCGAGATCGCAGAAGAAGATATACTTGCATGCTGCCAGCATCGAAATATATGGAGAAAAATAATGACAAAAAGATAGTTCTCGAGTGTGTGGAGTACAAAATTGATCACAAAAAGATGTCCCCCCTAGCTTACAGCTCAAAAATAAACTTAATAAAAAAAAGAGTCACCGAAAAGCAAGCTCAAGATATGTCATCATTACCAGCATCTGATAAGGAGAGCTTCGAATACGCCACCGAACCGAATGCATCTCATAGGCTATGTGCAAGGTTTCCACAATCTTCCGGACGACTACACATTACCGGACACTCTCCTCACAGCCGAAGGCAAACCCGCCGAGTATGAGACTATGCGGACTCTTCAAGGGTTAGATTGTTAAGGTCTTGGAGTTCGATATCCACTAGAGGGTTCTGTCCCGGCTTGAGCTTAGCAATATTCTCTATTTTCCTGGCGTGTGTTCCACCTGTCGAATGTTTAGTACAGAATGCACTGCTTCCTTGAATGCACTTACAGTTATTGTATACAACATCATACGTGGTGTCTTTCTCGAGGATCGCCTTACCTGTGGAACTCTCAGCATCTACTGTTATCCAATCGATTTCTCATGACGTGTGTAGCCTGATGGGGGTCGTCCTACCTGTCTGAACAAATTTGGCAGGGTCAGCGAATTCAGGATCGGCATTACCCTTGAAGATAAATGCGGACTGCTTTCCCCATCGATCCAGCGTCTGTTTGCAGTCATACACTCTTTCAATGCCACGATGCTTGCACTTCGCGCCATGCATCTCAAGGCACTTTTGCTTGGCTCTCGCAATCCGGCCTACTGGAACACGCAGAGGCTTGGTGAGTTCTGACGAGCTGGCTTCAAAATCAAGTGCGCCGTCGTTGGGATTAGCTGTTCGGTGTTTCACGGTGCCGACAATGAGTGCCTGGTGGTTCACCAGTCCGGGTTTGCTCTTGAAACGCAGGAGGTAAGACTCGCCCAAAACCAGCTTCTTGTGCCCTGCTTTTTTCGCAGCTTTCTCTACAATCCTGTAGTTGCGAGTCTTCTTGACCTTCTTCTTAGGGGGACAGCTTGCGCCAGCCGGCTCGCCAGCACGCGCGCTAAGCTTACTGTTTCTCCCTCTAGCGTGGTCTTGTTACCTCACGGTGTATAATATATACACGATTAAACTATTTAATTTAATTACTCTATTAATATATATTTAAGAAGAAGTTATTTAAATCCTTAATATAGTTTTTATACCTTTTTTAAAGTATATAACTTACCTTTATATTATAGAAAAGTTATTTATATTATAAAAAGTTTTTACCTTACTAGTATATATAGGTGGCTAGTATAGTCCTATATATACTTATATATAATTATATACACTAAATACCCTAAGTATACTAGCTAGCCCTATATTTTTATATATATATATATATAGAATTATATATAAGTTTATACTATTTATACTATTTATAGATTTAATATAATAGGTATAGTAAATATAGAGTATATAGTAAGTTATAATAATTATATACTATAATTTACTATAAGATTATACTTATTCTATATATTATAGAGATTTACTATAAAGTAGAGTAATTTAATAAAGTAGGGGGGATAAAAAGGTATATTATACTTTACTAATATATAAATAAAGGGGGATTAAAAAAATAGCTAAGGTATATATTTATTCTATACTATAGACCTTTATATAAGAGGTAGTATAGAATATAATATATTATTATAATTTCTAAAACTATTTACTTCTAGATAGTATATTATAATTTACTATAAAATTATAAATATTTCTATTATAAATTTATATATAGTTAATAGTATAAAATATATTATACTATTCTAGTTTTTAGAACTATATACTCTCTAGTACTATTTTTATAATTAGGTTTTTTTTATACTATATCTAGATAACTATTCTATTAAAGGTTCTATTATCTATAACTAAATACTTCTAAAGACTATAATAAGTTATATATAATATTAAACCTACTTTAAGCCTTTTCCCTATATATCCTATTATATTAAGAGCCTTATTTTTTAATATCTCTAATAGTCCCTTACTCCCTTTATACCTTTATATAAACTCCCTTTCCCTATTACTAGTATTAAGGGAAATTATAAACTTAATAGGATCCTTTTATACTATTAGAATAATAATATCTAAGAGTCTATACTTTATAAATTATTTTATATATATATTAGATATTATTATATATACTAATCTCTATAGGAATTTCCTTATTAAATATATTTAATACTAGCTTATCTATATTACTTATAACTATACTTATACTATCTAGTATATTATTTTATATACTACTACTATTAATTATATACTAATTCTATTAGTATCTAGATTATTATTATTTATAATAAACTTACTATAGAGTTAGGTATAGTAGTTTTAATATATATAGTTCTTATAATAGTAGTACCTATTTTACTAGAAATATTATAATTATTATAGTTAGATAGTATACTATTTATTAGTCCTATTTTTCTATATTCTACTAGTAATATAAGGGTATAGATATTAGTTAAGTTATTATAGTTATTATTATCTAGGAATAGTAACTCTACTATAATCTAGTAACCCTATCTAATAATATAATACTATATAAGCTCTTTAATAAGGGTTTATTTTATTATACTTATTTAATTTTATAGTCTTTTAATAGTATTATATACTATTTATAGTATTAGTAAATATTTTTACTTAGTAGTAAGGTTACTTATTTTTAGTCTTATTTATTAATATCTATTAACTTAATCTTATATCCCTTTTTTATTCTAATAGGGCTATATATAGTAAAAATCTAAAGAAAACTACTATACTCTCTATTAGTATTTAGAAATACCCTTTTAATTTAGCTATTTTAATAATAGGGTTAAAGATAATATTAATTCTAAATAGATACCTACTAATTAGAAAAATAAAAACTTTACTATAAAATTTATCCTTTTCTAGTTACTCTAGTATTACTATACTATAGTAGCTAGTTATTACTAATATAGATAGGTTATATATATAATTAATATCTAAGGATAGGAAGGTAAACCTATATAGTACCTTTAATACTAGTATTTAGGGTATAATACTTATATTAGGGGCTAATAGATAGTAATAGTTATATACTATTTCTTAGGTAGCTACTAAGTACTATAAATAGTAGACCTAGATTTTATTATATATCTTAGTTTTATTAATATATAAAAATTACCTTAAGTTTTAGTATATATACTAGTTATAAGCTAATATCTATAATACTATATAGTATACCCTATTACTCCTTAATATTATACTTATTATAGACTTAAGTCTAAATAGTTATAATTAGGTATTATAGTAGGTTTATATATCTATTTATATATAAAGTTAGTTTTATTATCTTAATAGGTTTTTTTTTAGTTAGTAATATAGTAATTATTTTTATAGTAATAATAGCTATAATAATAGACTTTTTCTATAAGGATAGTTTAGGTCTCTATTTTACCCTCTATTATAGTATTCTTATAGTAGATATAGATAATAATATTAATAATATAAGACTAGATTTACTTATTAGTAACCTTAAAGTAGTAATAGATAAAACTATTATATAGTTAGATTATACTTAAGTATTATAATAGTATAGGCTTATAATAGTCTATATAAGATAATATTTAAAGTAGTTAGAAAATTACTAGTAGGTTTTTTTACTTATTTTATTTATAATACTAGGTTAATAGTAATATTAATATTCCCCTTTTTTTTTTTAAGGCCTTTAGATTCTAGGTATATTAGTAATATATAGTTATAGATAATAAGTAACTTATACTCTATTATACTCTTATATCTTTATAAAAATCTTTTTCTATACTACTTTTAAAAGAATCTATATAGTTTTACTTATTAATATACTCTATTAGCTAATATTAATATTTAGTAGAAGTACTAATTAACTACTTATATAGTATAAACTTTAGTAACTTATAGTAAATTTACTTAACTAGATTAATATATTTATAGTACTACCCTACTCCTTATTATTTATAGAACTAAATAATATATATATTACCTATTTAAATCCTTTACTACCTAATAATACTTATTATATCTTATTAACTTTAATATTAGAAGTTTATATATACTATAGATATAGTTAGTATAATTAATAGGAATAGTAACTATTTAAAAAACCTATATTTATAACTTACTAGGGGTATATATTAATTTTATAATCCTATAGCCTATATAGAAATATATTCCCTATATAAATATATTTTCTATATAAGTATATATAATACACTAGCTAAAAGTAGTCTACTATTACTATTAATTATTTTATTATATTATAGATTATTTATACTTATTAACTAGTATACCCTTTTTTAGAATAATATAAGTATATTATACTATTATATTTATATTAATACCCTATTATCTATATATTTATTTACTTAAAGTATACTCTAGGTATAAATAGATAAGGTTTAATATATTCTTTATTAAATTAGCTATTATATCTAGTCTATATATAAGCTTATAAATACTTACTATTTATATTATCTATAGGATATATAGCTAGGGATAGGTATAATATATATAATTTAGTAATTATTAAAGTAGAATAATTACTTTATATTAGTTTACTATTAGACCTAAAGTTAGGTCTTATACTAACTTATAGTATTCTAGCTATATTATACCCTTATATAGAGTTATCTATAGTTAACTATTATTAGGTTTTTATTATATTAATATATCTTATAGAATAGAGGGAGTAGGGATATAATAGATATAGTAGATATATTTATTAAATTACTTATTACTAAATTTACTTCTAGACTAAATATTAGGGTTTAGTATCTAACTATATTAGAGGTTATCTTTAAAGGGTATTCTACTAGATATTATTTTATTAATACTACCTTTTTATACTCTTTACCTATAGGATCTTATACTCCTTTTAGTACTAGAGTAGATTTATCTAGAAGTCTTATAGTAGGACTCTAGTTATATATATTTACCTTTTTTTTATATTTTTATATCTATTTTATAGACCTTAAGAAGTTTTAATTATATTACCTTATAATTTCTAATAAATATTTTACTACTTTTAGGGATATAAATATTTTAGAATATATATCTACTACCTTATATACTATCTAGAATACTCTTTCTTTTTCTAAGTTTATTTAGATAGGTTTCCCTAGTATTTTATTCTTAGTTAGGGTAGCTTCTACTCCCTTATATATAATATAATACTTTTTATTTAATATATTAAAAATTACTTATATAGTATCCTTAGCTATATATATAAAGTATTATATATATATATATTTAGATATTTAGAATCTAAATATATATATTATTACACGTTAGTATAGAGTATATACTCTAAAATTCTATTTAATTCCTTAGTATTTTATAGTTAACTATTAGAGGGATATATATAGTATTTAATAGTATTAATTCTTATAGTAAACTATATTAAAGTATAATAGGATAATTTATAGTATATTATAGAAACTTACTCTAATATATTCTAATATCCTAAAATTACTACTATAATTATATTATCTATAAAAGTCTAAAAGTAAATTTATTAACTTATTATATATATTTATATACCCTTTCTTTATCTATTTAATATTATATTTTAATATATCTTATTTATTCTTTAACTATTAGTCCTTATTATATATAGTATTATACTCTAAAAAGTTAATATAGTTATTAATAATAAATATATAGTTATTATCTATTTTAGATTTATTATTAGATTATATCTTATTTCTTAGGTAGTTTATATTAGCCCCTCCTATTAGTATAATATATACTATACTAATAATCTATACTATATAGAAATACTAATATACCCCTTAATACCTATCCCCCCCTAAATATATCTCTTATACTAACTAACTATAAAGTTTAATAAATCTATAAATATTATCTAGTTATTTTTAGTTAATTATATTAAATATCTTTAGTAAGAAGTAGATATAGATATTCTCTTATTCTATAGAGTATATAGTATACTATTCTATAATAGTAAATATTAGCTAGATCTAGCTAATATATCTACTATTTAAAGGGGTATTATTATACTTATACTTTTAAACCTATATATTATACTTTAGCTACTTACCTTTACCCTACTAGTTTAGTATATAGTAGATATACTTTTAGTCTTCTTATAATATTTTACTATTTAGTCTCCTAGTCTCTTTTTAGTATTTAAAAGATAGGTAGATTATTATTATATAAAGACTAACCTAACTAGGGTTATCTTTAAACTACTTTATATCTCTTTAATAAGAATCTATTTTACTAGTCTAACTTTTATTTTCTTTTTTTAGTATTACTACTAGTATATTATATAACTTAGAATAGTTACTATAAATTATAGTATTTTAAACTATTATCTAGAAATATAGATTTAACCCTACTTCTTATATAAGTAGAGAGTTAGCTATATTAATATTATAGTAGGCTAGCTATACTAGTCTAGCTAATTTAGCTATTCTCTACTAGTCTAGCTATTATATTCTAACTAATATCTCCTCTATATTATACTTTATAAGGGTTTTATATATTTATATTCTTATTTAGTAAGTATTTAGATTATATATCTATATTAGAGTATCCTTATAGTTAGTTAGATAGAACTATATTTTAATAAGGAATATATATAGGGCTTTTATATATATAGTAGGATTATAGTTTAGTAATAGCCTATACTACTTTATTATCTATATATAGTAAATAATTATATATAGTTTTAGTATCTAGAAATACCTTATATTTAATAGGTAAAAGTTAACTAGCTTTTATTTATATATATTAACCTATTAGAATACTTTAAGTATATAGCTAAGTATTTCTTTATTATAGCTATAGTAATAAAAAAGTATAATAAAGTTATATATACTATAGAGATACTATATAGTATTTAGCCTACTCTTTAAAAGTAGAGTAAATACTACTAGTATTTATTTTATAAGTATCTTTTACTTATTTCTAGTCTACTATAATATTTAGCTAATTAGTATATTATTAAAAATTTTTATATTTAGGAAGTAAAGTACTTTATAGTAGTATTTATTAATTTAACTTATACTAGAGGTCTTATATTTTATCTTTAAGTTACTATAGATTAAGTTAACTAAACTAGATAGCTAATTAACTATATACTTTATAAGTCCTTTATTAAGTTAATAAAGTAGGTCTAGTATAAGAGTAGTATATATATTAATAAATAGGAACCCCTATATAAAGTTTTTAATCTAGTATATATACTTTAGATATAAACTTTATATACTATTCTATTTTATTTTCTATATTATATTAATAGTACTCTTATAAGAGTAATATAGTATATACTTTATAGATATTTTATCTATATAGTAGGTATATACTATTATATTTTATATTTCTAGTAATATTTAATATACTATATAGTATTATTTTATTTTTATTTCTATTATTATTACCTATTCTTTATAGTCTACTATAATCCTATAAATAATTAAATAGTATATTCTTTCTACTCTATCTATATATCTTATATATATACCTATCTAGCTAATATATTTAATAGCTATATAAATAGATATTAGATAGTGTTATATAACTAGCTAATAGTACTTATAATTTAATAATTTTACTATTACCTTATAGTATATATTTATAGTAATATCTCTATTATACTACTTAATAATTAGTAGTATAGTAGTAAGGATATTATCTAGGACCTTTCTTAACTATTAGATATATATATTTAGATTACCTATTAATATATATACTAGCTATACTACCTAGTTACCCTAATAGTTACTAAGTTATATTTTATTAACTCTAATTATAATAGGTATAATAGTAGAGTTATTAGGTAGTTATATTTATATATTCTACTACTAGTTAGAATTCTATAAGTCTATATATATCTTTATTTTATAGTAGGAACTATTACTATTAGTTATATTCTTTAGTATTTACTCTAGGGTATATATTAAGTATTCTTTAAATAGCTTAAATCTAATCTAAAACTCTATTACCTTAAGTATATTTTATAAAAGGAGTTACTCTACTCCTTTAGTTTAGACTTTATTAAGTATTTTATCCTGGGTAGGTAGGTATATAGAGTGTTCTTCCTAACTATAGTTAGTAGTACCTATTTTAATATTATCTAGGAGTATATACTACTATTTAGTATTTTAAAACTATATATTAGATAAAAAGTTTAATAGATATTTATCTATAAATAAAAGATTAATATTTTCTTTAGTATACTAGATATTATATAACTACTTAGTAAATATATAGCTTATTTTATCTTTAAATAATATATATAAATTATTACTATAACTTACTATTAGTACACTATATACTAGTATATATACTAGAAGGTAATACCTTTATTATAACTAATAGAATAATCTATATATAGGGGTACCTACTTACTAACTAGTAATATCCTTAAAGGTCTAGTAACTACTTATAACTAAAGTACTTACTATATATAAGGATATTAAAGCTATCTATTAATAATTACTAGTAATATAGTTAATATTTTTATAATACCTATATACTAATATTATATTAAAGCTCTATATACTATAGTCTTTAGTATTACTACTAGCTTTAATATCTACCTTATTATTATTACTTTTAATATATACCTTACTATTATTATTTTTATTACTATAGTCTATATTATTATTATATAGGCCTATATTTAATAGGCTATTCGCTCGGTTTATATTAGGTATAAGTAGTATAAACCTAGCTATATAAATTTTATAATTATACTAATACTATAGCTTATTAGAATATTTTACTATATTTATTACTAATAACCTATAATCTATCTCCTAGCCTTTATATATTATAAGTAATATATATTTAATCTAGACTAGCTCTTTAATATCTAGCTATATATATACTAGAGACTAAAGATAGAATCTATATTTATATAAGATACTCTAATATATATTAAGTAGATATAAAATATAGTATATAATTACTTATTATAAACTATAGTAATTTATATACTACTTTTAATATATTTAATTTATTTATATAGCGATATTATATATACTAAGCCTATATTTATTATACTTAAAAATTAGGGAATTTCTTAGTAAAACCTTAATCTTTTTCACGCGTTACCTAAAATATATAGGGATATAAAACCTATATAGTATATATTCTATAGCTAGTTAAATATAATACTTTATAAACTTCTATAAGCTAATTAAACTAAATATCTATTATAGTAAGTTAAGGTTATTAAATTATATATAAAGCTTTATTCTAATAAGTTTTCTAGTATTATAGATATTACTATATATCGCTTTAGGGATTTCTTAAAGGTAGTAATTAGCGAGAGTTATTATAATTACTTTATAAGGAAGTATTTTTAGTATATAGTAGGTAGTTTATATCTTAATAATAAGACCTTACTAAAAGTATAGGGGGAACTAAGAATAGAGTTTAATTTTAACTTTAACTCTAAGGTTAGATATAAGGGTATTCTTAATAAATAAGGTTATAGTAAGTTACTATAGAATTAATTATTAATAATTCTCTATAATAGAGATTATTAAAGTGTCTTTTTTACTAAGCCCTTAATAAGGGCCTTTCTAGTACTAAGTTATACTATATCCCTTATATAATAGTATAGTATTAGTATATAATAGTAGTATACTAGTCTTTTAGTAATTACTTAACTATATTATTTTTAATAGTATATAGTAGGCTAGCTATATATTTAGTTATATTAATTTATAGTAAGTTATTATAAATTACTATAATATCTAATACCCCTATTAGTCTTAGAGAAGATTTTATTATTACTAGTAACTTTATTATTACTTTTATTATTACTTCTAGTATTCTAGTTAGTATTACTTTTACTATTAGCCTTATTATTACTCTTATTCTTATTACTATAGGATAAATATAAAAATCTATCTTTTAGGCCTAAATATTTATATTTTTTAATAAAAATAAGTTCTATTTACTCCCCTTATCTAGGGCTACTATAATATATAATAGAGATTTTTCTATTAAGAAATTCTACCCTTTCCCTCTAGAAGTTCTTCTATTTCCCCCTACTTCTTAGAGAGGATTCTAGATTACCTCTCCCCTATCTACTTTATACTAGCCCTATATCTTTAAATACTTTTATAAAGTATATAGAGGTTCTTTAATACTAATTAATTAGTATTAAAGAACCTCTATACGCTTTATAAAAGTATTTAAAGATATAGGGCTAGTATAAAGTAGATAGGGGAAAGGTAATCTAGAATTCTCTTTAAAAAGTAGGGGGAAATAGAATAATTTCTAGGGGGAAAGGGAGTAGAATTTCTTAGTAGTAAGAAAACTATAGGGTTTTTTCTTACTAGAATTTTATAATTATTACTAGTTTAGTAATAGTATACTTAGTAGCTATATTAATAGTAACCTTAGTAACTATATAAATATTAATCTTAATAGTAGAAATAGATACTTCTTCTAGTAGAAAAGATATAATAATAAATATTATAGCTATTATCTAAAATATCTTATTAAGATATTACTTATAGGTATATATTTATACCCTTATATTAGTAAGTTAGCCTTTACTTTAGTAAGATATATAATAGGTATAGTAATATTTACTATAAATTATACTAACCTATTATAACTAGCTTAGTAGTATATATAATAAAGTATAGTAAGTAAGCTATTCTAGTAATATATAGTATATAGATATATAGTAACTATTTACTATATATAAATATATCTACTATCTACTATAATCTATAGTTACTATACTTAACTAAGACTATTACTTTTTTTCTCTTTACTTATAATAATCTATACCTTCTCTACTACTTTATAATTACTTTAATAAATTATAACTATAGTATCTATACTTATAATACTAGTAAGTATTACCCTACTAAACTTAGCCTATATTAGTATATTTTATAATCTTATTATAGAGTATAGTAGTAAGGTAACCCTTAATATACTTATTAGAGTTTTTAACTATAATATATCTATATTTAATCCTATATTTATTATAATTAGGGAGATAATAGGCTTATACCTAGATATACTCTCCTATTTAAAGGGCTTAAATAAACTAGTAGCTATTATAGTAGTAAAAAGTAAGGTATATAATAAAATAGAATAGATAGAAAAGGGTATTATTCTATAAGGGTTAGGGATTCTACTAGAAATTTTTAACTATCTATAGTAGATAGTTCTTTTAAGGTAATAAGAGGATTAGACCTATAAAGACTCTATAATAATACTAAAATATATTTACCTACTACCTTAGAAGTAATTAGTAACTAATAATATACGTAGAATTAAAGAGTATATACTTAAGTACTAGTATATAAAGAAGGATATATAAGTATTACTTAGAAAGAACTAGCCCTTCTAATTTAATAAAATCCTTATTATAGTATATAATAGTTATAGCTAATAGCTTACTAACTCTATTATTTAGTTATATACTAGAAATCTAATTTAGTTTATAGATAATATAAAGCTTATCCTCTATAAGAAAAATTAAATTAGTAAATTTACTTATAAAAGTATAGAGTATAATATACTTTAGGTTAAAATATAAAAGGTAATAGAGATATATAGCTATAAGCTATTTAATAGAATAGTAAAATTAAAGTAGTAGTTCTAGAGTATAGTAGAGGATATTTTTATTCTACTAGAAATATAGAGTCTTATTACTAACTAGGCTTATATACTAAAGGAGCTTAGTTAGGCTATATAGCTAGTTATAGTAGTTAATAAGAATAAAGATATATATAGTATACTTTCTATATTTATATATACTATAGTATACTAATAACTATCTTAGATATAGTAATTATATAGTATATATATTAGATTAGAAAGGCTATCTAGGCTAGTAATATAAATAATATAGTAATATTAGAATAGAAATACTAATATATAGAAAGTTAATAATAAGAATATAAAATTTTACTTTTTATTATAATTTATAGTATAGAGTCTTTATACTATATACCCTTCTATAGTAAAAATATATAAAAGACTATTACCTTTATACTCTCTTAATAGATAAAGTACTACTATATATATATCTAGTATAAGTATATAGATATACTAGATATTATAATAGCTAGTACTAAAGAATTAACCTTATAAGATATAGTAATTTATTATAGTATTTAATAAAAGAACTTTATAAATAAAGTATAGCCTAGTAGTATAAAAATAACTATAAAATAAAATAGAAATATTAGAAGTTATAGTAATTTATTATACTACTTAGTAGTTAAATCTAGTATAGATAGTATAGTATAGGAATATAAATATACCTATAGTATAAATAAAGAGGAATATAAATAGGGGTAATTTAGTAATAGTATAGAATTATACTATATAATAAAGTAATTTATAGTAAAAGTAGTAGTAGTAAATAGTAGTATTATTTATTAGTAAGAGAGGGTAACTATACTAGTTTAAAGTAGGTTAGGTTATTAAGCTAAGGTCGCGTAATAACTAATATAGGGTAATAATAATAAACTAAACCTTCTCTTTTATACTAAATAACTCTATAATATAGGGTAATAATAATAAACTAATACTCCTCTTTTATACTATATAATCCTTATAATACTACCTATTTTTAATATACTATATATATATCTATAGCTATAGTAAAGTAAAAATAGGCTATAATAGCCTAGTTTAAAGATATAGTAGAATAGTATAAGTAGATAGTAGTAGACTACTAATAATAGATACCTAAAGGTATTATAATAATTAGACTTTAATTATAAGGATTATAGATTAGTATATAAAATAAAATAGTATAGTATACCCTTTATAAAGCCTATAAGAATTTAATATTATTTAGTTATACCCCTTAAATAGATACTTATAAGATAGTATATAATAAGGTACTTAGTAAACTATAGATAAATAAGTAGTTTAAAGTCTTTTAGAACTACCCTTATTTAATACTTTAGGATAAGAAGAAGGTAAAAATTTAGTATAATAGAGCTATACTTAGAATCTAGATAATAGTATTATAGATAATAAGAAATAAGTAAAAAGCCCTAATAATAAGTATAGTAAGTAAAGGAAGATTTAAAAGCCTAAATATATTAACTCTACTATAAATTTTAAAGTATATAGAATTAGTTAGTTCTATTATAAGTACTAGTATAACTAGTATAACTATACTTTATATACTCTACCTTAATACTAATTTAATAACTTATATTAAGAATAACTAGCACTCTTTTAATATAAATAGACTAAATTTCTAGGTATATAATAAAAGTATAAGAGTCTTCTTTATTTAATTTTTATTATTTATTTAACCTAACTATATTTCTATAATAACTAGCTAAGAAGATAGAGAGGTTAGATTAATTTTAGTTATACTTAATATATTAAAGGATATTACTAGTAAAAATCTTAGTATATTAGGTCTAAGGATAGTATAATTTAATTTATAGTTATCTAGTACTATAATACTAAAGAAGATTAGAACTACTACTATACTATAGACTAAGGTATAGTAATAAATAGTAGATAGGATATTAGAATAGAATATTATAATTACTTCCCTAAATATTATACTAGAGGGTATATATATTCTTACCCTACTTCTTTATAATATTATACTAATAAATCTACTAGATAAGGCTCTCATTAAACTATATAATAGACTCTAATAATAAGGTATTAGGGATAAAGTAATTTATAGCTAGTATAATAATACTAATAGTTAAGAGAGTAATAGTTATATATAGTTAGTATAAAAAGGTAAGAACCTAGTATCTATAGATAGAAATTTAGTATAAATTATAATAAACTAATACCTAATAGCCCCTAGCCTATTAGTATAAAGGATATTATCTAGTCTATTCTCTACTACTATTAATTTCTTAGATACTAAGTAAAGATAATAAGGACTATTTAAAGATTTAAATAATAATAATAAGTTATTAATTTTATACCCTTCTATACTAGCTCGCGACTTATTAGTATATTTATAAGCCTCTAGTAATAGCTTAGTAAGTATATACTATTTATCTCTATAAAGATTACTATTATTATATATAATAATACTATATAACCTATTACTAGTAAATATAGATAGAGTAAAGATACTTATAATAGTAGATAGGGTAGACCTATTTACTAGTAGTAAAGTCCTAAATATAAAATTTAGATAAACTTTAATATAGGAATAGTTAAAAGAGCTTAGATATATATTATAGTAAGTTACTATAAATTTTTACCTAGATAGAATAATACTAATAACTATATATAGGGTAAATACTACTATTAATACTAAATTTAGTTAGGTATATACCTAGATAACTCCTAAGTTATACTTTAAGATAGCTAAAATATTTATACTTAATAAGGATATTTTAATAATATTATATAAATAAATTCTATTCCTATCTATATAGGGCCTTATATCTAGAGTAGAAATATTCGCCTACTAATAGATAGTACTAGCTAAGATAGTTATATAAAGTAAAATATTTAGAGGTAATAATAATAGATCTAGATCTAGTATAGAGAAGTTATACCTATACCTAATAAAATTTATTATAAAGTACTAGATTACTTAATAAAATATAAGTATCTAGTAGTATTAAAGTAACTATCTAGTAAAGACTTACCTATAAAAAGGCTAAGATAGTCCTTACTTAAACTAGAATATATATCTACTCCCTTATCTATACTTAATATAATTTTAAATATATATATATAAAATACTAATAGAATATAGTTAGCTTTTTATAGTTATAAATACTAGTAGTAACTAGATAAATATTATATTAAGTCTACTATACTAGACCCCTATAGTAGAATATAAAATACTACTATTCTACTTTATAATTAAATATAAACTAATAAGATATATTATATATAATTAACTTAAAATATACTACTAGTAGGAGATATAATAGGATAAAGAGAATATAGAATATAAATAGCTATAATAATATAGTTTACTTAAAAACTTTATACTACTAGCCCTATAAGAACTAATAGATATTACTCTATTTTTTAAACTCTCTAAAAATAAACTAGCTATTATATATATAAAGCTATAGTATAGTAATACTACTATTAGTAAAAATAATAATAAGAGTCTAAATTAGATATATAACCTTAAGGAGTTTAAAAAAAGGGTTATAATATAATATAAGATAAGCACTCCTATACTATATAGCCTAAATCTAGTAAATATACTAGAAGATATAATATTCTAGGGGTTAAGTATAGAGATAGGGGTATTTTATACTTTATTTATACTATAAGTTATATACTAATAGATTAAGAAAACTAAGGTTATAATAACTAAAAATAGAAAGAATATAGAGTTAAGTAAGGCCCTAATTAATATTAGAGATATTATATAGGATAAAGATTATAATATCTATTCTATAAAGTCTTAAATATTTAAATCCCTAAGTAGGCTCTAGTATATAAAGATAACTTAAGATAACTTTAGTCTTATAGTTTATTAAATTATATTAGGAACCCTATATAAAAATAGACTTAGAATACTTATAAACTATTTCTCCTATTTTATAGTATAGGAGTTCTAGTAACCTAAGTATAAGGGTAGCTTTCTAAATAAAATATATAGGGTAAAGTATAATACTATCCTCTAGTATCTCTTATATAAATATAGTCTAGCTAAATAAAGTATTATTAATAATTAGTAAGTCTAAGGGGTAAAGTTACTACTATACCCTTATAAAAGGCTAACTAGGATCTTTAATATAATTTAAAAGGGGAATACCTAAATAGGTTATAATATAAAAAAAGTAGGCTAAAAATATAATATACTCTAAAATACTAAGTTTATTAATTATAATAAGACTATAGTATATATTATATAGACTCTACTTATTAAGTATAATAAGTATATACTAAAACTTAATAAAAAGCCTCTACTATAGATAGCCTAAATAAAACTTATCTAGTAGGATATTACTATCTAATATAATAAGGTAAATAGAGTAGTCCTCTAAGATACTATTTAGATAGTATAGAAGGAAAAAGAGAGTACTATAACTAATAAGAGTAGGACTATTAATATTAGTATACTTAAATTATACTATAACCTCTATATTATAAGTACTTTACTATTACTAGTATAGTTCTATAAAATATATAGTATTAATACTTATACTAATAAACTCTACTTAATTTATAATAATTTTAAAAACTCTATACTCTTTATATACTTTAATAAAGTAATAAAGGGTAATATAAAATAGATTAAAATTAGAAAATATATCCTTAAAATAGAGAATATAAGGAAGAGTAAAAATTTAGATCTTAGCCCTAATAGGAAGCTCTACTAAAATAAAATACTACTTAGTACTAAAATACCTATTATAGCCCTTCTCTACACTATTATAAGTATACTATATATTACTATAAGTTACTATACTAATAATAATAGAGTATCTAAAAGCTACTATATAATTAAGTAAATATAACTATTAAACCTTAATCTATAAATAATACTATAGAGATAAAACTTAAAATCTCTCTAATTTATAATAGCCTTATATTTCTAGAGTAGTAGGTTATAGTTAATATATTTAATAATATTAATAGTCTATTAAGGGTTATTATAGCTAATATACCCTTATATACTAAGGGGGTTAATCTAGTAAGAGTAAATATAGTAATTCTTAACTTACTACTACTAAAAATTAAGATATATAAATAATTTATCTAAAGACCTATATATATAGGATAGAAAGAGTTAAAGATATATATAATACTATTCTATAATATATATAGTTAAGTAGATATATATATAATAGAGTGTAAAATATTTTTAGAGAAAATAAATAAGGTAATTATAAAGGATACTAAAGGTATAGATATTTATAAGGAAAATAGTATTATAGTAATTAATTAAAGTAGTAAAGGATAGTACTATAATAAGGTATAAGGTAAAGAGAATATAATATAGTAGTTAGTATAAGTAGTAATAAAAGTTAGCTTAAAGTAAACCTATATATAATATCTTATAGTAGAGAAAAGGAGCTCGAATATCCCTTTATTTAGGGAGCGAATTAATTAGATTACTCTATAAGAAAAGATTGCCAGAAAGGCTAGTTATATACTATACTTATCCTGAATTAGTTTAGTGCTTAGGTTAAGGCACCCCTTATCGCGGCTAATTAGAGCTCTATAAATCCTAATATTACTAAGTATTATTTATATTCTTAATATACCCCCTAGGCGAATAGCGCTCGTCATTTATCTACTAGTAGAATTTAATTATTTAGATTAGCTTCCCTTAGAAATATATAGCTTAGACTATAATTTCCTACTTATATCACGCTATTATTAGCGTCGCAATACTAATTAGCTAGAGTAAGAGTCTCCTAGTACTTAGTATAGTATTTATAAATAGTAGTAGCCTTATAACTAGGTACAGTAAGTAATAGTAAATAAGGTAAGTAATTATTATATAGCGTAAACTAGTAGAGGTAGGTAGGATAAAAAAGTATCTTTTATACCTTTTAAACTTCTCTTCTTTATCCCTATTATCCTATCTTATAGTATATTCTTACCTTTTACTTTTTAATACTCTACTTATACCTTTTAGATAGCTAATAACGCTACTAAAGCTCGCGCTACTAAAGCGCTTAAATAAGAATAGAAACTTAAAGCTAAATAAGTAGCTACTACTAAAAGATTTACTATAACTCCTTAAATAACTTATTATAGTCGCCCTCCTGCTTAGTCTACTTCCTATACTCCTAGCTAAGCTTCTCTAATAGCGTTGCGCGCTCCCCTAGCTATAGAAGAAGAGTATATTAGGGCTATCTAGCCTATAAGCTACCTTAGCTACTTAATAAGTATCTTAAATAGTAGGTTAGATAGCCTCTACTATAATATTATAAACTAGTAAACTAGATACTACTTTTACTATTATATATACTTATATAAACTAATATAAGCTAGATTCTCTACTTATCTAGTTAAGCTTTACTAATTATTATAGTCTACTATTCCTAGCTATATACGCGATATACTTTATTCTATTCTATAATAATCTAAACTCTAGTATAAGCTTCCCTTATCTTCCTTATTACTTAGATTTTTACTAACTATATATAGGCTCGCGAGGTTAATTATTTATAGTAGTATATTTAAGCTATACTAAAAAATTAAAATAAGGGTTAAGAGACCCTTCTTATACCTTTATAGAACCCCTATTTAATACCTAGCTCTTTTCCTACTCCCTCTACTCCTATCCCTACTCTACCTACTCCTATTCTACCTCTACCTACTTCTATTCCTGCTCCTATCTCTACTTCTCCTACTTCTATTCCTACTTCTACTACTCCTATCCCTACTCTATCTACCTTCTAGCAGGTCTACCCTATAGATAGTTAGAAGGTAGGCTTATAGGAGGCTATATATACTTCTAAGTATAGTATACCTACTCCTTATAAGTACTATACTTCGCGGTAGCTCTATAAGGTAGGCCTAAGCGTTAGTTATTATAGCGCGGATTAGTAGTAGCCTAACTTTAATTACCCTAAGGAGTATTTACGCGGTTATAGTAGGTTTTTTAAAACTAAGGAATCTCCTATTTATAGTTAGGGTGGCTTTAGATATAGGTATACTAGACGCTCTAATATATTAGAAGTATAGTAGTGTACTTAGCTTTATAAGCTCTTTAATTAGATACTTAATATATTTAAGTAGGATAGATTTCTTTTATTTTTCTTTTATTTTTCTTTTATTCTTTAGTTAAAAAGTACTTTTTATAATTAAATCTAATAAATCTCTACTTACTTTACTTCTTCTATATCTATAATTATAAAACTTACGTCTTAAAGGTTAAGTAGCTATATAAATCTAGTAAACTACTACTTTAATAGTGCTTTTATTAAACTGTCTATAGATATTTTACTTATTTTAAAATATAAAACCTTAAATAATCCCTTTATATACTCTTATTATAGCTATATATTCTAGATATTAATATAGTAAAGGTATATAGTAATCCTTTTATTTTTTCTAATTACTAGTCTAATTATCTACTAGTTATTATAGTAGATTCGCCAGAGCAATCCTAAGTCTAGTATAAGTTTAGTAAAGAAGCGCTTTAAAGCTATTACTTCTTTACTAATATACTCTAGAGTAAAAAGCTCTACTTCTATAGTTAAAGTTATAATTATACTTTAGTAAACTATCTTCTATAGAATAGCGCCGCTAAATAGTAGAGCGATATATCTATAGGATAATTATCTTATTAGTAGATTATCTATAAAAAATATGTCTCTATAGACAAGCAGGTCTAGACTATTATATCTACTAAACTAAATTACTTTTTAGCGTATCCTATAGAGGTATAGAATTACTTAATTAACTGCTGCTTTATACTTTATACTTAGGTTAGTAAGGAAGAAGGATAGCTTTAATATAGTAAATATAATATTTAGTCGCAGTATAATTACTATATATAATACTAATCTAATCTTTTTTTAATAACTCTTAATCTACTATAGCGATACTTCGCCTTTACTCTTTTTAAGCTTATTAATTAAGAGAGGAGTAGGCAGGAAGCTACTAGCTTTATAAAGCTTAAATCTTTTTATAATCTTATTAATATATATATTATATATAAGCGTAATTATCTAATTATCTTAGTCTCTAATTACTTATACTCTAAGAAACTACTTAACTAGTCCCTTATCTTTAATCTCGTATTTATTTATAATCTTATTCTATAGTGTTTAAGCTTACTTTCTATAGTTATTATAATATAGAAGTAGTATATTATCTATATAGAATAGTACCAGGATTTTCTAATCTCTAGAAAGGAATAAATAAGGCTCTTCCTTTAAAGCTTTAAGCCCTTTAGTTCTAAGTAAGCGGGAAAACTCTTTATACTAGAGAAGTAGTAAGTCTCTTAAACTATAGAGAGCTTAATTTAATCTTATATATATTCCTAGTGTCTTAAACCTATCTAGAAGTTCGTAGGTTATAGGATTATCTATTATAATTATAGTATTTAGGAATACTCCTATAATATTATATTATTTAATCTTAAGGTTAAACTCTATAGTAATTACTATTACCACTTAGAACAACCTTACTATAAGCGTAGCAGCATAGGTTAAGTACAGGGTATTCTTTAGTTAAAGGTCCCCTCTAACTATAATATAAGCTTTATAGTTCTTAAACTAACTATCCTAATTAAGCTTATATATAAATACCTATTTTAATAGGAGTGGGTATTCTATTACTTATAATTAGGGTAGTTTTATTTAAGTTCCTTTCTACTATAGGGTAGTAATCTCTTTAATCGCGGCTTACTTAAATAGCTTTCCTAGAGAATAGGAAAGTAGATATTTCTAGAGTATTAGTTCTAGTAGTAGCTTATCTCTATATAGACGAGCTAGTAATATTACTAGTTTTAATTTCTTAAGTATAGCTACTATAACTACTATATTTAGTATCTTATAGCCTTTATACTTGTCCTAGGTTTTATCTGCTTCTAGTATAAATATATATATAAAGTCAATCTAAAAACTATCTTTTAAAGATAGATCTACTATTAGTATATATATACTAAAATTTAATCTACCCCCTAGCTAATTATTATAATTTATATCTTATCGTCTCGACCTTTAAACTAGTAAATACCTACTTATTAGTTAGTTAATCTTAGGCGCCTTTTCTTAAAGTTATCTACTTACCCTACTTACTATAGGGAAGATACACTATTACCTTTAGCTTACTAGTAGATTTCCTACTTTATCTAGCGGTATAGAGTTAGTTACGCTAGGTTAAGAGGTAGTAGTAAGGTTTTAAAGCTCCTACTCTAGAGAAGTATTATCCTGAGGCTCTAGTTTACTAGCTCTTCTAGTTAAATTCTAATTCTAGTAGCTCCTAGTATCCTTATAATTATATTAATCAGTCCCTATAATATCTAGCTATAGTGTTATATCTAGGGTTATAAGTCCTATACTTAAATCTCGGCCTATATAAATTCCTAGCTACTAGCTAGCCACGCCTATAGCTTATATAGTAGTTAGTATTATTACTTCCTAATTCCTTAGCTAGCTATTCTTAGAATCTATCTACTCTAATCCTTTACCCCTAAGTAGTTATTTAGTATCCTTAATTCTCGCGGTGCTTACGTACTTGTTTAAGCTAGAAGTAAGATTAATTATATTAAATATATCTTCTAGATTATTAACCTTATCCTTATAAATACTTTCTATAATTCTTAAAGTTTCTACCTTTAGGAGCTTAACTTTATATGCTCCCTAGTAGAAGATTGTCTTATTAAATATAATATTTCTAGTTATAATTACTTAATTAAGTATAGGAACCTATATTCTATAGATATTAGAAGCTTAATAGCCTACTAAATACCTAATATAAGCTCTTAGATTTATTTTAAATCCCCTTCTATTATACCTAGCTTCGCGATCCTTTCTTAGAGGATATACTTAGTATCTATAGGTATAAATCCTACTCTAGTCTAGGTAGAGATCTACTATTATATATTATATAATTACTAACTTATAGTACTAAAAGTACTATTAGAACTAGCTATTTAATACTTTATTTAGTAATTAGAAGCCTTATATCGCGCTTAAGCTTATATTATATAGCTAGACCACTATATCTATAATCTCTAGCTATAGCTTTATTAGTAGATTCGCGCCAGACCTTATCTTTACTATTTATTTAATCAGCTTTTTTCTAGCTCGCTCTACCGAACTATTAGTTTTATACGTGTAAGGTAGTAAAGGGTTAATTATAATTTTTTCTTTAATTGCCTATTCCTTATATTGCGATATCCCTTATTATAGGAGCGTTACTATATCATTATCCTACTAGATTTATATAATTTAAAGCTAGTACTTATTCTTTATAAAGGTTAATAGGTATTTTATTAATTATAGAATCTCTAAAAGTGTCTTCCCTTATAGATTAAAATTATAGAACTTCCTACTAAATTCTTCCTTTATTATAAGAATCTAGGATTTAAGTATTTACCCTTACTCTATATTAAATAGGTTCTATACAATATAGTAGAATAGATATAATAAACACTTATATAGTTATTATAAGATTACCTTACTTATATATATAACTATATAATACTTATATTCTTATTATCGCGTTTCTTTAATTAATACGCTGTATACGCTGGAAACTAGAGCTTATAAAGCCTTTTTCCTAAGGTATCCTAATTACTTATACTATAGTTCTTTACTATTTAAGCGGGAGATATTCTCTCTTAATAGCCTAGATAGTTAAATTATATTTATAATAGTAGGATAAGAGCGTATAGGCTTATATTTAAGGAAAGTAAGGTTATACTTATACTATAGGTCTACTATTACAACGCTTTATTTAATTATTCTAATCCTTAGGGTATTGTCTAAGCTAAGATACTAAATACTAACTTTCTTAAGTTAAGCTTTTAAGATAATATTTATATAAAAGTTCTTAACTACCTTTATATCTTTAAGTAGTAGATTTTCTAATTATTTCCTATTCTTATTATAAAGAATATTCTTAATTAGGTAATTTCCTATTCCTAAGATTAGTAGAGCTTAAGTTCCTACTTTAACTTAGTCTTCTATAGTTGCTTTCTTAAAAGAACTAGTAACTAGAAGGTTCTAATTATTAATAAGGTAAATAGTAGCTACGCTATCCAGGATTATACTCCTAGAAAATAGGTAAGGATTCTATATTATATTGTAGATTCTATTCTTAGAGACTTCGCTCGGAAGGTTAATTAGATTAATAAGAGCTACTGCGATACTACTAGGGTAGTTAATAGTAAGCTACTTTTTATCGCTTATTTTCTAATTAGTACTATTAATCTTAATCTATAGTTTTAACTATTATAGGAGCTTTAAATAGTTTAAAATCTCATTTTACTCTTTATTAGAAAGGTTAAATACTTAGGATCTATTAATTAGAGTACTGGCGATAGCTATCTATAAGCGTTAGTATTTAATTAGTTACTATTTATATTGGGTATTCTTATAGGGGTAGTTAAAATAATTATTATTCTATATATTATTAGATAATTCCCTACTAGGCTTAGTAGTCTAACTACTAAATATCGCGTAGATACTAGTCCTTTTATAATTAGGGCGGAGTAATTATTCCTAGATTAGCGCTAAAAATACCTTTCTAATTTTAGAAAGTATTATTATAGGCCTTCTAAGCGTCTTATTAAGCAGGATTTATTACTTAATTAAGCGGGACTACTTAGGGGCAATCTTCTTGCCTAAAGTTTTAAGGAAATTATAGGTTGTAAGTGCTCCTTTAGTTTCTTTAACTAAGTATATAATTACTTTACAGTAGAGGAGCTACTATTCTTTAAACTAGGTCTCTAGATTCTACTATCTACTCTTTACTTTATTAAGATAAGCGCAATACTGTGCTTAAATAAGATTCTTAGTTACTCCTTTAGTAGGCGCTAGATTATTCTTTAGTATATAAAGTAGACATTATAAGGTGGATTTATTATCTTTAACTATATTAATTATTGCTAGAGTAAGGAGATCTTAGGAGACAGTGGTATAAACCTAATTTTAGAGATTTTATAGCTTAGAATAGCGCGTCTGCCAGTTAGAGACTATAACGCAATATTTTATAATCCTTAAAATATAGTTTTCCTTATCCTTCTTATATAATTTAAGCTCCTGCTTATAATCTTTAAGGTTGTCTGAAGCGACTAGTTGGTGTAGTTCCTCTAAAATAACTAGTTAAATAGGGTAATTATCCTTAATTAAGGGGACTATTAGACTATCTAGATTAATTTTAGACTAGATACCTTTAGAGTTTACTTAGAAATATAAGCTTATAAACTAATAAGGCTAGCTTATTTAATTAATAAGCTAGGTCTAAGTAACTAGAAAGGTTAAATTGCTTATAGCTTTATTAAATAAAGAAGGCTTTTAGTGTAATAGAAGAACCTAAGAGGGTATATTTAAGTAGTAAAGTATATAGGGAGAATTGTCCTATATTTTAAGCGCTGGGCTTATAACTATAGTAGAGAAAAGGAGCTTAAATATCCCTTTATTTAGGGAGTAAATTGATTAGATTACTCTATAAGAAAAGATTGCCAGAAAGGCTAGTTATATACTACGCTTGTCCTAAATTAGTTTAGTGCTTAGGTTAAGGTACCCCTTATCGCGGCTGATTAGAGTTCTGTAAACCCTAATATTGCTAAGTATTATTTATATTCTCAATATATCTAGACTAAAATATATATAGTAAACTATAGTAATTTAGCCTAATATTAAGATAAAGAAGTAATAATACCTAGATATAGTAATAAAATACACTAGTAGAGGATAATTAACTAGAGGGTAGTAGATATAATATTACTTCTAGTAGTTATAGAGAATTATACTAAATTATTATATATAATATATAGGTTTTCTTATATATACTTTAACTATATTCTAATAGCTATATATAATAAAGACGACCTTATACTAGCTCTAAAAAGTATAAAAGTCCTTAATTAACTAAAAGTATAGTTTCTTAGCTATTTAGCCCTTATATTTAGCTATAGTACTTAGAATTCTTTAATAATTATAATAATATAAGAAGATCCCTAAAACTTAAAAATTATTATTAGGCTCTTATAAATAAGTAGTATAGGTAAGAGCACTAATCTAGAAGATACTAGAGTTAAGTTTAATTATATCTTTATAAAGATCTATAATTTTTTTTACTAACTTATTATAACTAGCTTAGTAGGATATATAATAAAGTATAGTAAGTAAGCTATTCTAGTAATATATAGTATATAGATATATAGTAACTATTAACTATATATAAATATATCTACTACCTACTATAATTTATAGTTACTATACTTAAATAAGACTATTATTTTTTTCCTCCCTACTTATAATAACCTATACCTTCTCTACTACTTTATAATTATTTTAATAAATTATAACTATAGTACCTATACTTATAATACTAGATAGTATTAGTCTACTAGACTTAGATCTAGTCTATATCTATATATTTTATAATCTTATTATAGAGTATAGTAGTAAGGTAATCCTTAATATACTTACTAGAGTTTTTAATTATAATATATCTATATTTAACCCTATATTTACTATAATTATAGAGATAATAGGCTCAGCCCTAGATATACTCTTCTACTTAAAGAGCTTAGATAAACTAGTAGCTATTATAGTAGTAAAGTATAAGGTATATAATAATATAGAATATATAGAAGAAGTTATCCTTCTATAATAGTATAGAATTATATTAGAAGTTTTTAACTATTTATAGTAGGTAGTTCTTTTAAATAAATAAGAGTATTAGGCTTATAAAGACCCTATAATAATACTAAAATATATTTACCTATTACCTCTAAAGTAATTAGTAACTAATAGTATATATAGAATAAAAGTATATTTACTTAATTACTAGTATATAAAGAAAGATATATAAGTATAATTTAGAGAGAACTAGCCTTTCTAATTTAATAAAATTCTCCTTATAATATATAATAGCTATAGCTAATAGTTTACTAACCCTATTATTTAATTATATACTAGAAATCTAATTTAGTTTTTAGATAATAAGAAGCTTATCCTCTATAAAAAAGATTAAGTTAGTAGATTTACTTTTAAGGGTATAGAATATAGTATACTCTAGGTTAAAATATAGAAGGTAATTAAAATATATAGCTATAAGCTATTTAATAGAGTAGTATAATTAGGGTAGTAGTTCTAGAGTATAGTAGAAGATATATTTATCCTATTAGAAATATAGAGCCTTATTACTAACTAGACTAGTATACTAGAGGAGCTTAGTTAGGCTATATAGCTAGTTATAGTAGTTAATAAGAATAAAGATATAAATAGTTAGTAATATCTAGATAGGAATACTAATATATAGAAGAATAATAATAAGAATATAAAGTTCTACTTTTTACTATAATTTATAGTATAGAGCCTTTATACTATATACCCTTATATAGTAATAGTATATAAAAGACTATAGCCTTTATACTCTTTTAATAAATAAAGTACTACTATATATATATCTAGTATAAATAGGTAAATATACTAGATATTATAATAGATTATACTAAAGAATTAACTTTATAAGATATAGTAGTTTATTATAGCTTTTAGTAAGAGAATCTTATAGGTAAAGTATAGTCTAGTAGTATAAAAATAACTATAAAATAGAATATAAATATTATAGATTATAGTAATCTATTATACTATTTAGTAATTAAATCTAGTATAGATAGTATAGAATAGGAATATAAATATATATATAGTATAAATAAAGAGGAATATAAATAAGAGCTATTTAGTAAAGGTATAAAATTATACTATATAATAAAGTAATTTATAGTAAAATAGTATAAAATATACTAGGTATTATCTATTAGCTAGAGAGGATAACTATACTAGTTTAAAATAGATTAGACTACTAAGCTAAGCTCACATAATAAATAAAATAAGATAATAATAATAAAAAACTAATACTCCTTTTTTATACTATATAATTCTTATAATACTACTAATTTTTAATATACTATATAGGTATCTATAGTTATAGTAAAGTAAAGACTAATTATAGTAGTCTAAATTAAAGATATAGTAAAGTAGTATAAGTAAATAGTAGTAGACTACCTATAATAAATATCTAAAGGTATTATAAGAAGTAGGCTTTAATTATAAAAATAATAGATTAGTATATAGGGTAAAATAGTATAGTATACCCTCTATAAGGCCTATAAAAATTTAATATTATTTAGTTATACTCTTTAAATAGATATTTATAGGATAATATATAATAAGGTACTTATTAAACTATAAATAAATAAGTAGTTTAAAGTTTTTTAAGACTACCCTTATTTAGTACTTTAGAATAAGGAGAAGGTAAAAGTTTAGTATAATAGAGCTATACTTAAAATCTAGATAGTAGTAATATAGGGTTTAAGAAATATATATAAAGACCTAATAATAAGTATAGTAAGTAAAAGAAAAACTTAAAGTTAGAGTATATTAACTTTACTATAAAATATATAGTAGAAAGAATTAGTTAACTCCTCTATAAGTACTAGTATAACTAGTATAACTAGATTTTATATATTCTATATTAATACTAGTCTACTAACTTATATTTAGAATATCTAGTATACTTTTAATAAGAATAGACTAAGCTTCTAAGTATATAGTAAAAGGTTAAGAGTTTTC
The DNA here is from genome assembly GCA_010093485.1 of Karstenula rhodostoma CBS 690.94. NCBI lineage: Eukaryota > Fungi > Ascomycota > Dothideomycetes > Pleosporales > Didymosphaeriaceae > Karstenula > Karstenula rhodostoma. The sequence continues at coordinate 568,379 of MU001502.1, forward strand.
TCTATTTAGTTTTTATTTTTTATCTAATATAACTATATTTCTATAATAACTAACTAAGAAAATAGAGAGGTTAGATTAATTTTAGTTATACTTAATATACTTAAGGATATTACCTATATAAACCTTATTATATTAGGTCTAAAAATAGTATAATTTAATATATAATTATTTAATACTTTAAGACTAAGGAAGATTAGAACTACTACTATACTATAAACTAAGGTATAGTAACTACTAGCTAATAGAATATTAGAATAGGATATTATAGTAGCTTTCCTAAATATTATACTAGAGGGTATATATATTCTTACCCTACTTCTATATAATATTATACTAATAAATCTACTAAATAAGGCTTTTATTAAACTATATAGTAAAATCTAAATATAAGGTATTAGAAATAATATAGGCCTTACTAATAAAACTATTAGTAACTATTATAATAAGGCTAGTAGTTAAGAGAGTAATAGTAGTATATAGCTAGAGTAAAAAGGTAAGAGCTTAGTATTAATAAATAGAAATTTAGTATAAATTATAGTAAACTAATACCTAATAGCCCTAGCCTATTAGTATAAAGGATATTATCTAGTCTACCCTTTACTATTATTAATTTCTTAGATATTAAGTAAAGGTAATAAGAACTATTTAAAGATTTATATAGTAATAATAAGTTATTAAGCTTATACTCTAATATACTAGCTTATAACTTAAGGATAGGTTTATAAATCCTTAGTAATTATATAATAAATATAAGCTATTTATCTCTATAAATATTATTATTACTATATATAACTTTACTATATAATCTAATACTAGTAGATATAGATAGAGTAAAAATAGTTATAAAGATAGATAGGGTAGATCTATTTACTAGTAGTAAAGTTTAAAATATAGAATTTAGATAGAGTTTAATATAAGAATAGTTAGAGGAACTTAGATATATATTATAGTAAGTTACTATAAATTTATACCCTACTAGAACTATACTAATAATTATATATAGGGTAAATACTACTATTAATACTAAACTTAGCTAGATATATATTTAAATAACTATAGAGTTATATTTTATAATAGCTAATATATTTATACTTAATAAAAATATACTTATAATATCCTATAAACTAATTTTATTCCCCTTAATATAGGGCCTTATATCTAAAATAGAAATATTTACCTACTAATAGATAGCGCTAGCTAAGATAGTTATTTAAATATTTAAAGGTAGTAGTAATAGATCTAGACCTAGTATAGGGAAGTTATATCTATACCTTCTAAGTTTTATTATAAAATACTAAATTACTTAATAATACCTTAGTATTTAGTAATATTAATAGGGCCTTCTAGTAAAGTCTTACCTATAAAAAGGCTAGAATAGTATTTATTTAAATTAAGATCTATATCTATTCCCTTATCTATACTTATTATATTCTTAGATATATATATATAAGATACTAATAGGATATAATTAACTCCTTATAGTTATAAATATTAGTAGTAGCTAGATAAATATTATACTAAGTCTACTATATTAGGCCTCTATAATAGGGTATAAGGTACTACTATTCTACTTTATAATTAAATATAAACTAATAAGATATATTATATATAATTAATTTAAAATATATTATTAATAGGAGATATAATAAAATAAAGAGAATATAGAGTATAAATAGCTATAATAATATAGCTTACTTAAAGACTTTATACTACTACCCCTATAAAAAGTAATAAATATTATAGTTTTTTTAGAGCTCTTTAATAATAAGCTTACTATTATATATATAAAACTATAGTATAGTAATTTAGCTAATAGTATAAATAATAGTAAAAGTCTAAGATAGATATATAATCTTTATAAGTTTAAAAGAAAATCTATAATATAATATAAAATAAATACTTATATAGAGTATAGCCCCCCCTTAATAAAGATACTAAGTAATATAATATTCTAGAAGTTAAGTCTAAGGGTATAAATAGTCTATACTCTACTTATACTATAAATTATATAATAGAGGTTTAAGAAGACTAGGGCTATTATACTTATAGCTAACTACTATATAAACCTAAATAAGGCCCTAATTAATATAGAGGATATTATATAGAATAAAGGCTATAATATCTATTTAATAAAGTTTAAAATATTTAAAGTTTTATATAAACTCTAATATTAAAAGGTAGTTTAAAATAATTTTAGTCTAGCTATTTATTAGATTATATTAAGTACTATATATAAAAATAGTACTAAAATCTTTATAAATTATTTTTCCTACTTTATAACTTAGAAGTTCTAGTAACCTAGTAATATAGATAACTTCCTAAATAAAGTATATAGGGTAAAGTATATTAGTATTCTTTAGTATCTTACCTATAAATATAGTATAGCTAAGTAAAAAACTATTAGTACTTAGAAATTTATAGAATAAAAGGTACTACTATACCCTTATAAAAAGCTACCTATAGTATTTACTATAATTTAAAAAAGTAATATATAAGTAGCTTATAATATAAAGAAAATAAGCTAAATATATAATATATTTTAAAATCCTAAGTTTATTAAATATAGTAAAATAATAGCTAATATTATATAGACTCTACCTATTAAGTATAATAAATTTATAAAGAGACTTAATAGAAAATTTTTACTATAAACTATTAATATTAACCTTATCTAGTAGGATATACCTATTAAATATAATATAGTAAATAGAGGAGTACTTTAAAATATAATTTAAATAATATAGAAAGAATAAAAGAACTATATTATAGTAAAAAGGAGTAAGGTTATTAATATTAGTATATTAAAGTCCTATTATAACCTCTATATTATAAGTACTTTATTATTACTAGTATAATTTTATAAAGAGTATAATATTAATATCTATATTAATAACCTTAACTTAGTTTATAAGAATATCTAAGCTTTCCTACTCTTTATATATTTTAATAAAGTAGTTAAGGGTAATATAAAATAGGTTTAAATTAAAGAGTATATCTATAAAGTAGAGAGAACTATAAAAAGTTAATAATTAAAACTTAGCCCTAATAGGAAGCCCTACTAAAATAAAATATTACTTAAAATTAAAATATCTATTATAGCCCTTCTCTATACTATTATAGATATATTATATATTACTATAATTTATTATATTAATAATAGTAGGGTATCTAGAATTTACTATATAGTATAGTAGATATAACTACTAAACTTTACTTTATAAACTAAGCTATAGATAGTAAAATAGATATTATACTTATCTATAGTAGTTTTATATTTCTAGAGTAGTAAATTATAGTTAATATATTTAATAATCTAGATAGTATACTAAAGGTTATTATATCTAATACTAACTTATATACTAAGGATATTAACTTAGTAAGAGTAAATATTATACTTATTAACTTACTACTACTAAAGATTAAAAAATTTAAATAATTTATCTAAAGACCTATATATATAGAGTAGAAAGAGTTAGAAGTAATTACTTTACTATTTTATAATATAGATAGCTAGGTAGATATATATATAATAGAGTATAAGTAATTTTTAAAAAAAACTAATAAGGTTATTATAAAGGATACTATAGGTATAAATATTTCTAAGAAAAATAGTAGTATAGTAGCTAGTATAAATAGTAAAAAATAGTATTAGGCTAAAGTATAAAGTAAAGAAATTATAATATAAGTAAGAATATAAGTACTAGTAATAAAAGTTATTTTAAGGTAGAAATATATATTATAAGTAAAATATATATAGTAAACTATAGTAATTTAAACTAATATTAAGATAAAGAGCTAATAATATTAGAGTATAATACTAAGATATACTAGTAAAGATTAATTACTAACTAGAGGCTATAGTAGTAGACTTTATAATCTCTTAGGTTATAGTAATTATAGTAAATTATACTAAATTATTATAAATTTATTTATATATATTTATATATACTTATATATATTTATATAGTTAGTATATAGTTATATATAGTTATATATATTTATATAGTTAGTATATATTTATATATATTTAATATACCTATATATACCTATATATACCTATATACTCTAGATAGTATAGGTATAAATATATATAAATATATATATCTATATAGCTCTCCTAAAAAATTTTTCGTGATATAGTAAGCCTAATTTACTATATTACTATCTTATTTATATTAGGTTAGTATTACTATAATAATAAAAGAGCTATAACTTACTATTAAATTTTTTAAGAAGCCTTTTAAGCTAGTAAATAGTATAATTAATTATTATATAATAAGGATCTATATATATAGTTCTAATTTTAATATTTTTAGATAGTATATAAAGGATATATAAATTATTAAAATAATTAGAGTTTAAGTATAAAGGGTAGTATATTATAATATAAAATTAATTATAATAAGTAAAAAACTATAATACTTCCTTAATTTATATATTATATTTATAACTTATTATTTTATTTTATAGTAGTTAAGTAGTATTAAAATAGTTAAGGTAATAATAATTCTAGAGTTATAGTTATATATAATTTACCCTACTAATTACCCTAATACTCCCTCCTCCTTATAGGCGCCCTCCTAATAGGCACCTACAGGCGCCTCCCTATTGTCTTCCACGACTCCAGGATCCCTATATATCCCTCTGGCGCCCTTAGCTGGCTTGCACGCCTTTTGTTGCTTCTTCGAGGTTGGTTTGCGGCTCGCAGGCTTCTTGGGCGTTTTTGTGCTGGATAACACAAGGTAAGCATACGCGATGCGAAGTCCTGCGTTAACTCACCTGGGCTTCTTTTTGGTCTGCGCCGGCTTCTTCTTCTTGTTGGGCCTCTTGCGGGCCGGTCTCCTGATACGTGTACGACTTCCTCCCCTGCCTCCCCTTCTCTTCTCAAGATCTGGACCAATATCTTGCTCCTTGGATACTAGACCTCTAGCTTGATCATGAATCTCGCTGCTAGATCCACCAGGGAGGATGCTCTTCACAAAAACAGGACTGTCAAGAAGACTTGTGAGGCCGGTGTTCTCCTTGACCGGGGCCGAGATGGTGTAAAAGATCAGGAAACTCAATAAGAACAGAGCAACATTGGGAGCACGCATGGCTGTGATCAATGGTGAAGGCGCAGCCTTCTGCTATAGGAACGTAAACGAGTGTATTGTTCAGATGCCCAATGAACTTATGGAGGTAGAATGAATGGAAGAAACGCGCGCGCTCAAGACATGCTGAGCTTAACGTCGGCGGTGTTCTTATGACTTTCTTGAAAGGCTCAGCTTACAGGATCGGAATTGGAAGGAAGCCTAGTGCCCTGCGATGTGTTCGCACTTTGCTTCGAAGGAAGCTATCCGCTCGGGAAGTTGCGTTTCTTTAGCACGTTGATTATCTACTGTTTCTCGAACATTGTATATCAGATGCAAGTCCAGGTACCGTTCCATTATATCTACTGAAGCATCAGCGTCGAAAGTTTCGGCAGAAGATAATCGATACTGGCGAGCGGTAGAGCCAAATGGCGATCAGTTGGGATGCTCGTTTTCGCGCGAGAGCCGTGGACAAGGGACTGCGCCCCAGTAACGACTTACGCCCCACATGTTTCCCGTACCTCTGACTGTGAGACATCCGACATTCCATACGAAGCCCGGAGGTACAGTTACAAGTCTCTGTAGTCCGCTGAATCCAAATAGACAGCTAAGAGGTTTCTGCCGCTGAGCAACGAGAGGCAGCAGGACGCCAAAATACAATCATGCATTGGAGGCCTACCAATAATCAGTAATTGTGGGCCATCGTTGGGTCTCGTACACTGTTATAGAGGTCTACCACCTCAACCTTCCTCCGTCGTGCGGGAAGCCCAAGTTGGATGTGTAGTACTACATTTACTCTAAGTTCATCCTTGCGGCAGTTGTCACTCCCGGGGTAGTGGCGAAGAGGTTTGCCTGTCTTCGAAATTGTCCATGTTAGCCGGTCGCGCGAGCGAGTAATGTCTACATTGTGATTGGTGTGTACATCGGCGGTGCTGTCAGACGCCGCTGGCTTCAATCCAGTTATCCTTCCTCCTAGGTTCCTCATCCGCTAACTTTACTCAGCATTACATACGATGGGCAGTTGTCAACTTGCGCGAATTTCCCCACACTGTAGCTATCGAGTACCAAATGGATGCTGCAGCTTTAGCTGCAAGATTACGATCACCTCTCGGTCACGCTAATTGGTTGTTGAGTACGAGTGCAGTGATGGGCCGAAGGCTTGTCAAACAATTAACTCCGAAAAGCCGCCAAGTGTATGAATTCTAGCGCTGCGCTAATGGCACACGTGACGAACTTCAACCTCAATCCCAACGTTAAAAGCTGCCTCCTTTTGCGTGACATTTACGAACCAACAAACTTTAATATTGTGACACCTAAGCTCATATATAGCTGTTGGCTGCCCCCGACCGTCTACCATCATAGGCTAACGCTTCACATAAGGTGTGTTGCTCTTTTGTTGAAGCTCAAGAACTTCGTCAGCATAGGAGCTCGTTGCCAGATCTTCCGCTCGATAGGTCCCATCTGCGGAAGCAATATTTGGATCAGCCCCTTTGAACAGCCATGATCTCACCACTTCAGCTCCTCCTTCGTGCCCAGCAGCATAGTTGAGTAGCGGGCCCCAAAACTCAAAATGACACCCCTCGTCCCAATTCAAAACGTTCACGTCAAACTACAGCTCTTCAACGAAGTATTTATTGCTATTTCCCAAAGTAATACTCCAGTACAGAATGAACTTGAGCTCGACTCGCCACCCACGGAAGTTACCCTCGACCCGCAAGTTCCTCGAATGCTTATTTTGGCGATGGCGAAGATGGTGAACGAATATGGAGCGCGTCATGTGTCCGCCCACCGTATTGAGATAGTCGCATTGGATCATTACTCCTTGCGCATTACAATCGGCTTTGATGTGGTAGTTACGGTTCTTGTTAATGTATGTACCTGCACCGAGTATGCGATTTACATGTGTGCTGGTGATCTATTCCTCAAGGTTATTTTCCATGGTATCCAGGACTGGCTTGTCCATCCAGTCGTCCATACATTCTCCGTGCCACGCTGGGCCGAAGATGCGCGTGGCGACGTTCCTTCCAGGCATGTTCGCCCATTGTTTCGGGTTGGTCTTTGGGACAAGTGCCAGGAGGCAAGCCGAAACGGCACATAGGGATTCGTAGATGTCGGTTTTAGTCTACCTAGAGCAAAGAAAGCAGTCCGTAGTCATAGCTCCGTAGAGTACTTGAGGAGCAGCGCATGCATCATTGTGTACGGTTTTTACGTCTTCAAGAAGCACTCCATACGGCGGAGTGAGATTCAATCTTAGTCTCCACACAGTTGGGGTTCCATCAGCTTAGTGTTGTAGAATTTTGATCGCGAACAGAGAGCAACAGCCCGTGCCTGTCTCTCTGTGAGTTTTCGTTTTCATGGATGGGCACTCCATGCGATTGTTGGGTGGTCTTCTTTTGAGTCCCCATACAGGACAGATCTTCATGTTTCGTGATTCGGATATCCTTGAGTCGCAGACAGAGGACAGCAGCCATGAACTTGTCGTCGTTCGCTTGTCACCAGGACGAGTCACTACTTCGGTTCTTTTGCTTTCCTTCTTCGTCTCCACATGCGGAGCTATTCCATGTTCTTTTGTTGACAGGTATTTGAGTCGGAGGCAGAGAAAAGCGGAGAATTGCTTTGTCAGTCACGGTTTTGGTTTCCAAGACGAGGTACCCCATGCGTTTCTGGTATGACTGTTTTAAGTTTCCATACACCAGGGCCTGTAGCCACTGAAAGCTCTTTTCGCAAAAAGAAGCATGAGTGATTTTCCAACCAGGTTTGTAACGATTCAGACTCCTGCACGCCATAAGACCACATTCGCTCATCTTCTCATCTCCACACAGGAAGCACTCCATGAATACTGGGTGCCCGATTTTTGATCCGCGAGCAGGACGCATAGCCGTCTACCCAGTCCATTTTGACGGTCTACGGGAGGCACGCCATACTACCCCCAAACTCCTCTTTTAGTGGCACCCAGAAGGACCTCCATTTTGACATTTCGGATGGTTTCCAATTACCAAGCAGGGAGCCATGTGAAATCATCCTAAGCGTCCGTAATAGTCCAGGGCGAGGCACTCCACCACGTCATGGGCTGGGCTGTCTAACTGTTGGTCTCTGCACAGAAGAAACCTTATGCGCTGATCTGTTGCATGGTTTTTGACCCGAAAACAGGAAGCAGGAGGCATGAGCTGGTTGTCTTTTGGGTTGTAACAGTCGATAGGGATGTACTCCATGTATGTCCCCTCATTATCACATGACCTCTCCAGCCGGGTATTAGGTACCTCCGGTCGTGACATTATCATAGACCCGATATTGGTTGGGCTCCATCCAGGTGATGTCATGTTCGACCTTGAAGCGGCGACGGGCGCGGCAGCGCATATCCAGCTCCTTGAACAGTTCCTGGGTGAGCTGCTTGCGGGCCTCGGTGTGGCGCTTCTCCTTCCCAGTGATATGGATGTAAGGATCGCCCTCACGAATCGGAGGGCATCCGTCCATAATTTCCTCCAACTTGGCCTCCAGCTCAGCCTTGCGGACATCCTCTGTAGAGCGCGGCGGAGCGACCGGAGCGTGGACCAATGGGTCTATCCTTACTATTTTAGTCTCCAGGCGAAACGCCTATGGTCGGGGTTTTTTGCGTAATTTTGGTTCGCCAGCAGGGAACATGTAGCAGTAGTAGTACTTTTTTAGTAACCAGAACAAAGCACCCTATAGCCCTCTTGCTGACGCGATCTCGGCACCACACGACGGCCGCATATCAGTCGTAATATTGACTTCTTTGGTCCACAAGCAGCAAGCATAATATCCAGCTTTGCTAGATTGTGCCAAGGGGAGGGGCACTCCATGTACGAGTCACCCCACAATTTTAGGCTCCACACAAAGCCCCATACTTCAACGTATACAGCGGTTTGGCCCGCCAGCAGGAGGCATTCGCTGTTATCATCCGAATTTTGACAACCCAAAGGAACGCAGTCCATCGACATGCGCTAATCCGATTTTAGTTTTCCCAGGAGAACTCCCATAAAACCAATCTGTAGCGACCTTTTTTCTTTGCATGTCTGGTTCTCCGCTGCCATTTTAGCAACTCCGGGGACACGACCCATAGTGCACCTTCCACAAGTTTTTAGTCCCCGCGCGAAGTCCTCCCATGATGGCGGTGCTTGGGTCTTTCAGTCCATGTGTATAAGCTGGACAAGCGTGAACTCCGAATCCGTGCGAGACAGTCCATGAGGGGTGGGCCATCCATCATTTGTATCCAGGAAGCAACACACACCATGGAAAAGCATGGATCCATTTTAAACACCCGGGAAAAGGTACTCCATAGCCCCTTGATACTTCCGGTTTTCGTCCCCACGCCAAAACCGCAACCATCGATGGCATATCGGAGTCTTTTGGTAAACAAGAAGCAGGAACTATGGAATGCGTAAAGTCAGCGACGGGGCGAACCACTCATGTAGCCAGGGAGTAAAAGTTTTAGTATCCAGAAAAAAGGCACGCCATGTTCCGCTCTGTGTCGTATTTCAGTCTCCGAGAGAAGTGCTTCATGACTCTTTATCCTTTCGGTTTCAGTCCCCACGACAAAACCGCCCATATCCAGTACATCTGCTCGCTTGTAGTCGGCAAGAAAGCGACGCTCGGAAAAGTACCAGATCGAGGGCCTGGGTGAGACCAGCCAAGTCGAGCATTTTGCGTCTCCAAAATGCGTCCTTCCCTATGTCACTCGCTCCAGCTTTTTTTACCCAGGAAGCCGCGCGCCCTAGAGTAGCCACGCATCCATTTTGCTGCCACAAGGAGGCAGTCCGTCCATTAATACAACTCTACCAATCTTCGATCCAGCAAGAGCCGCCCAGATAGTCGAGCAAAAGAGCAAATTCCTTTCTTAGATACCCAATGACCCCATACTCCGCACATCTTTTCCTCCGGTCGACGTTTTGCAACAGCGCGCGAGGAGTCTCCGGAAGAGACACTGCACTCCATAGCGCATATAGTGAAACCTTTGCGTCGCAAAAACAAAGCACTTCATATCCTCACTAACGCTCTCTTTACATCCAGGAAGCAGCTGCCCCATAGGTTGACGAAAAATTGGCTTCGGTCGGTATCCGGAAGAAGGCACCCCATAGAACCGAAGTTTCGACACTTTTAGTCGCGACCAGGGGAACCCCATGATCGGCCTTAGCCATTTGTTTTGGTTTCCAGAAAAAAGTACCCCATAGACCTGCAGTTTCGACACTTTTAGTCGCTACCAGGGGACACCCCGTCACGGCCCCGCGCAGTTGGTTTTAGTTCCCGGGAGAAGAGACTCAGTATCTGCTCATCCCATGGGTTTTGGTGTCCAGGAGCAAGCACCCCATGCAGGAAATTGATTGATCGTTTGGTCTCCAGGAAGAAGCTGCCCCATGGGCTTCCCGGATGGGTCTTTTAGTCTCCAACAGGAGACGCCCCATTGGTCTTTGTATCGGCCGTTTTTAGTCCCTCGCATTAGAGGACAGCAGAAGCGTGAAGAAATCAATCTTGGGCGAAGAAAGGAGCGCTTTTATGCACGTCGCTTCGCCCAAGCAAGTTCGGATGACGAACGGGCGAGCACGGCAGCGCAGCGATGGAGGGCCGCCGTCACCATCCTGCACAGACTCACGACCTCGCGATTGCACATGCACACGTATTCGATTTACAACAGATCTCGATTTCCTAGCCATTGAGTGACACCAAACTATCGCACACATACTCAAACACTCCGCACTTCATCTCCAATTCAGCCTCACAACACCCAACACCCAACTCCGACTCCCCATTTCCTTCCTCCCACAACCCGCCTCAGTACTCCGCCAACTTGAGCCTGCGCCCAATATTTCGCTTGATTACGTCGCGCCGGTCGTCATTTGGCTCCTCGTCCTCCTTCGCCTTGAGGGCGCTCAGTAGCATGCCGGCGTCGAAGAAGCCATCTGGGAAACAAGAAAATCAGCGGATGAAACTTGCACCAAAGAAAGGGTGTAGCGTAAAGTGGAATGTGTGTGTGTATGTGTATGTGTATGTGAATAAGGGAGTAAAAGATGGGCTAGATGGGGTATATGTGATGTATGGGGTGTGTATAGTGTATGACAATGATGTATGCGACACGAAAGACAGGTATTGTTAAGAGGAAGAAAAGGTACTAGGATACAGCCGCCGCACGACCGCGTGCGTACACCTCCGCGTCCGGAACGTCTTGATTTGCGGACGACGCGGAGAGCTCGCATGCACAGTCATGAGCGGCTTAAAGGGCGGCGATCGGGGCGGGGTGAGCGGTGCAGCGGGACGGAGCGTGATGGGGACAACGGGTTCTAGTTTGAGGAAAGGGCGAGAAGAGAGGGGAGTCCTACAGCCACCGAGACCGTCGTCATCGCTTTCTGTGTTATCTTCCTCGGGCGGCGCGGCTTGAGGCTTGCCGTCGCTGGTGATGATGCGACCGCGGCTCTTTACTCTCGAGGCCCGCGGTCGATGGTGGTCTTCTGCTTCGCGAGCACGCGAGACCGTCTTGTCGGCTGAGGTGCCGCGACGTTTTAGCTGCCTGAGGAGTTTGCGGATTTCAAGGAAATACGATTCGAGTGCGTCAATGAAGCGGGAGGTCTGTCTGTGCTTAGATGAGGCGCATATTGAAATGCTGCCGTCCTTGATGATGTATCCGATGCCGAAGCCTTCGCCTGAGGTAGGGCCAAAACCAAATTGTCGTAAAGAGGGGTTACCGCAGTTGGACGTGGACAGGATCGTGTTGTTGAGCTTGTCCCAGCCGTTGTCAGCAAACAAGGCTGGCATCTGATGTTGCACGGGAGCCGGTGGTGAGCTACTTATCGAACCAGTTTCTGAGAGCATTGATGAGCGCTTTGGTGAGCCGACAATGGAGTTGACCGCCTCCGGGCTCGAAGGCCGCGTCGAATCCCAACCATCGCTACTTGCCATCTCGGCACCGTCCTCATCGATCGCTCTCTGCCAGATGCAGTACAAGGCGTACATGTGTCTGTCGGGACCTTGCGCCTTTGCGCAATCCTTAGTTGTCGCGGTGTGCTTCTGGCAGGCTTTTCGTAGGGCATCAATCTTAGCAGCCGCCGGGTTCTCTCCCCAGAACAGCTTTACAAACTCGGCGGATTCCTCAGAGACAGCTCTTATCGCCTCTGTGCGGCCGTGATAGAAGAACTTTGTCATGGCTGGCTCGTACACGCACTCCATCCTACCATAAAGACCGTAGTACGCGGCTTGGAACGCCATTTGAACGAAGGCATCAGGAGAAAAGCCCATCGACGTCATGAAATTCTTGCCATAGTGCGGGAACTCTAAAGTTGCAAACTCGTTCTGCTGAATCAGATCTGCCAACCGTGTCTCGGCGAAACGCAGTGCGGTACTGAGCTCGGGCACCATGTCCCACTCCAACTTGTGCGGAGTAGTCTGGACATCGCCGAAGCTGTCAGGGTCCCGCTTGGCTGGATCAGGGCTGGTAGAAGCCCAGAGACTGGGTGCATTTCCATTGATGGTCCTTGCGAATCGAAGGATGGTGTCCGTGTAGACATCGGAGGCGAACCGGAGCACAGTGTGGCCATCAACCCCAGTGTGTTCGAAGTTGATTCCTGCACTTCCATTCTTGCACACGATAATCTGAAGCTTGTCATACCAGCGGTTCGTGCAAGTGCCAACCTGCACGCCCTGCTCCACTTTGCTTGAACCGCAGAGCATGTTCATGCAAAGATCTGCGCCGGTTTGCGGTTCGGTGTAATCAAGACACAGTATAAATAATGCAGAGTCGACAATGTTCAGGCAATCCGAGTTGTTCGAGCCCTCTTCCCGATGCATCACATCCCTCAGACCTGACCACACTTTGCGGTTCTCGGTACTGAGCACGCCCAGTGCGCCTTTCGCGGCTTCGCGGATGGGGATCTGGGAGGCGTCATCAACAATGGAGGCCAAATTAAGTGAGATGTCTTTCTCGGTCATGATAAGGTCGGAGTTGTCATCCAACACGTCGAACCAATAGAACTGGCCATGGCAGAGAACGACAACATGCTTTGAGGTGGGATCCTGACCGATCTGGCAACCGTTTTCGGTGGGTATTCTCGCAGTACCGAATAATCTTGAGTACTGATACATGCAGAGGGGTTGGCCGCGAACGGTATCTGGCGGAAGCTCCTCTCTCCTGACTGCGCGTACAAAGGAAAGTGCCGAGACTACTAAAGAGGCTGCACGGGTGACTTGATTGTTGCGAGCCGGGGTGGGATCGTCCTCCAGTAGGAAAAAAGGATTTAGATTAAGTACCACGGGATTATCAAAATTTAAGTACGAATCGTACCCTGATGGAAAGTCAGCGCATGCTCGGTATCTGCATGATCTACTGCGAGATGAAACCGATTTATAACATATTGGTATATTCAGACAGGGATGTGCACGAGATGTCGTGAACACAAGGAAGATACTCACAAAACTGCTCAATGTAGTTGGCTTTGCCGTTGGCGTACTTGTTCAACTTGTCCTGCAACAGCGGCCCATCTGACTTGATGAAATCTTGGACGGCATGAATGGTGCCATGGTGCTCCTTAGGCGTTTGTAGTGGCTTGAGGGCAGCGAGGTACTTCTTGCACGAACTGTCGAGCTCAGGGATGGGGAGCTTGGGCAGCTTGTCTTGGTGGGCGAAGGTGATGCCAGGTCTTGAGTCTGGGTTCGTATGATGACCTAGGGGGTTCCTTGCTTCGGATGGAAAGGAAGCCTGGCTCTCCTTTGCGGAAGCCTCGGAGCGGACAGAGCCGTTGATCTCGGCGGAGGACATGGTAAGGGTGTGTGTTGCCAAAGTCCCGTTGAGCGAGGCAGGGTGGGTAAAGGTGCGGGCTGCCATGGTGGAAGGGGTCAGTTATGCGTAGAGCGGTGAGATGGAGGTGCTGATGGAGAGTAACCGCAAAGCGGTACGGTAAAAGTAGTGACAATGCTCGTGACAGTAGGCCGGCATCGAGGTGCTGGGCATGGGTGGGCGAAGATTGAACTTGTGGCTGTAGGGGGACAGTCGCGGTCTTATATGGGGATGGACGAAAGGGGAGAGTAACAGCGGGAGGATGGTGCTGAGCAGGGCATGTGAAATACAATTGCGGCCGACTTACTCGTATAGTAGGTAGTGTGGTAAGCCGATGCGGGCTACAGGCGGGCCGTATCCGCAGTCGACGTGATGTGGTGTGGCTGGTCTGCGCGTGGTCAACGTGATGTCCACTCACCTGTCGGTAAAGACTCGCAGTGCTCGGTGAGAATGGGAAAGCGGAAAAGCAGAGCCGGCTGTTTGGTCGGGCAGGGTGGGATTAGAGCATCTCGGCCAAGGGGATACGGCAACAGAGGTGGTGCGAGGCGGGTGGTGTCGTGCTCTCAGTTGCTGCGGGCGGGCGGAAGCAGTGCAGCAGGGCAGACGGTCGAGCAAAAGACGTCCAAAGGCGGGCCAGACGCCGGCTAATTGGGCACGATGGAAAGCCAGAGAAGGGCAGGGCAGAGCAGAGCAGAGCAGAGCAGGCGTCACGGAGCAGAGAGGCAGCTTCACAGCGATGGCAGCGATGTTGATATTGGTGGTGATAATGCGGCCATTGTCTGTCTGGCGCGGGGCAGGTGTTCCAGTGCAGCATCACACGAACATGCGGGGTACTTTTGGGCGAGAGGCGAGAGGCGAGAGGCGAGGCAGTGACGTCCGCGGGGGAAGGGAACCCGCGTCGTGGTTAGTCAGCGCCTGTCCTTCGCGTCCGCGTCCGCGTCACGTCTCCGAGAGCCCACGCTGACATGACGGATCTGCTGCATGTGCTGCCTGACTTCGACACGTCCAAGTTCCAGCACCTGCTGCCCTCGCTCGACAAGGCCCTGGTCTCGACCAACGACCTCGTCACCCTCGCGCCCGTCCACGTAGCAAAGCGCGCCCAGGTCCCCGCCCGAGAGCTGCGCAAGCTGGTCGACGCCCTGGTGCCCGCCCTGCACCGACACCTCGGCTTCGGCGCAGAGGAGCCTCGCAGCACCGCCTTCCTGGCTGCTTGTGGCCATGCTTCCGTCCCTCCCACTATAAGCACCTTGGACGAAGACCTCGACCAAGCCCTTCTAGGCGGCATCCGTCCTGGGTACCTGGTCGAGGTCACTGGCGAAAGGTACCTCGTTCATATGTTCCATCTGCACCCTTCCTGCGCTGACCAAATCCAGTGGTGCCGGGAAAACGCAGTTGCTCCTTACGCTCTTGCTTGCAGCCCAGCTCCCTGCTCCCCGCGGCCTGTCCAAGTCGGCAGTCTACATCTCCACCGAAGCCCCCCTGGCCACCAATCGCCTTACCCAACTGCTCGCCGCACACCCACTGCTCGCCTCGTTACCGCCCAAAGAGAAGCCTTCGTTGTCACGCATCCTGAGCATCCAGACGCCCGACCTCGAGTCTCAGGAACACATACTCCGCTACCAACTACCGGTGGCGATCAAAAAGCATAATGTGGGTCTCGTGGTGCTGGATTCGGTGGCTGCCAACTACCGCGCCGAGTTCGAGAAGCCGGGCGTGAGGGAGGGCGCCGCTTCCATGGCCAAGAGGGGTACCCAGCTGGTGCAGCTAGGCGCTCTGCTGCGCCGCCTGGCTCGCACAGAAGGGGTCGCAGTGGTCGTTGCGAACCAAGTGGCAGATCGATTTACTCGGCCTGCAACCATCGTTTCCAACCCGCCTTCTCGGACTAGTAGTCAGAACCACCACCACGGAAACGACCGACAAAACACACCGCAACCCTTGGCCAATCAGGGTCCTCACTCCATCCCAGCTTCGCAGGAAGACGAAATCATGCTGTCGCCGGATCCCCTGGCGCTCGACCACCAGCAATGCTGGTTTACGGGCTGGGGTGATATCCGTTCGGACCCGTCGCATACCCTCAAGACGCCGTCACTCGGCATCATCTGGACCAACCAGATTGCCTGTCGCATTGCCCTGAACAAGCGGCCTGTCATCTCGAGCCGGCCATGGGTCATCTCGCGCGATCCCCAAGACATTGGGAACGAGGATGATACCCATATTTCCAGGTGGAGACGCTGGTTCAAGGTAGTCTTTGCACCTTGGGCTCCACCTTCCCAAGGTCGCGGTGTTGAGTACGAGGTAGCAAGTAGTGGCATCCGCCACGTGGTAAAGGACAAGTGAATCTCTACAATATAAACAAAGTCAAGCCAAGTCTTCTTTTGAACGCTGCATGAGTGATGCATCAAGGACTTTTCGTTTACGGAGCAGGTTAGACGCAGTTACGATAACCATGCTCTCCAGTAATAACGCCGACATGTAGCAAATGCAACGCCCGCGCCGAAGAAGCAACGCTCATCCACCCCGCCTACCCAACATCTCCCCAAAGCCCAGCCTTCCCAACAACCAACCCCGGCCTACTGCCCACACCCTTACTCATCCGCAAACACGAACCGTCCCCCCCTCCTCGTCGCCTCCAAATACCTCTCCCTCACCTCCGCAACCCCCATCTGCACCGCCCTCTCGCGGTCCTCCTCTCTCTCCTGCGTACTCGGGAAGTCGACGCGCCAAAACCCGGGCGGCGTCTTCCTCCCTTCATACGCCTTCCTGTGCTTCCCGTGCTCCATGGCCATCTTGCGCGTGCGCGCCTGCAGGACAATCTCCTCGCGCTCTCCGGCGTCCATCTGCGTGAGGCCAAACGACGAGTACGCGTCGCCGAGGTAGTCCTGGAGGAGGGATTCCTCGTGGGCGGCGTCGAGCGGCGGGAGCGCCAGAGCCAGCGTGCGGAACGTGGAGCCGCAGCACGTGGGGTTCGTGCAGCCGGGGAGGCAGAGGCGGTCTTCGCGGCGGCGCACCGTGTCGGTGAAGGCGTGCGTGTAGCCGCCGTTGTAGGCGGCGTTGGGCTTGAAGTCCTGGATGCGGAGCTCGGATATGGGTTTGTCGCGAAGGCGCGTCTTGGCGGCCGAGGGCTTGGGTGTGGGGGCGTTTGGGGATTTGCGGGCGGGTTCGAGGGCGCCCATGCGCCAGACTGGGCGGCCGTCTGGGACGAGTTCGGTGCGTGGGGGTTGTTCTTGGGCTCGGCGCTGTGCTGGTCTTGCCGAAGGGGTGTATGCGGGTCGACCTGATGCGGATGGCGGTGTGGGTACGTGTGCAGCAGTGGTTCTTGCTGGCGCAGTCTTCGGCGTGGTAAGGGTGCTCTTCATGGGCGATAGGCCGCTCTTAGCAGCTCGTATGCGTTCATTGAAGTGAGCTCGTGCTAGGTTCGGTGGAAGTCGCTTCTTCCGTTCGTGAGATGGGGGCGGTTCCTCCCCTGATTCTGCGAGCATGTTGAACTCGGCTTCCTTTCGTGCTTCCTCCCTCCTCACGCGCTTATCAGGTGTGGCTTCGTTTGCTCTACCAGCCACCGCATTGGGATCTATCGACTGCAACACTTCTCTGGACTCTGCGACGGCGTGTCCGGGTTCGCTCACGGCCCTTGCGTCCTCCAAGGCAACCGCCAGATGAGGGCCAAGCCCAGCGTCTGGCATATGTACGTCTTCGGTAGGTTCAGGCTTGACCGTGTTGCCGCTGAAAGGAGCGCTGCTAGATCTCTGGCCACGCAGTGTTCCGGTCTTGTTAGAATGTTGGGAGTCCATCCTTCTCAGTCTCTGATGGCGCGGTGTCATGATGGGATTCGGACCTAACTCGTCGAGGTCCATGGTCTCTTTGCGTAGAAGCTCAGGAGTTGCATCAGGCGGAGGGCTACTGTACAGCTCTTCTTTAACCCGCACAGGCTTTGCTGGGGTGCCGTCCGAGGATCCGTCCTGAAACACTCTAAACCCTGCTGACGGCTTCCGTTTGCGTTTGAGTGATCGTTCGAACACAAATTCAGGTTCATCGTCATCTTCCACCAGGGCGTTCGCGCGCGGGGTCGTCTCATTCTCTGGCTCTGAAACTTCAGGAACTGTTGTTTGACTCGAGGTAATCTTCTCTGAGCTGAGATGGCCTAAAAAAGCGGCTCTGTCGTTCTTCGGACCAGAGATGGCATCGGCACGGCCAATTGCCATGGGAGGTAAAGGTGACGAACGTTCACCGGGTCTAGTGTGGTCCCCGGCGTCTTCATGCTCATCGTGATCATTTGCATCTATCTCAGCTTGAACGTTCTCGTGTGCTTCATCAGCCAAGCCAGTCGTGAGGGAAGGCGGCCGAACCATGGCATCCGAAAGGTCGGTCATTGGAGCTGGGGAGGAACGATCTTGAGGCATGAGCGACTGCGGTGTCCTGCTAGCAGCTGTTCCTGGGCTTGATGGGATATGCAGCGCTAGCGCTGGAGTTTCGATCGCAAGATTGCTCCTTGGTTGTACTTTTAGAGCTTTCGATTCTGCCTTTGCTCTCTTCTTCTCGACGTGTCGGTCGCAATACTCTTGCCAGGCTTTCACGCTGTCCTTCATCTCTTTATTTTTCTGCATGACGGCAACGTTCTTTCGCTCCAGATACTTGATCCTCTGGGAAGCATCTTGATATCGCTTGTTGAGCTCATCGAGCTTCTCAGTAACCTGTCTATACTCTCTGATCGAAATTGTGGCGTCGTCCGTGGCGGTATCCAACTCTTCGGCTGACGCGGTGTTGCCGCGAGTCTTCCGGAGTAGACTTTTGAGACGCGCATTCTCTTCTACCAATTGGGCCTTCTCAACCACTCCGTTGCTAATATGATTGTCAAGATATCGGAGTCGATCATCTTCTGTGTGGCATGTAAGGACTCAATTTGTTCCAGATTCATCGCTCGACATACTCTTCTTTGACTCGGCATCATGGGTTTCAATCCCTGCTCAGGTTAGGTCTTGATTATTCCATGTGAATCAAGGACGCGTACGCTTCTTCCACTCCTTCTCGAGATCCGGCGCGATGACCTCATCGTAGACACGCGCCCATAGCGCTTTGTTGTTCTCCAGCCATGCGTCAAAGTCCATGCCAGCGGTTATTCCACTGCCGCCGTAGAAACGGTAATATTCATCGGAATACTAGCGGGGTGAGACCACAAGCGCCTGAGAGGTGTTGAGCTACGTCTGCCTGATCCGCGGAACGGACGCGTCGCGCAGTCACGCGGAGCTTGGCACCGCCACCCCTGCACGAGCCAACACCAACACGACAGGTGTGGGGCGAATTCCTGGGGCATCCCACGATTTCAGGAACATCATGAAGCGGGCACGAGAAGGCAACGACCATAGTGAGCCGCTTGCAAAGGTGCGCAGAGTGCCAAGGGTTGATAGGCTCTCTAAGCTGCCAAACGAGCTACTCATCCGCATCTTGACATCTGTCCCGGTGCCGTCGCTCCTTCTATGCCAAAGGTTCGTATATAACCATTCCACCTGAGACATTGGATATTTATTAATGCGACATTAAGGCTCTCCAAGAAGTTCCAACGTCTCGCCGTCGACTCCGAGCTATGGAAAGCTGCCTATTACAAGAACTTTGTGTTGCCACGGGCGTCGCGCATACCAGGGATCAGAGATACGGACGCCACTTCAGACCAGCTGCGTTACTCTTCAAAGCTGTCGAAATGGCTGGATGATGGGCATCTCGTGAAGAATGGGAGGAAGACAGACTGGAGGCAGCAATACCGACTAAGGCATAACTGGGCCCAAGGACAATGCGCAGTCAGCGAGATTGTGGTTGCTGAACGACCGCCGGAGCCACCCTTGCTAGTCATAATGTCGCATGGAACCATCTTCACGGCTGATTCAATATCTGGTCTTCGTGCATGGAGCACTACTCACGAACGCGACCTCATCGCATCTGTAGCTCTAACCAGCAGTACAGGTATCCCGCAGCTTCCGACATCAATGGCGATAGATACATCTGACAATGACACCGAGCACGAAAGAGTAGCAGTTGGCTTCAACAACGGCGTGTTCATCGTGTACGAGCTTCAGAAAGACCAGAGAGCCTTCACAGCTCTTTTTGAGCATGCGCCTTCAACAAATGGGATGCTGTCCGCCTTAGCATACTCGTCACCCTATCTGCTCACCATGACCGAGGATCAGTTGCTCTCTATCTATGTTTTCTTGGACATTGAAAAACCAAATACTCCCTTAGACGCGCCGCGATTACTGTACTCGCTCAGATCCCACACAGTATGGCCACCTGTGTCCCTGTCGATCCGTACGGCAACGACAAGCGTGACTGCTGCTATTGCCTACGCCTTACCAACCTATCTTGCTGGCTGGACTGTGGGCATACAAGAGATGCGATTGTCACTTGATGGAAAATTATTGGAGTCTCGACTGGCAACAGCGGCGGACCAGAATTACCATACGCTTTCTGGACAACGCTCTGTGTCCTCTCCTTCAACTCGCGCATCGTCTCCTTTTCCAGGTAGACCTCGTGAGCCGACATCGGCCCAGATGCCCAGCAACTCCAAACCAACGTCAATGTCATACACACATCCATATCTACTCGTGGCACATCCGGACAATACGCTATCACTATACCTTGTCAGGTCCAACGCGTCTTGGCTCTCGATAGGTTCTGGCACTCGTCTTTGGGGACACACGTCCTCTGTGTCAGGCGCACATGTGGGCATGCGGGGTAAAGCCGTCTCAGTCAGTCGTTTGGGCGATGAACTTCGGGTATGGGACCTCGAAGGAGGGATGGCGTCCTCTGCAAATCGAAAGCGGTCAAGAAACGGCGAGTTGAGTGTCCGGGTTCAACCTTCAAAAGGGCTCGAGCCAAGCAGTGACAGTGCAGACGAGGATGCAAAGCAAGGGGTTGGCCTTCGATTCGCGCTTGAGCAGCGGTTCGACGACTCCGCGATAAGTAGAGGCTGGGTTGGATTTGACGAGCAGAACGTGATAGTGTTGCGCGAGAAGGGCGAGGGCAGTCAAACACTCGTCGTCTACGACTTCACATGAGAACGTAGTTTTGGATCCAATCGACCATTCAAATGTTCAGAAGCATGTTATGCAAAATTCGTTGAGGTCATCGTGCAAGTGATCGCGTTCCGGCGTTATTGCGCTCGCATAGCAATTCGGGCGGCATTAGCCGCGACGTTGGGTGGCGGGGCATTGGGTTGCACGAGGCTCTCTGCATGTTGCCTAGCCGCATCGGTAACAGCCCTAAGATCTGCATGCTGCTATGAGGGGGCGGGACGCTCTCCAAGACAGAGTTTGCGGCAAACAAGAGGAATCGCATCACGTATATCCAACAATGATGAGACACTCTGCGGACCAGGAAGCAAACGATTCAAGTGTGGTCAAGCAGAACTAGCTCGCGTGCCCACTGCAATCCGTTCCTGACGCGGTCAAACCTGGAGATTCCTTATTCACCACGTTCCAGTTGACAGCGCCACTTCTTAATCAGGCTAGGCGATTTTTCCAGTTTACTGTGGGCAAAACGCAAAATATTCTCGTCCCTCACTCTGTCCCTCCCTCCACCACAAACTACCTCGCGCTCTTACGGATCAATTGGTGGTTTCTCTGCTCACGCACAAGTTAGAGACGTCCGTTGCAACATACACCTTCTCTTCTACTATACCCCATACCCCGCCTTTCACACGTCAGTATGCACGTCGCCATGTAGTCGCCCTTCAGGTACTCACACATGCCAGGTTTAACACATAATCTACCTCGAAATGGAATTCCAAGCTCAACCCGGAGGCGCTGGTGGCGCTGGCGGCCGTGGCTGCTACAACTGTAAGTTGCGCCCTCCTTGCACCCCGCACTTCGTCGCCTTCGTCAATTTGCATTTGCACCGCGGATTTTTTACCGCGGACGTCATGGGTTTACGAATCGGCACACATTCCCTTTCGGCAACATCATGTGACACAACCGCGGGACTGGACTGCAGTCTCTTGCGTTCCTACAAGCTGCACACAGTCGCATTGCGGTGGCGCATACCATGAGCTTTGGCTGATTTAGTAGGCGGCGACCCTGCCCACCGTGCGGCCGACTGCCCCTCCAAGGGCAACCCTACCTGCTACAACTGCGGTGACAAGGGCCACTTGAGCCGCGAGTGCACCGCTCCCCAGGCCGAAAAGAGCTGCTACCGCTGCGGCGAGACCGGCCACATCAGCCGCGAGTGCACCAAGGACGGCGGCGCTGCCCCCCTGGGAGGCCAGGGCGGCGGCCAGGAGTGCTACAAGTGCGGCCAGCGGGGTCACATCGCTAGGAACTGCACTCAGGGTGGTGCTGCTCCCGGTGGCTTCGGCGGTGGATACCAGCGTGGAGGATACGGTGGCGGCGGCGGCCAGGGCGGCTACGGCGGTCCTAGGCAGACCACCTGCTACTCGTGTGGTGGTTTCGGCCACATGAGCCGTGACTGCACCCAGGGCCAGAAGTGCTACAACTGTCAGTAACACTACTCCAGATCGTTGGATCATGAAGCTAACACACTATTAGGCGGTGAGGTCGGCCACTTGTCGCGCGACTGCCCCTCCGAGACCACCTCCGAGCGTGTCTGCTACCGCTGCAAGCAGCCCGGCCACGTCCAGAACGCCTGCCCCAACTAGCTTCCTGATTGAGTGCTCGGCCCGGAACTGATTTGCATCTCGATGACTGACATGACCACGGCCATTGGATCCGGCGTTTCGTCTAGTTAACGAGCTCGACACATTACGATTTTCTTTCCTTGTACATGTTCTCATTTGACGCGGCTGACACGCCGTTTTTCGACCCTTGCGCACGAAAAAGCATCAATCCCCGGCATAATTTGATACGGTTCTTGACCGGCTGGCCCAATCGTCAAGAGGAAGGTTTGAACGGAAACGTCGTCACGAACTGGAAAGATCTTGCATTGGTGGAAAATGAATTGGGGAGGAACGGATTTTGAAAGCAGAGCGACGTGGAGTGGGTTGATGTTATCTTGATTCAATGCGAAAGCTCTCATCGAAGGCAAGTTTTGCTGGGGGCAGACGGTCACGCAGGAATTGGAATTGAAAATCCTATCCGCTCAAGTTGGATATGGACTCGCGTCACACATTGTTTTCATGCACCGGTGACTGTTGTACTAATGCGGTGTTGTTGCGTGGGTTCGTAAGATCAACCTTCAGTAAAGGTGAGGTTGAAGTGAGAGTCGAGCACCTGCGCACTTTCTTCACTTATGCTCGAGTATGAAACTACAGCGCCCCTTCCTAAGCACCATAGCACCTCACTCACACCCGACGCTGACCATGGCCCACTCCGCCCTCCCAACGCGAGATCACTTTCTCGCCCACCAGATCAGCGTTATACAGAACTGCAGTATCTGTCAGGACGATTTCGACACCGACAAACACGCGCCCGCCCGCCTCTGTGGCCCTAATAGCTGCCATCACGTCTTCGGTGCCAGCTGCTTGAGGAAATGTAAGTAGACCATGGGTTCGAGGTGGATATGTCTCTGCAGCTAAATGACTTACTTGTCACTTGACCTGTGGTGTCTCGACTCGCTCTGACCATGTATTCAGGGCTGAAATCTGACATGCTGGGCGCGAACAAATGCCCGCTGTGCCGCAGGGAGCTGTTTGTCTCGCATAATGAAGAGTCTGAGAGCGAAGACGAAGAGGCGGAGACTGGCACCTTCGAATACGATGAGCTTGACGCTGTTCAGGTGGACGTCGATAACGACCAAGCTTCCGAACAAAACGACGATGTCGCGGGCGCATATCGTACTAATCTGGAAGACGTGTATGCGCCATTGCCCAACCCACCTAGAGGATCACCCAGCTGGAGCTTCAACAACGTCGATAGGGACAGCGAAGACGACGATAGTGATTTCATGGCCTTTGACGATGGAGAGGAGGATGTCATGGACGTGAGCCCGGACAATCATCTCACCAGCGATGACGAAGAAAGCGAATTCAGCGAAGGAGGGTGTCCCGAAAACATACCCCAGAGCGAAGTGTTACTACCCGAGCGCGAGCCAGTGTTTTGCCTGGGTACCAGGGCAAACGAGTATTGGCCCGATAACTGCGGTTCTTTGAGTCATTGGCCAGACGCCGCCACCATCACGGACAAGATCTGGAAGAACCTCTACAGCATCTGTAACCTTTATCACATTCATGAAGACGACATCGAGATTCAAGTCCATCGTGCGCTGCAACACAGCGATCTTCGCAACGATGCTTTCACGATCATCTGGTGTAACCAATGGCCGAAGATCCTCGAGGTGGGTCGTGACATGGTTCGTCAACACTTCAAAAATGGGAAATTTGTCCAATTGGATGATGGAGCAACAAGCAATTGGCTTGAAAGACTGGCTGAGGCGCTTGACTGGAATTTGTGCGGTGAAATAGGAGAAGCCTGTAGCCTGACGGACGAGGAAGGGCCTTGTACGGGTACCTATCGAGGAGATGGTTGGTAGACGTTCTGGAAACCGCTTACCTGCAAATATGCCTGGTCGATCACCCCAGAAAGAGGACCTTCACTGAACTAGCAGCGGTCGAGGTTTAAGATACGGGGTTTGCTCATACCGAAAAGTGACTGCTCACTGAACGAGTGGCACTTTGGCAATTGCCGCGCAGATATACAATGAAAGCAAGATTTTGCCTACATTAATAGTGGACAATCGATTCACGTCGTGGTTGTGTATATCTGTGCGATTGCCCCATGTGAATATGGATACCAGGCCCCTCCTTTATGCACACGATAGACCAGTGAGTAACTTCTACTAACACTCTGGGATAACGTCCGACGAGGACAGCGTGAACACGTGCCCGATGTGCCGCAGAATGCTTTTTGTCGCCTAGAAGTCGCCGTGTGATTTATCGAGAGGTATGAGGAGTTCGACGATGAAGGTGAGGAAGGGGAAGAGGACGAGGGGAGTTTATGGGTGAGTGAAGCAAGACTTTTTGATCTAGCCCATGATCAAATATACTCTCGTTTCTTTGAGAGCAACTACGGGGGGGAAAGGAATCGAGAGGATGAGAGCGACAGCAGGTATGATAGCGACAGCAAGGCTGAGAGCGACCGCGAGGATAAGAGTGACCACGAGAGGAGCAGAAGCGAGAATATTGTGTACAGTGCTGATTGGGACGATGACGAGATACACGAAGGCACCCAAGCCTTACGAAACCGATCGTTATATTTTACCTGAATAGTAAATGTAGTGTGAACGACCTACATGCCTACGTGACAAGTCAACTCTTCCTCAAAAGTCATCTCCAACTGGATCAGCGGCATTATGGGAAGGTGCTCACACGGTCTGAATGTCATAGCATGATCTCATGTACCTCTGTAGTAGACGATCAATCCAGGGATACTCCGTGCTCGGTATGATGGACTAACAATGGGACAACGTGACGCGCGCCGACACCGTATGAAAGATTTCGACGGGATCCGCCGCACAAATATGCGATCCATATCGACATAGGATGACTCCAAACAGATACCATAGCGGACATTGCGTAGGATATGATCCCAAAGCACTCTTTATCCCCGTAGATCCATAGCATTCCAACCCTGTAAGAATGTCCACAGATACCCATACTCAATGATCCCTCCAAAATTCCTCCGCGTCGTCTCCGCCATTCTCCATCTCCATCTCCGCCGCCACCTTTGCCAAATTATTGGCCTCAACCTCCTGCCTCTTCTCCTCCGCCCCCTCGTTCGCTAAACGATCCGCCGCCTCATTCCCTGTGTTCCCATTATGCGCCTTGACCCACACAATTTGCGTCTTCGCATTCGCCATCTCCCTCTCCCGTATACGGGTAAGTATCGGCTCGATGAGATCTCTGTTCTCGACCGGCCTGCCCGCCGCATTCTTCCAGCCTTTTGCTTCCCAGCTCTGGAACCACTCGGTCAGGCACTTCATGGAGTAGTGGGAGTCGGTGTAGATGCGGGCTTCGCGATCGATGGGAACGATGTCGACGGCGCGGGCGATGGCGGTGAGTTCGGCGCGTTGGTTGGTTTGCCTCTCGCCGGGGAGGGGGCCGTGGTTGTTTCTGTGGGATTATGAGCGGTGCTGTAGCATCGAGTGAGAGGGGGCTTACCTGGGATCGTTGGGTCCGAACCAGATCCCAAAACCGGCATATGCACCGAGCTGGCCGTTACCCTTGGAGGCACCGTCTGTGTACACATCGAGGACGCCCTCGAAGTCACCGGTGGGTTGAAGTTTTTGCAGGTTAAGCTCCTCCTGTGTCTTGTACTCTATTTCAGGGCCACCCGGCCACCCGTGCTTGATCCTCCTGTCGAAGCCGTCCTCAGCGTCTAGTGGGAGAGGCCCCGTGCCGGGCTCGAAGTCGCCATTTGTTGCAGTTGGTAACGCGGAGCCATCGTTCTGCTTCTGTTTCTTTGTGCTCTTCCGCGATTCGACTTCGGACGGTGTCGCTGAGTCGAGACGGCCGTTGAGGCTGATTGGCGTGCTAGTAGTGTGTGAGGAGGCGCCTCCTTGTTGCGCTTCGCTCACGAAGGCTTGTGCTTCCTCCCACGTATCAAAACGCTTTTGTTTGGCCCCCTTGAAGCCAGTGACTTGTTCCAGAACCGCAGGCCAATTCAGATACACCCCTGGTGTGTGACCAACTTGTACTCCATAGTATTTCGTTTTCCCAGACTTCGGAGCGCTGACGCTCTCGCTTTCCATGAAATCCTCCGCTTCTGTGAGCATAGTGAATTTCTTGAACACGGGATTCTTGAACCCGGAGGTCTGCTGTTTAGCATCATCCCAGCTTTGGTATATCCCTGGCGTGAACCCAACTTTGACAGCGTAGAATGCCGGTGATGTCCTCTTGCGCTTTGAGCCCGACGAAGCTGACGAACCACCCGCCATTGTGTCTTGGGTCTCTTCTAGATCGTGCGAAAACGTGGGGTCGAATATCGGGCGTGTCTCTTCGGAGAAGCAGCGAGCTTGCAGCGGGCTGAGGTAGTAGGCAATTTGGGGTTGTCTTTTCGCGAAATAATAAACGTGGCGGTGGGAACAATCGCGGGGGTTTGCCGACCTAGCATGGGTCAGTCAGTCTGATGCTAGGTGGCAGCCTTGCCGAGCGCTGTCGGGTGAGGTGAAGGTCAAGGTGACGTACCAACGCGACTCTTGCAGCGCAGTGTAGAGAAGCTGTCGATGAGCAGTAATCCGCTTGATCACAGCTCGCATGTGAATGTGGAGGTGGAACAAGAGGTGCCAAAAGGGCACGCGGGTTTATCGGACGCGGAGACAAGTGAGGGGTTTGCTGGGTTCGTGTGGGATCGGTCCAGGGAAGGGGGAGGAGAGGGGGGTGGGTGGGGGAGCTCTCCCGGGCACATAGCTTGCGCCCGGGCCAGGGGGCACTGAGAACTGGGGAGCGGCATAATTGCGACAATCTGCGATACGAGAGATGGTCCGCGTGAGTAAAGGCGAAGTGAACGGTTCGAATGCGCAGCGATTCGCCATGCGTTTGGTCGTGGGGCCAACGATGTGAAGGTGAACGCACGGCGGCATTTGCGGGAAAGCGCGACCGGCGCCATCCCGACCAACGATGAACGTCTCCATGGCTCGTCCCTCACACCACCTGCACCCCATGATCAGGTACCCCGCGCATCCTACAGGACCTGCACGTCCCGAACGTCCCCAACGCCCACTTTGAACACATCTCGCTGTCCACACCGTGACGAACTCAGGTGTAGATATATCGAGGGCCCGACGCATACGTCTACCGAACTACCGAGCATGTTCGAGGTGCGAAACCTCATGTCGGTGCCACCAAAGACACGCTCCACTAACGACTCAAAGGGACGCCACACGGCAGACAGGTACCATCTGCGGTTGCATCGGGCTCGCTCTGTGGTGCTTTCTGGGCCCGAGCTGGTCGAGATTCGCGCGGCCCAAAGGACATTCGAGGGAGCCTACATCCGCACGGCGCTGGGCCAGTTCTCCTTTGCACTTGTTGTGCTCAAGATTTTCACCGCCGAGTTCTACTCCATAGGTGCTTTGTTTGCCGTATACGGCGCGGGCATACTGTTCACGAGCCTGTTCCGTCGCCAGCAAGGTAAAGAAGACGACAACGTAACCGCAAACAAAGTGCTGACAGCCGACAGGTAACAAACAGTTCTTCTCCGAAGTAGGCGAAGATGGACTGCACCGCAAGAAGTTTAGGACGAGCGGCAACGTCGTGTCCGTTCTGACTGCGCTTAGCATGGCAGCATACATTTGCCTGTTGGTTCTCACGCTGAGGCTGAACACCTAACCTCGAATTATGTGCGATGCCCAGAAGACCCCCGACAGTGTGATCCCACTTGGTGTCTCGCACAAGAACCAACACGCTGTCGCTCCACAGAGAGGCATACCTAGCCTCGTCCTCAAGTCATCTGCCGGCCCTCCAAGCAAACCGACGCTGCGGACTGCCATTTACTCCATGCCTGGATTGTCTGTGAGGTAGCCGTGGCCTCCATCCAGATTGCACGCCAAGGGCTTGGTCGTGGTACCTCTACATTTCTGACGTTGGTCAATCGCGTCAGAAGGGACGATCCACCGCCAATCCGATGGAGGAATGCATCGCTGCAGTGCGAGGACGTTCGGAAAATTAGGTGGTAACCGACGAGTGTTCAGGAATCGGGAGAGCACTCGAAACAAGGCAGTGTATAGGCCCCGCGATTAGGTTTATTGGAGGCTTACAGTACACATCTACGGAAGCCTCTTTGCGCAACCGTAGAGCGTGTGCAGGTTGATTGGCCGCGGTATATGCGGGCGGGGCAGCCGTTCCCACATTGTAGGTAACTCGCAACGCATGTCTGACTACAAGGGGTTACTATTCGCAGCGGCATTGCTGCATACGCGTGTATAAAAAAGCAATCCGGCCGGACCGGTTTCCGGTGGTTTGTCGACAGCGCTGGTGGAGAAGCCGTCCCGCCGTTCACCAAGAGGAGTCATGAATTCTTTTTTCTCGCGCCGTTAATAATTCGCCGGAGCGCGCCTGCCTGCCTGCCTGCCTGCCTGCCTCCCCAACACAGAAGATACGCCCAGCCGCACCGCCCGCCTGAAACGGACGTACCTCACCTACAACCTCAGCATTACCTCAGCATCCTAACGCAGACATACGTTTGCCTTGCCCTCGCGGCGCATCCGCCAGGCCCACGCGCCGTCGGCGTACCTGGTTAGGCTAGCCCCGTCTGGGCATTTCTAGCCCCGAAGCCTGTTGAGCATGGCTGCTCTACCGATTACCATCGCTGCAGGTACACCACCACATACACAAGAACGCCGCCCCTCAACTATTACAAACTCAACCGCCCGCCGCACCAGCCAGCATTCCCTCATCGCCCGAAACGTGCTCATGAGCAAGCTCTCGGCCTTTGGAAACGCGAATTTCGATGGCGAATCCCCACGTCCCGCATCTGCGCTGCCCGCGCTGCCCGCCGCGGACAAGAGCAAACCCCCTCCCCCAAAAAATGCGGCCGAAGAGGGCAGTCTGAAGCCCCTGCCGTACGTACAAGCACATCATGGACCGCGACCGGCATTGGCGCTACTCTCAAAGGATGGCGTTGGTGCCGCATTGAGTGACACACCTGCGCCATCGCAGCCAGGAAGCCCGCGAATGTCCGTTTCACCCGGCGCAATCGCTTGTATGTGTCACCCAACTGACAGAAATAGGCTCGCTGCCATGCGCATGAACTCTGCCGCCTCGACACCACGCATACGTCCTACCACGCTTGACATCCCCGGTCTGACTAAATCGAAAGTCTCACCTGACGGCAAGATTGCTCAGCGCGATGTTGGCTCCAAGCTCGTCATTGTCATGGTCGGCCTGCCGGCGCGAGGCAAGAGCTACATCACGAAGAAAATGGCACGCTATCTGAACTGGCTGCAGCACGACACCAGGATTTTCAACGTTGGTGAGAAGCGACGTGTGGCAGCCCACGGTCACGGCCTGCGCGTCTCATCCGCGGGGCTCGAAAGAATTCCCTCCGGCCTTAGACAGGCCGTTGAGAACGGAGATACGCTGCCCCAGATAGCCGCTAAAATTCTGATCAACGGGGAATCCTCGGGCGGTTCATACTCTCCACTAAACTTGCCGAGTCCCGCCGGCGAACGCAACGAGTCAGCTATTGTAGACGATGATTCACAGGAGAAGACATTATCTCCAGCAAAGACGCCGCGCGTGGAAGTAAACTCACCTGGACCTGAAGCACCTACACCTGCATCAGAGGAGGTTGATGACGACGAAACCGATCCAATGGACCAGTCTGCGAGCTTCTTCGACCCTTGTAATAAGAAGGCAGCTCAGATCCGCGAGCAGTGCGCCATGGAAACGCTGGACGACCTGCTCGATTGGGTGGTAAAGGGGAATGGCTCTGTAGGAATCTTTGATGCCACGAACAGTACTCTGCTACGCCGGAAACAGATTATGAAGAAGATTCGCGAGCGAGCTGGAGAGGAACTGAACGTGCTCTTCGTGGAGTCGGTGTGCCAGGACAAAAACCTTCTTGAATCGAACATGCGCCTAAAGCTCTCGGGTCCAGACTACGAAGGCAAAGATCCTGTGGCCGCGCTGGAGGATTTCAAGAAGCGTGTAGCCATTTACGAGAAGAACTACGTTCCCCTGGGCGACTACGAAGAGGATCACAACATGTCGTACGTCAAGATGATTGATGTAGGTCGCAAGATGATTTCGCATCAAGTCAAGGGCTTTCTCGCAGGACAAGCAGTGTACTACCTACTCAATTTCAATTTGGCGCCGCGCATGATATGGATCACCCGACACGGCGAATCGATGGACAATGTTGCTGGAAAAATCGGAGGTGACTCTGAGCTGAGCGCTAACGGAGAGAAATACGCAAAGGCAATGGCACGGTTCATCGACAAGCAACGGAAGGAGTGGGAAATTCATCGAGCTGACCAGATCGCGCACACACATTGGCCTCCGGTAGCAGGGGACCACACACCGCCTAATCCCTACTTTGGAAGCGACACCGAGCTAAAGAACTTTTGCGTATGGAGTAGCATGCTCAAGCGAGGCATAGAATCAAGCCAATATTTCAACGACGAGGAATATGAAGTCAAGCAGATGCGTATGCTAGACGAGCTGAACGCCGGTTACATGGAAGGCCTCACCTATGATGAGATACGTACGAAGCACAGGGAGGAGTTTGAGCGCCGGAGATCGGACAAGATCGCCTACCGCTACCCTGGTCCTGGCGGAGAAGGCTACCTCGATGTTATCAACCGGATCCGCCCCGTTATCGTTGAGCTCGAACGTATGACTGATCACTGCTTGTTGGTCACCCATCGGTCGGTTGCTCGCGTTTTGCTGGCCTACTTCCGGGGCTTGAAACGCGAGGATGTGGCGGACCTGGATTGTCCGCTTGGGATGCTCTACCAGCTGGAGCCCAAGCCCTACGGCGTGGAGTTCAAAGCCTGGCGGTACAATGCGGATAGGGATGATTTTGATCATCTTCCTGACTACAAGCTTCGACGAGCAAACCCTCCTGCCATTGTAGTCTAGTACCTCCTTTCTGCATTTGACTTTCGCCACCTAGATGGTCGACCTGGATTAGAAAATTATCCAGGCTTCATATGTGTATTACTACGACCGACGTCCTCTCCCATTTCCTCTAGCTTTGTACTGCATATGCTACCAGCTTTTTAATTCTTCCTCAGCCTTATGTTCACGAGGCTCTTTTGGTTGGCACTCATGGTTCTTTGTCTTCCCTGCATTGCTGGCGTTGAAGATTGTGTTACCACCGGCAGACGAGATCATGAATTGGCATTTTGATTTTCCCAGGCTTGGAACTACGTTAGACTTTCTCTAGGGTACGGACCTTGCATGTGGTACGGATAACGAAGGGCCCATAATCTCTTACTTCCACTATGCCGTGGGGCACTTGTGTATCTAATGACGGAGACGTGTCGAGTTTCACTGGTTGAAGGAAGCTGGATTATAATATATATACTACTTGGGCGCATTAAGCCAATAACGTTGGGCTAGTTCTACTTCTGCCGTTTCTTCTTCGCACCGCCACAGAATTAGCCTACAACAGGCGCTATTCTCGCCTTCTCCTCGTACTGGTGGAACACCCTCGTGTTCTCCAGCGCCTCGAAATTGAACACATCAATCTGCGTGCTCGCAAATTTTCTCGCGGAAATCCCCTTCTCAAACAGCAGATCCAGCTCCGCGAACGTTCTCCCCTTCGGTTCCGGCAGCCTGAAATAAGTATAGATGATGCAGAAAAAGCACAACCCTGCCCAGAAGAAACCAGTGTAGTTCCGCCAGTTCCAGTACTCCGGGTTAAGCATATACGGAGTCACCACGTTGGTGGCAATGCCAACGATGTTGTACAAATTGCGGCCCAGGACGACCGTCTTAATCTGCAACCGGCGGGTAGACAGCTCCGCGACGAGCGAGTAGCACACGGTGCCGACGGTGAGCTGGTAGAACATGGCCCAGACAATCATGATAGACCCGGTTGCCAATGCGGCCGCCTTGCGGTGCGAATCGGGGACCAGACCGAGGAACCCCATAACGAAGAGCATGGCGCAGAGCCCGCAGAGACCGCCGAGGTACAGCGTGCGTCGCCCGAGGCCGATTTTCATGAGCCACCACGCGCCAAAGACGCCAGCCATGTTGATGCCGTACTGGCCCATTGCGAAGTCGTACGAGGTCGACGGCGGGAGACCAGCTTGTTGCAGGAAGTAGGAAGAGTACCCGGAGAAGGCATTTCCGCTGAGATTCTGGATCGCCCAGGCCATGCAGACGATCTCGGTGCGGCGCAGGTCCGTGCCGCGGAAACAGTCGAAGTAGCTGGCGCCCTGGGTGAATTTTTCCTCGAGGGCGGTCGTGTGGACCATCATGGCGATGGTTTCGTCGGCATTGAAGTCGGTTTCGCGGTTCAGGCTGGTAAGGCGGAGCAGAGATTTCTTGGCCTCGTCGATGCGCCCGTGGCGGACGAGCCACCAGGGGGACTCGGGGGCCAGCCAGACGCCGAGGAGGAGCGGGACCGGCCACATCCATTGCAAGGCGTAGGGGATGCGGTAGGACCATTCATCGTCGCGATCAATCATGGAGCGGATCACGCCGATGCCGATGACTTGACCCAGGCCCCAGCAGAAGTTGACGTATGTTGTGACTGTGAGATGTTAGCTCGTATATGGAGGATTTGGTAACTTTGTAACACTTACGGTAGCCACGAAGAGCGACGGGGCAGACCTCGGACGCATAGGTGATGGTCAATGTCTGAAAGACGCCCCACGGGATTCCGCACAGGATCTCGCCCACCAACAAATGCTCCACCGTCTGTGCCGTGAAGAAAA
Source organism: Karstenula rhodostoma CBS 690.94 (assembly GCA_010093485.1). NCBI lineage: Eukaryota > Fungi > Ascomycota > Dothideomycetes > Pleosporales > Didymosphaeriaceae > Karstenula > Karstenula rhodostoma. Next base: position 601,544 of record MU001502.1, read on the forward strand.
TGGACGTAAACGCAATAATCAGCGTCAAGCAGGCCATGACCGTGTACCTATATCCAAACCTCTCAGAGACATAGCCGTTGATCATCAACCCAATGATTTCTCCACAGGTAACGCCATTCTGCAACCCGGCCTGCCACGGAGCCGAAATCTCATAAGTGCCGTTCGGAAGCTGATGTCCATACTTTTTCTTAAACTGCGGAAATCCGAAGAAGTTGGAAAGCAGGCAAACATCGTAGCCTTCCATGGCAATGCACGTCGAGATGAGCAACGACCACCCCACCGCTTTCGGATACAGCTTGATACCCTGCCACAAGCTCATCGCATGCTCTTTCTCTGTCGCGAGCCGCGCATCGTTGACAACCCTATCCGCGGCCTTCCTGTGGTCGTCCGGGCGGCCCGCGACCGGCACGTCCGGCGGATGAATCTCGCTCTCGGCCATGGCTCTTCACACGGCGCAGACGCGGTCTTGTGCTATACACGGTGGGTCGGGATCCTGGTATCCAGGGCAGGGGGAGCGGGAACCTGGGGAATGGGACATGGTGAGGTTGCACTGCGCTTTTAAGGACTGTGTTAATTTCAAAAATTTGCGGGGTGAGCGTTCGGGACTGGGCTCGTGCGTACGGTACAACAAACTTTGGCGGTGAGGGGCGGCCGATTGGGCGACCGGCGCTGTCACCTTCCGCCTTCTGTGCTAGATCGCTGGAGGACTAGCGCGTGCGTCGCTTTCGACGGCTCGCCGGACGAGCAAACGCCACCGGGATGCTTTGCTTGTCCTCGGGACCGCGTGCGGCGTGGGAATGGGAATGGGAATGGGAATGGGCGGAATTGCAGACTGGTGGCATTCCACAGCAGAGGCGAGATCCAGCAACTCCACCGAGTCTACATGCAAGGTCCATCCATGGAGCTGCAGTGCTGCGGGCAACATGGGATATGTACAATAGCCATCAAGGCACTTCAACAGGTACCTCTTTACTGCCCCTGGCCGATCCCCGTCCACTCGGCTTTTCATCCTGGCGAACCGGCTCGGACACGTCTTCGCTGCTCCTCTCCACCAAGCGTCCCTTATCTCCATGATGCCCCTGCGTACCAATCGTCAAAAACGGCACCAGGACTACGCCCAAGGCACTCATGCCCGTCGCAAACCAGAAAGTCGAAACATAAGGTTCTATAGGATCCTTCGCGTAGTAGCCTGAAGTGGATGGATTCTGCTGCACGGCGCCGAAGATAGCAGTCGCGATTCCGAAGCCCACGGCTTGGGAGAGACGGGTGAGCGTCTGCAGGAGCGAGCCTGCGATTGACTGCTTGTCCGGGGGCATCGACGACATGACGTACATCTACCGCTGTGAGCTTGAGTAGAAAAAGTATTCCGGGGTGACTTACGTTGGTGACCACGAATTGAAAGTCGGCGCCGACGACAATGAGGCATAATCCTGGGAACGAAAACGCCCAGTAAGAGTCCCCCGACCGTTGCACAGCTATGAGCAGGAATGAGATGACATAGGCGAACGCGCCGATGCCCATCAATAGTTTGTTGGACACTTTGTGCTGGATGAGTGCCGCTATGACGTTAACAAGCACACCGCACACGAACATCGGCAGCATGTGCACGCCAGTCATCAGTGCGTTGTACCCCGCGAATCTTTGGAACCAGAGGGAGAGCCAGAAAGTGACTACGGGGAAGCCAATGAAGCCTAGGGATACGATGGCGAGCAACTGTATGACATTCAGCAAGTTTCAAACAACGGCGCTTAAATGATCTTACAAGAGAGAAGTCCCTGTCCTTCCAGATCCTCATATCGATCATTGCGTAGGGGTATCTGATCTCCCAGAAGATGAACGCGACGATCAGGAGCGCACCTAGGATGAGCAAAACAAGAACATAGGACGTCTTCCACCCATCCGGTGCATCGCCGCCAAGGCTACTCGCGTCAGCATTGTGTTGGCAATATAGCAACAGTGAACCTACGTTAGAGCTGCACAGAACATGCCGATTCCAAGAATCGTCATAAACGTCCCAGGCAGATCCAGTCGCTTCAGCGTCTCCCGATTCAACGGAACTTTCTTCGCATGGTCCGAAGGCACGAATACCGCCGCAAGAACGCTAATCACCAAGTACACAATCGCCAGCAGCCAAAACGCAGCTCTCCAACTAAACAGCTGGGTGGCGAGTCCGGAGAAGATGATACCGAAGACGAAACCCAGCGGATTTCCCGCGCTGAAGCAGCCAAATACCTTGTTCTTGCGCTGGGACGGTCTGTCGTAGATGGTGCCCAACATGCCTTGAGCAGAGGGTACAGCGGATGCGCTGAAAATGCCTAGGATGCCGCACAAGATGTCCAGCGTGACTCCATCTTTCGAGAAGCCTGCGCCGAGGCAGATCACGGCGAAGAGGAACATGGAGCCGATGAACATGGTTTTTCGTCCGAACAGGTCGGCGATACTGCCAAAGAAGAGCAGCAAGGATCCAGAAGCTAAACTGGGGTGGGTCAGCCATGGCAGGTTTATGTGAATCTAAAAGGAAATTCTGCTTACGATGTCGCTGCATTCATCCACGTAATCTCGGCGTTCGACATGCTCAGATCCCTTCCCGCGAACGTCGAACAAACGGTCACACTCCCCGACAAGAAGGACGCCATAGCGACCGCCATCGTGACCGAAATCACGAACAGGACCTCTTGCACATTCGAGCGAAAACACTCTGGGCGCGCATTCGGATCTCTGATTGGTTGCGGACTGGCATCGTCGGTTTTTGGCTCCTCGACAGCCATCTTGAAAGACCGCGGCTGGCCAACAGAGCCTCAGAACTGCGCGCCACAAGCATTATATGGCCGGGGTTTGGATGACTCGCGGGGGAAAGGGTAAATGAGGTTAGCTGTAATTCGTCAGCGCGGAATGCGAGCCGCTATCGGAGGATCCTCCTGCCTCGATGTAGGTACATGGGTGGGGCGTTCATGTACGCACGACGATGAATGTGGGGTTACAAACGATTTGTGTTCCCTCCAATAGCAATGCGGTGCCGGTACCTAACCGTTGATCCTTCGGCTATCTACTTATAACGCTCCGTTCTGTGTTACTATTGGGCGGCAGCCGCAGTCCATATTTTTGTCCATCATTTTACGGGACACCACTTCGTGGTTCGTGTCAACAATCAGAAAAATCATGCGGAGCCGGTATGTATTCTGCTGTTTCAGCCCTTAGGAAGACAAATTGCGCATTGGCAAAGCACATTGCCTTCTTGTCCCTCCTACTTCATTGATCCACCCGGCCTCTTAGTGATAATATACGATATAGGAGGACAACGCCATATCTGAAACGATTCTATGCGACGGAGCCAGAAGCTCGGCACGTCGGTGATTTTTGTTCGCGGCATTTAGTATATGCTGTTAATATGTAAAACAGCACCGCAACCTCAAGTGGAAGAATCGCTGGGTGCTCGAAGGCTAACGTTGTATTCTTTCAACTCGCTATGTTGTACAGTATGGACATAATATTATGCAGAGGGGTATCATCTAGTCAGCGTACAGTTCTCAAAGCTTGACGACTTGCCAATTTTTCAAGTCCATGTTCGCCAACACTCCGCCAAGCGGGCCTTGCACTTCTCGTCCATCTACCCACAGCTTCTTGCCTGCCCAATACTCGACGAAGCCATCTGGCCCGGAGATTAAGATCAGTCGCGAGCCTTGTCCCTCTGACGATTCGGTATGTATTCGCTTGGCCACATCGCCAGGCTTGATAAAAGACCGCTCATCGTCGACGTAGTACTGTACATGGAGTCCTCTGGTCGCGGATTGACCTCGCTCTTTGAGTGCTTCTAGTTCCCGGACGATCAAGCCCTTGCTGACAACCTTCTGTGTGCCTACAGGCAGAGCTTGGTTAGAATCCTGCCCCAGACCCAGAAGGTTTCTCCACCACGATGGTTGTTGCCCGCTTGTATCGAACAGTGCCTCGTCGCCGAAACCGCCCTCGCATTCTTCTCTTCGTCTGTTCGCCCATAAGAGGTGCATCCTACTCCCTGTCGACCTGCTCAATGCCTCTGCGACCTGCATCGCGGGCGCTATACCTGTGCCGCCCGCCAGAAATAGGACCTCGTTGACGTCCGGAGGCAGTTCGTACTCCACGGTAGGCCCGCGCAGCTCTATCGTCGACCCTGCCAGAAGCCGATGCAGGTATGTAGACATCTCCCCGCCCGTCTCTTGCCTTATCAAGAACCGCAAACTGTGCCCATCCTCATCGTCCGACTCGTTTGGCTTGCTCGGAAGCGGAGTATATGCCCTCGCGATCTGGAGTTGCGGCTGCTTGGCCTGTACACTCCATACGCCCCGTCTCCGAGCTTCCTTGACACTGTCTGGCTCTGGTACGCCGAATCCATCGTGTAGAGTGAATATTGCGTTCGTGGAAGAAACGGACTGTTTATCGACGAGGATGTAGGGCGCAAAGTCGTGCGGATGTAACGACGCGTTGAGGGACTCGGGTTTCAGGAAGCGGTACGCTGCTACGCCTGCTCCGGCTGCGGCACATATGTACAAGGGACGAGGGCCCTTTATGCGAGAAAATCGAGACATGGGGCGATCAATTGCAAAAGGCGGGCTCAAACCATTGGAAGGCTAGGAAGTTCGGAAAGATTTCAAGATCGGAACGAAAAACGACCATCACTGATTGAGACTAGCTCTCAATGTCGCGTTAGCACGTGACTCGTCCCCGTCCACCGGTGCGAGACTCGCCTTCGATCCTCCTTTTGATTTGTATACCTAGTGATAGCTTGCCTCGTGCAACACAATGAGTCTGAAGACAACGTCATCGAATCGTTAGTTCCAGCCTTGTCAATCGGTTTGGAGTGTAAGCACAGCAGACCATCCAGGCTTTGGTGCAACATTCCTTTTTCGCTCCGCAAGAGTGCAAGGCGTTTCTCCGCAACAGCCGCTTTCCTTCCCAAGCCATCAATTAACGGTAGAGGATGCATTCGCAGAGGCTCAGTGGGCTGCACTCAAGACGTTAGAGTATTCACAATCCACCAGGTACGATCACATAGAAAACGACAGAAGAAGGACATTCTTTGCTCCGCGGACAACCTACCAATCAAAGAGGCTTTCAAAAAGAGTTCCTGGGTGTCGGGGAATATGTGGACGCCAAGTATACCGTTTTCCATGGCGTTTTCTACAAGTTGCATAAGCTTGAAAACTACCTTCCTAATACAGCAATGATCATACATATGACACCAGATCTCCACGATGTCGCGATATACCACTTTTCGCACTATTCATGCACGTACAAGGGAAAATGGGAAGTGTAGTGAGCGCATATAAATATCCAGCTTGTCATTCAAACATGGGAAGACTATCCCTCATCCCCCTTCCACCATGCGTCTCACCAGCATACTCTCCGCCGCTCTGGCGGCTACCACAACACTAGCTTTCCCAACCGCGAAACCCACATCATACAACACAAACTCAACCGTCGGCCCAGAAAAAGGGCATCTTGTCATCGTTGGCGGTAATCTCAAGAGCGAGTCCATCTACCAGCGCATCATCTCCCTAGCCGGTGGCTACAACGCTTCCATCGTCGTTGTTCCCACCGCAGGTGGAGACCCTTCTTACGACCAAAACTTTACTACAGCGGTTGCCTTCCGAGAGCTCGGCGCCACCAACGTGACCGTACTGCACACCTACGACCCCGCCGTTGCCAACACGGATGAGTTCATCGCACCGCTCAAGAGCGCCAACGCTGTATTCTTTGGTGGAGGCCGCCAATGGAGGATTGTTGATGCTTACGCTGGCACCAAGACGGAAACGGCTTTCAACGAGATTCTCGATCGCGGAGGTGTAATCAGCGGATCATCCGCCGGCGCTTCTATTATTGGGTCTTTCCTTGCTCGTGGCGACACGTCTGGCAATGACATCCTGGTTGGCGACCATACTGTTGGGTTTGGATACCTCAAGAACGCTGCGATTGATCAGCACGTACTCGTTAGGAACAGGCACTTTGATATGTTCCAGATTCTGGAGGTGCAGCCCGAGCTCTTGGGTATTGCGATCGACGAGGATACTGCTGTGGTTGTGCATGGGGATGATGCGGAAATCATTGGGAGTACGTATGCTTTGATCTATGATGGAGGTTTTTGGTCGAGGGACGGGAGTGGTGGAAAGTATGACTTGCCAGAGAAGAAGTTCTACTTTTTGAAGGCGGGCGATAAGTACGATTTGGGAGCAAGGAAGGTTGTTGAGACAGCAGCTGCAGGTGGAGATGAGCTGTGAGTAAGTGCAATAATTTTGAGAGAGCATTGGTAACAAGTAATGAACTGATTGACGTCTATCGGGTGGAGCAGCTAAAAAGTGCACAACGTAGTGCGAAAAGGGGATGCCGAAGTAACCTACAGATCCTGCTGAGGCTTCAAAGTTCTCAAAATTGCGGAACGCGCTGTGGCAAGTACATATGATACTAATGTCCAGTTTGACTATCATACTTCTTTGGTCGTGTTCGCAGTGTGTTTACCCTTGCTGATGTTTGCGGTTGAAGTCTCATTGAGAGGATCTCCACAACGTAAATATCCACTCCGGAGATATCCGTTGCTAGAATACCCACTGCGAGGAGATCCACCGCGAGAAGTCCCACTGCCAGGACTGAAAGTCCCGTAACCTAGGGAAGGTGGAGACCTCATGGTAAAGATCGTGAGGTGCTCCCTGAGTCGTTTATGGACATAGTCCTCCATCTCTTCTCGCTGCTGCTTTATAAACTGGAGGTCTACATTGCGAGAATGGTCGATCTTGCTCTCGACCCAGTGTCGCAGTTGTGACATTTCTGCTCGAGTTGCTTGCTCATGCTGACCCTCAATATCCTCATCGTTGTGAGCTGAGACTTTTTCGATGTACAGACTTGCGAAGAATGTGCCAATCAACAAAACCATGCCGCTGAAGCCAATGATGGCCAAGATAAAGAAGAGCTCATCGTTGTTTTGCGAGCCAAGATAATTGTCTATAAGTTCCATGTTTACTTGCTTGTCACATCGGCGATGCTAGGGGTAACACTGTATATAGTGAGGAGCTTGAGTGGCACAATGTTGGGAGTTATGTTCATTCTCATACAATGACACAAAACACAAGTACACAATAACGACAAACAAACTAGTAGCGGAACTAGCTCTTTGGCTCTGTCTCAAATTCTCAGAGGAAGAATATTTTAGTTTCGAGCATTGATGAAGTCGAAGGGGCCCTGTATCCTTGGTGTACATGTCTCAAATACGCCAAAAGAGCCCCGAGAAGGTTTCGAGCTCGAAAAATGACCTCAAACCACTGGAAACAAAATGAAGATGTGAAAAAACACTACTAGTATTGTGAGTCAGCTTGGTGGTCTACACTCCAGACGCGTGGATGGGTTTCACTCCATATGCAGTACAGGGCTGCATTGTTGGGGCACTCGAGACCGTGAACTCATGACAACCTTCAAACTTTCCCTATAATTACTCTCTTACAATATGGGGCCTACGCTTCTACTTCCCCGCGCAATCCACCTTTGTTGCGCATCTTGACTGCCAACTTGACAGCCAGCACCATGGGCGCAGTCCTGTCGAGTCTCATTTTTGTCATTGTCGGTGTAACAATTGCTTTATATCTACATTATCTGAGGCACTACAATAACAAATCTGGAGTTAGCGGCGTCTACTCCCCCAACACCCGCGAGTATCTACCCGGCATGGACGCCAATCTCGCAGCAAATTACCGACGAAGCAAATACGCAACCCTCGCAAACCTCACTCCCCAAGAGCAACAGGAGCGCTCGAAACTCCAGGATGTTCGAGATCACCCAAGTGCATACTACAGGGACGCGCCGACCATGGACCGCGGCATTCGATTCGGAGTGCCCAGCATGGGCTTTCGCACTGGAGCCCACCAGACAATGGGCGACCAATCTGCTGTGCTGGGAACATGGGACCATCGAGCGACGCGGCCAGAATCGCTCAGTCACCGCGATTCTGTAGATTGGGGGAGTGGACCTTCTTTCAGTAACCTACGTATTGAAGACCAGAACTCATCGGCTGGCCATACAGATACTCGTGCCGCACAATCCCCATACCCCCCTGGCATGCAAGTCGGCGGCGATCGGGTGGACTATGACATGGGACGGCTACAACTGGACGATCTTTGTTCTCCCCACAGTGTTCGCCATCGTTCGCAAGCCTCCTCACCTGGGATGGTTGATCCCGTCCAAGATGCCAACCGCGCTTTCGCGAACCTTCGCGTGAACGATCAGGATTCTTCCGCTACGAATAGAACTCACCATCACTCGCAAGATTTCCCACCTGGCATGAACAATCCAGTTCAAAGTGCCAACCAGGCTTTTGCGAACCTACGGATTGATGGTCAGGAACCACCCACTGCCAACGTGGCCAACACAGTCGACAATGGGAACCCGCATCTTCCAGGCATGGGTTACCGACATGTTTTCATTCCTCGTGGTGGAGAGGATATGTGAAAACTCGATGATGGGCGTGTTTTGATGTGAGACAGCAGGTGCAGGGAGGATACGCGCGCGTGTCGCCCTGTAGAACTGATGCGTAAATTCTCATGTCGCGTTCGTTCCGTTTGCAGACTTGACGAAAGATTTGTTTGTTGCTTGTCCATATCAACAACTGTGAGTAGCTGGACAATAATAAGAGAAGATGGAACATCATGATGAGGATTCTATACGCCGTGAAACAATGTATGCGGATCATGTAAGTCTAATTAATGTATATGTGCAAGGCGAGAAAAAGACACGTGAACACACATCTTGGGTTGTTTATGCGCGTTGCTTGTTGGTTTGAAGGCGGACATGAGCGCAGACACAACGGGTTAGATAAAAATGAGAGGTCACTGAGAATATATTATACTGGAAGAATCGGCCAAGGTGATGTCGTGTTTGAAGACTCCCAATGGTCGAATAACGGGGCTGCACATGTATAGGAACGGTCTATGAATTTCTTTGCTTGCAACACGGTACGTTCCCTGATGATACAGAGCAGGGCCCAGGCGAGCTTTTAGGAGCTCTACTTCCCTGGCGTAGCCCCATGATCGGTCTTCTCACCTACTCCACGACCGCCAAAATGAACCCATTCATCATCGGATCCGGCAGCACCGGCTGCATATGCGCAACGACCGGCAAAAAGCTCGCCTTCACCCTCGCATCCTCCCCAATCCTCTCCATCACACTCCGCTTCTCCACCACCTCCCCGCCTCCTCCAAACCCCACCTCCCCATTTTTTATCATCGTCGGCACAACATCATCCAAAAAGATACCCCCTCCCGACCGCGACAGCTTCACAGCCCAATCAAAATGCTCCCACTGGTCGTCGAAGTCCGCGTCGATGAAGACGAGGTCGAACTTGCGGCCTTCCTCGGCCAGCTTGGGAAGCACGTCAAGAGCGGCACCGAGGAGGATTTCCACGTCAAGGCCGGAGACGTTCTCGAGCGCCACGTCTCGGTGTTTGGGAGAGATCTCGATGGATGTTACTTTTGCGCCGGCTTGCGCGAAGACGATGGAGGAGTAGCCACCTGCGCGAAGTCAGCTCTTCGAATACCACCAAGCATACCGAGAAAAATCAATACCAAGTGTCCCGATTTCCAGCACGGACTTCGCACCCACGAGTCTTGTCAGGACCGAAAGATGCTGTGCAGCCATCGGAAGCACGCTGATCGGCGGCAATCCTTTGGCTAACGAGTTTTTGAACGCATTGTCTAGCTTCTCGTTTGGCCGGATGAACGCAGCTTGCGCTTTCGCATCGAACGCGGGTTGGAGACGGAAGTTCTCATAGTTGAAGACGGCTTTAAGGCCGGGCGTCTGAGCAATCTTTTCAATGAATTCGGCCATGATGGTGTGTGGTAGTCGAGAATGTTGGTGACGAAACGCAGGGGTAATCTCAACGAGCTGAGACAGGTGAAGATAGACTTATTGGATCTGGAACAGAACACTAGAGAATGGATTATGGATATTGGTACTTACTATGGTTGTGACTTATATAAATACTTTCCTTGATTCTTGAAGGCGGAGATTCCACGGAATACCGAGTCGGCCGTATCGGCTGAAATAGACTTTCCTTGATTCCCGAACGCGGAGATTCCACCGCATACCGAGTCGGTCATATCGGCCGAAATGCCGAATTTCCCAGCTGGCCTCCGGGCAGCGCTGCTGGTTTCGGCGCACAAATGGGAAGCTTGTAGTGATTAGCCACGCAGAGAAGTCATGACTGTCGGATGCGTTCATGTGATTAAGTTCGATCAAGAGTGTCAAATGCATGGGCGAATTTGACGTGCATTACATTAATACCTATCAGACTCTAAGACGAACGCCAGTGTGCAAGAACAGAATTCATCCCAATCCTGCACCCACTCACTCGGAAATTTCAAGATGCCTCCATGAACAAACCCAGGGCCGGCGACGTCATCTGAAAAAAGCTGAGATCCAGCCCATTCAGTGAGTCAGCCTTGTAACTAACGTGCTGTCCCCCCTCGCATGGCGCACTTGCAATCGTGTACTTGTTTCCTGGTTGTAGTGCCGGCACAGCACCCACGACCTTCCCACCGGTGACCGAATTTGCACTTGTCCTGACGGTTGCTGGCCTGTCAAGACGCGAGATCGAGATGCCCCCAGGTGAGTTGATCTGTATCGGCGCCATATAAGTAGGGTCGAAAGTAGGAGGAAGAACGAAAACGAGATTGCACGTTTTTGCAGACGATGGAGGCACATCAAACACGAAAAGGGTCGAGCGCGTTGGCGAGACTTGAGCAGTGTAAGAGTTCCCGATGGCTTTGTTCGGGTCTGAAGAGTCGATAGGCACAATTAGATTAGGTGCTACGAATGGAGGCGTAAGGCCCCTGGGTTGATCTAGCTGAGGGAATCCAGGAAATGTGGACCCGGGCGTGGATGCTGGATCATTGACAGCCGGACTGTTGACGGCTGACGACGGTCTGGGGGTGGGCCAAACAAAAACACTGCTCATTGGTCGCGGAGTTACTAGATTTTGTTAGCAGTATTCTGACAGAAGCATCAACGCCTACAGATGGGAGGGATTGAACCGCTAGCACTTGTTTGACTGCTCAATGCGGTCGATGTAGTGCTTCGACTCGTGCTCAGAGTGCTACCGCTCGTCGGTATTGCCGCACTGCTGCTGCTCGAGATTGAGGTTTCATTGGAGAACTTCACATACCATTAGCCCGTGCAATCCAATTGTAGGGTGCAACGGGCTGTAGAGTGTGTGATGAGAACGCCAGTGAAGATTTCTCAGTCGAAAATGCAGCGAGCATCGCGCGGACAACCCATGACGCGATGAACAGATTGTACATGAGAAGCAGTAGCAGGGGGGATAAGAGAGAGGACAAAAGGAAAGGGACCGTGTAGCTTACTTTAGGGCAGGACAGGTCGAAGTTCGGGCTGACTGCCTTGAGGTCGCCTCCAGGCTTGATGCCAAAGCTGGGGCTGGGGGTGGTGTACTGGATATCCTGGAGGGTGTAGTAGAAGAGGTTGACATTGCCCTTCATCAAAGAGCAGGAGACGTCCTCCCAGTAGATGCGAGCGTTGGCCTTGCTGGCAACAGCCTGGTTCTGCTTAGGACCAGACACCGGCCACCCAGTCTCAGTAACCCAGACCTTCTTGCCCTTGGCGGCGGAAACGACTTGCTTGTAAGCGTCGTAGAAGGTCGCGTTGGCGTTACCGATGCTGTTGGCGTGCTCGACCTCAAAGTAGGGGTAGGCATCGACTCCGAGGAAGTCAAGAGCATTGACAACGACACTGTTACCTACACAATGTTAAATCTTGTGGATTCCGTTGCATGAGACCAGGACACATACTGGCATTAACGTAAGCAGTCCATGTATCAACATGGCCAATGGGCTTGCTCGCCAAACCGGTACCCTTAATCGCGGTGCGGACCTGGTTGATGTACTTGACCAACTGTGCAGGTTGGACACCGGGATTTTTCTCGCCGTTCGCGGCCGCTGTAGGCGTAATACGGTACAGATCTTCGCTGCCAACGGAGATGCCCACTACCAAGTTGGTAAACTTAGTACCATATGTGTTGATAGCGGCCTTGAGTGCGGCAATCTCGTTGTCGACGACAGTCTGGCCGGCCGACGTCCAAATACCGAGAAGGAGTTGAGTGTTGGTGTCGATGGCAGCCTTGATAGCCGTGATAACATTCTTGGTGGTGCCGTGCTGGATCATGGTGTACAATCGAGCGCTGGTGAACTGTCCATTGGTGTTGGGAAGAGCCTTGGCCGCCTCGAACTCGTACCTAAAGTCATTGTAGACCTTGGCCTGGTTGTTTCCGAAGAAAGCCCCGTAGTTGAAGCCCTTGTACGCCGCTTCGGCGCTTGACAGCAGAGCTGTAGCGGCAATCAGAGTCGACGAGACGCGCATTGTGTTGCTGTAGAAGAAGATTCCAAGGAGGAAAGGCGGAGCGGTCGAAGGATGCAGGGGAGACTCAAGCAATTAGTATTAAAAACTGTACAGAGGGAAGATGGGAAAGTCGGAGGAGGTAAGAGAGAAAAATGAAGGTCAACGCAGTAGTCGATAGACAACGCGATGATATTTGGGGAGTGACGTGTGAGGCAGCTTTTATGGAGGAAGTACGGCTGGGGCTAAGGGGGAGCAGCGAATGAGAGGCTGCATGGTAAGGAGAGAGATGCAGGGGCAGGTGCAGGGACAGCCGCGTGGCGTCGCCGCCCGCTCTGCCTCTTAGTGGTCGGGTGCGGAATGTACCTCATAAACAAGGAATCTATTTTATCGTTCGTGAATTGAGGTGGCGGTGGACCGATTGTCCAAGGCAGAGCAACAAACACTCAATACACCAAACATTCATATGCTCACCCTTCACTTACCGGATAGACATTGATAGCGATAGTACAGAGAGCGTCGACTGTTGACAATCTTTTGGAAGCCCCCGGAATCGGCCACGCCACAAGCTGATCATCGCGTACTGATGGACCCACCGCGACTGGTCTAGAAGGTGGAGCTTCCAATATCAGTGCGCTGGTCCTTGTTCCCCGGTCCCTGGGACTGGCACGAACTGCCAAAAATACATGCATGTCACGGTGTCGGCCTGCCAGCACATGTTCGATAGATCGTGGATTGTAGATATCCGGTGCAATGTGGTACAACTCAGAGCTGACAGCTCCCATGAGTCTGTAGTAGACACCATGGGCGGGATGGGCCGAGTGAGCACGTTGACCTCGGACAATCAAAGCGCGCCGTCCTGCCTTTTGTGGACCCCGGCGGGACATTTCACTATGGGGATTGAGGCGGTGCATTGCGGGCGTCCATCGATTGTTAGGCCGGCTTGATGAGCGCAGGGAAGAGGACGGTCCGAACTCAGGGGAAGAACATGCACAGTCCGAGACACTTTTTATGATCAAGGTGCGCGAAGACTCAAACATGCGTCTAGAACTTGGATGAACATGTTGTGAAGGTCGACACAAATGCCAGTCAATCGGTGATGTTTGCAACCTTTCACTTGGACCGCGCGCAACGGTTTTCGCTTCTTTCCAGCGCGCGGGTGCGGCTGCAGCACCAGAAGCCGTAAGCTAAGCCTCTTTAGGTACAACACGATGCTCTCAAGCAGCGAGAACTGCTCCGCCTCTGAAGGGGATTCCCCAGAACAGATGTGTGTAACAGATCAACTCCCTTCTCCATTTAACCCTGCAACTCAAATGCGAGCTCTGCTTCGGTGTTAAACTCGTTCGCGAATTCCTCGAGGATCCTCTTCCTATGACCCGCCATAGATTTCCCAGTCGTAGTCTTCATCATGCCCGGCAACTTGACCAGCTTCTCATCGAAATGATCAATGGCACCAGCCAGCGGTCTCCCCTTCCCTTTCGCGCCCCCAAACGCAAAACACCTCCCCACGCCCACAGCACCGATAGCATCCAAACGGTCTGCATCCTGCACAACTGCCAGCTCGGGATACTTCTGCAGGATATCAATGACTGACTGCGGATTCTTCACCTCGTTGGTGTATCCGACATGCTTCACGATGACCTGAATCTTTGTGGCGAGCTCTTCGTCCGCGCCGCGCTCGAGCAGGATCCGTGAGACTTGGTTTTCTACATCTTCGCCCGTTTTGGCGTACTTGTGGTCCCCCACATCGTGCAGCAGAGCAGCCAAATAGACGACCAATATATCGTATGGTACTTCCGATTTGCTGTTCGGTTCTTGAGTTAAGATGCGGTGGGCATTGGACAGGACGCGTAGGATGTGGTGGTAGTCGTGTGAGTTGTCGTGACCAGGGCCAGACATATAGGCGTGGACGAAAGCGTTGACGGATGCGAATAGGTCCTTGTGCTCCTCGGGAATAGGCACAACGGGGAGAGGGACCGAGGCGGCCATTCTGTGATGTCCTGATGGACGGAAAATTTGAACTGAGTTGAGGAGACGCGGAAAGCAGGCCTTTCTACAGCCAAGTCCAGTCAATATGAAGTCAAGTTTTGGACTATGGCTTCTGCGATAGTGTGTAGGTCGCTGGTTCGCGGCGTGCCCTTGGTCGAATTGGTTCAAAGGTTCACTGCACGTCTAATGGGCTTCAGAATGCTATCGTGTCTTTTATATGGCTTAGGCTAGGGTTGATGCCTCGCCGTGTTACGCACGGTGTGCAGTGCTGCTTAATAATAAATGCCAATAGCCTTTCCTATGCAGGCAAAGGTAGAATGCGGTCGACGCGCGTAGTCACATGTCCAGTCGCCTTCATCTCCCTTGGGATACATCTCAGCCCTTTATGCATGACATCGACAAGAATGGGGAATTGGAAAGGGCTCTGTAGGCTGTAGCCTGGGGCATTGGTCGGTATGCATACAGAAAATACACATGCCGGTGTAGAGAAAGCCAGCCAACGCTCTGGTAGATGGTGAAAACAGTTCGGTCGCAGATCCGTGTTCATTGTACCTCGGTAGGCCACGCGAGCATGACGCCCCTCGATGGCGCACCTAGCCCAACCCCAACCTTCCCGCATCACCACCCATCGCGCAATCAGTGACTTGTCGCACCCTCTCGCGGGGCTGTACTTTCAACATGTACAAGCAGGCGACGCAGAAGACGGGCGAGGTCCTGTCGCTGCCTCCCAGATGGCTCGGGATGTACTCCGACTTCATCACCAAGAATAGTAGCGCCGTGTCGCAGATTGAATCGGCGCTGCGATCGCTCACATACATCATTCCTGGTGCGTCTTTCACCTCGGTGTCTTTGCAAGGCTCATAACTAACTCCGATAGGTCGATTCCGCGAGTCTGAGATCGCGTCCGAATCCCGTAGGTACTCTGTCGCGTGGTCGCAAAGCACCAGCTAACCGGCGCGCAGTTCACAGCGGCGTCCAAGTCCTCTCCCTTTATCATGACTCGCTCCTCGCGAAAGCTGTTGCTCGAATACCCGGAGCCCAGCGACAGCAACCAACGCCCCACAGCCGTTACACCAAGTTCTGGACAGATCGATCACCGACGTACAGGCGAATCGCTCTTGTGCTTCAGATGATCCAATACACAGAGCTCCTGTGGGAAATGGCTGCGAAGAGGAAGGGAGAGAAGATGCGATGGCGTGTTGTGGTGCTCCTGGAGGTCGTCAAAGCCGTGTGTCGGCTGCTTTTGTTGCGATTAACCAACTCGAGGCCGTTGGTATCGCCTCCTCTGCCCCAGAGGGAGGTTGATCCGAGTACTTTAGAGGACTCGTCGACATCGCCGAACGGGATGGATACACCTCCGACCGAACAAGAGACGGAAGCGGAGAATTGGACCATGCCACGGACAGGATTATCGATGCCAAGCTTGCCAGATGCATCCGACATCTCGAGCTATTTGCTATCCAAGGTACTCACAGCCGACGACATCAAGCCACCAAAGGCACTGTTGCATCGTGTCAGCGGAAAAGGCGAGGTTGCTGAGGTCTTGTACATCCTGCGCCCCGTCGTCTATGCCTTGGCCATGCAGCACTTCAGTGGAGACCGGAAGAGCTGGCGTCCTTGGTTGATAGGTGCCGGTCTGGAGTATGGTGCGAGACAGCTTGCCAAGAAAGACTTTCAAGAGAGACTGGCTGGTGGGTTAAGGGGCCTGACTGGGCTAGAGAAGGAAGAGTTAAGAAAGCGTGGCTGGTCATTAGGCTGGTGGATGATGCGCGGCGCTTTCTACGAGAATATCACCAAGTACGTATCCTTTGCACAACAACTTCTTGTGCAGCAGCTAACTGTTTCCAGGGCTTGGATACATGCCGTTACACGTAAACTGCGGAACAAGCCGCTCCTAGACATGGTCGGGGGTGTCATCGAGGACTACGAATTCCTCTGGGACCAGTACTACTTCCCGACTGCCACTCTCTAAACTTTTACTTTCGTTTTTGTATTCGTCAAGCATTGGATAGCGACTGGGGATAATGGATAAGGGATACCACAGGAATGAAGGTTGGGATGGACGAGCACGACCTTCTGGAATCTGGCGTTGAAAGGATAGCAGAACTGCTGTTCTGGTCTTGGTTCTCATACACTTTCGATTTTGTATTACAGGCTGTGTATATCACAAGATGAATTCGATTGTGCATGCAGGCCAAACTTGGTCGGGTAGAGCTCAGCAACACAGTACCATGCCCCATCAATATGGTATCATAAGCATCACGGAAGCAGTGGTATTGGACATCCAACTGTGTGTTCTTTCAAAATAACCGCAGCATAAATTTCAACGTGATGTGCTGGTGGTCGACGCATCAGCGCACTGTCTCACGTTCGTGCCTGGCGATTGAGGTCTTGGCATTACGAGCTCGCCGTCGGAGAGCTAGAGCCTCAGCAACAACACAACCAACTCCACCACCCCACCAAACCCGTCTCCATCACCGTCGCAGGCACCTCTCCGCAAACCCGCCTGCTCGAGCCGCACATTATCGCCATGCCCGCCACAACAGCAGAGACGCTGTCGCTCGTGACTCGCAATGTCTCTGTTGCGCCGCTCGTGCTCCTCTCCGCAGCAGATCACTACGGCCGACAAGCAAAGGGAACGCGGAAACGAGTAGTCGGCGTGCTTCTGGGACAAAACGATGGAAAGAACGTGAGAGTATCGAACAGTTTCGCAGGTACGTGAGCTGCCACCCCGCTATTCACTTATTCGCCGCCGCCGCCGCCGCCGCCGCGCCGAAAGATCTTCTATACTTCGCGGCTTCTGCATGCTCATGTTGCTGACCCCGCTCCAGTGCCGTTTGAGGAAGACGAGAAGGACCCTTCAGTATGGTTCTTGGACCACAACTACGTCGAGTCGATGAACGACATGTTCAAGAAGGTCAACGCGCGGGAGAAGCTCATTGGGTGGTATCACACTGGCCCGAAGCTGCGGGCGTCAGATCTGGAAATCAACGAGCTGTTCAAGAGATACGCCCCGCACCCTTTGCTGGTCATCATCGACGTGCAGCCGAAGGAGGTGGGCGTACCGACGGATGCATACTTCGCAGTGGAGGAGATCAAGGATGTGAGTTTTACTAGACCCATGGGATGGATGTGACAGGGGAACATGTTACGAACGCCATACGAGATGGGCATGCTAATAGCCATGGCGCAGGACGGCACAACGACCTCCAAAACCTTCGTCCACACGCCCTCGATGATCGAAGCCGAAGAAGCAGAGGAAATCGGCGTCGAGCACCTGCTCCGCGACATCCGCGACGTCGCCGTCGGAACCCTCTCCACACGCATAACCTCCCAGTTGCAATCGCTGCAAGGCTTGCATCTCCGACTGCGCGACATCGGGCAATACCTACAGAAGGTGCTCGATGGCGATCTCCCCGTCAACCACGCTATCCTCGGCAACCTCCAAGACGTGTTCAACCTGCTTCCCAACCTCTCAACACCAAAGCCTTCACTGGTCAAGGGTGCGACGAACGGCGTGGGACCGGCGAGCGGTGCGGCCGGCGCGGCGGACAACTCGGAGTTGGCCAGGGCGATGAGCATCAAGACAAACGATCAATTGATGGCGATCTACTTGTCGAGTCTGATCCGCGCGATAACGGCGTTCCACGACCTCATCGAGAACAAGATACAGAACAAGCAGCAGGCAGAGGACAAGGAGACGAGGAAGGACGAGGGCAAGGAGGGTGACAAGGACAAGAAGGCGAATGGCGTGAATGGCGATGCAAAGGAGGGCGACAAAGAGAAGAGCAAGGAGCCCGAAAAGAAGAAGGGTTGAGATGCGCAAGATGGGTGAGAGACGCGGTTGGAGATTGCATGTGCGCATAGGAGTGTATTATACCACCACCCCGGCGACCCTATTCACGAAAAGACGGGTTGCATGTGCCCGCGTTGCGGCATAATGGCATGATAGAGAATCAGCATGATTGATGTCAAGGGGCTTTGTCGCCACGATGTTTGTGGGGAGGTGAAGTGTGCATCTTCTTCATTCGCTGAGCCGTGCTGCGTCCGGCTGGGTATCGTTATTGCAGCGCCACCCTCATCACTCCATATATCCCGCTGCCCATGTACACTCGAGCATGCTTATATGAACAATGTCCGTTCAATCCCCCCATCCAGCCGCCCACCCAGCTGCTTCCTCCACACTAACAACCCTCTCCTCCATACATCCCCCAAACAGCCCAGCACACCGTTCCGCAAGCACACAAGCAAGTAAATGCTTGCACACCGGCGGTATACCCTCGCCCAAGCCGACTCCTCCAAAGTTCCACGCTCCCTCCTCTGCGTGTATGCCACCGTCCGGTTCGTATGTCGGCACCGGCGGCTCAGGATGCACAGGCACAGGAGGAAAAGCGGAGAACGCAAACGCAGGACACGAACAATTCCACGCGCTGAGGCGCACTTCATAGGACGTGAGTGCATCGAAGGAGCTGCTGAAGCGGGAGGAGCGCTGCTGCGCGGAGCGGACGTAGTATACCGAATCCATCATCATGTCGTGCTCGGAATCTTGCGGAGTTGTCTGTGCTCCATCGTCCGAGGAAGCCGAGTGTGGCGCATCGAGCATTTCGGCGTCGGGCGTCGGAGCGTCGATGATGCCTCCACCGGTATTTTTGTTGCCTGGTGTTCCCTCTGCATGTGCTTCTGAGATCCTTCCGCGTACACCTTGAGGCGCAGCTCCTTCCGAGTGATCTTCGACGTCGCGGCGTATGCGGAAGCGCGTAACGAGGGACCGATCGAGGAGATCCAGCGCAGGCAGCAGCTCGTTGGGAAACGCAACGTGCAATGCCAGCATCTGCTTCTTCACACCCCCACCCGCGCCCTCGAGCGTATTCCTGTTCCCATTCCGAGCCTCCGGGTCAGCGGCGCCGCGCTCGCTACTGGCACTGGCACTGGCACTCACGCCGAGCGCATCGACGAGCTGTGTCACAAACATGCGAGTAGACTGGAGCTGTGACGAGGCCATGCTTCCCCCCTCCGCATGTCGCCGCTTGACGTTGATGGTGGCGATAAGATGGACACGTTCGCATGGTGACGGCCCGCGACGGGACGGTTGGAATAAAGTTCCCCAGGTTTGCGGGGACGCGAAGGGTACAAGTTAGCGTGCAACGCGGTGAGGCCAATGCGCCCTCACGTGATCTGCGATCGGAGATCTCCCACTTTCCGATCTAGACGTCGAGCGTTAGGAAGAAAACTGGAGCCGTGAGAGATGCTTGTTAATTTGATGGTTGCGTGAGGGTGGAGTGAGAATGGACAGAGTTTGATATTGTGATGTGACGAACGCCTGACACCAGTTTCAGGTGAGGACATCGCGATGTAATCCTGCTTTGGGCAGGTTGGGGCACTAATGTAGCTGTTTTGTGGTTCGGTCGTGCCCGCATGGCTTTCGGAACCGGATGGTTACGAGGGCATCAATTCGCAACAAGAACATAGTATCTCGTCATGTGCAACCGATAGACCTGCACAGCAATTACGTCCTCGACTCTGCTGCTCAATGGTTTGCAATTGCGTCATGAGGGTCTCAATGGCGATGTCCGGCCACCGAAGTACTTAGCCCAAGCGTAGGACCAAACGCGGGATCGCATCCGCACGAATGACCAACGTCGAATACCAGAAGGCCTACTAAACGCACCAAACCATACAATGTCAGACGCTTTGCACCCAATGCGCTGTTGGGCTGGCTCGTCCCCATGAACTCACAGTCGGTTTTGGCAAAGCCACGTTTCAACTGCGGTCCACAATGGGTGAGAGATCTCAGCGGGCTTCATCTACGCAAGGATCCTTCGTTCGGACCTAGCCACGCCTTCTACTTTTAGCGTGTTCAAGACACTTGCAAGAGCCGTTTTTTTGCGGTGGAGCCGAGGCCTAGATTCCAGCACACCGCTTTGAAGAGAATGCTGTTGGTATCGTTCTCTAGTCATCGACCGACCCACTTTGGGCTCGAGTCGGCCGGGAAGGTAGGTGGAGAGAGCAGTAGTGGTTTCCCGTTGAAAAAAAGCAGAACCTGGGCTCATTGGTCAATGGCTCGCTGCATGATACAGTACGGGTGTCGAGTTGATGCCCGTGTTGAGACGGACCAAAGGCGACTCGAAGGAGCGCATAGTGGGGTTACGGAAGAGAGAGCACTTAAAGTCCGACGGCACAGTCAGCTTCGTGAAGAGAATGGAAGAGGAACTGCAGGCGTAGTTTAGATCGGTGAGGGTCAATGGGTGTGTTTGCGTGCACAATTCCCATTCCAATGCCACTGCCACTGTCAATGCCAAGTTCTTCGTGGAGGAGCGTGAGCTCAGCGAGACGACATGTCGCAGGGGCCCGGTAAGCGGCGGCGTTGGGCAAGCAGCGAACAGCGCCTAGATCAGACGGAAATAGCATCCCTGGAATCCCTCATCAAACGACCCCACACTTTGATGGCGGTGGCTCGCGCAGGGCGGCGATAACGATAAGACAGGCACCCCGCTACCCCTCCACGACCACCACCACCACCACCACCACCACCACCACGGCGGAAGATGGTGTGACGAAGACTCCGCGTGGTGCATCCAGGTGGCTCGTCGAGCCAGGGCATGACTCACGGGACCGTCTGTCCGGTCATCCGCAGACTGTCTCGCCGTCCAGCTGAGACTTGTCGCCGCCATCACATGCCGATTGCGCGCTCAATGGCACAATGGTGCGAGCGTCAGACGGCAATTGGCAGCCACAGCCAGGACCAATGCGACCGGCCATGCTGCAGACAGCTTCGCTCCCGCTGCACGGCATGTTTTGCAGCGAGCGTCAAGGTAGCGGAGGGTCCAGTGGATGCGGCGCGCCCATTGGAGGGGGCAAACATGCGACCAGGGTATCAATCTCAGGCTCAAGCTCGCCGTGTGCTCGCCTTGGGTGTGAGTCTGACTCCCCTGTGCCCTTTGCGACCCGCCGCGTGGCTTGGGGCGATGGCTGCGAGCGTCAGCCATCACGAGGCCAGGCTGTCCATCGCACGCGAGGAAGAGGAGGAGGAATCAGCGAGGTGGCGGCTACTCCGGGGCTCATGCGAACGGGGTGTCAGGAGTGCGTACCCTTTGTGATCACAAGCCCGCCAATGTCCGCCTCCGTCCGGCGAGGGCTTCGAGGGCGAGGGCGAGGGCGAGGGCGAGGGCAAGAGAAGCAGTCCAGTGCACCAGCGGCTGCGGAGGCTGCGGCGGACAGGTCAGGCACAATGGCCATATGACGGAGGCGGTGTCGTGGGCCCTCGCGGTTAGGTAGCAACGTGGCTCTGCGGATTCGCACGGCGGGCGGACGGGCCCAATGGCTCTGCGACAGCGCCGAGGACAGCGCCGACGGTGCATTGCGCAGCGTCGCGGGCAATTGAGTCGCCAATGCCTTCGTGCAGCTCTGCTCTCTGCTGTAGCTCTGCTGTGGCTCTGCTGTAGCTCTGCCGCAAAGGGAGCGATGGAGTGAATGCATCGGTTCGGGAAGGTGTGCCCTGCGCCCCGTCCCAGCCCTCCAGTCGCGCCGTCCGCTGGTGCCGCTAACGCCATTTCGGCCGCCGTGGCAGTCGCGTCCACATCATTCTCCCCAGTTCCATTCACCAGTCATTGTTCAGCGCGGCCGGGAGAAGAGGCCAGCTGATGGCCGCGCTGCGACGACCGGACGCTGCCCCAGCTGCCACCCTTTGTGCCCTGGTTTCAGTTGCGCTACCGTCTTTGTCGCCCACACGTCCTCTGACTGCCGCCTGGAGCGCCCTCCCCCATTCATAAGCCTGCCCGTCCCCTTCGTCGCCGCGCCTTTCGCACTCCTGATAACTCCGCCTGCTGGCCGACGCGTGTTTCGTCCGACCGTTGTTCGTCTGCTTCCGCACCTTTCCACCTCTGACTGCCGTCGCTGCCTTATAAACCGCGGGTGCACCAAGTCGCCACCGCCCACCTGCACTTCTCATCACCCTCTGTACCGGCGATTGAGTCCCAACACCCACACTTCGATTGCTGCCTAAGCACATTTATACAGGCGGCCGCCCGCGCCAAGTGCTGCAAACCAATTCGCAATCCAATTCAATCCAATTCAATTCACTTCGCACACAACCCGCACCTTGGCCCTGCCATGGCAAACAATTCACACCAGAGGGCGCCTTCGCAACAAATCTCCGTTTCTTCGCTCCTCTCGCCCCCAGAGATGAAGCGCTCCGAGTCATTTGGATCGCTCGCACACTCAAACCCCGCCACGTCATTTGCGTCGTTCGCTTCCATGGAGTCGCAGCAGTCAAAATCCTCGATGCTTCCCTGGACCCCAGAGGATCCCTTCGCGAAACCAAACACCACCGCCACATACGCTCTGGCCTCTCCACCAATCTCCCCTTACGAGCCCTGCATGCAGAAAGAGAACATGGATAGGATGGACGTGGATGGTGTACGAGACCCGCCGCTCTTCCGCCGCAGCGAGACTGCGAGCTCAATGGCCGCCGACGAGCCACTGTTCCCTCAGGAGCAGGTGGACCCGGCCTCGCAAGACCTCATCACCAAGCACATGAACTCCGCCGACTTTGCTGCTCTCAAGAGCAAGCCTGCCCGCGAAGACTACGAACTCGCCGTTACCTTCGTCTCCAACGTCCACGACCTATACCGCAAGGATCCCCGCGCTTGGTTCCTGCAAGAGCGAAAGTTCGATAGGGAGATCAGCCAGAAGAGAGCTGGCGTGCACAAGAGGGAGCCGCTGAAGAAGTTGGCACCGGCTCCGTCGTCGAGGTCTCAGGCCAAACTGCCCAAGGTCGGCATCCCACGCCTCCCTCGCTCTCCCCGTGCTCCACGCATCCAGAAACGCACTCCCAGGGCCCAGGTCTACGAATCTTTCTCCGAAGCGGGCCCCAGCTCCGTCTCCCCGAAGCCTGCACGCCCGGCTGGAACTCGCGATGACACAGACTACAACTCGCTTCCGGATTACTCCCCGCCTCTCGGCACGCTCGGCACAGGCAACAGCAGTGCACTCAAAACTGAGTGGAAGGGCTCGGCTCTCAAGCTCCACGACGATCCCGATCGCCACTTGCTGCACGAGGCTGAGATCCCTCTTGCTGGCACGCTTCGTCTGACTTGCGCCACCTACCTTTGCAGCAAACGCCGCATCTTCCAAGCTCGCATTGAAGCCTTGAAGATTGGCAAGGAGTTCCGCAAGACTGACGCTCAGCAGGCCTGCAAGATCGACGTCAACAAGGCGTCCAAGCTCTGGGCGGTTTACGACAAGGTTGGCTGGTTTGACCCCAAGTATTTCGTCAACTTTGTCTAAACGCCCCCGGACCACGGGCACGCATATTCGCAATCTTCTACCACACAAACTGGCCTTGGACCTGGTCACCAACAAGCTTGAATTCTCACAACCTACGACTCGCATTGCGTTGCATAAGCAGCCACGGATATGGACGGCGTTAACTGATTTCCATTGATTTTTCTCACGGCATGGGGACGGCGGACGCATCCCCACTCTCATTATGATTTACGAACGAATAGGCGTTCACTGTCTCGGGTATAGGCATATTGCATGTATGGGCCGGTTGCCCTCGGTTCGGTTTGGATCTCACTGCGGCGTCAGACTAACCACGCCGCTCTATCATTTCCTTGTTATGCTTTATGCTGATACCCCCCTTACACCACAGACTTATGTGTCTCTTTCTTTGTTTCGCTGCCCTCAGCAGAGTGGCGAGCGGTTCTGATCTTGGATACTCATATTGTTCCGTAGCTTTAGAATGCACAACTGCTCATTGTCGCCGTCGAGCGAATCGGGAATGACGCTCCATCCACAGCTGTATTACTCAGTGATTGCTTGTAACATCGAATGGCATTCTACATGCCCCCAGGAATGCATGGTGAATTCAACCAAAACGATGCGCACATCACATCAGTGAAGCGTGCTGCAACTCATCGGTCCATCACTACAGACGCTTGCGTCCTGCATTTATGAGGATCGAAAGGGCTGCTCTCGCGCAGGTATACACACGTAGCCTGAACCCTGGCGTCGGGAATGTTAACGTGCAGGGCGTGGCACGGGCGCGCGCGCTCTAATTTTGGCGGGCGAGGCGGAGGCGTACATCAGATCCCCGGCCGAGCTAAGTTCCGCGCGAACAGCTGCATCGTCCAACGACAACAACCACTACCGCGCCCTCAGTCACTCTCCCGCCCACGCTGCGGAACAACGCGGATCGCCCACCATGTCGCAGACACAGCAGGTCGAGCATACGGATTCGATCGCGAGCCAGGACCCCAACAACGAGACGACCAAGAAGACAAAGTCCAGAAGACCCCCGAGTAAGCGGCGACAGCCCGGTGCGCGACGACAGAAGATGCTGATAGCGGTACAGATACGGCCTTTCGGCAGCAGCGACTGAAAGCATGGCAGTATGTTTGCGCTCGTGGTGCTGAAGCGCATGGAGCGAGGGGCATGGCTGACAGGCATCCGTAGGCCCATCCTCACCCCGAAGACGGTCCTTCCCATCTTCTTCATTGTCGGCATCATATTTGCGCCCATCGGCGCGCTGCTGCTGTATGCGAGCGCTCAGGTATGCACGTTCTAGGGCAGCGGGAAGCGCTGGCAGGCTGACATCCCGCCAGGTACAAGAGATCGCGCTTGACTACACCAACTGCCTGACCGACGGATCGTCGCCCAACACAACCCTCCCCATCTCCGCCGACTCGCCTTTGAAAGACATGCCGTCAGACAAGGTCTCGCAGACGTTCAAGAAGGACATGAAGTCCAACCCAAAGTGGGCACACGCAAAAGAAGCCTACACATGGCCATCCGGGAAGAAGCAGGACACGGACGTCTGCATACTCGAGTTCAGCGTACCTGAGGATATCAAGGGGCCCATATACTTCTACTATCGCCTGACAAACTTCTACCAGAACCACCGACGCTATGTCAAGAGTTTCGATGTCGATCAGCTGAAGGGGGACGCCAAAACGGGCTCACAGATCAGTTCTGGCGAGTGTGACCCGCTCAATGTCGCTCCGGACGGTCGCCCATATTATCCTTGTGGTCTGATCGCGAATTCTATGTTCAACGACACTTATGGCAACCTGACAGCATTGAATGTAAGAGCTTACACATCGTACAACCTCACGGGAAAGGGCATATCGTGGAGCTCCGAGGGCGATCTCTACGGAGAAACAAAGTACAAGCCCAAAGACGTGGTGCCTCCACCCAATTGGGCAGATCAATATCCTGAGGATGGCTACGATTCAACGTCTCTACCGGATCTCCACACGTGGGAGGCGTTTCAAGTCTGGATGAGGACAGCTGGTCTACCAACTTTTAGCAAACTGGCTATGAGGAACGACCATGAAGTTTTGTTATCGGGTACATACCGGCTGCAGATCTATGATCGTACGCATCGCATTATCTCTGTGTCTTGATCTCATCGCTAACTCGTAATCACAGGGTTCCCGGCCTCCAAGTACGGTGGCACTAAATCAGTCCTCATCTCGACGCGCACAGTCATCGGTGGCAGAAACCCCTTCTTGGGCATTGCTTACGTCGTGGTGGGCGGTGTCTGCATCCTTCTCGGCACTATCTTCACTCTGACCCATCTTGTCAAGCCAAGGTAAGTCGCCGAGACACCGGAGTGAAAAGAACATGTAGACTGATTGTGGCAATAGAAAACTGGGTGATCATACCTACTTGTCGTGGAACAACGACCAGCCGAGCACCGCAACAACGACCGGCCGTGCTCGCCCAGGCGAAGGCGCATGATGATCACGGAAGTCCTTCCTAATGTAGATACGGGGCCTATCCTCTCCGATGCAATGCTTTTCTTTCCCTTTTGCAATTGAGTCGCGACCACGGTCCGGGGTATCGGGATGTGTATTTGTAACACAATGGACTGCGCGTCTGGGGTTAAGGCGTACATGAGCGACCAATCGAATCGCAAAGTTCTTTTACATGACCATGCATCGCTTGAATAGTATCTTTGCATTGGATCGTTCACATGGTTCACAATGTCTGACCTTTAAATCTGCACAAGACATTCAGCCTGTCGACGCAATGGCGGTGCCTGAGACAAACGTTCCCGCTTCCGTCCACGTTATTGACCCAGCCAAATGTCCAGACGGTGGACCAAATATGCCTAGATGGGTATTGTGAGACTCCGGAATCCAGAACATAGCGAAGAGGAAGATATAAGCTGCGCAAGAATGCCCACGACAAACATCACGACGAGCACTTCGCAACACGCACACAACAAACCACTCTTGATAGCACCTCCAATCCGACGTCATTTGGAATTCGATACTACAGAGCCATTCAAGTAGTGGGGGTCCCGGCTTCGCTATGTTCAAATCCTTCCTCCTTGCCTCCCTGGGGCTCGGACTGCTAGCCGCTGCAACAGAAAATGCAACTCCGAGCCCCAAAAGCTTCGACTGCGGTACTGATACTCAACACGCTGATGACCACTTTTTAAACACTATCAAAGGTCTATATGAAGGCAACAGTGGTGGCAGTCTTGCTCAGCGGGCTAAGCGCAACGAACTCCTCGCCCGCGCAAAAGACAACAACACCGCCATCACCGTCGACGCCGTCTTCCACATCGTGGCCAAAACTGACAAAAAGGATGCCATCTCAAACGACATGCCTCAAGCCCAAGTCGACGCGCTCAATGAAGCTTACAAAGACTATGGCATCTCGTTCAACCTGATCAATGTTACGTGGACTCAAAACGACAAGTGGGCTGTTGGTGAACCGAACGATGACATTGAGATGAAAAAAGCACTCCGTCAGGGCACCTACCGCACCATCAACCTGTACTTCCAGACAGATCTCAGTGGCAACATCCTCGGCCGATGCAGTCTCCCTTCCAACGTGGCGAACGGCAAATCCGACCCTACGGCCTACTTCAACGATGGGTGCAATGTCAACGCGAATACCATGCCCGACGGCGGCATGGACGGGTACAACTCCGGCATGACCGCTGTTCACGAGACAGGCCACTGGATGGGCCTTCTGCACACCTTCGAGGGATACGCGTGCGAAGGATCGGGTGACTACATCGACGACACGCCATTTGAGAAAGAAAGTACGGATGGCTGTCCAACATCCCCGAAGAAGCAAACGTGCCCGAACCAGAAGGGAAGTGATACCTACGACCCGATCCACAACTACATGGATTACAGCACGGATTCTTGTTACCAAGGTTTCACGCAGTTGCAGAAGGAGAGGATGCATTACATGTACAACCTGTATCGTGATGGGAACTGAAAGGCGGGAAAGAGAATGGCGCTTGGAAATCTATTTGGATGTATCTGATGACTTGGCGCGTGCTTCGTTCTCGGTGGTTGATTTGTACGGATGGGTCGGGTAAATTGCACATACTTAGAGTCGCTCCTTTGGTTCTTGCGCTTCTGATAGATTCTCTTGTTGTATTTACTTATCTTCATGTCTGGCATGTAACAATTGTCCCTTCATCGGATCGGACGCCTATGCTATATTTTACTGCTGTGCTTACATGAGGGATCAAGATTGACCTGTATAAGTGCGACTGCAATTAACTTCCTCACCTTCAGCGATCATGATACGGCACCACTGGAAGCTCTCACGAATCATTTCATGGAAACCAATTCCGTGTGGAGATTACATGTGTGCATCTATCAATCTCAATCCAAGCACCAGGTTTCAGCGAGATCTCCCTTACGTAAACTGACGATCCCTTGATGATTTGGTAGCCTCTGAGATGCATATCATTATCAATGTGGCGGAATTAATCTTGTACTACGTCAGATATGCCGCAAGTGCCACAAGAGCATTCCAGAACATTGATGCTCGCGTCACTTCCTCTCCGCCTCGAGCTCGAGAGAAACCCCACTGCCTTGACCGGATTGCCGCCTCCAATACAGCGATGATGCTTCGGCCTTGCTGACGGCAAGCTGACGGCAAGCTGACTCTCTACCACAGCTCCATGCACCGCATTGGGAGCGATTTTCCTACATCCGCTCACTCTCGGCGGATGTCGCTTCTCTCTGAATCGCAACGGCAGCCGCGACGGCAGTGTCCCTCGAATCGAGAAATGACTGAATATGTCTCACTTCCACGCATGAACGAAACCTACAGTAGCCCGAGTCCAAACAGTCTGGCCTGGACCTGCTTCTTCGGCTCAGCGTCTACGGCGTTCCACAGCGTACCGGCACGCCATGCATAAGGGAAGACGCGATAGCGCCAGCTCCAGCTCGTCCCCTTGTCTAAGACAATCAATGTCTAACATCTTTCAGTTCCAGCAGCCCCTCGTAAGGCTAAACATGCACCAGCCGCGGCCACGACCAACGTCCTCCGCGCGCAATCCTTTGTTTCCGCATGCAGAAATGTCAGTGCAACCATGGCAGCTGCGTTGGGCAAACACGAGGAAAGAAGAACGACCAGATGCGCACCTCCACGGTATAAATAGGATCGTCTCCGCGTTGAGACAGCCGCTGCCATCGATCGGACGCGCATCGCACGACGCAGTCCGCGAGCCCTTGGATTTGGATACCAGCTTCAACTGAGCAGGCACTTGGCGCATCTGACATCTATCCGCGATATCTATTGACATCTTTTCACTGCATTAGAGTCTTGGACGAGCGGGGACGACGAACAAAGACAGCGGCAGACAGACAATACGGAAGCCAGCCACCAACCGCCGGACACAGCTTTCCGCGATCGAGATTCGAGATCCGCAAGCCACGCCGCACCGCCAATCTACACCTACACCTTTTAGCCCTGCGACGGCGCTCCTTGTAATGCCTGCCGTCTTCCACCGCCGCACCGCCTCGAGCCTTTCCGCCGCTACTACCTCCTCCTCCAAACCACCCTCCATCTTCCGCTACACACTCATACTACTGAAAGCGAGACCATCTATTTCAGACATCGACACCATCAGCGTCTACTCTGAGAGCCGTAGCACGGCCCCGTCGCCCACAGCGCAGACTACGTTGAGAGAGTACTTCCTCGTGCACGAAGAGCGCGTCGACGAAAGGCTCCAGACACCGCCGCCTCCATACGAACCCAGAGTTTTGCCGGCATACGTCGAAGATGGAAGACAAGGAGCATGACACGGCCGCTTCACCTGCGTTGAGGTGGAGAGAGAAGATGGATGTGCTGGCGACGAGACTGGTGGACTCGTGGACGCGGATCGGCCTATTGCTGCTCTGCGCGACGCTGGTTGCGCTGGGGATTCTCGTCGTGAGACCGAGGTCCCAGGGCAAACGCATACCTGATGAGTCGGCGGTTTCTGATCGATTTTTCGAAGAGCACCGGGAACGATGGGACGGCGCGTGGCGAGCGTTTTTCAAAACAGAATCAGGTACCGCGGTCGGATCTTTCAGGGGTGCGGAGGTAGGGCGGAAGAGGAGTAGGAGAGGGGATGGGGAGGATGGTCTGGACGTGGAGGATACGTGTGTCGTACAATGAAAGAAAGTGTTGATGAGCGGGGGTCCTATAGCATCTATACCTCTTTCTCTTGTAATGTATAGTTATTGTGTTTTAGCACCCTACCGAGCTCCTTTACTGTGTTTTGCCGTGGCTTGCAAAAGCGCGCGTAGTATCACATTTGGTAATGTGTAGTTATGATTGTGGCTGTTCGTTTTCGTCAACAAGTGTTCGCCGCGTATAGAAAACCTCTAGTCTAGTGTCAATGGAGTCGTCTCGGAAGTCAAGGTAGTGTCCAGCTAGCCTCCGACTAGTGAACCATTCTCTCGACGAAAACTACCCATGGTAGGTTAGCTCTACGGCCAGAGCCGGTGCATCGTACCCTGATTCAGGCCAAGATGAATCGCTCTAACAAGGTGGGATGCCTCCCCACCCTAAAGGTCCTGGATGTCGGACCGATAGAGCACTGCGACACTTACCATCCATATCAATGAAAGTTACAGGCCCCATCGAAGAAGTCCAGACCCTGTTTCCTTCTGTGTGAGCTACCATCAAAAGAGCTTACTACCACGGAAGATGATCGCTTGGACTATATCGTCCGCCATTGGTACAAGATGGTATACACTACGTTCTCCTACACGATCACACCCATTCTTTCGGGTTCTTGAGCACATCCAGCAGCCTCTCCTCCCTGCTGCCCTTCTCCGGCTCATGCATGTACTGCCACCTAGCAGTAAGCGGCAAGCTCATCAGAATGCTCTCTACTCTTGAGCCGGGGGTGTTCAGCCCAAAAGCCGTTCCTCGGTCGTGGACAAGGTTGAACTCGACATAGCGCCCTCTCCTCAGCTGCTGCCACTGCTTCTGTTCCTCGGTGAAGGGCATGTCCTTCCTCCGGTTGATGATGGGTATGTACGAGGGCAGGAACGCCGACAAGCAGTCCTGTACGAAGGAGAAGAGCTGCTCCTGGTCCTTCTCCGTCTCGTCGAGGTCATCAAAGAAGATGCCGCCGACGCCGCGCGTCTCGCCGCGGTGCTTGTTGTTGAAGTACTCGTCGCACCACTTCTTGAAGCGCGGGTAGTAGCCCCTGTCGTGCTTGTCGCAGGCCTGCTTGATCGTGTTGTGGAAGTGTATGGCGTCCTCGTCGTAAAGATACGAGGGTGTGAGGTCGCAGCCACCGCCGTACCACCAGGCGTTCGTGTTGCCTTGGTCGTCGGCAGTCTCGAAGTAGCGGTAGTTGAGGTGCACGGTTGGCGCATTGGGGTTCTTTGGGTGCAGAACCATGCTCAGGCCGCTGGCGAAGAACTCGAGAGATTCAACACTCGGGTCCAGTGCCTTGTGGTTCGCGCGCATCTTTGCGATGGCTGGTTTTGGGAGGCGTCCGTACACGATTGAGATGTTCACGCCGGCCTTCTCAAACACATTGCCATCCTGCAGCACGCAGCTTATGCCTCCGCCACCCTCTGCCCGCTCCCATGAATCTGCAACGAACTTCTTGCCATCGACTTTCTCGAGCTCGGCAACGATCTCCTTCTGGTGCTGTTTTATGAATTGTTCCATGCGCAGGCGCATTGGTGATTGCTCGGTGATGCCGTTTTCGCGTTTGGTTACGGAGTCTTTCTCGGCGATGGATGGAGGCTCGGCTTGGTAGATGGATGTGTCTGTGTACTGACCCTGAAGTGAGCTTTCACGAAGGAGATTGACGGGGCAGTGAGCGCACCATGGAGTATATTATGGCCCCAATGAAAGGCAGCATGAGCAGTCGTATCCTATTTGGCCATTTGCTGGGCGTGGGGTTTCGCCATTCCTCCAATGGATCTGATTTTGGTTTTGGGGCCCCATCTGACATGCATCTTCGTGTGAAGGCGCTCTGTCTCGATGTAAAGAAGGTTGGGTGTAGTGCGCGTTTAGATGCAGCGGTCTGAGGGAGCTCGAGAGCTCGAAAAGCACGGCATGATGGGCGGAATGGCGGCATTGCGGAGGCGCGCGCAGGACTCGGGAGGGAATGAAAGCTACAATGAGACCATGGAAGGCAGGAGCGAGGGAGGCGGCTGCTTAATATCTGAGGAGTGGTCCGTTCAGGGCGCTGTGGTTAGAGAAACGGTAAAAAACTGACCATCTCACACCACGGTCGGCGCATGGATGGAGCTTGCGACGTGCCCAGTTGCTACCGAGGGGCGCCGAGTCACGTGTTCATCGATAGACCGGGCTTAGGGCGGTTGCGCCAGCAGCATTGCACGCTGTAGCGTTACAAGTCCCCCATATATAAGTTTGCTAAAGTGCACCGTATCAAGCCAGAGGCTTGCCGTACACTGTCCAGCCTAGGGCAACTCAGGCTCTTGTCAGCCTCATGTCGTGGTCTGAGGCAAGGCAAGGCAAGGCAAACGCTGGTGCCTGCGCAAACGCGACATACTCTCTACATGCACGCAAAACGGACGTGACGAGCAATCAGCAAGTAGCAGTACACAGTAGCAGTGCACAGTAGCAGTAAACTCGATGACTCAAGAGCCCTGGAGGCCCGCAGGTCACGAGCAGCTGCGCAAGTGACTTCGCTCGGGGTTCGGGGGCTGGTGTGAAGGGCACACAGCCATGGTCGCGTCAAAGAGTCACCCAGGCCGGTTGGAACAAAGGGCGGTGCAGTGCTCTGTGAAGGACGGAGGTGAAGTGCGCTATGCCCCCTATCCACAATGTCTCTGGCAAGGTGAAGGCGGGCGCTGGCAGGCGCGAGGTGATTGCGTGGTGACTAATGAGGTAGTGACCACCTGCGCCCCGCTCCCGCCTCTTGCTGCCTACATAACGCCGTTCACCGCTCGCTGCCCTGACCTCTCTTCAACCCACCTTAACCGCCCGTTTCGCCCAACGACCCGTCCACACGCACATATAAATACCCCGCCCCTGCATGTCCGAGAAAGCACACACACCAACCACAGCCACCGATATTATCAAGATGCGCTCCAAGTTCAAGGACGAGCACCCCTTCGAGAAGCGCAAGGCTGAGGCCGAGCGCATCCGCCAGAAGTACAACGACCGCATTCCCGTACGTCGCTCCATTTCCCGCTGCGAGGCCGCACACCAGCTAACAGGCGCAGGTCATTTGCGAAAAGGTCGAGAAGTCGGACATTGCGACCATCGACAAGAAGAAGTACCTCGTCCCCGCAGACCTCACAGTCGGCCAGTTCGTCTACGTGATCCGCAAGAGGATTAAGCTTTCTCCGGAGAAGGCCATCTTCATCTTCGTCGACGAGGTCCTTCCCCCGACCGCCGCGCTCATGTCCTCTATATACGAGGAGCACAAGGACGAGGACGGCTTCCTGTACATCACGTAAGTCGCTGGTCCCTCAACAACCGGCAGCGCCACCTTGCTAACCACCCACAGCTACTCGGGTGAGAACACCTTCGGCGAGTCGTCTTGAGCATCCATCGGTCTCATCAATTTTTCTTGCGTTCATCTCACGGTTCACGATGGCGGTGTGAGGGCGTTTTTGGTTTTACGATGGGCATGTTTTCATTATTCATTTGGAACGACTATGGAAGAATGAGGATGTGGGAGAGACACCGCGCCCAGCTCTCGTCAAGTCCCGCTGGGTGCGGGCGCAGTCATCTTGTGCTTCCCTTGATCCCGACGCAGGATACACGAGCAAATGAAGCAGAGGCTAGCTTTGGTTATCTCAGTGGTGTCCCAGCTCGTCTTTCTTGTGTTGACCCCGTGTGTTGACTGTAGCACGAACCTTTGCATTCCTATAGTACGAATAACAGGACCTAATCCAAGAACTACGACCCCGGAACATCATGTGAATGTCCCCATTCATCGCATGAACTTATCAAGCTCCTTAGGTACCTTCTGATCACCCAGCATGACATGCGGCTCATCTGGCAACTGAAACGATGACGCCATCGAGCGGACCTGACCACGCAAGTCACCTGGGCGTCCGCCACGGGAGAACGTGCCAGAAGACCATTTGTCAAAGGGCGAGTTTGATCTCGCCCGCCATGCTGTCTCAACGCACCCAAGCAGTACCTACAGCGTACCTGCGCGTTGGCGGCGGCAGATCGTGGGGTAGCTGGGCTGGCTAGCAGCCGAGGCCGTCGGAGCACAGCCCTACGCGTGGGACGGGCGCTTTCCTCCAAGTTAAGGTTTACGCATCCATTGTACTAATACCGCTTCCCTACCTTATACTCTACTACCGCGCACTCAAGCATGGCATACCAGTACATCATCTCGCGGTTCGTCAGCCCTTCCTCCCCCCTTGTGCATCCCATCCCGCAGCACGTGGAGCGTTTCGTGCTAATCCCACCGCAGGACCCTCGATCCCATCTTCGCCGTCTCCATCGGGCTCGCCGCCGCCGCCACGCGCATCAACCGCGAGGAGAAGGAGAGGGGCCGCAGCACGGGACAGACAGTCCATGTGTTCAAGCGCAGAGTAGGCCTGTGGTGGGAGGGCGGGGCGAAGAACTGATTGAGCTGTCACGCCAAAATCATGAGAACGCCGAGAAGGATATGTTTGGCAGCAGCGCAGGAGGAGAATACGACATGCCCCTATGATAGGTGGAGCAGCGACTTCTGGCGACGTGCAGGTTGAACAGTCTCTCCACGCCCTGAGCGTGATTGAAACAAGCACAGAAGAGGCGCTTGTGCCGACATCACGAATGAAGGACCACGTCCAGAGAAGTACAAGCTCTGGATACGTGGTTAGGACTAGCCATACGGCAGGTTACCTGTGGGATATGGCCTTCGTTCCAACTGCTGCCTTCAAGACGAGTGGGCGATTATGGTCAGAATCTGAGCCAAAATCGAAATGGATATAGTGCGAGACAACACCCTATATTGATTGTTCTGGACCTTGTCTTCCCCATGTCTTTCTCTGTTTTACATGTACCCTGTTTTTGGGCCTGTTGGCCTCTACAACGCCTAAAGGCATTGCGACAGGAGGTCGAACTGCACTTTCACCCAAGCTCATGTTAACTTTTCATCCTCACAGCCTGGCTCCAAGTCACTGCAAGTAGCCGTTGGTCTTGAGCCATTCGCGCACAACACCCTCATCGCGGTTCCTGTACTTGGCGTGGCTCCGGATGGTGTCATCAATGACATCTAGGCCCTTGTCGTAGCCCCGGTTATCCTTGCCCTGGAAGAACGCTGTGATCTCATCCGCAACTTTCTCATCCGCGAACTTGTTCAGGCCGAAACGCAGGAAGCGCTCAAGCACAACCAAGTTACCTGAGAGAGTCGGGTATATCTTGCTGTCCCAGTTGTTGCGGACGAAGTTCCACACTTCGGGGCGTGCATTGGCATTGTTGGCAAGAATGATCGTACCACTGTGCTTGTCCTGCATCGCAACTTTGTCGGAGAAGATGAAATCAAGAACCTTGTTCGCAAGTTCCGGTGTCTGTACGTGACCCAGAGAGCGTAGGCAGATCTCCTTGCCGTCAATAGATGACGTGGTGAGGAACTCATTCTTGATAGCTTCGAAAGCGGACTCTCCTCGTTCCTTGGCCGCGACGGAAAAGACAGTCCTGCGGAGGGACGGGTTAATAGCCGACTTGTCTTCGCCAGAGATGTACAGATCGAATCGGCGCAAAGCCTCGTCTACGGTAGCCTTATGGCCAAGCAGACCGGCGGTGAGGGTGAGTTGGGCCCGAAGCTGACCCACGAGGTAGCTCTCGCCTTCAGGGAACTCCCAACCGACCTTCTCAGTGGCTGGAACAATCAGTTCGAGCTCGAACTTCTTCAGTGCATCGCTGATATCTGATGAACTGGAGAATGCATTGCGAACGGTGCCGATGTTGTTAATGATCTGAGCCCACACCCTGCGAGAGTCAGCATGTTTCCGATCGAATGAAGACGTTGTACCTACAAGTACTCCTGCTCGTCCTGGAAACGCTTCACAAGAGCTAGCAAGCCTGCTGTCGAGCCGTAACCGGCAACAGCGTTGGCGTAGGCATCTCCAATAACACCGATCTTGTCTTCAACAGTAAGGTGCTTGCGGTCTTCACCGAGCTTCTCAAGGCGTGCAGGCGGGTAGTTGGTCCGATAGAAGCCAGTAAGGTTCTTGTTAACCTGGTAGTAAGATTCGTTGACATCGCGGATGGTACCTTCCTTCTCAGTCAAGGCAGTGGTCTTGTGCGTTGATGCTGCAGTGATAGAATCACCAGTCTGCAGGCCCAACGGAATCCACCAGACAGTCTCATCCTCCTCCGGCTTGGCGTCGCCAGCAAGCAGGAAACGTTGCTGACGAAGACCGATCTGTCCAGGCTCCTCGGCTACAGTGACCACGGGGAAACCAATCTTGCGGACCCAGTTGTCCATGAAGCTGTTGACGTCTTGACCGGAAGCCTTGCTAAGAGCAGACCAGAGGTCGTTCGTGGTCGCGTTCGAGTACTGATGCTTCTTGAGATAGTCTGCCACTCCTTGTAGGAAAACCTTTTCGCCGAGGTGAGAGCTCAACATGCGGATGACTGAACTACCCTTCAGGTAGCTAATGTGATCGAAAATCTGGTCAACTTCCGGGCCATCCCGGACGGGTACCTCGATAGCATGGGACGTTCGCAGCGCATCGAGTTGGAAGGCTGTTTGGACAGATTCAGTCTATATCACAGAGGTTAGCATTGTGAGAAATGAAGGTACCTGCAGATTTTCGACGTACGACAAACTGTCCCCAAACGTTCCAGTCTACAGACGAGTTAGTATTGATATGGGCTCTCAATCGAAAGCCGTCATAAGCCACTTACCGGGATACAGGTGGTCTATGGCAAACCAACCCACCCAGGTAGCAAATCCCTCATTCAGCCAAAGCTCGCTCCACCAATCCATGGTAACTAGATTGCCGAACCACTGGTGAGCAAGTTCGTGGGCTACAACGTAAGCAACGCGGTTTCGGTAGCTGTCCGCCGAAGTCTTGGGGTCGAAGAGGACAGCGGTTGTACTGCGATACGTTAGTAGAAGGCTCAGTGATAGATGCAGTTGACGAACCGGTAAGTGATGAGTCCCCAGTTCTCCATAGCGCCGTGTGACTAGAAAGCAATGGTCAGTTAGACAGCCGACAGAAAGGGGAAGAGTACGTATAATTGCCTAAAAAAGAAGTCAAAGCACTGCACGCGAGCATTTTTACACTGGGACGACTTACAAATTCATGAACAGCAAGCAAATCAACCTTGGGCAAGGGATAGTCAACTTGGAATGTCTGGTATCGATTTTAGCAGGTTGCAATATGATGTGGAGCTGTGTCGTACCTCAGAGAAGTAGTCAACAATCTTGTGGCAGTTCTCCAACGCGAAGCGTCCTTGCTCTTTGAGTCCGCGGGTAGTGTATACCCTTACGGGGAGATTCTTGCCGTTGTACTGACGCTTTGTAAACGCCTCGACGTATTCAAAGTCTCCGATAGCCCATGCAAGAAGGTATGTCGACATCACAGGGGTAGGCTCAAAGACCACAGTGTGGAATCCGTCCCTCTTGCTTGGCTTGGTCTCCTTTTCGGGCATGTTGCTTAGCGCAGTGAGGTCCTCGGGTACTTCAAGCGAAACGGTGAAGGTCGCCTTCAGGTTAGGCTCGTCGAAACAAGGGAAGGCTCGACGTGCGTCGCATGATTCGAACTGGGTGCTGAACATGTAGTGGAACTCGTCGTCTTTAGCGACCGAAGCGGGCACTTCTCCCTGCGGCTTGTACTTGGAGCGGTAGAACCCGGCCATGATCTGCGGCGCATCAGCAAGAAATCAAAGAAACGACGTGGGCCATCCTACGTTGTTGATGGCTCCCTCGAACTTCAGTGTCAG
Organism: Karstenula rhodostoma CBS 690.94; assembly: GCA_010093485.1. Classification (NCBI taxonomy): domain Eukaryota; kingdom Fungi; phylum Ascomycota; class Dothideomycetes; order Pleosporales; family Didymosphaeriaceae; genus Karstenula; species Karstenula rhodostoma. The sequence goes on from MU001502.1 coordinate 639,038, forward strand.
CGTAGCCTCTCCCGAGTATTGTATCTTCTCTCCAAAGTCCAGAGTCACGCGATGGCGCTTCTCCTCGTATGAGATGTTCTTCGCCTCGTTGCTTCCCTTCGATGTCTTGAGCTCGGCGCTATGAATCTTAAGCTGATGAGTATTGAGCACGAGGTCATTGAAGCCATCGTCCTTGTTGATGTTCGTTGTGATCGCAACCGTTCCTTGGTAGGTGAACTTGCCGCCGAACTCAATGTCGTGGATGGAGATGTCGTAGTGAGAGGGTTTGGCCCTAATTACAGTGTTAGAATGTTATTCAACGCCAGTTTCATCTGATCACATAAGAGAGGGTTGATTTCACTCACCAAGAGGGCAAAACATCTCTGTCCGACGCCATGGCTACGAAGCTACTGCTGGCCTCACTCGAGCAGTATCTGATGGCAGTACTAATCGCGGGCGGGGTAGTCGCAATGCGGGAAGGTGCGAAGGTCGAACGAATACGAGGCGTAGAAGGCACACGAGTTCTAGCTTTGCTAGAGCTTTTAGAAGCTGTGCAGGTTGACAGGAAATAAGGGGTCGGGCGTGCGAAAAGTTGCTGCTTCCAGAGCGCGGGGCGAGAACAACGTCTCGAGATGTGAAGGAGGGTCGCCAGCTTGGTGGAGGGGTTGGAATGGGTGCGGAGCAAAAATGCGGAATTAGATAATGATGGGGGGCAGTTCAGAGCAGGTGCAGCTCGCGCGCGTCCGCCGGTTGGCTGCTGCAGCTGCCCCGCAGGTACGAACCACCCCGCGTTAAACTACAATAGGGAACTGGTCAATAGAGCAATGTCATGCCCTGGATCAATGGCTGGGTCTGGTGAAAACTGCGTAGGTCACGTCTCGTATTGCTCCAGGGCATAGATGCGGCGTAGATCGGTAAATCGAGTGGCTACTGGCATTCTCGATCCAATATCTTCACCCGGGGTGCGAGTAATAGCAAATGAAACCTCATATCTTGTCTTACAACCGTGCTCACTGCTTGTTGCCAATCATATTCCAGCGGGGTCGTGTAGCCAAGATGAATTGTATTTTAACGAGTGGCAGGCACTCAATGTCTCAACCAGCATTATGTGCTAGTCTACCTAGATGTACTGGGTCAAGCAATTCGGCGCGTATGGCCGTTGCAGCACACTGCCTTGTTCAACGCCAGGCAAATGCCCCCAATCAAAACCTGAGCGCCGTGGCATGCAATCGAATAACACTGAATCGAACCACTTGCGCCGCATCCTAATCAAACACCCGGGTATAGTGGTCGTTCAGACCTTCATCATTTATACATGCGCTGGATAGCGAAACGGTGTTCATATGCGAACCAAGATGTCCAGGCACTCGATCTTCCACTCTTTCTTGCCCACCAAGCCCTTCACCCACTCGTAGTTCCCTGGACCGCTTGCTCCTACCGCATCTGCCGTCTTGTTGCGCACGCTGTCCACGGCCGCCTTCAACAATGCCTGGGCCGTGTTGTTTGCGGTCTGCGCAAGCACTCCCGCGGTCTCCAATATAGTATCCCGGAACGGGGTCGTACCGTTGAGCGCGAACTCCGCAGTTTCGGTCGAAAGCGGCGCCTCGAACCAAGGGGTATGAAAGTCGAAAAGCGCTACCACGAGAATGAAGAGGAGGAGCGAACAGTATACGCAGGGCCGATTAAGAAAGTAGGTTGCGGAGATGAACAGGACGAGGTAGACCGGCGAGGCATTGGTACGTAGCCTGTGCGGTTTGATCAGTACGCGCATTTCAGTAGATGAGGCGAGGAGGACGTTGAAGGGCGTACAGGAAGAAGAGAACGGGTATCCAGCTCCGTAGGCAGAACATGGTGGCCTCGCGTGCGCTGGAAGACACGCCGGAACGGGCTGATAGAGCGGTGGAGGGTGGAAGGTTCCGAGACTCGGCGAGGCGGACAGGCAGATCGTGCGTTGTGTCTGCAAAATAGCGAGCGTAGAAAATATGGATATTTCGCGAGAGGTGAGAGGGTGAGAGGCGAAGCTGTGCCCAAGCAGTTCGTCGTGGATTTGGCACCAAGACTAGAAGCGGCTCTCGGGTGACGCCGCGTGCAGCCCAGCAGGTGCCTGGCGGCCTTTAGTCACGTGATCCCCGGCGGGCTTACAAATTCAATATTTCTCCACTTTTGACACTTATTCGCGACATTTGTCAATGTACATTCAAGACTGCGTACATGTGGACGCTGGAACAATTGTCAACTCGTTCCGGTGCTAAAGCTATCGTTATTTGACCACCACATTACGATTCAATCAGCTTCTGCTCATCACCATGTCACAGTATCCACAAAATCGTGGAAGTCGTTGACCATGCAATAGCCGTTCATTCTAGCGAAGTTGTCTATGTAGCAGTCACGCAGATTTCCAGGAAGAGTATATACATAAGAAGTGAAAAATAGTCTCGCAACAACCACAGAGCATCAAACCGAATCCGTCGATTAGGGTCAGGAAACCTAGAACTCGCGCGGGTGCTCACGGCCGAGGCCAAGGATGCTCTTCTTGACGAAAGCAACGAACCTCTTTGCGGGGGCAGAGTACACAGCTGGGCCTGGAATCTTGTAGCTGGAAGCATCGCCGTAGATGTTGACCTTGATGCCAGCGTCATCCTCGGTGTACAACTTGTTGGCAGCCGTGGCAGTTGGGCTGGTGGAGCCTCCACCAGTGACTTCGATGTTGATGCACTTGGGATAGTTCTGGGCACCGTTCTCCTGGCCTGCTGAATGCAACGCGATAATTTCGTGGCGCAAAACATACTGGCCCGCTGCAATGTCAGAGGGGATCGTGACAGTCCAGGTCTGGTTGTTGGCGATGAGCTTGTCACTAGCCCATTGATCGCTTTCATAACCGGCTTCGTCAATCTTGAAGAACTGCAAGTCGGTGGACTTGGCGGAGGTCGCATCGTCGACCTTGGCGAGGTAGTCCAGGACGGGGCCCTTGTGCGATTCTGGCCAGGTAGTCCACTGAATGTCGATCTTGCCACCTGCCTTGACGGTAGCGACCTTGGCACCAGCTGTTCCGTCTTTGTGGCAAGCAATCTTGGTAGCATCGCCGTACATAGACGGCTCGACGAAACCATTGTCCAGGCACTCAGGGCAGGACCATTCGATGACCTCCGGAGCAGGGATCTGGTATTGGAAGCTGGGGTCATAAGCTGTGTAGGGAGTACCGTCAACTGTAATGGCGTTCAAGTGGCCGTGAGCTGACACAGAGGAAGCCAAGGCTCCGAGAAAAGCGGCGGCTTGAATCTTGGTGAGAGACATTACGAACAGATTCGTTGCTTTGATAGGTAACTTAAGCTTCGAGATCAACGAAGAGTGAGAAAATGACTTCAATCGATGAAGCGAGACGAAATGAATGGAAGTGTCGAAAAGACTGTAAGTGAGTGACTTGCAAGATGTTGTGGGTGGAGGGGATAACGTCAATGTTGCGCCTTATATACCACGAGTCGAATTACAGGTCGTAACATGTCGATCGGCCCAGAGCATGTCAAACAAGTAGTTTCAAAGCCCAGGCTCATTTACCTGTTCCACCCCGGTTCTACAAGGCTTCGCTGCCGCTGGGAGGAACGACCCACTTCTTCTCCCGGTAATGACCAGTTCTCGACGACAATAGTAGAGCGGGACGCGGCTTAGAGGTGTGTTGTTTCATGAGCGAAGGCAAAGCCAGGGATGCTGGGAAGCACGATCTCGCTTGCATGATCGATACTTGCTCAAGATGCAAGCTGTGGAAACACGAGTCGAATACTATCTAATTGACCTAAAATATCGAACAAGACGGTCCAGGCAACGTGTCGATATGGATGACAGTTTGGAACAGCTTTCTTGATTTTTGCGGTTCTAGCAGCGAGTTTGCTGATAGGTTGTGAGGATTTCAAACCTGAGGCACTGTTGATCTGTAGTACAAGATCAGCAAGGCGACTCTAGTGAAGCTTGCCCACGCGTCTCCCGTCAACTTAACCCGCCTTTGCTTGCAGCATCATTGCTTTCCCATCTATGTGTCTGAGATTACCATCTTCCCCAGTTTTCTTTCATATACTTCTTGCAAAAAAACGCCGCACGGCTGTTGTTGGCGTCAAACGGTTCGTTTTATTCGCCTAAACTTGTTTCACGAAAACTGGGCGCGTGGGTCAACTTAATATCGACAACGCAGTCGGTGCTCGGAGAACTTCGTGCACGCTCCGACATTATTTTTGGAGTGTGAAAATTATCAAGGGATTGATTGGCGATACAATCCTTGGAGCCTCCTGTTGTTTCGTTACAGACAAGGTACCTATCTACGTTACTGTGTCCGAAGTGGACTTAGCCGCGGAATCATGAACTAGAAGCAATACTACCTGCTCTAAATAATGACTTCAGCCATTGAAAGGAAGTAGACGAGCCTATTGCGAATGAAATATTTCCTAAATCACGGTGCAAAGTGTGCGACCTCGGGAACGCGTGTCGTGAATAAGAATAAGCTTGCTTCACTGACTATCTCCAGGTGGTCCCAGCTTGGATCCTGGACACATAACTTATTCCGAATGTTCAGACCGCTATAGAGCATCGATAGCTTGTTTGTAAGACCTTCATTTGTCGCCAACGAAGCAATTCCAAAGAATTTCCACCCGTCTCGCGTCACTGTGACGAGGCACAAACGGCGTATAACAATCCTCTCTGTGCTCATCGCAATCCTTGCATTCTGTCGATTAGTTTGTACCCGCAATTGATCCAAACATGTTGTCTAGGGACGAGCATGGTCGAGCCGCCGAGTATCGTACGTAACTGAGGGTAGGATTTGGTTGGTATTATCGTGTTCTTGGTTCATTTTGATCGATACTTGTTCAAATGGATTAGCCACTCACAAGCAGCAGGTCATCAACGCGCAGCTATATCCAGCCCACCATTTGGTAAGATCTTTGGTTCGGACGCTGTTGAGTATTCATGCAGGCTACAGTTGAAGATGGACCAGCTCAATCTGCTCTATAAATTGCCTATATAAGTGATGAAGCAACCCGTAAACGACATCAATTGAACAAACAACCTGTGTTTTATGCGACTACTCTCCGAGAATCACCAATCAGGAAGACCTCAAATAGGGTACGCTAAAAGTACTACATATGGATCTCCAGCAAGCAAGTAAGTCTACGATCAAGACAGTATGCGCAGCTGTCATTTATCATGTTGCTACCTACATGATCCTCAACATTGTCTTTGTCCCTGCCATCACTTCGGTCATAATAGGGTTCGACTGTATGTTGTCGAGATCTATGATCACATTCGTTTCGAAAATTCTCGTTCAGCACGCGGTTGTGTGTGCCTTGGTAAGGGCATGGCAATGGTTTTCTCCGCCCAAAGAGGAGGACCTCGACGCATAAACGGAACTGTTGGGAATTGTGATGTTCGATGAGTGAATAAACAGCGCAAAAGTATTTCTCACGAAAACCAAGGAACTTCGCAGAATCGCGACTGACATTTGGGGGCTAAGGTACATGGACTTGCAAACATCCACTCGTTGAAAGGACCCTAAAATTCTTCGACTCGAGTGTGCCAATCATCGAAAACCTATATCCGCAAGCCCTTTACTTTTATCGGTCTGTTACCTAATTGTCGATCCTCGGAGGCCAACATGGCAACCTGGCGTCCCGTCACTACAATCAGTCAGTAAACATCCGCTCTCACTTCCGTCTAAACAGCGCGCTTGGTAGTTCTTCCAGGAGACTTACTGATAGCACTCAAATAGACTCTAAATCAGCGCACTATATCATATCATAGTCACGACCACATCCGAAGTCGGTCCAACTGCTCCTTCCTCTTCCTAATCGTTTCCGGGTCTCCAGTCGTCATATGAGCGGCTTTTCGAAGCGGTGTCTGATATTTGAGGAGGTTCACAGTGTTTGCGTCGCGTTCGACGAGCACGCTGTGGTTCCGCTGGGGTTGAGCACGAGGCGCCAGAGGCGAAGTCCTCTTCGGTGTCGAGATGTGCACGTTCTGGAGCCGGGTTGCGAGCATTGCAGCTTCTTGCTTGTTGCGTACATCGTTCGGACCATCTTCGTAGCCAGCGGCACCTTCATTGCGCGCGGTGCCTGGGTCATCACCATCGCGAGTGCCGTCTCCGCTAGGTTTTGCATTCTTGCCTTTGGGACGAGCGAGAGCCTTGTCGACTACGATCTTCCACGTGTCGACTATGGTATGGAAGCGTCCTACGCAAAGAGAGAGTATGAGAGCGATGGCGGTGACGGCGGCATACTGGCCTACCGGGTCAAGGACGAAGAATTCGAGCCAAGTGCCAGTGACAAGTCTTGTGATGCGGAACTGGACCGCCTTCCACGTTTCCTCGATCAAGAGCTCGAAAGCGAATTTGTCACGGAATGGATCGCGCATAGCTGAAGGTGGAAGTCGAACTTGGGCGGCGTGAGCTGACTCTGAGTCTGCCCAGATGGTGGAAACGCATTTAAAGAGGGGAGCTTAAGTCAGCGCCACAGTGAAACTAAAGTCACGGCAGGGCCGGTCTTTAGGGAAATCAACTCTGTTTCTGCGAACTCAGCTGCACAATGTTGATGGGTCCACGTGATCCACATGAGAGTCTCCTCACCGCCGATGTGTACAAGCACAGTGCAGGCCCAAATACCGTAGAAATCAAATGTGTCACTTCGCGCGCTTTTGCAAGCCGCGGCAAAACGCAGTACAAGAGCTCGGTAGGGTGCCAAAATACAAAGATTTCAAACAGCTCAAAAGTCATAGATTTCCCCCATCCAGCCGATCTTTGCCCGCGAGAAACTGGCATATAAGAGGCATGCCGCGCGGTGGCGAAGTATAACTTGATTAGCTATGCAGTTGTAAAACTGTTGACAGAACAAATACATGAATATAAATACCTGATGACGAGTGCACGCCTCAGTGAGATTGGGCCTCCCGTGGGCCCTCAATCCCGCCGTATTGCAAGTTTTGCACCGCATATGACTGCCTTTCCAAGTCGTTTATCAAGCCTTTCAACCCGGTCCTGTGGTTACTCAATTCTGCGGAATTGGAACCTTTTGCTACAGCCGACTCGAAGCCTTTATCCAAATTCCCCAGGGATCTTCGAAGACAGCTGACACTTGCTTGTGGGTCATAATCCCGGTTATGCTTTGCCTCTATGTTGAGCGAGGATAAAAAGGCGCTGACATCGAAGCTTTCGCCGTGATGAGATTTCTCTTCCTCTATGTCTTCCAGGATACACCTCTCTAGTCTTATCAACGTCATGACCGACGAAAGAAGTGGGTTTTGGGGTGATATTAGTCCAGGTGGTGCCAGGTTCAGGGTCTGGATTCTTTCGTTGATCTGAAATGCGACGTACTCAGCTTCTCGAGTCATGGTATCTACAGTGTTGCCTGAAGATTGGGGATTTGATCGTGCTGCCAGTGTCCAGTCTATGCGAGGCTCGTCATTCCCCACATATACCAAAACGGGGTAAATAGGCTGTGGTAGCCAGCTCACAGGGCTCATGTTCGGGAAGGGAGTCGCAAGCGATGCTTCCGATGTCCCCATACGCCTCTCTTCGAGGTCCTGGGACAACATGGCCCAGAAATGGGGGATTCCCATGAAAACACGGCCCAGCTTTTCAAGGAATACAGGGCTTTCTGCCAACCGCTTCATGTCGTCGATCCGGTTTTGTTCGGCTTTGCACAGGTCCTTTTGTGCTTTCAAACTGCAGGAGCTTTTGAAGCGACTGAAGCAAAGGTTCGCTGCAATCGATCCTCCAATAGCAGCTCCAGCGGTAGTTACACCTAAATTTGGAGGTGCAAGTTAGCACTGGGTTCATTTAAGGGAAGTTTTGGAAGGAGGATTAGAACATTAGAGTTCTGGAGTCAATTTCTGAAAGGTTTGAACATTGGTTACGCGTGATACCCAAAAACTTGTATCCTGGGGTTTCTTACCTGCATAGCCGACGTATCGTTGCCAAGTCGGAAGCATACCTACGGTGCGCCTTTTAAATTTGATGCTCAAAGCCAGCAAGCCGATCCCGCCCAAAACAGCGCCGTCATCTGCGGTGAGCTCTTTTTTACATTCCCATAATTTGATAGGCGATGCCGACAGCTTCTCGCCTTTCTCTAGGAGGATTTCACGCGTTACGCGATAGTCGACTATAGGTACGGCATAAAAGCCGCCAACTAGCATTGAAGAAGCCCCAAGTCGAAAGGCAAACGCTCCCGGACGAGCACGACGAAACAATCGCAAGGCGAGACCGGAGACGACCGCACCTACCAGCCCATACGTGCCAGCGAAATCAATAGGTTCAGCCAATGCCCAATTTCGATTGGGTGGCAGCCACTCAAGCTGCTCAGCTGGTGCTGTCATGGTGTTAGAAAATTGGTCACGACTTTGGCTCGAATACCATACCCGAGAGGCCTGGAAAGAGGCGAATAACCATGAGGTTACTACAACGTGAGCTGCGCCGTACTCGTGCAGTCCTGAAGAAGCTCACAACTGCGTCACATGCAGAGTCGCGACGCGACGTTTATATATGCACGGACCAATCCTCGGACCAGACTTCTCCTGTCGCACAGCATCACCATCAAACGATCAATCCCAACCTCTACCCGCCGCCTCCTTTTCCAGAAAGACTATAAGAAGTCGCGACATTGTTCCGCCGTTTCTTCACCTCCCAAGGGCTCAGAAATACTGGCTTTCTCGCGGGTGACCTTGGGAAGAAAGAATATTGACGCGCAGACCGGATGAACGATGCCTACGATTGGTAACAAATGGTTCCTTCCTGAGGGAACGCTCCAGAAAAAGACGATGCGCAGCCACTTTGGACGCATCCGCTCAGTTCCGGTGTAGTTGATGTTGACTTGCGGCATACACAAGGTGCGAAGGAGTGTGCCCGTGCATGCACTTGATAACGTTTAACGTATACCGAACGGTCAGTGATGAGTAAAGTCAATTGTTGACGCTTCGCGCGCTTTTGCAAGTCGCGGCAAAACTCAATACAGGAACTCTGTGGGGTGCCAAAACACAAAGATGTGATGAGTAAAGTAAAATCAATCTATTTGAAATGAGCAGGATATAAGGACTTCAAGTCCCAAGCCTTCTTTATCATTGTTATTATTATTGTTTTTATCGTAAGCCATACCCTTCGAAGCCACGGCTAAAACTCATCAGGCTGGGAGTTCAATCGAAACAAAATTATCCACAAGACGTCCAAGTACTTTATCACCACTGGTGAAGTCTGGAGCAACCAGCGGATTCTCACACGATATCATTATCACCGGCCAGACCAGAACGGCTTGTTGGATCGAGCAGCATTGCTCTGTGGGACCACTGAGGTCAAGATCTGGCTGACGTATGCGGGTGCCTTTCCCAGGATAGAGCAGTGGGGTCGTTGTGAACCAACTTCAAGAGGACCCTGGCCCACGGGACGAGTGCAAGACACCTCTGGAGTGGGCAAGGCTTTGGTAGGCGTGGCTGTGCTTCCTAAACTGGTAGTTGGTGCCACTGGAATGTTTCCATGTGTCGTTGGAACGGTGCTCAAAGTCGCTTTATGAGTATCCCGGAACGTCTTCGAGGAATCAAAAAGCCCCATATTGCCATGAACCCCAACTTTGGGCGGTCTGTTGATGTTGGGGTCGCCCAGATTCTGTGGCTTCACCAGCAATCTCTTGCGACCGGCCTCAGCTATCGCCCCAAGCCAGGCCTCGGCTAGCTTCTCATACCCTTTGTCGTTCGGATGCGTTCCATTAACCAATTCCTCCGCTTTAACGACCGGATGTAAATCAGCAAGTACAATTCGTGCCTGCCTCTCCTGCAAGCTGTTCACTAAGGCTTCGTACTGGGGATTGACGATGTTTCGGATACGCTCGTCCGCGCCAGCATTGGTGTTAAGTAAGAGTGTCGAAAGGATGATGGTGACATTTGGGATCTCCTCGAAAAGGTACTCGATCAACTTATACATGCGCTGGCCGATCTTGTCAATGGGGTACTTCGAAGCCTCACGGAGAACATCGTTGGTCCCGGCGCTAACCCAATGTTAGAAACATATCGATCGTGAGCGGTGTGGGGTGCGGGGATCTACTTGATCAGTATAAGATTTGGCTTGAAAACCATGTCATTTTCAGCAAACCGAGCGACTTGATCGACTCGCGCCCCTGGATGGCCTTCGTTTTCCTGGTAACGTCAACCCTGCTCAAGCCAGCGCGCATACGAGAAGCAGATAAATAAGCTTACATTGTCCGACATCTTCCCACTGTGCACGGTGCCCACCATATCAACAATCGTGCTTCGCTGCTCCAGGAGCTCGCGTAGATGTTCGCGGTACCCGTTGCCATCGGTTGAGTCCTGCCCCCAGGTAATTGAGGCACCAAGAGGTAGAATGCGCAAAGGAAAGCGCGGATGATGGGGAACGATGAGGTCGTCGCCGCTTGTGTCGTAAGTGTCGCCCAAAGGCTTTGCACCCACCGGAGCGAGAAGTAGCGAAATCACAATCGTGTAGAGATATGTCGCCAGCCACATGGTGTATGGTATCAGTGTTTGATAGCAGACAGCCTGTGGTTTGGCGATGGGTTTGAACGAGCGCGAGTTGTGGAAGTGAGTGATGGGAAAGGACGCTGAATGAGCGACGGAAGTTACGTCAAACGCAACATAGAAGCCCCACTGCTGTGGCTCAAGCGGTCATTCTTCAACCTTCACTGCTTCATTTCACAAAGGTGTGTGGCTGACCTAACCATTTCAGCCAAGTGGGGCTAGTGATAGTCTACTAAAGCCAATTCTCAAGGGCCCACGAACTCTGGACAACGCTCAGGTAAGCTAGTCTACCATGAAATATAATACCCGCATCAGATTCGAGGTTGACCATGGTCCCTTCGGGGGATTCTGCAGGTAATTTCCCGGCGTATATACTCGTGGCTCACGTGGAAAGCCCACCACTTGGGTAGTATGCAGTCGTTAGCCCAAGATCTTCTAAGAAGTGGGATTGGGTTTCCGATTGATTTAGTTTTATATTACGAATAGATTGATTTTCATATGAGCTACTTCGTCAACACCAAGTGATGGTTTTACACATGCACCGGCTTTGACGCAGGTTGTAGGGTTGTCAGTTCGTAATGTGAAGTGCTTTCTTTGTTTCCATGACCGAGAACAATGGTATGAATCCTACCGAGACATCGCCGGCGTAAACGTATCACCACTTCAAGCGTCGACACCGTTGAATAATTAGTGGCATAGGTACCTCGCGATTAATTAGACAACCTGCTGGTGAGCATAAGCTTCTGTCCATGAGCGACGGCATGAACAGGATCCTACGGAATGAACCTGGAGTGAATCTCACGCGCTGTACTGACGTGCAATTTAAGACAGACAAGGAGCATATTCAATAAACATCAATCGACCTCCAGGGCCAGCTTGGTCTGTGTTGAGGACCTTGTGACTCCAGACACACAGGCCACTTTGAAGTGTATCTTACCCAGTCCAACGTACAACTGCAGTATTCATGCCACGCTCAGATTGTTACCGAGCCATTCGTCCACCGAATCCATGTTGACATCGAAGTACACCCGGAGCGCGGCCTATCTGTGTACATTATGTGGATTGGCATCACATTGCCCTCTTCGTCTTACTGAGGATTGAAGTGGTAAATACACGCGCGCATGTGCGATACGCTGTCGAGGTAGTTAACCCACCCTGCACCATCCCGAATCGTCGTGTAAGAACGGCCACTTGACCGAAGCTCGTCTTCCATCTTCTCTGACTTGGACTTCTTCTTCTCAGGACTCGATGCTTGTTCCTTCTGAACACACTCTATCGCAGGAAGGGTGCATTAGCCTGCTCTTGCTTCGTATTGTCGATCGTGGGTTTAGCCGCGCTCTTCAAGTGGCGTTAAGAGATCCGTAGATGATAGTAATCTTGACCCCCTTCGGCGACATACCCATGAAGGCAGCCAAACTCATGGCCGGGGCGCGCCTGCGAGACATCTTGAACACCGGTGTGGGTAGACTACGCTTGTTCGATATCTTCTCTTTCGGATCAGGGTGATGTGCGCGCTTGGACATGACACGCGCTAACCTTGTGTTTTCCTAAGTGTTGACGTTCAGGGTTGACCAGCAAAAGTTCTAGGCGGGGAAAACGAAGCAGTAGTATTGCTAGGGAGTTTTATAAAGGTGGTATCGAGCCAAGGTCGTGCCCAAAGCGCTACTTGTTTTGCTCGCAGTGGGTAAAGCGTGTGCCAACCCAACCACTGTACTTCCGCTTGAAATGTAAATTTTAACCTTGTGGTGTGCCGAGTTTCGGATTCGTGTACAAAAGTTCTTCATATACTCTGGTACACGTGCTGGGGTACCGGATCTCGTTCAATGGTTCACATTCCTAGAGCTCCCACGTGGCGGGTGATGGATATTGCTGACCAAGTCCCCATAACAACTAGTCACCTCCGCTTGGGGACAAGAAAGGAACCCCTCGACTTAATCCCTCGCCAAGTTTTTATGTCTGCCAAAAACTGTTTGTGTATGCAAGCATGAGCACCCAACCGAATGCGTGTTAAATTCCCACTTTGCCTGTTCTGGGGCAACATAGTTCTCAACCAAGGCTCATCTTTACAATTGACCCGCCCCAGCTTGACCATAGCTCTGGATCACTGTTGCAATCCTTCATGAACCGAAGACACCTGATGTTGACCTTGACGAGACTTGGTTGCGGGATCTCTCTCAATAGCTTCCCCGTCCACATGTTGTAGATCTTGATAGCCGCGGACGAGTTAGCGTCCTGCGCAGCTGCGACAAGCCCGAGGTCAGGTTGTACGGCGACGTCTAGATAGTGATCATCGATGTTGTCGTACGGGAAGCTCAATATGGGCTGCGACCTGTTCACCATCGTCAGCATGCAACACCCAATAAGAGAAACCCCTGCTTTCAACGAGGCGTAGAGCCATGCAGATGATTCAACGCTTGGATAGTGGGTTCATGCTGTCCCAGCAGTACATACCAATTGGCGGCGACAGTGAACTTCATCTTCTTCCGCTTATGGCGATTCTCGCTACCAGGATACTGATCATTAAAGAACTTGTCATTGTAGTGTCCTTGCGCATGCCTTGAAAACGTATCTCGCGAGCGAATGTCATATAAGAAAAGACTATTCTGCACGCCCGCGCATACAAGCCGTGTCGGGTCATCGGCTCGCTTCAGGTTTGTGATCGGGAATGGATTTGTCAGGATGTGAGAACTGCCCCTTGAGCGGGTGTCATAGAGAAGAATCTTGCCACTACGCTCCCCAAGTACAACCGTAGTCGGAGATAGCCAGTCAAGCGCTAACACATCGGAATTTCTGTTTAACGCGATCGAAGAATTCCAATCGCCGGCGGGAGAACGTTCGAAAAGCATCAAAGAGGAAGCTGCGGCTACCGCGAGGCTCTCGGTACCCGATTGCGGTACACTATCTGGACTGGATGAGAACGGTGGAGCTGCCGCACCCCATATAGTCGAACAGTTCTTTGGAGTAAACTGTTGGTTCACGTATGGTCCGTCGATGTCCGGATCTGACTGGGTATAGGTCAGCAAAAGCATACATAACGCAAGGGCCCAGAGGAAAAAGCCTGACTGAGTTGTCATTCTCAAGACGGAGCCACGCACGGGCTGAACCACTTCTAACGAAGATGATCTGGATGTCCTGACAAAGTACTTACCAAATACACGGTAGGGGCTCTATCAGATCCATACGTTGTCGCAGCTAGCGCTCCAGAGCTCGGCAAATAGGTCAATGATGATATGGATGATGTGAGCCTTGCAAGCATATCCCAAGGTTCGAAAGAATACTCGTTCAAGCTTTCAGCGAAGGAGGAGCCAAAAGGCATTCCATCTGGTAAAGACACAGCTTCCATATCTTGATCAAGATGGTGTCCTGGGATTGGTAAGCTGCTGGGCGGATTTTGTCGGCGTCGCCTGATAGCATTGTCTCCGTGAACAGCATAGATAGTCTTGGTAAGCGGGTCGCGATCGAAGAAGCGGATAATGCCATGCACTGGTTGCTCGACAACCTAAGCACGAACACGTCAGCACATAGCACTTGAACCGCAGTCTCGGAAGTCGATAGTAGGTACCGCGGTGACAAACACTACGGAGGCCAGTACCTACCGTCTTCATTTTCTCCATTCTGGCCACACGAGCACTAGGCCAAATGCGATGTGTATAGTACGTTTTCCGTCGGTCGCCAATCTCTCTGTCTAGGCTAGCCATTTGCAGTCCCCATTTGTTGCGAGTATGGGGCCGCACAATGGTCTCGCTCTCTCTCTTCTCCTGTTCTTTTCTTGCAATTTTCTCAGCCGCAGCTTTCTTCTGCTCTTTTCTGATATTTTGAAGGGTGTATTTTGCCTGCGATGGTGGCGCGGAATGAGTTGTTGAGATTTTGAAGTATTTTCCTTTCTCAACATCGAAGTAGAAGCCTGGGATCACCCTCGGCTCAGGCATTGCTGAATGAGTAGTACCATGAGAATGGTGTACCCATTCGTGTGAAGTAGTGGGTGCCCAAGTGTCCTCAGTAAGTGCACGTGACAAAATCGATCGCCGAATGTCTTTAGGTGCAGTTGAGGTGCATGTCCATAGAACAAAGCGCAATTGGTCGTCCTCGCTAGGCGATGTTGGCTAAAGACAGGTCAGCGGGAAAACCAGGAGATTAGCACAGCGAGACGGTGGGAGTGTTTCGGATGTTTGTTCGACTGCTCGAGGTTGTGGCTGTTCGAAAGCAGTCCTAAACACTAGAAAGTTTACGCGAGTCAGGAAACAAACGCGTCTTATCGATAAGGCTAGCTCAGCGTCATTCCTCGGCATGACGCCGCCACCGGCCAGAGCATCATTCTTACAAACTTACCCGTCCTTTTGTACATATGTAGTATATTGCACAGCATATTTGCCCCCATTACTTCTTCACACTGCGTGTATTGAAATTCTTCGCCTGCCCTTTGGCTCATGCTTTCACGACTCCCAGCAGCCCGCAAGCTCATAAATCTAAGCTCCAGACGATCGATCGCGACATCTATGCGCCTGAACCAAATCATGGCGCACCTCAATGATTCCTCGAACAGCACGAACGGTGTGGATGGAGCCGCAATACCCGCCGGCTCATACACCCTACAATCCCTCCCAAAATCCAATGTCTTCACCTCGAACCTCCCACCCGATCCTGCCTTCCCTACGCCTGCGGTATCGCACTCCGCACCGCGCGAAACACTTGGTCCTCGCCTTGTGAAGGAAGCCCTTTACACGTTCGTCCGCCCAGAACCTACACAAGACCCAGAGCTATTGGCTGTGAGCTCCCGTGCGCTACAAGACATAGGCCTGCTAGAAGAGGAAGCACAAAGCGAAGAGTTCAAGGAGGTGGTCGCAGGGAACAAGATCTTGACATGGGATGAGAAGAACAATGTAGAGGAGGGAGGCATATACCCCTGGGCGCAGTGTTATGGCGGATACCAGTTTGGACAATGGGCAGGCCAGCTCGGTGATGGAAGAGCGATCTCGTTGTTCGAGGCTACGAACGAGAAGGCAGGCGCACGATACGAGATCCAGCTCAAAGGCGCAGGAAAGACACCGTACTCACGATTTGCGGACGGAAAGGCAGTGCTGCGGTCTTCGATCCGCGAATTCGTTGTCAGCGAGTACCTGAATGCCATTGGGATTCCATCGACACGAGCTCTGTCCCTCACCCATTGCAAAGGAAGCAAGGTTTTCAGAGAGAGAATGGAACCGGGCGCAATCGTAGCGCGTTTTGCACAGTCCTGGATACGCTTCGGCACTTTCGATCTCGCTCGCACGCGTGGCGATCGCAAGCTACTCCGCAAGCTGGCAGACTACACTGCTGAGCACGTTTACGGAGGCTGGGACAAGCTCCCCTCAAAACTGCCATCAGGTGACCCCAAATCCACACACGCTTCCACCTCCACCGGCATCCCAAAGGACACCATCGATGGTGAAGGCCTGGAAGAAGAGAACCGCTACACCCGTCTCTACCGTGCGATCCTCCGCCGCAACGCTGAGACAGTCGCAAAATGGCAAGCGTACGGCTTCATGAACGGCGTGCTCAACACGGACAACACGTCCATCCTCGGACTGTCTATTGATTTCGGACCCTTTGCTTTCTTGGACACGTTCGATCCTACGTATACCCCGAACCACGACGACCACATGCTGCGCTACTCGTACCGGAACCAGCCCACGATCATATGGTGGAACCTCGTGCGGTTAGGCGAAGCGCTCGGCGAGTTGATGGGCGCGGGATCGAACGTTGACGACGCGATCTTCATCTCTGACGGCGTGAAAGAAGAGGACGCAGATGAGCTTATCAAGCGCGCGGAGGGCATCATCGAGCGCTGCGGTGAGGAATACAAAGCCATTTTCCTGTCGCACTACAAGGAGCTCATGACTGCCCGGCTCGGCCTCACGTCGCAAAAGGACTCCGATTTCGAGGAGCTGTTCTCGGAATTGCTGGATTCCTTGGAGGCGCACGAACTTGATTTCCACCACGCGTTTAGAAAGCTGAGCCACTTCAAACTGAGTGAGCTGGAGACGGAACAGTCCAGGAAGGATGTCGCTGGTCGCTTCTTCCGCTTCAACGAGGCGCCGGTCCAGGACGCAGAGTCACGCTCGCGCATCGCAAAGTGGCTGGAGAAGTGGGCAGCGAGAGCTAAGGAGGATAACCCTAACGACGAGGAAAGGCAGAAAGCCATGCTTGCTGTCAACCCCAAGGTATGTGCTCACTTGCGAACACACTCGCCCATGGACGATGGCTAATGTCACGCAGTTCGTCCCCCGTTCCTGGGTTCTCGACGAATTAATCGATCGTGTGGAGAAGAAGGGCGAGCGCGATATCCTCCCTGCTATCATGAAGCTGAACCTTGATCCTTTCAACGAAAATTGGGGCTGGAACGAGTCCGAAGAAGAGCGCTTCTGTGGCGATGTACCGAAGTACAAGGGCATGATGCAGTGTAGCTGCAGCTCGTAGAGCATCAAACGTACATAGCTACACGGGCAAAACAACTGAAGATACCAGGTCACGAATACATCAGCTTTGTACATCCAAAACATGTAGTTTTGTATCTGGGAGATTGAGGGCTAATCCACACCTCCAATGAGATACTCCCCAACCTCTAGATTCACCTCACGCCCAAGTGAGCGCGCATACTCCCATCCAAAGTTGACTCTCCACTTTGCCCCCGGGTCGAGCACGTCCGAAGATCCCACGCCCCCAGTCCTCACTAGCAGCCGCATACTCGTCAGCGTGGCAATCTGCGTGTACAAGTCCGCAACCTGGGGTACCGACTCCACCAACAAACTCCGGAAGATAGCCAGCAGCCTGTCAAGAGGAAAGGGCGAAGGTGTCAACAGATGCCGGGAGATCTTGCGATGCTTCGATTTCGTGACGCCTGCGGTTGCCGAAGGAGCCCTTCTTTTGTTCTTCCGCTTGTCGGTGTGTTTCATGAAATATGTGACGTCTGTACGAGAGGGGTTGTAGCTGGCGAGATAAGCGGCGATGAGGAGGTGCGTAGTATAGTACGGTAAATCATGTGCAATCGTCCTAATCCTCCTCTTCGTGCTGGGTGTTGTAGACACTACAGTGCCATTGGTCCCGTTCGTATTCGCACTCAGATTGTTGTTGTCCGCGACGATCTTATCCAGTACACTGTCCTCGACCTGGAACAAAGCCCTCCTATTCACCATGAGGCGCGAATAATCGCGCGTGCCGAACGTGCCCTGGACGATAGGCTCGACAAACGGACGCCATAGCCGCATCGCAGCCAGGCGAAAGCTGACGAGATCGCGCCCGGTGTGTTTGCTCAGCGCATCGTATACAGTCGCTATAAACCGTCCCCAAAGCCACGCATCGTCTTCGGCCGCAAGATCGGGTGTGTAGTCGGGAAACTGTTCTTCGTTTGGCGGCTGTAGGAAGATCTTCGGAGGATCTTTGCCCAGAATCTTAAGAAGAGAGTTACGGTTGTACGTTGAGAAGTGAAGATGCGGTGTTCCGGGGCGGTGGAGCTCAAGCGGTATAGGTAGCGTAGTGATTAGGATGATTGAGAGATTGGGTATCTTGTTCTCCTGTTAGTAACACATAGAATCAGGACGTGATCGGAGCATACGCTTTCTCCAAACCTTGCCAGTGCAGGCAACAGTGTGTATGGTGCTTCTCTCTGCTTGTCGATCCCGTCAAGCACCAAGACCAACTTCCCTCTCCCTTCCAGCATTCTACCCAGGGCCACAGCCAGACTGCTCAAATTCTCCGTCCTTGCATATGGTCGACGGTCTATCGTCTCATCATAGAATTCGTCTAGCGCATCCAGACAAGACGCAACGGTGCGTTCTAATAGATGTCGTCCCGTTATGCATTCTCGCGAATTGGCAATGGCATAAGGGAGCGAGGAGAGTTCGAGGTAAGAGCGTATTATGGACGACTTTCCAGTCGCGGTGAGGCCGTGAGCGACAAGGAGCGAGGGCGATGGTAGGTGTGTCTGCGACTGTTAGCAAACATTTGATAGCGGGAACGGTGTCGCAAACATTGTACAGCGCCGCTAGTTGCTGAATCTGCGGTTCGCGACAAGGGTATTCGGAATTGAGCTGTTCAAGAATCTCGTCGGGTAGCATGTTCGAGGTGCTCCTTCGTGTTGACTTTGGGCTGCGGTCAATCGAGGTTCGTCGATCAGCGGGATACGCGCTGCGGACTGACGCGCCGCGCTGGCACGTGCGCCCAGCTTCACAGCTCCACAGGAGCGCAACCATGCCTTGATGCACTTCCAAGGTTCCTCTAAACCAAGTGGGCTGTGCCGATGTATGATAGCCTAGATCCTTGAAAGCTTCACCTCATAAAAGAGAATGATGGGCAGCCCGAACTTAAAGCTCACAGTCAGCGAGCGAGGATTTGCATAAAGTCAACATCAGTATTGCTGCTCATCCTAACGTAATCTAAAGTACTGTATGTCCTCCAAGGACATGTTTCTGCCATAGTTGACAGTTTCGTCTGGCACCCGGGTCTTCTGATTGGGTACATAAATCATGCCGTCGTAACATGCTGAACGCCTACGCAATGCTGGTGGTATCCAATTCAACGCAGTCCTCCATCCCGAAAGCAATTCCTAAACATGCACAGTATCCGCGATGCTTGCATCTGAGTCGGCGTTGCCCGGGGATTCCCACGCCAGGAACTTCCAATTGAGCTCGCTCGGTCGCCAAAAGATGCCATGCTGCAGACCTTTTCCAGGGTTGGTGGCAGTTCCAGCAGTATCGGCAGTCATTCCTCCTGTGAGCGGCATGCGCTTGCTGAAGATACAACGCTTGAATCGCGAGTGAAGAATAGCCATGGAGCACATGACGCAGGGCTCGTGCGTTAGGTAGATGTCCAAGTCCACGCACAGGTAGCCGTTGGCCGGGATATTGTCCTTGTCGTAGGGCGCCTTCTCGACCTCTGTGAGAGGAACATCACAGAACAAAGACCGGTCCAGCAGGGTAGGATTCGTGCCAGCCATTCGTAGTCGCTTCTTGGCTACCATGGCAATGGCACGCTGCACGCAGTGGGCCATGACATTCCCAGGTCCAGTATGAGCTTCGGCATCTCCAAGTGGTGAGCGCCAGCGGCAGTCGCCTGCTACGGCAATGACCTCGGACGTTCCACGCGTGCGGTCTACGACGACACAGCCAACCTTCTCGCCAACTCCAAGCTGCGATATCTCAGCAGCAGCGGTAGAGGCAAGCGCGAGCCAGCGGTTGGATTCGGGCTCGATTTCGACGGTATTGCGGGCGACCAGGCTTGGGTGGGGTCCGTAGGGATTCGTGTTCTTGTAGGCGATGGGCCAGTACTGCTCGCTCCACTGGTTTGCTTGTTCGGCCGACGTTGGTGCCAAAGCCGGGACGGTCACATACAACAGCTTCGGGTATACGTTCATGACGCTGAAGGGCGGATTCTTGCGAAGTATGGCGACCAGCTCGGCAGGCTTGAAACATCGGGTCGGGCAAAGCAGGAAGAAGCGCACTGTATTCTCACCTTTAGTACAAGACTCATCATCGGACGACGGAAGAGGAATAAATAAAGATGCGGGGGAGGGCTCGTCATCGCCGTTACTGCAGATACCTCTTTGGAGCCTCGCGGGCGGGTAGAACTGCTTTTGCAGATGTGCCGGAAGGTATTTGAACTGGACCACGCGGCGAAGGTGGGATATCTCGGCAGCTTTGAAGTCGGGAGCGGCATCTTGGATCGCGCTGAGTACGGTCAGCGTGGGTCTTTCGGTGTGTACGCGTTGTTGGGTGGCATGACTCACTCTTTCACAGCATTGGCGAAGCGGGCGGGGATCTCGACGACATAGACGGTGTGTGTCTCCAAGCTGGCTCGCACTTCGTCCTTGGTCCTCAGAGGGACGAGCTGCCCAGTAGCAGCGGTGGGAGCTGGGGCGGTGTCGGCAGCCATTGCGGACTCAAGGTGTGTCCTGATAGTAGAAGCCGTGTTAGGATGCGCAGTGTGTAGATGCGCGAACGGCGCGGAACAAGGGAAAAGGTGGGTTCAGGGCGACAGAGGATGCTCCTGCTTGGGATTTGTCTGCCAGTCGCCTTCGTCGAGGTGCATGGTGGGTGCTGCTGTTCGAAGCCCGTTGGTGCCTGCCGTTCGAGAAATTTTGAGATGTCGGAACTGTAGGAAAGGAAGGCGCGACCGTTCCGAGCCTTGGCGCTGGCTACCCCACCATGGTGCCCACGGATCGACCTTCGAAGTTCAACCCCAACCTTCCCCGCATGGGCCACCGAGTCATGGCCGCCGGATATCTTCATCCTCCAATAGCTGTGGCGCCTCTAGGGTTTCCCTGCCCTGAAACCAGCCTGAAGGGGTCGACTATCACAACTGCCGGCTTGCACCAGTCGCTTTTGCGCAAGCCACCGCTAGCATGTGTCGTCTGGGGTCGTCTGGGGTACGATCAGCATTGACTCAAAACCCGGTCGTGCTTATGTGTATCTCCAAGGTTCAATAGTCGTTGCTTCTGCCTGGTTGCGTCCTCTACTTATCGCTCTTCCTACTAAGATAGAACTAAAAAGTAAAGTTAATAATATTAAAAATATAACTTTATATCTACTTAAGTCCTACTATATAAATATATATATAGTTCTAATATAATAAGAAGTATAAGAGAACCTTATTTATATTAACCTTATTTAAAAATTATAAATAATTATTTTTATAAACTATTTTATATATATAGCCCTTTTAACTTTATAACTAAGCTAGTTTTATTTCCTAAAATATATAATTAATAATTATATAGATAGTAGAGCTAGTATATATATAACTACTAGTATTATTTATAAAGAAGTTATTTATTTAAACTAGTATTACTCTCTTATCTAATAAGACCTAAAACTTTTTAATAAAGTTTAAATAACTTTTAAATATTAGCTTTATAAGTTAGGAGAAGATAAAAGATTCTATTATAGTTATTAAATAAAAGTTTAATAAAGTAGTTAATTTTAAAGATATATAATATACTAATATAATATTTAAATAGGTAATAAAGAACCCTAAGATAAAGGCTCTTTAAGTAAAAAAATTTACTTAAATATAATAGGTATATATTAGATAAAATTTAAAATAACTTAAGTATATTCTTTATACTAGAAAGGTATCTAGATATATATAATTTATTAAGAAATAATATTTATAGAAATTATATAATAATAATATTAAATTTACTATATTTAATAATATTATATATTACTATTTACTAGTAAAAGTCTTTATTAATAAATTATTTAAATAGAGGATATTAAAAGTATTATATAACTAGAAAAAGTTTAAAAAGATATAAAATAATATATTTACCTTTTTATTTAACTTTTAGTTATTAGGTATTAAAAGGGGAAGATCCTTTTTCTAGAACTTTATATATACCTTTTAATTCTAATTAATATTATAGCTACTATAATATTATAAAAGCTCTATATAAATACCTTATATATAAATTCTATAGCCTTACTTTATAATATATAAAAACTCTAATAAAGGTATTAATATTAATATAAAAGGTATTAATAATAAAAGGTTAATATTTAGAAATTTTAAAACTAAGTAATATAACTACTAAAATATATTTAATTTATAAAAAATTAATTATATATATAGAATTTAGTGTATATAATTATTTTATTTAAAAAGTATTAAATTCTATAGTATAGTTATAAAGTTATAAGTATTAAGGGAAAAGTTAAAATATTTAATATTTAAAAAATAGGTAATATAATACCCTAGAGGGCTAGCTCCCTCCTCCCCCTAGTTAACTAGGAGTATCTAATTTCTATAGTAGTTATTACTTCTACCTAGTTATATCCTCTACTTATTACTTTTCCTACTAAAATAGAACTAAAAAATAAGGTTAATAATATTAAAGATATAACTTTATATCTACCTAAGTCCTACTATATAAATATATATATAATTTTAATATAATAAGAAATATAAGAGGACTTTATTTATATTAACTTTATTTAAAAATTATAGATAGTTATCTTTATAAACTATTTTATATATATAGCCCTTTTAACTTTATAACTAAGCTAGACTTACTCGCTGTAGTATTATAGCGCAAGTTTACGTTGTGGTGGTAGCTGGAAGTGTGATAGCTTTTATTGTTCGCGACTTGGGACAGCCAGCAATATCAGGTTGGATCATCCAGGTATGTGTCTGTCGCGCTTTCAAGGTTTACACAGCGACTAAATCAGGACAGGGCCCTCTCCTCATGCAAACCGTGCTCTCACCGCTCGTCGGGCGACTTTCTGATGTCCTTGACCGTAAACTTTTCGCCTCAATACCTCCTCTCATCGCAGTCGCCGGTAGTATCATATGTGCTAAGGCAACCTCCATGCAGATGTTAATTGGCGGGGGTATACTTGTAGGGTTCACGTTAGCGACGATTTCCATCGTGCAGTCGATACCTTCGGAAATCTTACCTCTGAAGTACCGAGCACTGGCGAACGGATTTGCGTTCCTTGGCGGTGCCGTCGGAGGTTTGGTAGGAGGGCTAGGTGCTGGTGCAGTCACCAACGTGGACCCAACAGGCTGGCGAAACATCTTCTGGATCATGGCTGGTTTACACGGAGCTACATCTCTGGGCTTTTTCGCTTTCTACTGGCCCAAGAAACGCACCGAGTATCCAAGTATGAGTTTCAAGGAGTACGTCTGGGCGTGTGA
Source organism: Karstenula rhodostoma CBS 690.94 (assembly GCA_010093485.1). Classification (NCBI taxonomy): domain Eukaryota; kingdom Fungi; phylum Ascomycota; class Dothideomycetes; order Pleosporales; family Didymosphaeriaceae; genus Karstenula; species Karstenula rhodostoma. The sequence continues at coordinate 662,198 of MU001502.1, forward strand.
CCCTATCGGCAGTGTCCTGTTCATTGCAGGCGCCACGCTCATGCTCCTGGCACTCAACTGGGCAGGAGGCGCTTATCGCTGGAGCGATCCACATGTGTGCGCCAACCTGGTCCTGGGTATTGTCTTGATTCTGGCCTTCTGTGTCTACGGTGAGGTCTGGCCCAAATGGATTCGAAATATGTATACTAATAGCCACCTACAGAATGGAAGGGTAGATCGGACGGCATGGTCGCCCACGTGTTCTTCAGCACTGGGCCTAACTTCTGGCTAGCCACGTTTGCTTTTGCCGTAGAGGGGTAAGTTCGACGACTTCCTGACTGCTTTTGAGCGGGTTCTGACTAGTACTTCCAGATGGATCTTTTACTCTGCAGTGAACTCGGTGACGCCACAAATAATCTTGAACCTGGGCTTGGAAACAAACAGTTGGGACATCGCTGTTCGACAGATGTCGTATCAGATCCCATCTTTGACATTTTCCTTGGTAGTAACGTGGTGGGCTACCCGCTTCAAGGACCTGAGTACGTGTACTTTCTGCCAAAGTATGGTTTTCTCAGCTGATGTATATTCACAGAATCGCCTCTGGTCTTCACATACGTCGTTTTCCTTGTCACCACCATCTGCTACGCAAACATACGTCCTTCATGGAACGTGCCGCAAATTGTATTTGCAGTCCTCGCCGGCATCGGAACGTCAGGGCCGCTCACTCTGCTGGTCGCCTGTATCCAGTTCACCGCGCCACATGCCTTCCTCTCTACGGCTACAGGTCTTGCTTTCTCCGCGCGCGCAATTGGTGGTGCCTTTGGCTCCGCTGTCATTAATGCTATAATCAACGGGCGCCTCAATTCGCATTATGCATCCGACGTCGGTTCTGCCGCCACCGCTGCCGGTCTTCCTTCATCTTCACTCCCAGCCTTGCTTGAAGCCATGGAAGCTGGATCGTTTTCGGGTGTACCAGGTGCAAACGAGGGGATCATTAGCGCGGCTTTGGAGGCGAGCTATTGGTCATATGCGAGAGCATACAGATTGGGATGGTGGAGCGTCGTCCCTTTTGTGGCTCTAGCAATCGCGAGTGTGGCGTGTATGTCCGGTGTGAAGGACCTCATGACAGAGCATGTGGAGGCTACTGTGGAACGAGATGTCGTGGAGGATCAGGGGAAGGAAAAGGGCTTAGAAGACAAGTGAAAGACGCTGATCAAGAACCGATTGATGACTGAGGGAGACTTATGGTTTGTTAGGTTCATGCAATGCAAGTAATTTGTATAAATAAGATTGGTCTATCTCGCGCCCGGGATGGCCAAGCTTCGTTAATATCCCTCATCGTGCTATGATCTTCCACAACACATCGTTGGTGAAACTACAACAAATATTCATGAAAACACACTACAAGACTTCTCCACCGTTTCCTAACCAGGTGAGAGAAACATCGTAGATCCCCTTAGCCGCGGCGGCGGCTCTTGAGGTAAGCCTTCTTTGGACGAGGACCCTCACCTACAATGGCCTGCTCGTTCATTCCAATCTCTCCAGCCTTATCGAACTCTTGCCCCTGCTCATTCTCACTAGTCTTGTCATCCTCCGTGACTGTTACAATAGATGATGAAGAGGACGTCGACGTGGAAGACGACAAAGAACCCGATGACGCATGATCGTCTACAATGAGGCCGCCCTCTTCTGTCATGGACTTCGCATCTTCCTCCGACTCCACAGATATCTCATCACGCACCCGCTTGACATCATCCTTCACCTCTCTCAATTCGCGGGCATGCTTACGGCGGTTCATCGATGCCTGTGCATCCGCCCAGAAGAGCTCGTCCTCTGCGCTAAGTCGCGTAGGGAAGAACATCTTGAGCAGCTTCTCACCGAAACTCGGGAAGGCATCCTCCAGGCCTTTCAGAGCTTCCATAACGTCCGTATCGTGGGTCAGAGATTGGCGGAAGGTGAGGTCGATAGGGTAGGTAATCTTGGAAACGAGTGGGTCCCGCATGGAGGCGCCGGACAAAGCATTGATGGACTGCATGATGCGGTGGAAGATATTGGCAGGACAAGCAGCGACGATCAGGTTCGAAATGGAACCTAGAGCCATGACGCCGAACAAGAATCCAGCACCGCGTGGGAGGTGGCATGCGAGGATCGTGAACAGTAGCCAACCTAAGGTCGTGCCGACAAGGATGTAGGCGTCTCGGATACCAAACCAGTCGTACTGGGCTACACCGGGATCAGCAAGGTCCTCCAAGTCGAGAGCGTTGTTGTGGATGTTGCGAATGATGAAGATATGACGCTGGTCGCCGTTTCGCATTAACGCGTACACGTTGTTCGCTGTTCCATCGGCGCGGGCAGTAAACTTCTCAGCACGGAAAGCAGAGAGCTGTGTTGTCAATCCGCTCAAATCGAGGCCAAAATGGATCAGCAATGTGATCATATAACCAGGCCCATAACCGAACAATGTGGTAAAAATTAGGACAGTGGCCACCGTCGACTGAACCAGAATCGTGTTGTCGGTTATGATGTGAAGCTTCGGGCCCAGAAGTGTCGATTTGAACGGCTTACCAGCATCGTAGATGGAAATCTTGAGTCCAGCGACAGTGACGCCAGCCGCCTTCTCCAAATCTCGAACCAAACGCGCCAGCATCCAGCTCTTGTTCTTCCGCGACCGTCCTGACTCCATATTCACAATCGAGCAGTCGATCTCGGGCTCTGGCATAACGCCACGCACACCTGCAAAAACAGGTACAAGTGAGATCACTGCATAGCTCAGCCATCCAAAGCTCAGAGGTAGACCAGTCGATTTGGTATCCAGATACTCAGTGGTCGCCACAGCGAGAGCTGTGCGTAGTACGGGTTCGCCAATGACCATGAAGATAGCGACAAGAGTTCCCCAAGGGCTTCCGGTAAGTTGTCCGTCCACGTACATGGAGTAGAGAACGCATATTATTAGGGCGAGTTGGATGATGGTGGCGCCGAGGATGACTTGGAAGTAGGTGATCTTGGCCCCCATCTTTTGGTTGACTTGGTGTTCGACAAGGTTTTGGATGAGGTATGTGGATGGGAAAAGTACGTGGTGATGAAGTACTTATATGCACAAGCAGAGGTGATGCGTGCCCTGGCAATTGCTTCTCGCTATTGGCAGCAGTATTGAGCAAACAGTGTTAAGCGTAGGTGCTAAAAGACCACAAACAGCGGCGCAGTATTCATATACCAACAGCTGGAGCTGAGGCGGTGAGGCCTGTGCGAGTTGCCGCGTGCGGGTTTCCGTCTGCAGCGTCCCGTGCTGGTTGGATGAAAGTCGGTGTGCGACGCGGACTGGCACCGAAATTTGATCCAAGTGAATCAGGTGAGTGAAGTGAATGCAAGCAGAGAGCGATAGTTCGGTCCTAACACCGCAGGTGACTGACTGTCTGTCGCAAATGATTATGCTATCTAGATTTATTTGTTTGAGTTTCTATCACCAAATCAAACAAAAACCGATTCAATTAGGTTCTTTGAGCCGGGCTTCGAAGTGGCTTTTAGTTTTTGACAATTTTGCGTGTTGACTTCGGACGAAAGTCAAAATAATGCTTCTGTTCGAACGACACAAGCAAGTGCCATTGTTTTGTTTTTCTTTTAACTTCTATCAACAAGCATGTACAGCTCTTAGTGAACTAGACGAAGACAAGGTTAAAGTCGAAATAGAACATATTTCTAACAGAGATAGCATTTATTACTTGTTTAATATTTGTTTGAAAGAAAGGAAAAAAGGATAGCATATGTGGCTCTAACATGCGTGGGTTGTTTTGGCACCCCATCCAGTTCTCGTGCGTTTTGCCGCAGCTTGCAAAAGCGCACGAAGAGCCAACAATCGAACATGCGTGAGTTCCACTACGATAAACTTTCCTCTGACAACGGTAGCGACATACGAGAGACACCTAAGCAGTGGGAGCGTCTCCCTTGACTGATCGGAGATTTTATTCCATCGCTAGAGGAGTGCAGAATGCTAACAAGGTATACCAATGCATTCAGGCTTTTCCCCTGAAGTTGTACTCGAAGTTGCATCCGATGGTCTCTTTAGAAGTAGCTGGACCCTCCTTCATGGATGGTACCCGCTAGAACAGTCCAGTATCAAGCACGTCACGTGATGCAGCGAGAGCGTTTGCACAGGTTCAACTACCCCACAACGCGGACTGCCGCTCTTCAGATCTTCTCAGCTCACCCTGTTCTCTCGTCGCTGTATCCTCGCAAAATTTCAATCACCGCAACACGTACCACGCGTAGATCTTAACACAATGGAGCAGCAAGGAAACATGAACGAGGGCGTCACTGACATCGCAAACACGACCATCCTGAGGTACAGTACAGTATGAGCATGTTGAATCATATCCGCTGATAACTATGTAGCAGCCCCAGCACGCCTGACCCCGTCTGCACGCCCAGCTTCAGCGAGGCTTCCACCGCCATCTCAACCGACGCGCTCCCCAACGTCGACTCTCTCTCCCTCGACGAGAGCGACTCCACTACTAACGCTCCTGCCACTCTCATGGAGGACGAGGTCCGTACCAACTCGCCATCCCACAACAGCTTCCTCCACGGTCCCATTATGCGCATGATCAGCTAGTACAATACTAACAACTCTACTCCGCAGGCCCCCATCGTCACCGACTCCGAGCCCAAAAAGGGAAACAAGTCGAAGCTTTCCCTCAACCGCGCCGCCATCATCGCCAAAGCCCAAGCCGCGAAGAACGACCGCGTGTTCGCCGCCCCCTCCGCCGCCGCAAAGCGCTCTGCCCGCCTCAAGACGCCCAACTACAAGCCCATCCTCGCCGCCGGAAAGGGCTCGCTGACTCAACACGAGCAGTTGCGCAAGGAGCTCGCTGAGAAGATGGCCAAGAAGAAAGAAGAGGCGGACGCCCGAGCGAAGCAGGGAAAGACGCGCCAGTTCTTGGACTACCAGGCCAAGAAGCTGCTGCAGGATCTCCCCGACGAAGCTGTTGAGGAGCTCCCGGATAACTTCTACCAGCTGGCGATGGAGGAGAAGCTGAGCGTTCTTCTTGAGGCGCATATGAAGTATAGAAGGGAGGGTAAGGCGAAGGGGCAGGAGAGTGGTCGTATCCTTGGGGTGAGACTGGGCATTGCAAACACTTCCAAAGAATATCAAGCTAACGACAAGTAGGAGATCGAGAAGCTCGAGGAGTTTCAGGATATCGAGAGGTCCATCCGGGACTCGAAGGAGCATGAGGAGTGCATTTGCGACGAGTGCAAGGAGTCCCAGGGTGACGTCGGTGGAGTCGGTCGTATTGTCGGCAAGATGGATGTTCCCTCAGAGTAGAACCGAGCTGCTGCTGTTGATCGGAGACGAGATGAAGTCAAGGGATGGATTGCAAAATACGGAGATCGTGGCGAAGTCTGACTGGCTCTAGATCAGACGTAGCGTAGCATGTCACCCATGTGACGCATGCACATTAATCGAACTCTTTACAACAAATTACCTCCCGAATTTCTATCGCTAGGTCTTACCAGCCTTTTCCTTGGCACTGTTATCCTCACCACATGAACTGCCGCCTTTCTAGCCGATAACTTGTGTTTTTTTTAGGACTGTGCTGTGACTTTATTCCGCCAAAGTCTTCTCCACGACCTTCAATATTTCCATCAGCTCTTCATCCTGCATTGACTTCCCCATGACCTGCACATGTGCGGGCAATCCTTCAAAGATCTTCGGTTCATCTGTGCACAGTCAGCCCTGGTCCTCGAATCCTTATCCAGAAGACATATACATGGCGGTTCATACGCAGCATCTTCCTTGAAGAACTGCCAATCTAGCTCTTCTTCAGCTTTCAAATGTGGCAAGATACCAGACGGATACTACAATCACAAGCATTAGTCCTTGTCTTGCCAACACTTGTCACAGAATGGCAGCGGCGATACTCACATTCAGCAGGTTCTGCAACACCGTAAACGGCGTCAACCCATACGTGTCATGCCTCACCGCAGTCGAAGAATTCCCCGGCATCAGCACCGCATCCAGCTCATTCTCCACCACGACCTTATGCCACGCATGCAGGATCTTGAACCGCTCCAGATTCATATCCCACAGCCCGTCCAAATTCGGTTCAAACTCGCGGAGCTCCTTTACCATCGTTTTACCTATGCTCGGAACGACAGGCTCGCCCGCTTGCTGCAGGTACAACAATGGTGTCTTCTTCGGATCGAGCAGGAAGAATTTCCACGCTAGGATCGATGAGGCCCATATGTCAGGCACTTTGTCGTCCAGCAGCACGATATGATGGCCCTTGCCCTTCAGCTTCATAGCGCATGAATGCAGCGCCCGCGCGATAGGCGGATGTAGCGGCCGCTGAGGAATCCCGCGGATGAGCCCAAAGCGAAGGGGGCGAGTGGGAGGCTGGACACTGCGCCACGGCACGCCCAAGACATTCTCGTCGAAAGCCCAGGTATCGCTGTTGCAGATTGTCCGCATGGTGAGCTCTGCGTCGCGGATGGAGTGGCCGATGGGTCCGATTACAGGGACTATAGAGCCCGGGCTGCCCAGACGTCCGGGAGGTACGCCGCCGCCGAATGGGACTCTTCCTGCACTTGGCTTGAAGCTGGTGAGTCCGCAGCATAGTGCAGGGATCCGGCATGAGCCAGCTACGTCGGTTGCCAGGCCTAGGATTGAGCCACGCATAGCGAGGAGGGCGCCCTCGCCGCCTGTAGAGCCGCCGGCTGTCAGGGAGAGGTTATGAGGGTTTAGCGTACGCCCAAAGAGGTTGTTGTGAGAGTCTGCGGTCATCATGGTCTGCGGGAGGTTGGTTTTGCAGTAGAACACAGCTCCATGTTTGTACAATAGATTCACGAGATTGGAGTTTGAGGTTGCTGGTGGCCGTGATAGAAAGGAGATGTAGCCTATGGTTGCTTGTGTGCCCTTAACATTGAAGGAGTCCTATGAATCGGACTGGTTAGCGTTCCAGCGCCATGTCCGCAACCTGTATCTATTCTTCAGGGTGTTGAAAAAGAATGCGTATCACCTTTAAACTGATAGGTAGGCCATGTAACGGACCCATCGGCCTACCGTTCTTCTTAAGATAGTCATCGCACTCCCTTGCCCTTGCCATGGCTTCCTCGAAAAAGAGTTCTGTGAGACAGTTCACACATTGTTGCGCAATTGCCGCTCTCTTACAAAAGGCAGTGGTGACCTCTACGCTCGTTGCATTCCCACTCGTCATCAACTCAATCAAGGCAGCTATTGAAAGTTATTACTCTATAACTGAGTATCTGAACGGTACGTAGAGTCGAATTTATACTTACTCGCATCGTAATCGGAGGTAAGCTTGAGTTCACGTGGTGTCAACAGACCGCATGTTGCTGGCACATCAATGACGGAGATGGCGGATATCTCCACGAATTGCGAAGTCAACGAATCAGGTAATCTCCATTTCCCTGGTATCTTCATGAGATTGGCTTCTCTTTTTGAGGCAGCAAGGCACTGCCAGTCGGCGATAGGTACTTCCGACATGGTTGATGCCGGAGCTCGAGCGTGACCACGGAACAATAAACGCTAGGCTGCGCTAATGTAGGATGCAAAGCACATGCGATTACAAAATAGAGAGAAAGGAGATGTGAGGGAAGGGGCACCGATGAGGTTGGGGTAAGCAGCTTTGGGGACCCGGATACAGTTCCGAGTCGGATCCCGAGATACCGCGTGGGGTACGACATATTGGCAACGTCAAAGCACATGAAGCTTTTCGGGCCCATTTAGAAGAGCAAATGATATGTCCGTTAGATTTTGTCAATGGTAGAATTGTGCAACGCCAGTAAACTGTTTACTGAACACGTGGCTAGATTCAAGTCTACGCATTGCGTCCGAAGCTACATGTGAACAATGAAAGATAGTACATTCCAGCCCACGTTCGACGACTGGTAAGGGGGACTGAAGACCCTGCATATTTAAAAAAGGAATGTAGGTCTCTCCGCCTGGGTCCACGGTAGATATATCGCAAGACCCTACAACTCTATCGCCTTTGCCGTTGACTTGTTCGGAACACATCTGCGGGTCTCCCAGCAGTCGTTTCATAGTCCGTGTAGGGCGTGTATTCGCATTGCACTCAGTCTCGCCGCCTCTCATGCTTGTCGTACGGTGACCGGCTTCTACGGCGCCTGTGTCGCTCTCGGGAACGTGAGCGCTCGTCGTCCCCATTTCGCTCCCTTCGCCGCTCGTGTCGATCTTCATGCCGCTTGTGCTCACGACTCCTCGACCGATGGCGTCTCTTTTCAGGTTCGCGATCTCGGTCCCTTCTCCTGTCGCGGGACCTGGAGCGATCACGTCGCTTCTCCCTCCGATCTCGCGACCTGCTTCTTGACCTATGTCTCCTCTTTCGGTCGCGCTCGTCACCATCCCTGTGCCTCCGTGATCGCTCCTTCTTTTCCTTCTTGCCGTCTTCCTCGTTACTATCCTTTGCTTTCTCCTCTAGCGCCTTTTCCACGTTGGCCTCATGCGCTTTCTCCCCAAGCGGTGTCAAGTTTGCGTTTGTAGATGCGCGCTCCGGGACAGGGAGACCCATGGCGCGTAGCATGGCATCTTCTTCGGCTTCCTTGATTTTGCGCTTCTCTTCTGCGAGCTTCTCGGCGGCCGACAGTTCCCCCTCCTTGTCCTGGTCGCCCTTTGCGTACCAGTTGAGATCGCGTCCTTGTTGCCAGCGGCCTACGGGGGCCATGAGCGAGTGGCCCAGGTAGTTCTCACGCTGGGTGTCTGCCTTGACATCTTCCCACTTGAAGTCGGCGCGGCCGCCGCTGGAGACGTGTTAGCTACAGATTGAGAAACAATGAGAGAGAGATATGCGCACCGGCTCCCTTCTTTTCGCACAGTCTGCAAGAGGTCCATGTTGGCGCTGTTGTGTGGTGAGAGATCAGAGACGAGGAAAAGAGTGCGGAGCAGACGCGGAGGTGCCCAAAAGACAGGCGACCAGCCGCCAGCGCTCACTGGGAGCTTTGGCCACTTTCCCCGCGACTTTAGACATCGACTTCGAACAAAACTCCAACGCCCCATTACTCGTTCTTCTCACGCTCTCCCCCAACGCAATCGACACGTACACAAGAGTGGTACATCTTCTTTACAATTCACTCCACCACTCGGAACCATATTGCGCAACCATCCGCACTGACACACTACTCACGGCGACACTCTGCCCCCCACCGCGCGCGCCATGGCACCCCAGCCCGCGCCCGAAGACGAGCAGTTCTTCGACCGCCCCGATCTCCTCCCCACCCTCTCCGCAGCTGGCACCCTCAACTCCAACACAATCCTCTGGTACTTCTACAACTCGCCGTGGTTCGACCAGGGCTCCAACAACAACAGCCTGCTCCGCCAGGTCGGCGGCACCCCCCAGCAGGAGCTCATCTTCAACAACCGGCTGGCCTTCGAGGAGCGCCTGCGCACAGACTACCCGTACGGCACCCAGTATGTCGTTGCGTATGAGCCCAAGGGCGACGGCGAGCCATGGGTGATTCAGCGGCAGGAGAAGAGCGTGGATGAGAACACGGGGAAGACGGCGAAGACGGAAGTTACGGCGACGTACTACACGCAGGGGACGCGCATCGTCATGGCGAAGAGCCTGCTGGATGTGCTGCAGACGCGCATGCTGAGCGTGAGCACGCAGCTGCAGGAGCTTATGGAGCTATCCAAGGGTCTATCGCATTTCAGCCCCGCGACGGGACACACGTACGTTCCGCCGTCGTTCGACCTCGCAAAGGCCAACAGCGCGAGTCGTGGAGGCAGTCGCGCAGGCAGCCGTGGTGGAAGTCCCGCCCCCGAACAGTCGCAGTCGCAGACACAGACCGGCGCGCAGCCCACCGCAGACCCCTTCGAAACCTTCTCCGACGCCTTCTTCCTGCGCTCGCTCGACCGCACAGAAGCCTACTTCGAGGAGTACGTCGACGAGAACCCGCTGCAGGGTGAGCCGGGCTCCTTCGTGCTCACGCACAGCTGGCGCAACACGGTGACGCGGCGCGAAGAGGAGAAGAAGCGCACCGAGCAGGCCGCCGCACAACAAGCTGCCGCCGCGCAAGCAGCAACACAACCTACCCAGCTGTCCATCTCCACCACGGGCGCCGTCTCCCAGACGCAGAGCGGCCTCCAGTCCTCCACCTCGACCCCCAAGCCCGCCACGCCCGCCACCGAGTCCTTCTCCCGCAAGGCCAGCGTTGCCTCCCAGCCGAAGCCGGGCAAGGAGAAGCGCCGAAAGTCAAAGGGACCCGGCAGCTTCGCGAGTCCGGTTACGCCCACGGGACCACAGATATAGCCCACCTCCGGGGCTTCACGTTGGCCGTCTCCGCGCCGATTCAATGGCGGGTGCATCTCTCCACCGGTGTCTGTGAAGGTAGCGTGGAGACAGACGGTGGAGACATACGGCGGTGGAGCGGTGCTCGCGTGACACGTCTTTCGGATTCCGTTGTTTTGATTAAGTGATACCCCTCCTGGCTCCGTCATTGGTTCTCTGCTGCGAATTCCACCCGGGCGCACGTACATGTATGTGCATGTGCATGTGCATGTGCGCATGCACGTAGGCTGCACGGCGCCAGAACAACCAGCCAGGCATTTCTTTCCCTTTCGTTTCCACACTGTAACGGCATGGTGGCTGGCATTGCATTGCACAGCGTCTGCATACGCAGCGGACTCGAGACTGAGTCCCGCCCCTTGCCTTGCTTCTTCCTAACCTAACTACGTAGATTGTACCAATACACGTTTCTGCATATGCAGGCTGCCAGACTAGACTGCACTAGATCGGCCATGCCACGAGATCATGCCCCCCTTTTGCTTCCGCGTGTACCTCGGTGGCGAGCGGAAATGGCATGCTATGGCATGCCCCAGGTTTCACATTGTGCATGCGGCCGTCAAAGTTACTTGCCAAGTAGTGTGCGTTAGTCACTGTTAGTGGCTTAGTGTGGTGGGCTGCGAGTACACTATTGTCCATAGCACTATTGAAGGGGGCTGGCGCTTGCGTCACGCGCGTCCGTGTAAGGGTCGCCATGAACAGGCAGCACTGTATGAGTGTAGTCGTTGCACATTTCTTGTTCATTGCTGTTTACAGTGTATGTGACCTACACATGTGGAGTCGGGAAGTGGGAAGTGCGAAGTGAAAAGTGGGAGCGCTGGCAACCGCAGCCATGGCACTTGCACCTCCTTGCACCGTTAGCCAGATTCATCACATTCGCAGAAGACGGTGTGTGAGTGGGTAAATCCCGAAGCACCAGCGCCGCATGGCAGTGGTGCTCCTGACGGATACGAGTCTTGACTATCTATTCATCCCTTGCGCGAAACGAAATCGCAAATTCAATAAAAAACGCCCTTCCCGTCATGTCAGATATCAGTTTGTTTCATCCCAATCCAACCCCTTCCATATGCAGTTTGTAATGCACCCAAGCAGTAACAAAGGAGAGATACCAAAGAGTTGCTTCTTAAAATGATACAATGTGCCAGAGTACAGAGCATGTGTGTACTGAGGCGAGAAGCAGAGAAGAGAGACATGGGTGAAAGGGTAATGCGGGTATCCGTTCGGTTCTGAGAGAGGAGAGGAGAGTAAGGAAATGGTATCTCTAGCGCTACAAACTCGAGTATGGTGGGAAGCTCCATGCAACCTAGGGATCCTCCTGGAATATGGTTTGTTGAAAGGGAGTTTTCTGTTTGGTCCCGGAAAAAAAGAAAAAGAAAAAAAATCCAAGGGATGAAAAGTGTCAAGACTACAAGTGGAGGTCATTCCAACCTCCAACCCACTCAAGGTCCCCAATGTCGTCGTGCAAAGGTGCATGGTTACGACGCCAGTCTTTACTCAGACTCCAGGGGTCAATGTCCTTGCTCTTGGGCTTTGAGAAGATATCAGCATTCTCGGCCTGCGGGCTGGGGCCCCATTGAATAGGGCGCCTCCAGCTTCCGGACCGGCTTCGCTTCCGGGCGGAGTTCGGAGTCGGTTGCTGTTGCTTGATGGTCTTCGCAGGCGTCTTCGCAGATTTCTGAGGAGTGTGCTGCGGAGACTGCGGAGCGCGCCTACGATCGCCAAGAGCAGCCCATTTGTCGGCGGTGGTGCGCTTGGAAGGTGGGGAGTAGCGCCCGGGAGCCGCATTGTGCTCTTCGAAGATGAAGCCAGTCTGCTCACTAACATGGCTGGTGGACATTTGGCTCGGTTTGGGGGAGCGGCTCCTGCTGTTGTTGACCATGGCAGGGTTCTTGAGCTCAGAAAGGCCGCCGCGCGGGGTGGAGACCCCGGAACCGGCCTCTGACTGAACAAACGCCTTCTCCTTCTTAGGTGTGAAGCTGTTCTCGATTTCCTCGATGGTGATATCGTCGTCCTCTTCGTCCCAAAGATCGCTCCAGCTCTTGGAGATGACATCGCGCTTCTTGCCGAACACCGACGCCATGCTGTTGAAGGCCTTGGCCGGTAGCGAGGCAGCAATGGGCATGGGCTTTGATCGAGCAATGTTCATAGGTGCCGCAGCGAGAGGGTTGAACGAAAGGCCCAAGCCGGAATCGATAGACAACCCGAGACCCGAATCGGCGAAGGACCCGGCGGGGTTGGCAGGCTTCACATCGTACCAAGAACGACCACCATGACCAGCATAGAGATCATCGGGATAAATCTCAGTATCCGGAATGACTGACAGCTGACGGATAGGCTGAGGTGGGGACATGGCTAGAGCCTTGGCCCAAGGGAAAGATCCACCTTGTTCGAGCTGAGGGGTCGAGACAGAGGGCGTGCGAAGAGGCTCACGATTGGCGCTGGCAACAACCGGGTCGGCAAGGTCCTCGGTGCAGAAGTCGTCGAGGGTCTCGTCGTCGATGGTGAAGCTGACAACACGATCAAGTGCTTCCTTGACACGCGACAAATCACGCTTCTCAGGGTCGATAGCGAGGCAGTGGATCAGAACCTCGAAGGTGTCTTGGGACATGTTGGGGAAGACATCGAAGAGGCTTTGACGATCGAGAGCGAAATCGGCGTACAAAGGATCCGAGGCTGAGGGGACAGCGAAGGGGTTGCGCGAAAACAAAACGTTCAACAGGCAAATACCAATGGCCCAGATGTCTGCCTTGGGGGTAGAGTAGCCAGCGTTGGTAGGGTCATACTGCTCGGGCGCCATGTAGCGATCGCTACCAACGGCGACCTCCCAGGACCAGGCATCGGTAGTAGCAAGGCCAAAGTCACCGAGCTTCATCAAGCCAGACTGCGTCAGGAAGATGTTCTCTGGCTTGATGTCGCGATGATAGATGCCCTTGGAATGCATGGATTCGACAGCACCGACCAGTTGATGCATGAAGTCACGCACATGCTCGGTCTCTAGAGGTCCCTTATCCAGACGGATGGCTTCGTAGAGGTCGCCATTGGAACAAAACTCCAGGACAAGGTAGACGTGGTTGGTGGTCTCGAACGATTGAAGGAGGTTGACGATGTTGGGGTGAGAACCGAGGCGAAGGTGGATGCCAAGCTCCTCCGAGCGTTCGTCGACGGCGAAGGCGGTGGGGCAGTTGACGGCAGCAGTCGACTTGGTGATGACCTTGATGGCAACGAGCTCATCGGTTACGAGGTCCTTGGCCTGGAAGACCATGCCGAAGGAGCCATGATTGAGAGGCGATATGGTTTCATATCGTCCATTGAGCACAACACCCTCGTGAAGCTGGTTGCGCATGCACTCCATGGGGAACTCCTTGGAAAAAGGAAGCGGAGGTTGCCGAGGGAATCCAAAGGTATACCCGGTGGCGGAGCGCGGAAAGGTGGGTTGAGCACGCGAGGTGGAACGCTGACGTGAAATGTCGTAATCAAACAAAAGGGTCGACGGCCGTCGAGCCCACGAAGCGATGATCTATTGCACTTTTAGGTGTCGCAAGCTTCGGCGAAGATAGGAATAAATGTTTTTATGATGGTCCGGTTCCGGGATGGCGTAAAAAGCACAGAAGAAATGTCGTCAAGTAAACAGGGTGCAGGGTGCAGTAGGTGGGTTCGAGAGGAACTGGTGACAAGAAAGCCGTCGGAGATATGAACAGGGGTCCGTGGGCTGCAAAGACAAGGAAAGTCTCAAGAGAGTGTGGTGCTCATTGGCTGTATTAATTTTGTATGGATAACCCGAGTCAACGAGCGGTTGGAAAGAAAGACTGGTCGGAGGTCCTAGACGTCCGAGGAATGGCAAGAGCAAGAGTGTCGCTGCGTGAGGTGGATATGGAGAGAGTCGTAAAACACGTGGAAGGCGTAGGAGTAGACAGGATGGGGTGTCTAGGGCGGAGTCGTTGGCGGTGAGTCAGCGGCAAGACTCAGTCGATGGCTGGCAAAGGACTCGAGGACGAGGATGCTGGGAGAGGCGGCCTTCACTGGCAGCGGACGACGACCGAGAGAAGCATCCAAGGTCCCGCCGCGAAGCTGGGGAGGCCGACGTCGAGGCCGAGGCTGATGTGAGGATCGGAGGTCCGGGGCGCAGGGCGAAGGTGTGAAGTTGTCGGTGATGGCCGAGAGCTGCTTCCGCTGTCACATCAAAAACCAGTTGCAGTAGGTAGATGATGCGTTATATGGTCGCGGGTTTTGTGTGGATGAGGCGGGATGAGGCGGGATGAGGGACGGAGACGCAGTCGGGGGATGTGTCGTCGAGGTGAGCGAGGCAGGAGCGGGTTGCGAGGGTAACGAAAGAGGAATGTACGAGCAGTGGGATTAGAGGGGAGGACGGTGTAGAAGGAGGAATGCGGGATGCGGGAGGGACGCTCAAAACGACGACGACGAGGGTGAGATGTTGTACTCTAGCACATTGCAAGCTTCGGTGAGAGATGGACGCCGCAGGAGTGAGCAGGGAAGGGGGCCTATATGACTGATACGAGGATGACCAAGGACGCTTTGCTTCATGCGGCTAGCAGGGCGCTAACGAAGCCCTGGTCCCTGGCAGGTGCCTCCTGCCTCCAATGCGAGAAGCTTCGAGTGGTCGGAGCACCTGGCTGGCCGCTGGCTGCTGGCTGCGGTGCTGTCCTCTTCCTCGTTCCGGCTGTGCGTGCCAGCGCGCTTCCACGTCCTCCTAGGCAGTTCTAGTTTACTGTGTTGTGTACTCGGCACCCCCTCCAGCCCTTTCCCTCCACGGCGCATGGTGGCTCCACCTGCTTTCCTTTCCTTCCGCGAGCACGCTGGCGGCTGTCCTCGTCGACCGACCCGAAACGATGACGCTCCCCTGAGGGCTCCGGCGGCGGTCGCTGCCTCTCGCAATTCGCAATCGCACGTTAGCCAAGGGCGGCGGCGGCGGCACGGCTTCGGACTACCCAGAACTGGGCACGGCAGCATGTCCCAGCCAAAGGCGAAGGCAGCCACCTGGCAAGCAGGCTCGGCCTTCTTTGTCTTCGGAAACCTGCCACAGCGCAGGCCCTGGTCCCCACGACGTCGCACCACATCACAGCTGGCCTCTGATTGGCATGCCTTTGCGTGCTTCCGCTGATCGCAGCCTTCTTCCACCCTTCCAAAATGCCGTTATCGTCCATCTGCCAGAACATCGAGAGCCCTGGCCCTCATTTCCACCTCGCCGGCTCTTTGAGCGCCTTGTCGCACCCGTCTTCAGCAGTGGTTTCTGTCAGGGGCTGCTTGGACGAGCCCCTCCAAGTGAACACGCATGTGTTTCAACGCGCTGCCGCTCGGAAACCCTTTGGTGAGCCCACTCTGAGCACGGCCGGCGGGTACTCGCCGTGACACCTTGGGCCTGGGGAACGCTATGCTGTCTCCCTCCCGGTCCGTGGCTTGCCTACTGTGTACCTCTCTCCAGCGCGAATCGCTTCAAGCATCGTGGCCTCGACACTCTGCCCGGCAAAGTGTTGGCGGAGATGA
This sequence comes from Karstenula rhodostoma CBS 690.94, assembly GCA_010093485.1. Taxonomy (NCBI): domain Eukaryota; kingdom Fungi; phylum Ascomycota; class Dothideomycetes; order Pleosporales; family Didymosphaeriaceae; genus Karstenula; species Karstenula rhodostoma. Next base: position 677,992 of record MU001502.1, read on the forward strand.
AACAAAGTCGGTGTAAGGCCGTCTGCACGAATAACAACGTGGCAAGACGAATCCTCGCTGCCTAGGCCCTGTGGTCGCGTCCGGCTTCGGACGGGCGCCTATTGTCATTGTTCCGTAGCGTGCCGCCATTCCGCACCTAGACTTACAACAAGATTCCTTAATCCTGGAGCTTGCAGTATCCTACATGAACTCGCCACACACAGAACACGAGGACAGCACAAGGCTCCACCTTGCCCCCCTGCTTTCGAGGGCGGTGAGAAGCGACAACAGAAAAAGGTAGAGACAACACACTGAACTCGGCTCGTGTCTAGCCTATAGCTTACTGAACACATCCACTCCTTCAGTACTAAATAGTGGATTGATGGTGTGGAGCTGCGGTCCGCTCTGCAGCTGCAGGGGCTGTCAAGTCGGATCGCGGATCACACTGGGCAATCTGATGCCCATCCAGCTTCAGGAAGTCTGTTTGTTTATTTACTTCGGGATCAATCGGTACATCATGTGGGCTGCGGACTTGGGACGGGCACACGAGCAGTCTGGTGCGCTTGTCTTGCCAGCCCAGGGGCCAGAAACACACTGCGAAAGTTGGTGATGCGTCGCGCACAATGCTCGTTGCCCACCGCAAGTTTTTGCTGACCATCCACTCTGGAATTTTTCTCTTACACGTTGATTTCTACGCCTTCACATTCGTGTCTCGTTACCGGGCGGTGCCCTGTTCTGCTAGCCTATATCACACGGATTGCCTTGCTTGTCTTTGCACCTGCTCTCAACGCAAAGCATTGAGCCAACCACAGCGTGTCGCGGTACACCACCCGTAACACGTTGTTTGTATTTTTTGAAAATCCTGCACTCACCGCCCCTCACCGCTTTCTCGAACCAACAACAGCCTGCGACGACAATGTCTCACGCAGGCATCGACCAGGCGCGATGGGATGACTTTCAACTTGTTCTGCTTGATATTGGTGAGTGCCCACTGCCAACTGTCTGCCCCGCCAGCTGCTCGCGGCAGTTTCTGCTGGCGGCGCAGCCCATCCAACTGCCGACGAGCTTCTTTGGTTCGGTCTAGCCAGCAGCCTTCGCGATGCACGACAGTCACGCCCAAGCACACGAGTCCTTGATCGCGTGTGCGCTGGGTTGTGTTCGGGGGCTGCACCCCAGTTTGACGCCACCATGCCCAGCCATCTTGCGGTCTCGAACCACCAGAACATGCACGCAACCGTTACGCAAGAAAACACTGACACTGCTGTGTAACGCTTGCAGAGGGAACCATTTCTAGCATCTCTTTCGTCAAAGACGTCCTGGTAAGCCGTCTCTCCTTCTCCCGTGTTGGTAACCAGTCCTTGTCGTCGCAACGAGGTCGCTTCCCCGCAGTCAAGAGCGCGTGTGATCACTGGCTCCAAACGGGCCGCTGTCCAGCCTTCTGGACCTCTCTCGGATATCTTCAAGCCACTCATTTCCTTTCTGGGTGCTACTCTGTCTTCTCCGGATTCCACCACCATCTTTAACCTTCCATGATCCATCACGCGATATGTCTAGTATCAGACGGACACAATGTCCGCCTACCCTAGGGCCACTTGCTCACCATGACAGTATCCGTATGCAGTCGACCGTCTCGCGAAGCTTTCCCGCGACTCGTGGCACGATCCGGACTTCCAGGACCTAATTGCGGGGTTTCCTGAAGAGACGAGACCGAATGCCGAGACGCTGCTCGCTCATGTGCAGGACTTGACGCGTAGGGACATCAAAGCCGTGTACTTGAAGCAACTACAAGGTAGGCGCCCCTACTGCGTAGATTCTGTTATCGGTTCTGTTCAGCCGTTATCGCAAGCACATCCCCAATCTTCAGTATCGCTATCCCGGGGTTTCCTAGCGATCATCGCCACGTCAGGTCCGCGATCTACGCCTCATGTTAGCGGAAATCGGTCAATTGGACCATCGCAAGCAGCGGACCTTGCCATAATCCACTTCGCTGTCATAGCACTCTGAAGAAGCGCTGCGTTAACGCGTCACGTCAACCCAGCCTCGTTGTTCGTATTGGCTTACCGCAACTATACCGACCGCGCTTCTGATTACCAAGTTTCATCGCAATTGTCTTGCAGGGGTCCTTGCTACAATGCCGACCCCCGAATATTGCTTTGGAGTTCAGTCTGACCACTTCAATAGGCAAGTTGTGGAAGACTGGTTATGAGGAAGGCGACCTCATAACTCCTCTCTTCGACGATGTGGTACCAACACTGGAGGCCTGGAAGAATGCAGGCAAAACACTCGCCATCTTCAGCTCCGGCAGCGTCCAAGCCCAGCTGCAATTCTTCTCTTTCGTCCGTGATGGTGCAACGACACGCAATCTGAAGCCCCTCTTTGCAGCTCACTTCGATCCCACTACCGCCGGCTCCAAGCTCGAGAAGGGCTCCTATGAAAAGATCTGTAGCGAAATGGGTCAGAAAGGTGCTCAAGCGACCTTCCTTACCGATAACATCAAAGGTACGTAGCACTCTCACTCGATGTCATTCCAATGGTCCCACAATTTTCTTATCACTCTATTCTATTCTCCGATTACGCGCGGGTCTCCTACGCGCCCTACCCCGGGCGATTCGCTACGTGTTTACTTGAAACGTCTCCGATCAAGCACCCGCCCGTATCGCCCCAGGTCCACGGCGCAGCAGCTCCGCCTCTATTAATACGGTCCTTCAAACAACGGGATCCCGACATCAATCAGCCCTCATCAATGCAACTCCGCTCTGTTTCGGAGTCGTTGTGTCAAACCACACCATTTCGTCATTGCGCACGGCCATTAATTTGCACAAACAAGCCAAGGATTCCAGCTCCGCATTTCCATTTGCAGATCGTTTCGTTTCATTATGTCGTCCAATCACGTTTAATACCTGCGTTATTCAAGACAAACAGCACGCTGACATGCAGGTATACAGAAGCAGAAGCTGCGAAGGACGCCGGTGTATATACCATTCTGGTGGATCGTCCCGGCAACGCGCCGTTGGCTGAGCAGGATAGGGAGCGCTTTCCCGTCATCCAACAATTGACGGATCTGCCGTAGTTCCGAGCAATGCTCCAGATCGCCGCGCAACGTCATATCCGAATGACATGCGTTGCCCGGGACGCTCCGCATGAACACGGTCACAACGGTGTCTGCTGTGTACACGCAAGGCTCGTGGGAAGGGGCTGTGGCATGCTGCAGATGCTATACCTAGATCAAGTCAACAAGTCCTCTCGTTGGGGCCGAAGGAATACTATTGCAAATCAAACACATGCCAACACCCACCACCAACAACTGCCAACGCAGGAGTGCATACAACACGTTTCAACGCAGTGACGTAGCAGCCTTGACCACGCCGGTCTCCTTAATCTTTTACCTGAACGCCCATGCCCCGATATCTGTTGTATACATACATACGGCACGTGTAAATAAACAACACGGACCAACCCCCACCACAACCGCTGCCCGCGACATGCGCGGTTATTCTCGCAATGTGTATCCCGCAATGCGTATCGCAACCTGCGACACTCGTCACAAAAGGCGTGATCGTCTGGTGATCGGTTGTCGTAGGGCAGGTGGGGTATCGAGAGTGGCTCTGTTGCGAAACGGTTGCAGCTTCGCATGGAGAGACAACCGGCTCGGTCGTGTGGACGTCAGGTGTCCACTGTATTTAATGCGACTGCTGCTTTACGCGGCTGGCCCGTCTAGTCCTTTTGGTGTGGGTGAGTGGGGACGGTGTGTTCGATGGCGTTCTGAGGGTGTATTGCGTGGATAAGGGGCGGTGAACAGAGTGACGTGCTGGGTCTGCGCTAAAGCATTGCATGGCTGGCCCTTTACCGGATGCCCACGCTGGAATGTGGTACTCTGAGTTTCTGAGGCTTGTTCTATTGTCTTCGTCAGTACAGCACCAGGAGGAAGTCTGAGTACAGCGTGCTACCCCAGGGTAGGCAATATTTAGACCGATTGTACTCAGATTTTTGCCTTGGTGCCGTAGAAAAATCATGTCAATTGGGCACATGCCCGTAGCAGTCGCTTTCCTAAGACGTGGGTTAGTTGCCATGCTGTAAAGGCGTTGTGCTCTTCTAACTCTTTATTCATCTCGATTCAGCATCTACAGTGTGCCGTAACGATAAGATCCCTTTCCCCCTTCCACATGTCTATGTTGCGGTATGTCATTGGCTTTCTGAGACAGATGCTGACATTCTCGATCTTGGGGTTCAAAACCCTCTTTCCGCATCTACAAAAGTGCCGTAAGGCCAATCACTCGTTATCAACGGTAAACCTCGCATGGACCTTGACCTCCACGCCTACATCTTGAGGCTCGTAGTCCCACTCACTTTTCTGAATGCTTCCGCTCTTCGCCTTGCCAAGGTGAATCTTGGCTTTCGTATACGTTGTATACTGCACATTTTCCTTCACCAGCACTGCTCTGACCTTGCTCACGGCCTCTTCCTCGCTCAGCCCGCCAAAACCTTCCGCGTAATCCCTGGCCTTACGGATCGCATGCCTGGCTGCATCTTTGCGTGCCTTTGCCTCCACGGTAGCTCGGGTAGACGGCGTGAGCACCCATTCCAAGCATTTTATCTTGACGTTTTCCATAGAGCCGATTGTAGTTGCGAGACGCGCGAGGAGTGCAAAGTCGCGGAACTCGATGATCAAGTCCGCCGATGCAGAGAATGTGTGTTGGTACGAAGAGCTTTTGGAGAACGACAAGGTGCTGTTGTAGCTGCTGTCCTGCACTCTGTCGCGGCCTTGCGATGTCTCGAATGATTTCAGTGAGTAGTGCGAGATTGCGGCGTTGTCCTCCAGCTTGGTGGAGCCGGTGGTGGTGTTTTGGGGACAGTATGGCGCGATCGCGTCGCAGAGGGAATTTATGATTGAGGCAACGCTGGACTCAGCCTCCTGTACGGTAGGGAACGACTTTGTTTGCACATGCAGGGTAAGGATACTGCGTTCGGCAGGGTGATAGTTGATTCCCACGCCGGCTACGTGGATTTCCAATGGAGACATTTCTGATGGAGTATTGCTTCTCGGTCGTTGTTGATGGCTTGGATTTAGTTCCCTAGTTCTAAAGACAGCGGAAGGCTGCTACTTCGCTGTATTTGAGGGGTGCGCGCATCTGGGACCCGTCGTTGCCTTGTCGCTGCCTAAAGTAAGCGAAAGACGGGACATTAGATCACGCTTTATCCACCCACCTAGCGCTATCTTTCGCACCTCAGACATAAATCCTGTATTTTTCTATTACAGGTAAAATTTTCTACATGCCACAATGTCCGTGTGACCCCCAGATAACGACTTAGCAACATTTACATTTAACAAAGTCGTATCCGCCGATAAGGAATAAGATTTCCGTTTCTGAGCAAGTCTCAACAACAACATAGAGGTACAAAAGCTAGTTATTGCGGAGGTGGTCTTTCTATGTGAACATGCTTAGGGAAAACGCTGCAAGCGAAAACAAATATCCAAATGATGGCGACTCGACTAGTCAATTCCATAGAGACTCCACGCTGCTGAAAAGAACAAGCCCACGCGCGAGGAGCTATGATCAGGATCAACGTGTATATAGCATAAGGGAAATTTTGCACGAGCAAGAGACCAAAAGCTAAAAAACGCTCGGGTGGAAGGCAAACCAAGACCATGTGCAACGCCGTTACCACGTAGGTATCTTAGAACCACACTAATTACCTTCAGTAAGACACTTGCGGCCTCTGCGGCCATCACCAGAAGCGTGGAAAAGGACGGCGCTGGAGAACAGGGTCTCATCGTGAACTGTGACTAGTCATACGGCAGCCTGAGTCTACAGAATGCAGTTTGCATGTGAGAGAACCAGCTACTGCTCCACACATCGATGGGAGCGCGACCTTCTTTCTTGAGTATACACCCTAGCCAAGAAATAAAGCTCCATGCAAGGCCCCAGCACGCGCTGGATTTCTATCGCCAGAATCTCGCTTTATTCTAGGGAAAAGGTTATCAAAAGCCTCCCTTTCGGCCGACGCATCTCACAGTTGCTGCGGCGATGGAGTCGCGACTTCCTCAACTGTGAGACGCGTTGGCTACACCAAGTATCTCGAACCCGCTCACTTCCCCACAGGGACCTACACCATTCAGGAAAGCCCTCAGCGATGCGCTCATGGAAAACAACAAGAGCGTATGCAGAGATATGCTGGTCCGACTGACTGGCTATGGCGAGAATAGGCGCGAGAGCTTCATGCAGGTGCAGATGCCCTTTACTTTGTTGCCGCTCCTCCAACATGGAGAGCCTACTAGGCGCGGAGGATAAAAGGTGTATGGACAAGCCAAAGGATACAGAATGTAACGAAACTCGATGGCACACTAACATATATTAATTCGGTATTTATGAACAGTTATCACCTAGCTATATTACTGTAGTCAAACTTTTTTCAAAAAAACACATCCAGTGAAGACCGATCAGCTTCTGATGAGTTCTCCTAGCTATAGTTTGTATCCCAAGCAATCATTGTCATGCCCACCGCTCTCATCGAATCCAATCCAGGGAGACGGGTCAAACACGGAAGTATTACAGGAAACAGCACCTGGACGTCTTATAGTGGTGCCATTAGTCCCATCAACCCCACCACGGAATACTGCGAAGGTACCAGAGGGCTGGGACGTTGTCACTTACACGGTGTGTTTGACAACAGCACGAATGACAGAACCCTTATCAAATATAGTTGCCAGCTTATTCCAAAGGCCGGCGACGATGGCATATGTGGCGAAGTAATGTGTTGTACAGGTTATTGGAGAAATACTGTTCATATCCAAAGGAGGGGAGGTGCACAACAGTTCTGAGGCATGAATAAATGGAGCTAAGAGACATGGAAACAAGAGACAGTTCTTCAGGAGGGGCATCTAGAAGGGCGATTCCAAATTCATTATACTGTATCCGAAGACAAGTACATTTATATAGCCATGAAGGATGGTGGAGCTTACGAGACATATACTGATAGCTTGGTCAAACGTGCCAAGGCGAAAAGGAATCGTCTCGACAGGGTGGCTTTGGTGAAGAGGAAGCATATAAAGAGGCCTGGAGGCGACGGAATGGCAGCAGACAGACAGGAGGACGTGATGTTGACATAATTGTGTATATTGAGTTGTGAGAGCTAGAAGAGAAGAAACGTTATCATCTGCAAATGAGTATTTCATCACACTGTAGCATCCATTGACTTTTCAAGACGTCGCATTCAGACATGTGATCGTTTTGCAGTTACTTGTCTGCTACATCAACGGTGTTTCTCCACATTGATTCTGTTTTGGATACGTTCTACCTCTTTCGCAAAGGACGGGTTCCTGGCTCGATGATTGTGAGGGACAATCGGCGGTGAATACTAACGCCTGTTGGTACAGAGTTTACCACGCCATTCGTGCGGTTCCCACAGTTCACCTCTGTAACTTGGGTCAGCACAATTTGTCAACCTTTTGGGGCTGGTGCGTATCGGCGCTGGTTTGAGACATCAATTCGGTGGCAGTTGTTGGAACAGAGCACTTGATCTCGAGATCTCACAACAGAATACCGTTTCGAGATGTCTCAACGGCTGTTCTACAAGCACATTATAGCTCTCGTCAAAGCTTCCATATAGAGTTGCGAGAATGTTCGCACTTCGGTCCACAGATGCTGAATGGTAGAGATTCAAAGTCTGAGGGCCACTGTCTTTTTTGGCCGTCGCTACAACGGTACATGGATAAAAGATTGGGTACAATGTGTTATCCCAAGAGGATCAATGCAGTACATGACCTTTTGATCTAGTACTGTATCAGCGGCGGTGTTAAGACACTGCACAGTATCCAATCGAGGAATGTCTTCGTGGACCGATTCGAAAAGGTAGTCTTAACATCGTGTAATGTGTGTTGCACAAGGATCCTGCGCAGCTGTTTTGGGTTTGCTTCAAGGCCTTTTCCCTCCGCGTTTGTCGATGTGGTTAGTTACCGTAGTAGACACATGATTGGGACTTGGAAGAGGATTATCAACCAGAGCGATGGTAAGATAAGTACAGCATCATTTCCCTTCATACATGAAACTCATTTGCAAGGTCATTCGGAGCTCGGAGAATCTCATTTGGAAGGTCAATTGGAGCTCGGAGGCCAAGTATTAACATCCCCTGCTCCTGACGGCGCAATACGGAGGCCGAAAGTTTCGAGCTTTAATTGGGTACTGCATATTCACCATACTTACAGAACTTCCCTGCAACCTCCTTTCAGGATAGTTCTTATTACATCCTTCACTATGTAAATAATAAGCACAATGCATTCTTTCGATCCTTCTCGTACATGCGTGGTCTGACGAGGGCCACACCATCTTCCGTGGAGCGCTGCCTAATCCCACGTGTAAGTATGCCTAAAGAACAATCGTATACACCGATGATCATTTCAAGGCCCATCGTGAGCAGTCTATCAAATAGTGCCCAGGTGCCTAAAGAGCCTGCGCTGATAAGTGTCGCTTTGCTGACTTGGATACTCGGACGAAGAGTGACCGCATGGTGCATAGCAAGTTCAGTGTGTATCATAGATGCGTTCGAAAAGGACAACGGAAGCGTCCGTTACAGTTTGTTCGTGATCAATGTTGAGATCATCGTGCCATGTTACTGCGCTCTTGAACGCCGACTTGATTCTTAGCCTTGTTCTAGGCCATTCAATTTGGTTCTCAACAGGAAATTGCGAGCCACGGTGTGCCTTGCTGGTAGTTCTATAGGAGGATTCTTCACGTATACTATACTTACGCCCTGCTCGGTCGGTAAGGGGACCTTTGTCCGTACGTCTCCCGGGCTTGATTGGTTCTGTCGTCTATGCCTTCATGGATAGTGGCAAAGTATACCCATTCCGCGTCTATGCTAAGAACACAAAAGGCTTTATAATCGGGTGCATCGAAGATTTCTTCCTGTTTCATTTTAAGACACGCCGTTGGAGGAATCCCCCGTAGGGATGCGCCCCAGGGCAGACTCTACACTGACGTCTGTTTCGCATTAGATTTAACGTTCAGCAAAATCCCGCCGCTACAGACGTGCGAACGCCTTAGAAACAGTGCTCTGTAATTGGCTCCATTTCTCTTGGCCTGTTCCTGCCGCGTTGGGGGCCACGTATTCTGCCTTGGCATTCTCGCACGAGACTCCCACGTCAACCGACCAATCCGCTCACTGATTGTAAATTCCGCTCTACCAACGGTTGCCGAACATGCATATCCGGGGCCGTAATTTAAAATCCGACCGTCCGTGAATGAACCAGATGACTGATCACCCAAATCCGAGCATTCTAGCCTGGACCGCTATCAGTGCTCAACCCGCAGTTCATCCAAAACTGACATGTCGTACGATACTATTCCTGGTGAACGTATGCGATGCAACTTGTATTTCGACTGTGCCCCAAGGCCACGCAATGACTGAGTCGAAGGCATATACCGCTGACGAACCAGGGGTGCAGTGCCACAATGCTGCGGTACGCAATGACTAAGTGCGGATGCTCTACCGCGTTGAGAAGAGAGTATAATCTTTGGATGTAAGATGTGGGTGCATATAAAAGAACGGACAGAGCCCGCTCGCAGTATACAATACACCGAAGCTAGACAGTAATTAATCAATCGTATTTAAGCCTGCCATCACCCACCACATGTCTTGCCAATTCAGCCCTTCTGAAAAAGAAAACCTACTTCGTGCCGACATGAAGTTCTTCGCTATGATTGGAGTGTTTATGGCATCGGTGGCTGTCGCGACACCAGACCCGGCTCTCCAAGCAGAGATTGCAGCCAACCGAGCCAGAGGCGTCTGCGGACCTATGCCTCCAGTAAGTCAAGCCTTTTCTTGCCAAACTTTAGAGTCCACTTACGCGTTGCAATGCCCGTCCTTCTTTCACAGCAACATCATCACAAGATAAAAGCCTGCAGTCACTGACGGCGTCCAGTGTCGCCCGTGCAATACCGAAGCCGACGGCTGTTGCTGCGATGGTTAGAAGTGTGGCGTTTGAGTTGCGATGGATCTAGGCACGCAGAGTTAGGCGATCCACTCGGGGACAATATTCGCATTCGCTCATAACGACGTCTGTCATGTACACAGCAGATAGATCAGGCGCACTCTCATCATCGTAAACATCTATTCACTTTCTCCCTCACCCACCAATTTACAGTCACCCAGGAGGTTTGAGAGACTGGCGCACCCCTCTTTGCAGGGTGTAATTTGCTTGTAGCACTCGAGGGCTTTGCAAACTCGAACCTCATAGGTGACAGTAAGGATTCCGCGCGTGACAAAACAAATCGTGATGTGCAGTACTACTTACCTATCTACTTCTCACCGAACAAAACCCAGCGAGCTTTTCCTCCCTTCCAATACCTATTGCTTATCTCCCCTCTCTCCCAACCCCTCTTTACCCCCCTTCACCTCTTCATCACCTCCAATCCCGGTCTTCCGAGTAGGTTCCGCTTGATGGTCCGGCTGTTTCGCCGGATGATCGTCTCCGCTTTTATGCTCATCCGCCGAAGCACTTGACTGCTGATCCGTATTCGGTGTATCACTCCTCACATTGGCATTGATAGAATCCGGTTGGTTCGCCTGTGGGTTCGATCCCATGCGTTTTTCATTGGCAAAGAGCGAGGTAGTGGTAAAAGGGCGGGTGAGAGGACGGAACCGGGAGGCGAAGAGGGTGGTGTTGGAGATGCGGATTGGCATTGTGGTGTGGTGTGGTGTTGATTTGTTTTGGAACTTGCGGTTCTTTGAATCGAGTGTATTGAGGTAGCACTGCACCAGATACGAAGTTTTTTGGACGCCGTGTTATTTTGGAGGTGTCGATAAAAATATCGAGGTTGTTGGGGCGAGCGCACGTCGATATATTGGTGATGTCACTGGTTCACTAGCAACATTGCTACGGAACAAGTAGCCGTCCTCTTCATAAATGCGTCATTGCTGGAAAACATAAGATGTATGCATATCGTCTTCTTAACCGTCAGTATAGCCCAGACGAGGTTACAATTAGCGCCAAATTGCAGGTATACCTTATTCTACCAAACTTCCCCAGTGTTATTCTTCACCACTTCAGGAGAACATCATCTGTGTGAGAGCAATTCGTAGAGTCTCGCTCTAGTAGTAGCGAATAAATATATACATGTATGTCGCTAACAAATGTCTGAGCACATACACCCCAACATCTCTTTCGTCTTCGACAAATAACACCAGAGATCCTCGAATAACGCCTCGCTACCCATGATCCGTGGTATCATACCGGTAAAACAGTAATTCGTGAATCTTCCCCAACATGCTGACCCACAACAAACGCCGCTATAATGCATAACACATCGTGAGACCCCTATTACATTAAGTCGATATCACCATCCGCGTCTGGTGCTTCGCCCCTCAAGGCCGGAGGTAGTTTGTCGCGAATCGCATCGAATGCGATTTGACAATTATGTGCATCCTCAAGCAAACCGTTGCGCTGGAAGGTATCGATACACGCGCCCCAAGCGACTGCCCGCCAGAGAACAGGGCCTTGGCTGCTGACGTTCCTCGCTGCTCGAGCGCACTTGATCGGCTGGTCTCCCACCTGATTTGCGAAAAACTTGCTGGCCATGTAGTTCAGACACATGGACACGAATTGAGCGTTTCCAAGCCTCTGTGCCCTGTTCGTGGTTGTGTGTATCAATGTCTTGTGGCCCTTGATTGACTCTTCCTGGGTGATGGCCTGGATGATGCGGAACGCGCAGTCGATATATTGGTTCGGATGGTTGAGGCATAGAGGCTGAAGTTGCGCAAAAAGAATTTGCGCTAGATAATGCTGGGAATGTGAAGGATCTCGGATAATGAGCATCCTATTCATTGCTGCTAGCAGAGCAATGTCTGTGTTGAAGTTGGTACCGGACTCTGCACCAGGTAGACCAAACTCGGAGCCGGAATAGGTAGCTAAGGCGGAGTCGAGCGATCCATTAGCCTGATCAACCATGCCGGATAGATATGACAAGGCACGAGCGTACGATTCCAATCCCTTGAATGGGTGCTCGGAAGCGCGTTCCTGAAGCATGGACACTGCGAGCTGAGCCGTTGCCTTGTCCTCGTGATAACATGCGGCAACTCCGAGGGTGCATTTGATATGCCAATCGAGCACCTTGATCCAGTTGCGCTGTCCCAGTGATTTTGGCACGGAAATCGCGAACGTAGAGGAATGCCGAAGAGCAGCTTGAGTGAGAGCGTGCCCCTCTTGAAGGTACTTGGTGCCTTTCTCCTTGGTCACAACCACCAAACCACTCAGATAATAGGCCAGCATCCCGAAATCGCTCCGGGGTAGCCACGCAAAGACCAATTCATCGCGACCATCATCGGCTTTGCGGAAGACGCCCCCAGTGGAGAATGTCAAATTTGGAGCTGAGCTTCTCTCGATCAATACAGAGAAAGCCCCATTGTCGGGTTTGACGTTCTGGTCCACCTTGCTCTGCAGAGCTGCCAGCTTCTCTTGGCTAGGCTGCCCTTGCTGAATGCTGCACGCGACGTCGATGTAATCGATCAAGATATTTATCGAACCTAGCTGTTTAACCGAGAGCTCAAGCTGAAGGCTTCGCGCCGAAGCAATCGCTCGTTGAGCTTGTTCGAGACGATCCGGAGCGCTCGACCGTAAATGTATCATGGCTTCCAAGGCACAGCAAGTGACATATATGGCTTTGTCTCCCTTTGGCTCAGCGTGAGCGGCTATCGCATGTAACTGATGAAAAGCCGAAGATGACTCTGGGCGACCAGGGACTTGGAGGGCAAGAGACACTTTTAGAAACCGAAAAGCGTACACCCAGACAATCTGCTTGAAGGTCTCGGCTTCCGATATAGGTTGATCCAACATTTTGAGAGCTGCGCGATGATTGCTTTTGAATTGGTAGCGGGCTTGTAAATGCAGCATAGCATACTTTAGATCGGTCAATTTACTCCGGTTGCAGAGTGTAATCTGGTCGGTGTTAGCTCAGCCTGTTGCTTTCGGTCCATCGAACCTACCCCTTTCGCCAAGGTCTCCTCAATGTCTTGAGTATTGTCTGTTTCCTCTACCAGCAGACTGGCATACCTCAGCCTCAATATTGCCTCGTCCCGCGGCGTCTGGTTGTACTTCTTCAAGACAGTCTCCATGCACCCCATTGCGGTCGCCATGAGCTTATAGTATTGATCCAGATCGGCGGGCTTCAACGTCAGAGCGGCAGTTGACCCCAGGCTCCGCGCCGCAGCGATATACTCATCTGCTGCGGAGAGAATGAGGACCATAAGGTCAGCCGGAAGTGGCCTCGCAGGCGCATGCTGTGGTCTTGTAGGCGTCTGCAACTGCGTAGAAGGCTTGGTCTTTATGACAACTTGAGGATGCGATCGGACCTGAGAAGACGTCTGGGTTACCGACGGACCCCGTGACTGAGCGGTCGGCGTGCGTACGTGGGTTGGCGTTCCTTGAGGCTGCAGCGGCGCGCGATACTGGTTCTGGTTCTGTATGGGAGTATCGACCGGGCGTTGCTGTGACCTCGGAGTGTTCTCTTGGAACGATTGCGACCTGTGCGCAGGCTTCGCTGGCGTCTGCGCCGGCTGCTGCTGCCCTCGACGATCAACGACCGCTCCGCCACCTGCGCGCTGGACCGGCCTCTGCACATCGCCGTAACCGTGCCCCTGGTTCTGCCGCATCTGCTGGTTCTGCGGCTGCGGCATCGCATTCGGGTTTCGCTGGGGTGTGCTGACTTGCGGTTGCATGTATCGTGGTTGCGGTGCGGTTTGCGGGGGCGACTGCTGGCCTGGGCGAGGTGGGATGATGACTCTCGGATGCGCCTGCCCTTGTTGCGAAGGAGGAAAGCCCGGCTGCATTGGTGACGGCTGCGTCCCATATGGCATGCTGTATCCGTTGGGCGCATAGCCGTTTGGTTGCGACGAAGGCACATTGTGGCCGTTCGGATAGCCCTGTCGGGCCTGCGGCGGCCAGTTGTAACGTGGATCCATAGTTGACGCTCTCCGTCTCTTTCAGTGGGTCGGTGATCGAGGGTGCCCGGTGGCTGTTATGACTTCAACATGGCTGCGCGTGCGTTTTCGTGGCAGTCGCGATTCCGCGATGCGGTCGAGGCAGGTGGACGCGGCGTGACTGGCGCCTTTGACGCGCGCCTAGAGAGCCGAACCGAGGCCGGCTGCCTCTGCGCGCTCTTCCACACCGTTTTTTTCTTGACAACTGCTGACTTTTCATGCAAGCCTAGACTGTTCGCCTACATAGAATTAGACAGTTTCTTTCGTTTGGTTTGGAGTGCCTAGTACATCTTCGGGGAGTTCAACCCCCCATTGAGCGTTCGAAGCAGTCAGCCAACTACGCATCGACAACAGAGTCAGCCTCAAAGAGCAAGGAAGTGTGAAAGGTACATGTCGGATTCATAAAACAGGAATTGCGACAAGATGGCGTTCCTCTTTGGTCACGCCGAAACTTCCTACACGCACCACCAAACTCCCATATCTCTCCCCACCAAATCCGGCTCCAAGACCTCTTTCGCCGACCTGATAAAGTCTGCAACTCCACCATGTCGCCTGAACCCTCTTCTATTCAACGGCCACCTCCAGACAATGTGGACGGCCGTAAAGGATGACGGACCACCCGTATACTACAAGCGCAAGATCTACGAATCAACACACTCAGTCTACCCTGGCCAGTTCACTGTTGATTTTGTCATATCGAAAGACGAGGGGTTGGCGAGCAAAGTTGATGAGAACCTACCGGAGAGAACGACGTTCTATTCCGAGGGACAATGGGCCACTGTTGGGAGTGACGATAAGAAGCCAATGTTGGTTTGCTTGCATGGTTTGAGTGGCGGCTCTCATGAGGTCTACCTCCGGCAGTGTGTTGCCCCCCTCACGGCAATAGGATGGGAAGCTTGTGTGGTCAACGGAAGAGGATGTGCAATGTCGAAGATCACGACGCCGAGATTGTTCAATGCGAGGGCAACGTGGGATGTGAGACAGCTTGTTGAACACTTGAGGGATCTGTTTCCAAACCGTCCACTTTACGCGGTCGGGTTCTCTTTAGGCGCAAACATACTGACGAACTATGTCGCTGAAGAGGGCGAGAGTTGTGTGCTGAAAGCCGCTGTTGCATGCTCCAACCCTTGGAATCTCGAGATCGCCAATGTAGCACTGCAACGAAGCTGGTTAGGCCTAGGGGTCTACAGCACAGTCATGGGGGGCAACTTGAAGAAGTTGTATGAACTACACCGCACTGATCTTCTCAAAGCCGAAGAACTCGACGATGAGAAGATTATGAAGTGTAAGTATCTGCACGAGTTTGATAGGTAAGTGATATTGTGAAAGGACCTTATAAGGATGTGCCGAGATGCTAATGTTCGTCACAGAGCAGTTCAAGCTCCAAGCTGGGGATATCCAACAGAAACTGCATATTATCGCGATGCACAGTCAGCTGATGCTGTTGTTGCTATCAAAATTCCATTCCTCGCTATCAACGCAGAAGACGACCCGGTACATTCTCCTGCCATTTTCGTCACCTTGAGACACCTTCTGATCGCAAGCAGATATCCAGCATTGAGGCCATACCCTATGAAGAGTTCAAACAGAACCCGTATACCGTCCTCTGCTGCACCAACTGGGGTGGTCACTTGAGCTGGTTCCAGTTTGGAGGTAAAAGATGGTTTGCGGACGCTGTTGTAGCCTTCTTCACCAAGCTGCATGAAGAGGTTGATGTAGATGCATTGCCGGCGGGTAAGAAAGTTGAGGTGAATGGTGAGGCTCTGACGAAGAAGTATCCCTTTTTCGATCCGTGTAATAGGAGGTTGGTGTTGCCGCCAAAATAGATTGTGGACGACACAATCGTTCTTGCTGGGTATCAATTGCGAAATAGACATAGAGAACCGAATGTATCATAATGCTCGTGATTCCTTCAGCCGAACGACACCCTCTTCTTCTTGCCCTTGGCGGTCTTCTTCGGCGGCTCGTCGTCCAGATCGTCAACCTTCGCCGGCTCAGAATTCTTGCCCTTCCTTTTCTTCTTCAGTCCCTTCTTCGTCTCCTCGAACTTGCTCGCCTTGTCCTCCGCCCTAGCCTCCATCTCCTTCCTCTTTGCCTCCCGCACCTCCTCCAGTTGTCGCGCGCGCATGATCTTGCTCTCGACGTCCTTGTCCTTCTCTGCGTTCACTATGCTCATGATTGCCATCATGCTCGCCGAATCATCGACAAAGGTTTTGCCTTTCTTCTGGCCCTTTGGCTTGGCGATGCCGGCGGGAATTATGCCATTGAGCTTGGGCAGATCTAATTCAGACTCTTTGTAGACGCGCTTCTTCCGCTTGCCGGTGGTCACTTTCGATTTTGACTTCTGGACGCCACCCGGTTTGGCGAGGGCAAGGGACTTCTGTCGCTTCTTCGAGATGCCTTCGGGTGCAGGGCCTGCTTTTGCGGGTTTCTTCGCAGGGCCGCCGGATTTTGAGCCCCCAGATTTACCACCTTTGGAGGGCTTGCCTTTGACGGATTTTGTGGGAGCCATTGCTGTCGGTGGTGGAGAGAGTTGCGCGCGAACGAAAGATGTACGAGTGCGCAAGTGTGCTCGAACTTTTTTGGCGGAGAAGTTCCAGTCGGCGTTTGCTGTTGCCGACGGGAGCTTGGCAGGCGCGGCCGACTGACGAAGCCTAGCCCAGCCTCACAGGCGCATGCGCAGCTCCAACATCAAATCGACCTCATAGCTTGCGCTCAGCTGTACATATACCATACAGGACAACCGCCCATACGAACGGCAGTAAACTGAGGCATAATGTCTTCGCACCGCCTGTTTCGCTTCCCCAAGCCGGCTTGGATGAACAGTGCCAACACAAGGACCGCAGGCGTCTACGCAGCTGGAGCTCTGGTACGCAATACCAGTGCATATACCTGAAGACACACTGCTGACAGATATCTTGCAGTTCTCACTCGGCTTCTTCCTCCTGATCGATGTCGCGTCCTGGTCCAGGTCTCCCATGAACCCCTCCGACCCAGCCGTGCACGTAACCTTCGTGGACTGGATACCCGGCATCTGCTCGGCGCTAGGAATGCTGGTCATCAATTCGATCGACAAGTCGCGCTTGTCCGCGGACTCTTTCTCGTACTCCGGAAACGGGGTTGCGTGGAAGGCGAGGTTGGTTTTGTTCTTGGGCTTTGCGTTGCTGGCGGGTGGTTTGGCGGGCAGTGTGGTAGTCTTGGTGCTCAAGTACATTGTGGCAGAATACGTATGGCCAACTATTTGGATGGGCGTGGGCAATGTTGTTGCGAATGGGTTGGTGATGCTTAGGTGAGTAAAGCTCCGGTCCGATGTTGATCTTCGTGTGCACGGCATGCTAACGGAAAGCAGCTCTGCTGTGCTTTGGGTCGCTCAGAATATGGAGGACGAATACACCTATAATCTGGCGCTGTGAGGTGTTGGTAGTGGTCCAGGAGGGTATCTGCAGCGAACAGGTGATTTGTATACGGAAGTGACGAGTTCGTGATGGATATGTCAGAGCCCGGGGTGGGTTGCTGCTATATGAAATCTACACCGCACGTTGTATCATTATCAACTTGGCATTGGAAGTCCCATAGATGACCTGGGAGGACCGTTCTGCAATCGTGGGCTGTATGAAGACGCTGTGGTTTTTATCAAATACACTCGATATTTAACATGTACGATATGAACAAGGACAGTCCGATCAATGCAACATAGACAAGATAGTTTACATGAACGCTCAAGATGATGGAAACCCATGCACAGCCGCCAATCCATGGCGCTACGCAGCTTCCCTCATAAGGATATTGTGAACGGCAGGCGGCTCTAAACTGAGAAGCAGCCCCAAGAGCAAGGCGTTACTTTGCTCGCCATCTCCTACTCTGTAGCATCCTCTTCATTCATCGTTCCGGCCTTGTAGTCAGAATTCTTGGTCTTCCTGGAAGAACATCGTGAAGCTAATGATGGTTCCGTAGATCAGCAATCCACCCACGACTGACATGGCTGCGGCTCCAGCTTGGATGGTGGCGGAATGGTACAGCAGGGCTGGGAGTGCTGGCATGTCTGTTAGCAAAGCCGACCCAGCAATGTAAACGTAAGGCTAATGCCGTGGGACCACGAGTTCACCTCGGAAGACGTACCAATACCCATAACAACGAAGAACCCAGTCAGGAACCTCCCGAAATCTACAACTCCACTTCCCGCGCTTTCCATAAAGTCATCTGGATTCGCCGCGCGCCCGCATATCCAGTTCGGCAATGGTGCGATCACGTACGTCGCGACGACCAGAAGCGTAAGGTAATTGTGGAAGAGCGCCGCGCTTAAGATCACGAGGAGGAAGCCGATAGCAAGGACCTATTGTTCGACTGTTAGCTCATAGGAATAATGGCGCGCATGCGACAAGGCAGTCGTACGAAGGAGAGTCCTATGATAGTCTTGATGCCAGCCATGGCGGAATCCTGAACGTTGTACGAGAGGAAACTGCGCTAGGTGTCCCTTCGAGGTTTGGTATCCTGCGACGGCGATAGAGGAGCGTGAGGAGACCTGGCGATGCTGGAAGCTTGCCCGCTGAGCTGCGGTTGCGTAGCGCCTGCCTGTGAGGCTGGATGTGCACGGGCACTGTCTTGGCGGAAGCTACATGGAGCTTCGTAACATGGGCGCTGCCTACCCTCCCCCGCCAACCATTCGGAACTCTCCGCAGCACCTCGACGCTTCAAGACCTCCGTCCGAAAAGCGATACGCGCGGATTCTTGACCGCGACGACAGGAATTCCTCGAAGCCACACAGAAGCAACGTCACACATCCCGCGCCCTCATCATGTTCAGAAACAACTACGACAACGACTCGGTGACGTTCTCGCCTCAGGGACGCATCTTCCAGGTGGAATACGCATCAGAAGCCGTAAAGCAAGGTTCGGTCGTGGTGGGCGTGGTCAGCAAGACACATGCCGTGCTTGCGGCGATCAAGGTACACCTCGCGCCTTCTCGGTCGGGACTGCATATGTGCTAATTCGATGCAGCGAAATGCAGAAGAGCTCTCGTCCTACCAGAAGAAGATCATCCCGATAGACTCGCACTTCGGCATCGCTCTTGCCGGTCTCGCTTCAGATGCCCGTGTGCTCTCCAACTTCATGAAGCAGCAATCTCTCTCCTCACGCTTGACGTACGACCGCGCAATTCCTCTCTCCGAGATCACCTCTCGCATTGCGGACCGCGCACAGATCAACACTCAGCAGTACGGACGAAGGCCATACGGTGTCGGCCTACTCATCGCCGGTGTGGACGCAAAAGGACCGCATCTGTTCGAGTTCCAGCCGAGCGGTGTCACGCAAGAGATGATTGCTTGCGGTATTGGAGCTAGGAGTCAAATGGCGAGGACGTACCTGGAGAGGCACCTGGATGAGTTCGAGGGATCAAGTCGCGAGGACTTGATCAAGCATGCGTTGCGGGCTCTGAAGGAGTCGCTATCCCAGGACAAGGAGCTCACGGTGGATAACACCAGCGTGGGTATTGGCGGCATTGGGGAAGACTTCAAGCACTTCGAGGGCCAGGACATTGCAGAGTGGCTGGACGCGACGTTCGAGAACCGGGAGGGCGGGGCTGAAGAGGGCGGAGAGGCCATGGAGACGGATTCATGAAGGATTTCGGTTGTCGGCGTTACCTCTGAGTAGATGATACCAGAGCCGAAAGGACCAAAACTATCCCCTCGCTGTAGGGTAGTTCACTCAAAGTGAGCTCGGCTGGCAGATTAGATTGACGCCTGGCGACACTATGGCTGATGAATAGATACTCAATCTCAATGACCTCTACGAACGCACATACTCTAAGTCTGGTCGCTTATCGAGACCTGATAGTATCGCATGCAAATCCAGGTACACCCTGCCATGTGTAGTGCAAAATAGCAGTCGAGATACGAGCAGGCGATTTACAGTACGACATACACGAATTCGACTAAGACCTGTCCGTGTAACATATGTATGGTTGATGCAACCGAATGGCTCTGTTTCGTTTGCACGTCAAAGCCCAAAATGATGGATGCAAAAGTCAGGGCACGTGACGTCGATTCCGCCGCCGAGCCGAACTTTGGCAAGCTCCGTACAACACCCTTTCAACAACCACAACCTCACCTTCCCACGACCCCCAACCCCGACACCACACCTCCGACCATCACAATGGCATTCGCGTGGAAAGCCGCCGGCCTCTCGTACGCTTTCCGACCCTTGCAGGCCGCGAAAAAGTCGCAATTGCTCCCGGTTCTGACACTTTGAACAGCTACAACCGCTACATTGCGGTCGCATCCCGCGCTGTCCGCCGCTCCCTCAAGGAGGACAAGAGGATCATTGCGGAGCGACGAGGTGAGAGTGAGCTCAGGTTCGCCAAGTGGTCGGTATGTACACGGGGACAGTATGGCAATTAGGGTATTGGTTGACACAGATTAGAACGGCAAGCAGGGCGAGGTCAAGAACCTGAACGAGGCCAACGCTGCCACCACCGAGGCCGCAGCAACATCTTAGATTCGGAGACTAGGAGCAATGGCTGGATGATGGCAGAGACAGGCGAAGGACACCCGGCGGGGGCTGCGACGGAGTGTGAAAGTGTATATTCTGTACTATCAACGCGGGTCTCATGGAGGAAATTCTAGAAAGCCAATGCACGACAATATCTGAGCCTCAATTGCACTGTCGGGCCAATTTCACCTGTGACTTGACGCTGGGCGGATGTACTTCATAGGGCCTTGCTCGTAGCTCCACTACAGAGCTTGTTCGAGAGGTACAAGTGCACCCCAGCGCGCTGTCACACTACCCGACTTCCGCATCGGAACCAACTCCACCCAACCAAAGAGCAACCGCACATCATGGCCGATCCATCTCTCCTCCACAGAGATGCGACTGCACGCGAAACCGATGCGTTGACGGCTTCTAATGGCACAGGTTCGTTGCATGCATGCTTTCGCACCTTGTTCTTATGTATTGATGAGGCTTTAGGCCCCGCCTTTGCATCTGCAGAGAGCTCGAGATTTGCGCAAACAAGCTTACCACTACGACAGGCACCGAGGCGCGGTGCGCCACCTCAGATTCATGATGTGACGGAGAAGTTCACGAGGGCTTGTCAAGGTAAGTGTTCGGGCTATCTTGGATGTTCCGACTTTCAGAATGCCTTCATGCGACCAGGCTGCGCATGCTCTTCCGCAAACACGTGAAATGTCCCTCCCTGGCCTGTGTACTGGCAGTCAGAATCCTTCACTAACTCTGTTCGCAAGCTCTCGATGTCGGTCAGCTCGTCAAAGATGAGTACTTCACGCTCTTTGAATCCATCGGAGCCATTGAGGTATGGGCTTGTCCAACAATATTTCTCTCCAAGTTTAACCATGGAATGCAGATCATGGACCCCAAGATGGACAGCGGCTTCCTCCAACCGGGCGAAACCTTGGAAGATGACTTTGATCCACTCGCCCCTCTCTTACCGGAGGAACTGATTGGCATCATGGACCAGCTTCTGGGCTACGAAATGGCCTGGCATACAGGCTATCCACTCTCCCAGACGCTGTTCACTTCGGTCTACATTGACAGACTACTTTGGCCAGAGTCTAAGACCATTCCTCAAGCGCAGTTCTATCGCGGCGACATCCCGGTTGACAAGCGACCGGGCACGTTGCTGGACGTACTAAGAGCGTATTGTTTGGCCCTTATCAAGGGGTGTGACTATGTAATCGCAAAGATCATGGCGAGGGACTACTTCGAAGAAGAGGACTTTGCCACACATACGTATAACCGCGTGTTGTTCGTGCAAGCACCAATAGACGTGTTCTTGCGTGAATTGGATGCAAGCATGGAAATGATTGAGGAGTAAGTCGAATCCTGCCCAATTCGAAAGGTCGCTTGAATCTTTACTAACCATTGTATAGTCCCGATCTCGAAATTGATGATGGCATTCGATCAGCTATCATAGCCAGACTTCAGTTCAGAAAGTCTTTTCTATGCGCTCTCGATCCTGAGTGCCCACTAGAGATCTTGTCCGACTTTTGGCCGCCCGTCCTTCCATATATCGACCAGGTCAACAATACGCATACGTTGGGCAAATCAGTCCCTGGGTCCTTCAGCACCAAGATACAACGGCGACTCGCATCTACGGTACCACCACGCCCAATAGTTCAGGTCGAGTTCAAAGACGCGTTGCAGACATTGAAGCAACTATGTACCGACTGTGAAGAAGCAACTCGCTTCAAAGACTTGCCAACAGATCCACTGGAATACCAGTCCTTCCTATGGACGTTCGCTTCTCGCCAGCCGGCACCTCTCACTTACTCGCGGTCATACCTCTCCAACATCCTCTTCGATCCCTATATCCTGAACGCACCTGTATCGTTACCTCTCGAAGATGTCAAGTCGTTTGTCTTCCATGAGTCTCCCATCCTAGATCCATCTAATTGGGCACTGTCTCCACCGCGCAATCCACTCATGCCTAAACCGCCCCGGTTACAGTTTGCCCTCTTGATCGACGAGTTCGTGGAGCGAGTGGGACAACCCTATCTCGACCTATGGGTAGCACTAGGCCAGAACAGATGCCGCCTCCGCCGAATGCTCGCTCACGTCATCATAGCTTGGGACATGCTACAACAGGATGCTGTGTTTGTCGACGCTGATCTTGTGGCGTACGCCTTCCAGCTCAACATCTCAGAGGAAGTCATGGATGGCCCACTCCAAACGTGGGTATACATCAAGAAGCTATGGATGATTGAAAAAGTCATTATCCTAGGCTTCGAACAGGACATCTACCTTCCCGACGAACACGCTGGGATGTACTACTTTCTGTCACTCATGGCAAATAAGCGGAAAGACGCACTACTACGCTGTGTGCAGCACAATAACGACCGCACTGTGCAGTTTCTCCGGAGCTCGCACTTTGAGGATGCCCAGAGCACAAGTGAGAAACTATCCTTCATCGATTCCGAATTTCAGCAGGCCACAGGAATCAGCGCGTTCGCAAAAGCGCTTCACGGATTCTACACAATCGCGAACTACCTCCACCTTCTACCCTCCCCCAAGCGGCCGTTCTCTACCGAAGACCTGCGTTACGAGCTTCGCATGAAACCCTTCCTCTCACTCCAGCCTTCCGAGGTCCCGCCGTTCGAAGAGTTCCAAGCCGCACTTCAACCGTACGGATCCTATTGCGACCCATCACCGTCGCTGTATGAAGACTTCAAGCAAGTCGACTCGAAACTTTGGAGTGACATCGGCGCTTCACTGAAGGCTGCTAAGGACGCCTTCGCGAAAGTCAAGAAGTACGGTGCTAAAGAGTCTAACGCGGGTGGGGTGGAGCAAGCGTGGAACAAGGAGACACAGGGCATGCTGGCGAGTTGCATCGCGTTAGGCGTTGCTGTTGCAGGGCTCAAGAGCGCTGTAAAAGACATTGAGCCAAGCAGCGGGGTGCAGGTCAAGGTCGAGATCCCGCCGGCTGGAGCAGACAAGAGGTATGTTGAAGGGTGGATCGTTCCGAAGATTTTGAAGGGCTAGAGGCTGCTGAAGACGGTCCTTCACGGGACGGCAGAACAACCATCTTCTATGTTAGAAGACGAGAGAATGTACAAATGATTTTTGGATTTGAGCAAAAGCCCCCAACGAAGCTTTGAATCGTATCATTGGTATAAAGACTGCACATGGGTATCATGACCGTGACCGAAACGCCGTATCCCACACCCAAGTCCCAACTACGCCAAATGCCTTCCCTTTATGGCACCACGACCGCATCACCACATGTTCTTTCTTCAACCACACCCTCATCACAATCTCCTCCCACCCCTCTATCCCTTGAACTTCCTCAAACACCCCTCCCTCACCTTCCTCACACTCCGCGCACTCACGCCCCGCTCGCCAGCCCGCTTCGACGCGATCCCCGCTTCTTTGAGGACCCTGTATCCACGTCAGCATACCCATTTCCTCTTCTACCCTGATACACCTTCCGACACAACAAACAATACCCAAATGCTCTTCAACGGCATGTGGGGTATTATGGACTGGGAGCCACTCACTCCTGCATGAACAGCGCGTATTTCAAGAATATGAGGATGTCGGCGTTTTTGGAGAGCGGGCGGTTCGCGTGCGCTTTTACAATCTTCTTGACGGTGCCGCGGGGATAGAGGGTTTGTGGCATCGTGGGCGGTGGATGCGGAGGGTCGGTGGAGACGTTGGAACTGCGCGAGCGTGCGAATGCGTTCGCGATCGAGTACTTCCGGGAAGAAAGTTGAGACTCGGGGTCTGGGCGTGCGTAGAATGCAGTTGCGGCGGAGTTTGCGTTGTTGTTCGAAATTGGACGCGATGATGATGGTTGGTGGTCTGAGCGGCGCTGCGCGCTTGCACGTGAAGATCCAACGCGATCCAACGCGGCAATGGGTAGATGCACTGGCGGCTGTTGAGAGCGAAACATTCCACCGTAGACCAAGATGTATGAAGCGTCTGCTCTCGTGTACACAAAACTAGGTTAATGCTTTCCCCTCAAGGGATTTGAACATAGAAGAGGCCATGTTTGAGAACAGAGCAAGTAACAAATGAGAATTCTTCATATAAGAACACTTCTATCTGGGACCAATCACAGGTAATGTTACATCAAGCCCCTGACCAAGCAATGCTTCACGCCACCACCACTTTCTACTTATATTGTATTTACACCTTGAGACCAAGGTCCTCAGCAAACGGCAGCACATGGAGGTCACCGACAGCCGATACTGAAGCCTTCTGCTCGAGTAATGATTTGGCAGCCTAAGAATCATGGTCAGAATTCTGCTTATTAGACAAAAAAGGGTGGCTAAACTTACCGACTTGACAGCCTCCTCTGTGACGCCATCGATGGCCTTGGCAACCTCGTCGATCTGGTAGGACTGGTTGTTGCTGATGAGACCGGAGCCTGTGTAGACGAGGCCAGCGGTGGTGTCCTGGCCGTACTCAAGCTCGGTGAACTTGGCAGCAGCCTTGGCCTTCTGGAAAAGTTCCTGGGGGATGTCGCCAGCAGCAATCTTCTGGATGAGCTCAACAGTGGTCTTGGCGGTCTGCGCAACGTATTCGGCGTTACCAGTGATGGCAGTGTAGAGGAGGCCAGCGTCAGAGTAGATGGCGCTGGTGGTCTTGACAGAAGTCCCGGGCGAAGCCTTTGCGTTGCCGAGCAGCGAGAAGCCGGAAGACCACTTGATGCTGGACTGGCCACCGAGCAGGGATGCGAGAACGGCGATCTCAGGCTTGTAGAATTTGCCCGAGGGCGAGCTGGACCCGGGGAAGGCAACGACGAAAGCGTTGGCACTGGCGTGGGCAATGCGCTCCTGTCCTCCGTGGTACTTGGTCTGCTCGGTGCCAGTGGTGACCTGCTCGATAGGCGACGCCGGGAGGCCGCCGAAGAACTCATTTGTCCACTTGCTCAGGTCGCTGTGCTCGGCACCGTTGGCAATGAGGGCAACGTTAGGCTTGGCATAGGCGACCTTTGAGTACCACTCCACAGTGTCGGCTTCGAGATACTTGGTGTAGGGGTGGGACGACGAGGAGGCGGTGGGGTTGCCCAGGCCGCGGTGGAAGGCAAGGCCGTGTACGGAGTTGATGGCCATGTCGAGCGGGTTGGCGAGGAAGCGCTTGTGGGAGAACTGGAGCATGGGGAGGACCTCCTCGAAGTAGACGTGGGCTGTCCCAATTAGCACCGCAATCTGTCTCGGCGGTTCAAGGTTGCCTACGCTGGAATTTGGTGGAGGCGGCGACCTCGCCGAAGAGCTCGACATAGTAGGGCAGGTCGTCGCGGAGGAACTTGGCCTCGAGGACGAGGGCCTCGCGGGTGTGGTAGGCGGAGAGCTGAGCTCCCAGGAGCTCGGATTCGCGGACAATGCGCAGCGTTGACCGTCTGTCGGTGCTCTGGAGGGTAATTGGGCATTAGCAGAGCTCGACACAGCTCGGAGGAGGCTCAATGGCAAAGGCAAAGGCAATGGCAATGGCGTACCCGGAAGGCAAAGTGCTGCAGGGCCTCGGTCAGGCCGGGCAGCGGCTGGTATCGCGTGCCGGCCTTGGCCACGAGGGCCAGCGTCGTGGTCGCGCCGGCGTAGTCTCTGCTCGCGAACTTGACGCCGTTTGCGTCGCCGGCCTGGTACTGGAAGGATCCTGAGGCGGGAGCTGCGAGGCCGCGGCGCTGCGAGGGACGGACGGCCTGGCGCGCGGCTCTCTGGGCGCCCCGGCAGGCGGTCGATCGAGAGAACATGGTGAAGCGGACGCCGAGCTACGGGGCTGCGATCGATGTGTGGGGAGGCGGCAATGGATGGGATGGGCAGGCCAAGGGCGTGCGATGAAGCAGTGCAGTTTCCTCTGGATGACCGACTTACATAACCCGCGCCTGATTGGACGGCCGCCCCTCAAGCCTCAACACGATCCCCGCCGCCCTGACTTTTTGTGCAAGCTCCCGCGCCTCAAAGAGCCTCCCACGGTCCCGCCTCGCACCCGCACCCCAATGCCTCTCCGGTAGCACATTGTTGGGAATGCCAGGAGTCATCTGGCATGCGGCCGTACACAGCAGCTCCGCTGCGCCATAAAACCCCATCACCCGTACACCTATACCTCACTGCCTCCACCTCTGCCTCGTGTGCTTAACACGCCCATCTGGCCAACAGCTGCGCAAACATGTCGTACACACAGCGCCAGACCCCGGTACGCTGCTGCTGCAGCATCCTGTGCCCTGGACGACGCATGACTAACGTGCCGCCAGATCTATTCGCAGCTCTGCACCCTCCTCATCGAGGACATGTACGGCGAGCTTCCAGCGGTACGGCAGCACCAGGGCGCCTAGTACCAGGACGAGAACCCCGCGCGCCCTGTAGAGCCCAGCTCTCTACGGTGCTCGCGCTCCCGTCCTGCGTGCTTCCTCTTCCCCGTCGTGCGCACATCTGACCTTGTACAGCGCGTCTTCACGGTGCTCGATCGCTTTGGGCGCCAGCGGAGGCAAGACATATCGCGCGCTAGCTACCTCGAACCGAGCCAAGTCGCCCATGGTCTTATCATCTTGATCCAGCAGCACCTTATTTTCCACTCGCCCGCCACCGAACCCACCACTTGGTATGAAATCGACTGGCAGCAGTCGTACGCTCTCATCCGAGTCGGAAAGATTGTCGCTTTCATAGAGGAACGCTTCGACAAGAAATTCGCCTATGTCGCCTCGAACCTGCTTACATTGGGACACGTGTCGCTGGCAGATTTGCGAGAAGCATTGTTCCCACCATCCGAGGAAGAAGAGGAGGTCGTGAATGGCAAGAAAGCGAACGGGACAAAACCCAACGGAGACGCGACCAGCAATGGCCAGACATCCTTGGCGAACGGGACGGAACACGGTGACCCTGACGATGAGACGCTAGCATCACCGGAAGAGCTATACGGCATCATACAAACCCTCATGGAACACGGCTGGGTCATTCAGGCAGCAGAGGCGCAGTACCTGTCTGCGGAAGAAATGCACAACATTGCGCGGCAACAAGCTCTCAACGAGCAATGGGGCGGTTCCGTTCCCACCGGCACCAAAGACAAGGACCGGCTCGCACAGCTTATCATGGCGAACAAGCGTCGCATTCGCGATACATGGCTAGAGAAGCCAACATCCTTTCCCATGAAGCGAAAAGCAGACGACTCCAGCTACGGCTCCCGCAAACGGACGAAAATCAACGGCGACGGTAGTGCTGGCGGTTCCGATCAAACCCCCGAGGACGACTTGGTCATTCGCATTAACCCGGAGAAGGCAGCCGTGGCAATGCGCAACCGGCACCTCGTCTCTCTAGTCGAGCAGCGCATTGGCGACACCACTGCCCGCCTCTACGAAATATTGCTACGATCGCTAGAAAAAAACATACCTCGTTGCTTTGAGGAACATCCAGACCCGCCACCTACGAATGTAGAAGACCAACCACAGTGGGAGCCCAACCCCGATCACGTCGTCAATACCAAGGACATTACCCAGCGGGCCAAGATGCTTGGGGTGGACATCTGCGAAGGGCTGGATCCGCACTACGTCGCTCGAGTCACCAAAACCACGGCCAACAAAGAGGGTGTACTTGCGCAACCGGCGGACCATTCGTCCTTGGGTTTTCATGAGCGCCAAGAGCTGGTGGAGGCCCACCTTGAACTGCTCGTGATCCATCCCTTGCATTTCGTCACCTGGCACGCTCGCGGACAATACAGAGTTGACTTCGACCTACTGTCAAAAAGCTTGATCCAGCAGGAGATTGAAACCACGGTCCTAGCAAAGAAAGGAAACAAGGCAAGGATGGTCATCCGCGCACTTGTTAGGAAAGGGAGAGTGGATGAGCGCCAATTGTGCAACGCTATGATGACTTCCCCAAACGACGTTAGGACCCTCGTAAGCGATCTCACCCTGCAGGGCTTTGTGCAGACCCAGGAAGTCCCCAAAGTCGACAGGCGAGAGGCAAAGTTGTCGTTGCATCTCATCTGGTACGACACCCAGCGCGCTCGTGATCAACTTCTGCACAATACCTACAAAGGACAAGTGAGGCATCTGCAACGCATCGCCTTCGAGCGGGAAAAAGTTCAGGACCTCTTGACCAAAGCGAACCGTACCGACGTAGCTGGCAACGAAACCAAGTACCTGAAGCAGACCGAGCTTGACGACCTGAAGAAGTGGAAAGAAGTGCAGGAGAAGTTGTTACTGCAGCTTCACAGGATGGACGACCTCGTCGCGGTTCTACGAGACTTTTATGGACCACTGCTCACCGCGTGAGACCTTTTCCTTACCCCGGGCCACGCAATAGAGCGGTCCCAATACTTGAAAATATGTTCTTTGATTGCCTCCAGGGTGGCGTTCTGAAAGGGTGGCCACATGTTATGATACTGTATTCGTTGGCGAAAAGCATTAGATGGTACAGGAAATTATACCCCCAGCATGGACAGAGATTTACCTCTCTCTTCTGTAGCTTTAGCAGGTAGGGGTAGGCACTCTGTACAGAATTCACATTCGGTTACACCAATATCGCACGCCTGGTATTCCATATATGTGATCCTTTCCAGTAGATAACGCAAGTGTACTCTAGTCGCGCTAACTTTGAACAAGATTGTTCTTCAACTAGTCGAGTGAAACTCGACTTGGGCAACGACTTATGGCTACCTCGCTCGCTTATATATTCAGGTTCCATGTGTTAGCTAGGTTCGCAAATAGTCTTCCGGCAGTAGCAGCATGTGGGCAGGTTGCCCATGGCTACCTCCGTCCGGTACAGAACGTTTGCAAACCACCTCTCAACTCAAGGATTGAGCTCTGACTCACTTCTCGTTAGCCTCCTGCTCGTCAAATATTACGTCTCCCGCTTCTCCTGGTCTTTTCCTGGTCTTTTCCTTTCTAAAACTCTTCATTCGACAACTGACAGGGCGACTCCGTTTGTATCCAGCAGGGTACCTGGACGGATCTCAACAAACTCGCCGACCTTGGCGGCTACGGCTTTGACAAGCACACTTCGTCCCTCAAGTGTTATCTCAAGGGTTTTTGGTATGCGTCTACCTACCAGCATTGCTCCGCATATGCGGATAGCGACATGCATGGATGAGGCTTGAACATGGATACGACAATTGGCGAATGGAATGTTCGTGGCGTTTCCGAGCAGACGTACGTTCACCGTCATGTTCTTGAAATGGTATATACATAGCTCACAGGAGGGATCGGATACGAACTTCTTGACTTCATAGGATTCTAAAAGTGATCCTAACCACCGGACCTGTGTGCGCGTCCTACTCACGGGTAATTTCCGTACTACCATACACGCGACGTATGAAGCTTTATTTACATCATCTATGCCTTCTCAATATTATCCAGCTCCATGCCCTCGGCATTTTGAAAACTTCTTCTCCTACGACTTGCGCCGTCCGCATTCCCCATGCCCTCTTGAATAACACTCTCATGCCTTGACAGCCGCATTCCACTCTCCGCCTCGCCACTCTCGTCAAACACACCATCGTTACTCTCTTCCTCAATAACCCCTCCATGATTCCCGCCTACGCTCTCCATCGTAAATGGACTCGCCGTCGGCGCATCCAGAATCCGCAGCTCCGCCTCAGTAAACCACCTCGGCATGGCCCAGGTGCGCATAGGGATATACAGCAAGATAAATACGGGAAAGCCAATTGCCGCAATTGTCTGGGTAATGGCGAATGTCGCGCCGAACCCAACCAGCTCCAGCGCGACGAAAACCCAGACGGCGCTGCGCCGCTCGATGCGTATCAGCGGGTCCGACCGAGTTGTGAGGTGCCTGTCGCGTGCGAGGAAGAGCATCTTGAGCGTGATGCCGTTGCCCTCGAGGGCCTGGACGCCCATAACGAAGAACAGGCCTGCGAGCACGGCCTGCGGGATGAGGTGCAGGACGATGAGCAGCGGGCCCGTCATGGTGCCGAGCGTGAGCAGGCCCTGCGCGAGGTTCGATACTCGCTGCTCGACGACGTGGTCGACGACGCGGCGGGTGTGGCCTTTGTTGGCTTCGGAGTCGGCGTCGGAGACGGTGCGCGTTACGCAGAGGGAGGTTGTGTGGAAGGGGGCTTGAGGGATTAAGCCGTTGGGGAAGGGGATACCGAGGAGGCCGGAGACACCGGTGGTGAGGCCCAGGAGGAAGAGGTCCCAGTGGAAGCCTGCGGGTTTGCGCAGTGGGAACTCGGTGCCTTGGGCGATGAGGGAGGATACGTTGTGGTCGAACCAGAAGAGGATTGTTAGAAGGACTGCGAACGGGATGGCGAGGAACACATCGCCTACGCTGATGTCCCAGAAGTGAATGAACCATCCACGCTCCGTGGTCGGGAAGAAAGCCTTGCTCGTTGGCAGCTTGAGCAGCTCGATGTTCGCCATCTTGCCAATGTGCACGAAGCCGGTGAAGAACACGACAGTCAGAGGCGTCCCGTAATCCTCGACGAACTTGCGGATGTGGCGCTGGAAGAGGGAGGAGTTGCCTAAAATGCCGCATATGTATGCTACGACTGTAACAAGCAACGCTATAGCGATGGAAAGGTAGGCTGAGGCGTCAGATATCTCCCACTGGCGAGTGAGGACCTGTATCCCCTTCTGCAGGTAGATGAAAGCCACGTAGAATCCGAAGATGTCACAAGAAAAGCGAGTCACGTAGCGGAGTGCGTTGCACGAGTTCGTGATGGCGAGGATCCAGTGGAATATGAGGGACCATCTGCAAGGCATCAGTCAAAGTGTACCTGCGTTGGCCTGTGGGGATAAGCTTACATCCCAATCCATGCCATAAAGGCAAAATAGTTCGTGCCACGCGGTGTTATGATGTCGTAGACGGTGTAATTGAATACGGTTATAGGACCTTTGGGAAGATTAGTTGGCGATTCCTCAAAGATTTTCACGGCCTACCTGTCACTCCCACGATGACCAGCGGCTGGCACGCTGCTAGAGAGAAGACGACAGATGCCAGCACCGATGACAGGAGCACCTCGTTGACACCAAAACTTTGGTTCGTCTTCGCGAACATGTCCAGACTGAAGGCCAAGGCCGGGAGAATGCTGCATCACCGTCAGTCCATCATGGCCAATCACAAAGCAACACCGCCAGGGTCAATTCGAATGTCGATGGTTTGTTTTCGCACGGGTGTTCACTTCTCAAGGTGGGGAACATGGTCACAATGCATTGATGCGCATACATACTTGGCAAAATACATATACACAGTCGCAGGAACCACGCGATAGTCCCACGCGTCTTTGAAATCGCTCAAGTAGAACGGCGCTCTTCTCCGTATGTCGTTATACATGCCAGCGAAAAGCCGTGTCTTCCACCAGGCATCCCTCTTCTTGCTTGCGCCGGAACGTCTGCTCCCGCGTGTGTTTGGGCGACCCAAGCCACCTTTGCTCTTCGAAGGTGCGAATGGCACGCGATTTTGCCAGGTCTTCTTGGAGCGATCTGGAGATGCGCCGCTTTGCGTAGGGACGGCCAAGGCTTCTGACGGTGCCATGTTGGCGGGGAAAGGTCAAAGAGCGAGAAACTCGTTGTCAGCTGGACGTGGCAGCAGCCATTGAAGAATTAATACATCATGCGGCGGTGAGGCGCGAGACGTCAAGACGGGAAAGGGACCCTACGTCCTTCTCCCGGCTATGCATGCGCATTCGCTAAGATGTTTTGGTGTGGAGATCGAGCCGTCTTCAGAACGGTCGTCTTGGCGCGCGTCATGTCGGCCATCCGCAGGTGTTAAGGCGAGGGTCCAAAAGCTTGAGATGGAGGATGGTGCTGGGGGAGATTTATACGACAGATGCGCGGAGGCTGCACGTCCAGACTGATACTGTTAAACGTGATACACGCTATCCAATTCCCACGACCTCCATGTGCTCTCCGGATGCGGTCTAGCACGTGTCTCCACTCAATACAACTCCGACCCCGGCAATGCAGATTTCTGCCCGAGCATACAACCCAGGTCAGCCACTGTGAGTAACGCACGTCTCTCATTAACTTTCATTACAAAGTGCGTCCAAAATCGCGATAGTAAAGCGTAACCCGGCCTCTAGCAGCCACCATGGAGTTGCCACTCGTATCAGCTCTCAACATCAGATGACAGAGGCATGGAGCCACAAGACAGATTGTGAAGGTTTTGGGGGGTTTGGTAGCGTGGCTGCAAATGTAGGGCTAGCAAGCACCTGCTGTACTTTCAGAGAACGTCTGAGAACCCTCGTCCGTTCCCCAACGCCAGAAGAATGGAGTCAAGTGCCCGAATTGTTTACCCAATGAATATGAAATCACAACACCGCCACGGTCCACACTCTAGAGAGTGTCTTGTGAATGAAAGGGCTACTCGTAGGTCCACTGAACATGGCAGTCCTTGGTCATACCACGTATGTGTTTATGCCGCGGTTTCGCTCCACACTATCTTCGCGCTCTTCTAGAATGATTCTGTCCTCTTGAAAGTTTTCGAGCTGTTCTAAAATATTCTTTTAGCTTTTGTGGAGTATGTTTGCAATATATCAGGAAAAGGAGCTCGTGCTTACGCTCGATCTCGCGCTTGACGGGGTACTTTCGGACTTCGAGGTCCTGGTGGCTGTTGCGGTACTTTACTGTGCATCTGCGCAACTCTCTGCGCCCTTGCTGTATAGGGCGAATTTCTGACTCGTAGCTGTCTTCTTCAAGGGTATGGTCAGGTACTTTGTAGTGCTTTACTACCGTGTAACTGCGATTCGTGTAGGGAAATTTCCCCCCGTCGCGCTCCTGCTCCCGCTCTCTAAATATAAAAGACATGGCGTATGAGCGAGGTCGCTATGTGAATTTCGATAATAAGAAAATGTCGACTGGGCAAGATGCTTAAAAAATGAGGAGCGGGCGTGTGACCGCTTGCCAGAAGGTGCTTCGTTGTCCAAAGCTTCATTGGCGCTGAGATAGTGGTACCGTTGAGACCGTGCAAGGATTATCTGAGGCACATCCATAGGCTGACATGTTTAGCCTCACTACTGAGTACATCGCGAGCACCTGAACTGTCAACTACCCCTCTTTCAAAGGTATATTTACACGTATATGGAAACCCAGGAAAAGCGCGCGCGATGGAAAGACCCAGAGCGTCTCGGTGGCATACCGTTATTGTCCACCTTCATGGCAGCTGACGAGGATGCTGCCATATTTCGCAGATTCGTGTAACTCAGAGTGCGAAATCTGCTACACCTACAGAACCGCCTGCATGAGCTCGAAGAGAAACCAGGCCAGCTAGATAAAGAAGATGCAAAAGAAGGGCCATTCAACCCAGCGCTGCGAAATGGAGCAAAAGCTTACGATTCGATACTCAATTTGGCATCCGATTATGAGGCATAGTCGCATGGTGCAGGCGGAAATATGACAGGAATGTCTTGTCCCAATGATATGGTGTTTCCTAAACAATGCTACGAGCGAGTCAAGCTTCATGAAGAGACTGTACTTGTACTACACCAATACCGTACGAGCAGCGGAATATTCAATGTCATCTCTACAAGCTAACACGTGTCAAGGCCAGGCGTTGATTGACGAACAACAAGTTCGATCGCTTCCCAAACCATCTACTAGCGCACTGGCCGCATTAAAACAGTATTTCATCGCTGGAGGGGATATTTTTGGTCGGAAACGACAAGACAGTCATCCAGAGCGACAACGATCTCATCGCCCTCAGTGCCCCTTTAGAAAACGATCATTTGAGCAGGTTGGTACGGTACACATGTGGTTATTGCCTCCAGGTAAAGCTCTTCACCCTGCATCGGATATCTAAATCACTTACCCACGCCACAGTCGCGCGAGCTTCCGACTATCAGATATCACCCCGAAATTTTCTACTCCCCACCACGCCGCGTGCAGATCCTCAGCTACACCCTCACCGCCAGTATATGTGGCATCCTTCTTGTTGGTGCTATGGTCTGCCTCTCGATGCTCGACGAGCGCTCCTGGAAGCTCGGAATCGGAATGGTTGCAATATTCACATTTCTGTTCGCGGCCTTTGTGGCATTACTGACGAACGCGAGAAGAGCGGAGGTCTTTGGAAGTACGGCAGCGTATGCGGCGGTCTTGGTCGTGTACGTAAGTGCTGGGCTTCGATCGGGCGGCAGAAGCGACGGAAGTGGAAGGACGCCAGGCATTGGCACGGTAAAAACATGATACAGCGCCAGGCCAGCAATCTGAGGACGTTGTATTACCCTTGGATAGGCAGCACGTGGGCCGACAGTACCTCGAGGTTTTTACCCCAATACTGCAACTAGCATAATTCTTCTTGATACAGGATGCTAGAGCCTACCCAACCAAGCTAATGCTGATAGACTTGGCCTGCAGGTATGACATGAGACCTTCCTTTCCGAGCTCCCTGCCAGCACCGCTCTGCTTGTATCCACCAAAAGGCGAACCCATGGACGGCGCGAAAGGTGCGTTGATGCCTACAGTGCCAGCTTTGATCTTTGACGCTACTCGTATGGCGCGTGCTGTATTTCCAGTATAAACGGTTGCTGTCACACGTTAGTCGCCTCGCTTCCAACCTCGAATTGAGACCCTGTGGGATTGTAATCGCTTACCAGACAGCCCATAGCTAGTATCATTTGCTAGCTCCACAGCCTCCTCCTCAGTCTCGAACGTCAAGACAGTCAGCACCGGCCCGAAAATCTCCTCTTTGTAGATCCTTGCATCCTTGGCCGGATTCAAGAAGATCGTAGGCTGCACGAAGGTTCCCGTGTCACCCTTACGCTCGCCACCAACAAGCAGCTTCGCTTCCGACTTGCCAACCTCGATGTATCCGAGGACACGCTTCAATTGAGCCTTGTCGGCGAGAGGACCGATGTATGTGCTGGGGGCGTTAGGATCGCCAACGGCGCCGTCGAGACCTTGGAAGCGTTCCTTGAGGCCCTCGATGAACTTGTCGGCGATGGGCTTCTGGACGAAGAGGCGGGAGGCAGCGATGCAGACTTGGGAGGAGTTGAAGAGGAAGCCTTGCGAGTTTCTGGTGGGATGTTAGAGCATGGCCATATCAGTGGGAAACGAACGCATAGGTACCCTGTTAACGCACTCTCAATATCTGCATCGTCGAAAACAAGAGAAGGCGATTTGCCGCCCAGCTCCAGAGTCACCTTCTTCAAATTACTTTTAGCCGCTGCCTCGATGATCTTACGCCCGCTAGGCCCGCTACCGGTGAACGAGATCTTGTCAATGTCCATGTGGGACGCAAGGAGAGCGCCAGTTGCGCCGTCTCCGGATACTATATTGAAAACACCGGCAGGGAATCCAGCCTCCTTTACTAGTCGAGCGAGGACAAGGACACTGAACGGTGACTTCTCCGAGGTCTTGTAGACGACTGCGTTACCAGCAGCCAGCGCGGGGGCTACCTTCCAAGACAGTGTTCTTGTTGTCTGGTCAGCTCAAATCGCTTCCTCGTCCCGCGTTTACGTACGAAATGGTAACGTTCCAAGGGCCAATGCCAGCACATACGCCAATAGGCTCATACTGCACAATGTGAAGTCTGTCGCCCTCCACAGGGAATGTCTGGCCCTCAATCTTGTCCGCCCAACCTGCGTAGTATCTAAATGTTTGCGCTGCATAAGGAACAACGAATCCACCAGCGATTGAAACTGGCTGCCCCATCGCCTTGATCTCTGCCTTCACGATTTCCTCGTTGTTGGCATCGATAAGGTCGGCGAGCTTGTTCAGCAGAGCTGCACGCTTAGCAGCAGGCGTAGCTGCCCATGGCTCGAAGGCTGCGCGGGCAGCAGCAACAGCGGCATCAATCTCAGTTTCGCGAGCGCAGTTGATCTTACCGACAGACTCGTCGGTGGCGGGATTCAATACCTCGTAGGTGGCGGAGGAAGAGCCCTCAATGTACTGGTGGTGTACATCAGCAATATTTGAGAGGGCAGAACAATTGCATGTACCTCATTGTTGATGAAGTGGGAGTATTCGACCATACTGACTGTCTCTCGTTTCTCTCTCGTTTCTCTCTCGTTTCTCTCTCGTTTCTCTCTCGTTTTTCTCTGCGTATCACAAGTAGCGGAACAAAGGTGGAGTGAGTGGGATCTTGGGGCACAGTCGCACCACCCTTCTTATACGCCGTAAGCTCCATATGCATGGTATTGATTGGCTTCTGACGAGCTTGCTTTGCCGCACGCGCATCGCAGGCTTTGCTAAAGATAGCTTCTTTGATCAGCCTACAAGGTATCACTGCTTGTGAGATTAATTTCAGGCTCGATTTGTCTTACCCAGGTACTATACGTAATCAAATCATACGTTCTACAATGTTACCCCCAGCTATATCTGTGGGTAAACAGCACAGACGCTCCAGCCATCTGTACGAGTAGGGCGGTCGTTATGTTTACCTCCGGCCTGCAAAATTTGTGCTGTCGCGGAATTAGAGGGCTTTGTTCAACCCCGCCAAAATCCTCATACGATGTCCTTTTGCTCTTGCATTCGCTGACGGACCCACTGTCTAGCTCTTTTCGTGCCGTGTGAGAGCAAGGTACCCCACCTCGTCGCTTAATTCCTTGCAACAGGCGCATCTTTAGGAGCTGACGATAGCGGCAGACCGTCAGAAAGCGCCTGCCCTGGCATTGACATCCCGGACGATGCATCTCGGCGCAACTGTGTGAAGGCGGTGTGCTACAATGAATTTAGGGTAGCTGGACGCAACCACCGGATGACTGCTGCTACGAGAAGACAGAGTACACCAGAGCTGAAGGCGCTTCAATATGACAAGTGGCTGACTCAAATCTTGGGAACGTTGCACACGCTGGCTGGAGCTTTCAATGCTGGGTGATCATGGTGCACGAGTGGAAGGAATCTCGCCAAGTCCTATACAAATCCCACCCCGTGAAAGGGTGACTGTATTGTACTCCAAGCATTGCCTTGAACGGGAAGCTCCTACGCTTGGCGCATGGCAGCTGCCTATGGCCAGCGTAATGGAACTCTACTATTACTGCGGGTACGATTCGAGTCTTTACTCGGTATGGACATTGTACATTGTCAGCGATCCAATCCTCATTGGATCCAGGATATTTTTCGGAGCGTATGCAAAGCAATAGATTAGGACAAGGTGACTCTGTTGTGAGGTGATTGCAATACAAGCGACGTAGGCCTTGTACCCGCGGAATGTTTCCAATGGGAGGGGAGGGGATTGTTAGGGTGAGAGGTTACGAGATCTTTATACCTTCATACATCTGCGTGCATCTGATTCTCTCGTACGATGTCGACTGCATTCCTCCAGCATGGAGACTGCATCATGTTGTTGATTCATAATGATACAAATGGAGGTATTTGAGTCGCTACTGCGATTGTTCCCTGCTCATCGAGGCGATTCCAGCAATAGTGGTATCCGTTCCATCGTCCCCAGCCGCTAGACAAACTCCCGATAAACCTGCACCTTCTGACATGTCGGATTCTGCGGCACACCCTTGACACCGATCTTCCAATTCAGCGTATAATAGAGGTAGCTCCAACGCGTCAAACAAATGTACCAATTCTCTATCTTCTGCGGCGGATCCAACCGCTCCGGCGGAGTCACCGTATCATCCTGGTATCTTCCGAGGTACATGCATCCGTTGCTGCTGAAGGATACGGTTGAGGCGGTGTCGTTTCCAGGAAAGAAAATCGGAGCAGCGACGTCGCTGAGGAAATCCCAGCTAAACTGCATGCCCGAGGGTACGATGTCGCCGCCGTTGACAGTAAGATTCCAGAGAAGCGGGCCATATGGGTCTCCATCGATGCCTGGAAATGGGGGATCGGCTTGCGTCTGCTGGTAGAAGGTGTCATAAGAAACGGAGGCGTTGTCGTGGGTATTGCCGGTGGGACAGAGTCCTTCGATCGCAGCGCCTTGATGACAGGTTCCCAGCACTTCAACTCGTCAGATTACCTGATCTTGATAGGGAATACAGTTACGGCAAGCACGTACTAGTGCCATCTAAAGTGGCATTATCGGACTTGATGAAGAGGCGGAAGGGCTTCGAGCTTTGGTCAAATTGAGCGAGGGCACCGCTCGCAAGAGCTGCAAGGACGAAGGTGGACTTCATGCTTTCGACTGCAAAGATGTTGTCGCAGAGAGTGATTCGTGTTCGGATGGACTGATGTCGGCTGAATGTAGGAGAGCAGTGTAGGCGAAAATAGGCGTTCGCCGTAAATTGTACTGAGCGTAGGTCGGTGACCAGAACACAGGTAAGAGAGCGTAAATGTCAATATATGGGTTCTCTCCTAAGAAGCCATCACGAAGAGAAACTGCGAGGGCGACATTGATGACGTTTCGCAAGAGCTAGTCCTTGCAGCTTCCGCCGCAGCGAGCTACCGCGGTTACTTGCGGTGGCGGCGGACAACGTCGCTATCCGTATGAGGCTGGTGATGTCTTAGCAGTGGGCGATTTTACCGGGCTGCAGCAGTGTACAAGAGCATTGCTTGACAGTTAGACTTGCTGAGCATTGTATGATTCAAGTTTGCGCGGAGTACAGTTGATGCGGTTCATCGCGCAAATGGCAGAACTGTGCAAAAGGAAACGGTGAGTACCCTCCAATTGGCTGGAGCGTTTATAGATGTACGAAGTACCTACCCCTCCCAAAGTCGATGGAGATCATCACCATATGCTCTGGGCGAAGCTGTGTGCGGGGTTGACAAGGCCGAATTTGACCCATCATTTCTCCCTCCGATCAGACCCTGAACAATTATCCACGCGCGGCATAATAATGTTGGGCTTGAAAGCTGCGATGTGAAGAGAATCACAAACATTTGATCCATGCAGGTACCCACGGCAACTCCCTAAAGAGGCTGTTCGGTCGTGACGCTGCTGGATGAAACAGGATCGTTCCCCAATGACTGATTGGTACAACGAAGTTGTACCTCCGCTCCACAAACACCGGCTGACAGGTGCCAAATCACTGGAGGTCCGTGTCACACCACCGGTGATAGTATAAGAGCTATCTGGACAGTATATCCCAAGGCGGTGTTTTAGGGTCTGATACGGTATGGTATGTGCACTAGTAGGCAGCATAGTATTTTCTTGGAAGTCTACGCTGAGATGCGCGGAACCTCAGAATCAGGTTTCTGGAGCCTGTTAGTCCCATGGCTTCGCCCGCTTTTTACATAATGGGGTAGCCCGGGCAAACCGCTAGATTCA
This sequence comes from Karstenula rhodostoma CBS 690.94, assembly GCA_010093485.1. NCBI lineage: Eukaryota > Fungi > Ascomycota > Dothideomycetes > Pleosporales > Didymosphaeriaceae > Karstenula > Karstenula rhodostoma. The sequence goes on from MU001502.1 coordinate 717,497, forward strand.
GTGACAGAAACCATCACATCACTGCACATTCAGCGGCGGCCTGCACCTCCTCCGAGACACGGTGTGACGATTCCTTTCCGGAAGTTTGTATGTTTGCGCCATACAATATGCGAAGGTAAGAGCTATGTAAATAATAGGGGGCTCGCTAAGCACCTGTAACATGCCATTCATGCCCATATGTCCAATGCATCCAGTCCTGTACGCCGATTTATGCAATTGCGCTCTAAATCATGTGGTTGAATAGTTAAGAAAAATCGGTTGTAAATGATTGGGAGGCTCATAACCCGTTGAAGCCCATCAGGAGTCCGGCGCCAGCAAGCGCAGCACCGGCAGCGTGCCATGGCATTGGGGTTGCGGCAGGAGACCCGAACCCACTCGACGATCCGCCGCCATTTGATCCTGTGACTGAGGGGCCGCCAATGCGGCCACCGCCGCCTTGTACATCGAGGGAAGAGACAGCGTTGGGGACTCCTGTAGCGCCAGGTATCTGAAGTTGCGGTCAGTCGCTGCAACAACATAGGGGAGACAAGGTAGGAAGGTTCAGACACGTCTCAACGAAGCGAAATGCATTTGTTTCGCAACAAGAAACAAATGTGATGCCCATTCGCTTTTTTTTGTACGTACCCCAGTCGCCCCAGATTGGATTTCTTGGATATTTGATTGCGTTGAGTTAAAGACGGTCTGTGCGAGACCAATCTGGTTGTTGTCGAGGTCGTAGACGACATAGGCGGATCGTAGAAAGGTGTCTCCAAGAACGGAGATTGAGTTGCCAGAGGGACCAATGCCAAGGATGCAGATGGGCTGGCCACGCTGGTAGCCCATGACCAGTACAAGTTCATTGAGAGGAACCGAAATAGTGGGCCCATCGGAAGAGAAGGTGAATTCCAATGATCCGTCCTGGTTGGCGAGATCACAGTCGCATATAGCAGCGCCTTGCGTAGAGTCATATCGTGCGTTGTACTTGGTGTACAATGCTTGGGCAACATTGTCGGGCAGATACATAAGAGACGATCCGGAGTCAAGAAGCACGGCGACGTTCTCGTTCTCGAAGATGGAACCCTTGTCGCCGTCATCGCCCATGGCGGTCAGGGCGATGATGAATTCGGCGTACGTGTTCGCCTCGGCAATGATGGGGAGCTTGCTGAGTGTTCCATTGAACTTGCCCGTATCCACGCCACCAAAAAGGATGCTGCCGGTGGATGCGTCCAAGTCGTTCAGGTAAAGAGAGTAGGCGTTGGTGTTGATTGTCTTGTCGTCCACCAGCTTCTGGGGTAGATTAGGGTATGGGCGCAGGCCGGCACGGTTGACCTGGACCTCGTTGACCTGGTAGCCAATGCCCAAGATACCCTCGTACGAACTCGACGTGTATCCGATGCCGAATTGCAAGTTTTTTACCGTCAGATCCGGGTTGCTCATGTGGAATGTGTCTGTGGCATAGTCGCCCGATGCGCCCGAGCCGTCTACGTAGGAGATGTTGAAAATACTGTTCACATATTTGTATGTGGACGAATCGTTGGCGCTGTAGGTGCCCGCCGAGGAGCAGGGCTCGCTAATGCTCGAGCATAGCCGCGAGTTTGCGGCATTCACCCAGAGGTCGCTGCTGCCCGTGTCGACATGGAGGCGGAAGTTTTGTTGTGGCGTGCCCAGGCTGGCGTTCATGAAGTACAGCGTCTCGAGGTTGTCCAGCGTCACTTGGACCGTGTCTCGCCTCCGCAACCGGTCGTGGTGGATGGGGTTTACATGGCGGCGACTGATGTCGAGCTTGACTACCTTTGGGCTCTGCGACAGGTCAGCGACAGTCGTCCTCATGCCTCATGACACGAGGCGCAACGGCTATGCCAAGGCGGGCACAGAGGCGGGCGGGTCGCGAGTATGGGGAAGCCAAGCGGCGCTTACCTCGGGCTGCACCAGGCGGAAGGCCGACGCCGACGTCAGCAGCTGCGCGGCCAGCGCGAGCGTTGAGACGTTCATTTTCGAGCGGCGACGGGGAGGAATGGACGAGCGACTGCCTCGTGTATGCGATGCGATGCGCAGCGAGTGAGAGACGAGCGGGACCGGTATGCAACGCCCGTAAGCGAAGCTGCAACGTGCGACCAGGGACCAGAAGCGATCAAACGGCGCAAAAGAAGAAGGTCGCGAGTAGGTTTCAACGAGCAGAGCAGGGCAAGGAAAGCGCTCGGGTCCACGCAGCTTGCCCGACGTCTTATCATGGCCGTGTATGGGTCCGCTGCGGCCAAAATAGCGATGACGCGTATGAGCACATCGGTTTGGCTTCGAGGCGGGACCCAGCGGCACTGACTGTACATACGCATGCCGACCCGTTTGATCCTGATCTGAGCCTGAGCCTGGGCCTGAGCCGTTGTCTTTTTTTGTGCCCGCGGGCTTGCGTGGCGCCGTGGCGGTGCTTTCGACTTGAATCCGTTCCACCTGGTGAACCTGGGGACCGTGGTGAAGCCATGTCCTGCTGTTTCGAATCCATCCTCCCCAACACACCCATGGTATATCCGGATGCTTACGAGTGCGCCCACGTACTCGGACCGCTCGCGTTCAAGTACGACGCCCTGAGTGTTTACGCGAGAGTGACAGAGCAGGCGATCCATCTGTCCGAGGCGCCGTGGCCCACGAACACGGCCCAGGCCTCAGATTGGGATCTCCACAGACGCGTGGGCCCAGGAGGCGCAGTTTTCATCTTGTGCACGAGATTCAGGAACGGCATGGTGAGAAGCGGATGGAAGTGAAGCTGAAGGGTAGACACGGCGAAGAGTCGAGCCCTACTGTGCAGCCATCTCCAGCTCGCTGGGTCATGGGAACCTCGGAATGAGGCTCGGCACGCGGTCAAAGGACGCATACAGATCACGTGAAAGATGGCGGCAAGCTTACTAAGCCACTTCCACGCGAGAACGCGTCGGCTACGCGTTGCCCCACGCCAACATTTGAACCCTCATCATCATGGCCAAAGCAGAGTCCTCCAAGGCAGCTGCCAGCAACGGCATCAAGGCCAACCCCAATGCGCAAGGAGGAGCCAACTATGAGCTGCCATGGTAAGTCTGCTGCCCTTGGCTCCTCACGAGTCGCAAGCTGAGAAGGTGTAGGGTCGAGAAATACCGGCCCGTGTTTCTCGACCATGTCGTCGGCAACACAGAGACAATCGAGCGCCTCAAGATCATTGCAAAGGATGGCAATATGCCGCACGTCATTATATCGGGAATGCCCGGCATCGGAAAGACGACGTCGATCCTCTGCCTCGCGCGCCAGCTCCTCGGCGATGCGTACAAGGAAGCCGTACTTGAGCTTAATGCCTCCGACGAGCGTGGTATAGACGTTGTTAGAAACAGGATAAAGGGTTTCGCGCAGAAGAAGGTGACGCTGCCGCCGGGCAGGCAAAAGTTGGTCATCCTGGACGAGGCGGACAGCATGACGAGCGGAGCCCAACAGGCGCTGCGACGCACAATGGAGATCTACAGCAGCACCACGCGATTTGCCTTTGCTTGCAACCAGTCGAACAAGATCATCGAACCGCTGCAGTCCCGCTGCGCCATCCTCAGATACGCCCGCCTTACCGATGCGCAAATCGTGCGCCGGCTCATGCAGGTCTGCGAGGCAGAACAAGTGCAGTTCTCAGACGACGGCGTTGCTGCTCTCGTCTTCTCAGCCGAGGGCGACATGCGACAAGCTATAAACAACTTACAGTCAACTCATGCTGGCTTCGGATTCGTGAACGGGGACAACGTGTTCAGGGTGGTGGACAGCCCACATCCGATCAAGGTTCAGGCCATGATCAAGGCATGCCACGAATGCAGGGTGGACGATGCTCTCACGGCCTTGAAGGAACTCTGGGACCTGGGCTACAGCTGTCACGACATCATCAGCACCATGTTCAAGGTTACAAAAACCATTGACAGCTTGAGCGAGCATGCGAAATTGGAGTTTATCAAGGTATGCGTGCCGACCAACGTGAGGTGGACAGGTCTAATCATGTGCAGGAGATCGGCTTCACGCATATGCGTATCCTCGAAGGCGTCCAAACGCTCCTCCAGCTCTCTGGCTGCGTCGCACGTCTCTGCAAGATTAATATGCAACCACAGCTTTTTGTCCTCCCTTCGAAATGAACGAATTTTGCATTGCATTTAGCACGGTGTTTGGGCGTCAGTAGCATATGCATGGACATGATGATTCTGGGCGGATTTGGCTGTATGCTGATGCGAGTTGCTACTGACATCGAGTAGCATGTATTTGGCATATAATATAACGTACGAGTTGCAAATCTTTGACAAACCGTCATGACTATGGGAAACCTTCTATCCGTTTCACTTCCGGTGTTCTTGAGCTTGAACAATTATTGAGGACAACTTCGGGAGTGCCATGACAGTCGTATCATTTAGCGTGTATAAATAAACTACGGCCATGCAACGGATGCTCGCGTCGATCACAGAGAGAGAAGGCAAGGCGTGTAATCTAGATACCCATGGCGTGAATCAAAAACGATGTCGTCGCCTAATGCAGGACGTTCTACCATACAATGTGCATAACGAGGCCCAATCTTTACCCTCGTTCATAGGCTCCCTACCCGTCTAGAATGCTTACATGCACACCCACCGGTCTGACCAGACTCTATTAAGAGTCCACAGGCTCTCCGTCCCTGACCATGATGTACGTCTGCGGGTTTGACTTCCTCCAATCACGGTCTAACCCCTTTGTCCGCCCCTGATCACAACAATTTCGAGTTCAGTGCCTGCGACCCGCTGGTACTTGCTTGCCGTCTCAAGATGGGATCGCTGAACCGCCTACCGCCTTTCTCAGTCGGCGGTGGCTGGGTTGTGGAAGCAGAGGAAGTTGCACTAGGGACCCGAGCGCTCCATCTGCCGTTTCCGATGACATCTGCTTGCTTCGAGTTCGCGGATGCCAAATGGAAAATGTCCTGGTCCGTATTTTTTGCGCTCTCGTCGTCTTGGAAAGACAGTCTTTTCGAAGACATGGGTCCCAAGTCGGCTGAAGGTGATGTATGCACCAGAGCTTTTCCTTTTCCTTTTCCTTTGTCTATCTTCGTTGGCAGGACCAATTCGATAGTCGGAGATGAAGAGGTTGTCCGAACCGGCGTCTTGCCCTTGCCTTTATAGGAGGACTCTGTCGGTGTTGAAACGATCGCCTGATCGTCGTCGTGGTCATCGTAGTCGTCTACCTCAGTGACTGTGACAAGAACGTCGTCTTTGGGCATCTCCGTGTTGTCCTGCTCGGTAGACCTGCCGAGGGTTTCTTGCGGCGACGTTCGACTAAATTTGTTTCGAGATCTTTGGAGGGTGCGTGTTAAATAAGCAGTAGGTCCTTTTTCATCGTACGTGTAGACCACAGGCTGCCGATCGTCACGTTTGGGGAGCAGATTGGCCGCAGGCTGTTCCCTGTTCGGACCGTCGACGTCGGCAATCTCTTCATCGGGATTGTTATCGAATTGATAGGATTCTTCGATCTATTGCGCATACGTGAGCTTATTGATGATGTATTGCAATTTGTCGCCATCCACTTACACGGTACGGAATGATATAACACGCCATCAGCTCAACCAGGAACAAGCATGCCGCGCCTGCGACGAAGCCCGCACCGAACCAAGCTGCTCTGTTGCTTTTCATTGCATGTAACTTAGCGATTGGACGTATAGAGATGCAGTAATGAGATGGAACTGGCTGGATACTGCGCTTTCAAGTAAGTCCGGTAGCAACAAGCAGGGTTAAAGGCATAGTTACGAAACTGAAAAAAAAAACATGTGACGACATACATAGATGCAGTGCGGAGAGATTGCGAGCAGGAAGTCGCGCATAAAAAAAGGAAGGAACGCAGTGGAACACAATGAGCATCAGCGACCTCTGCAATGCATCCGCATTCACCATAATTAAAAGCTGCTGCGAACCTATGCAGACAACTTGCCTGACGCTTCTGTCATCTGCGTCGCTTGTAGCCCTGTGCCAGCTTTCTTGTCCGTGAGATGCTTCCCAATATATCCTCTTGGACCCCCGAGATGGAAGGGATCTACTGCTCCAGCGAGAAGACTTCTTTTATTATTCTTTTTTTCAGCACGTAGACGTGCCAGTTCTTCGTTGCTCATGTCCCAAAACTGCGTTTTCTCGTCACGTCCGGCAAAGAGACCCCAAACATCGAAGGGATCAAATACTGTCACGATCCAAGGTCTGTCGTCGGCCCAACCTGGACCACGGCGTTCTGTGACCCCATCTCTGTCAAGGAACACAGAGTTGGAACGAGGCAAGCGCTTGCCAGGGTGGAAGACGTTTAGGAGAGCTGTGTTGAGAAACATGATGACGGCTTCGAAGATCCAAAAGAAAATCTCGTTCTTGTATATGGTACTGTCCCAGCCCTCGATGTATTCGACCAGGCGGTATATGCAGCGGATGGTTACCAGGGTGGCGGATACGTACAGGACGTACAGTACGATTCGAAGATCTCGAGACAGCAACTTTTCTTTGTTGGCGCGCATGTGGAACTGGGCAGCGAGGAGACCGAAAGATCCGAAAAGCGCTACTTGAAGTGATAGTGACGCGGTTACGAGGTTCGCTCCCAGCTTGCGTTGTTTCGGCGTCATGGAAGGATTCGCCATCCGCCACGCGCCTTGCCCGATCAATATCTCACAAACCGCATCGAGACCAACGAACGTTGTGGCGACGCGTCCTGGATGCATTGGTGCGAGATATGGGATGTAGTATAAGATACGCGATAGAATGAAGTAGTTGATGAGTGCGTAAACGGGCGGACCGGACATGATGAGTACAGTGGAAGCGATGAGATACGTGAGGTGTTCTGTATGGTGCGCTCCAAGCTCACGAATGATAAAACCGGCGATCATCAATGCCGCCGCCCATGGGAGCAAGATGGTCGTTCGCCAGGACCCATGTTTGATCGTCTGCCATGCGTGAATGACGCCCGAGATGAAAAAGAGGACGATGAAGACGATCGGGGCCGCTTTGTTTGGCGCATAGTACCAAATACTTCCCGGTGCTGCATGTATTAGCTAGAATACCTGGATTTATGTCGGACTTACAGTAATCTCCCATGCCCATTTTGATTTCGCGGTGTGATTGATGAGTCTTTTCACAATTGCAGTTTTGTAGTCTTCAAGGAGGAATGTAACGATAAAGCTTGGAGTGACAGCGCTTTGCGTGATGCTGGCACCTCTCAGGCAGCACCAAGCTATATAGTAATCAGATACGAACCAAGGCTCACTCCGTCAGTTGCGGGAAGATTGTGGAATGTGTTCAGAAGACTTGGATAGCACAGAGGCTGCGCATGTGTTGCAAGCCATGAAGCATACCCAAGAAGATCGGAAGCACTGAACTTGTTCCACCTCATGACGCGTAAGTAGCAATGCGAGCAATGCGAATTTGCAAGATTTCGCGAGGCGTAAACCGCTACAACGCCTGGTGCCACAAGCCACCAGGAGGCTGCCTGCGAGGCATTTTCGATACGTGAGCTGATGTGTTGAAGCTCATTGGATAGAACTACGATCAAACGTGATAGTTCGCGAGACCCGTGCTCTTTTCGACCCTGTGGCGATCGTTCACCGGAGCCCAGGAAGAGCATGGACAATGCGGGGCGAGAGCGCACCGCTAGCGCTTTTTGGGCAACTTTCGCGTCAAAGTTCCGACTATGGCTGGAGCTCATTGCAAAATGATGCAGTACCAACTGGCGAATTATAGCAATAAGTTGTCAACGGTCTCGAACTCTATCATAATGGAGTATCTACCCGCAATTTGAATAAACTCATAGAAGCCTCCGATTCGTGTTGCTCGTACGTGCCACGCCATGGTCCATCTTGGTGCGGTCGGGATTGCTGTGGTTCAGAGATACATACCTGCGGATATGCAGTTCTGGAGCAATGATCTCATACAGGCCAATCTCCTTTCGCGGTTTTGGGAAAGTATGTTTCAGGGCTCCTGCTACTACCCGAAGTGTTCAATGAGCATGCTACAGGCAGAAGATGAGTCGGTCTACTCCATATCATTTCAAGGATTTCCCTCGGTATAATACGTTCGGTGTCTCAAGCACTAAGCTATGATAAAAGATCGACTTCGCAGGCACTCGTTCTTGGTCAACAGACCACACGACTTGGGCTCGGGGCGATCTCAACTGTGACCAATGCCTGACTTGATGCGGGGAAACGAAACATCGAGCCGAAGAACGACCGCAAAACAGTAGAATGAGGTGGCAGTGAGAAGCGAGGCGTTTCGCTAACATGATGTCGGGATGATTCCAACGGTAAAGCTGAAGATGAGCATGGTCGGTGCGGGGTGGGTCCACGGGGTCTCGGTGCACACGTGATTCTCTAGCCCGAACCAGGGCAAGCGTAGTCTTGGCGCTCCAAGGAATCACCGCCATCGAATTGTCCTGCATCTTTACTTCCACGCGAGGTTAGACAGACTCCCTCGGACCATCGAACTACGGAACCGGGCCTGGTCTCTTTGTTGAGCGCGGTTAATGAACTCCTCTGGAAATGGTGCGCCAGTTGTGGGTGCCGCAGAGGTTGCTTCTAGGCTAAAGCAATACGAACTAGCGATGATGGATGGGTTGTCCAGCTCCAAGGTTACGGGTACGCCAGCCGATTTTCGTTCAACGTCTCAGGACATACTGATGTTTCTGTAGTGGAGTATCACGATCCGTCAGGTCTCTTTCCATTGGTTCAGGAGCAGCTCGTCTCACGTCTCCCCCTGAAGAATCTCCACTGGAAAGCACCGACCCGACCACTGCGGTCGATTGATTCGTTGCACGTAGATTTGGTGCCGAGTGCAGGTACCGCGTCGCAGGCAGAGATAGCTGCATCTACGCCCACCTCGACCACTACGGACCAAGGTAAAGGAGCTTCCAAAGAGCGACGCCATCAAATTCCAGGTCTCCGCCAAACTCCGTACCTGAAGGTGTACATCCTGAGATGCGATGATTCCGACACTTACAAATCCATTGCACGGAAGCAGGTTAGGGAGTGGGTGAAGACACATACACCGTCATCATCCCAGAGTAGCTCTTCCGCAAGTAAGCAAGAGAACCATGATGCTTTTGAATGGATGATCGTCCATGTGGTTCTGCCAGATACTCCGGCAGCAAGTCAACCTCGTGGCTCGGCAAACTCTGCCAGCGGCGAAAAGGAAAAGAGCAATCTCGCTTCTCGGTTCACCAAAGGAACCACTACTCTCTTGGAGAAGTTACGCGCTGACTTCGACACTGCATCAAAGTCTGCTCCAGAGCGGGTTGCCCAGGTGCGGCTACAAAAGAATTCCGTCCCACCTCATATGCTCCCTCAGACGCCGGTGACAAGCCCACCCATTACCGAAGATCCCCAAGAGCAGGAAAGAGCGTGGAATGACATAATTGTCAAGTTCAAACAATTGATTCTCCGATCTTTTGACCTACGTGTTGGGCAATACGAAGACGACATTCGAGAAAAGGACTCCCAGCGCTCGCTTCCAGGCTGGAACTTTTGCACCTTCTTTATACTAAAGGAGGGCCTTGCGAGAGGCTTTGAAAGTGTTGGCTTGGTAGAGGACGCACTACTTGGCTACGATGAGCTGTCGATAGGACTCGACACTGTGATTCGCGAGCAGGCAATGGAAGGCAGCACTGCTCAGGGTGGCGTTATCAGCGACCACTCAGAGGACCTATTCGAACAAGCTTCGGCATTACTAAAACTCTCGCACAAAGAGGCTAACAACTCACGCGAACAACAGCCGCAATTCCACGACGATTCGCCAATCAATGCGAACAAAAAGGACTATCGAGGCCAGATCCTTTCTAACAAAATCTCAGTGTTTGACTTCCGCACGTACATCTTCGCACGTCAAATGTCCCTGTTGCTGCGTCTAGGTAACTCTCAGTCGGTGCGATCTGATTTAGCGGCTAAGTTACAACCACGCCTCGGTGCAGGTGCACTCCAACGGTCTGTGGATGATGGTAATGTTGGTATCAAGACAGAAAGCTCACCTACTGACGCTGAAGATCTGTTCTCTCTGGCCGAGCTGTGTTCACGAGCCTTGGACTTCATCATATTTGCGGGACGTCTATTGCGAACTGACCTTTTAAATGGGTACGAAGTTTGCCATCAATATCTTGAAGGCTGTGCTAACCACGAAGGCAGTGCGAAAGCGCATGGAACTACTTACCCTGAACGATTCCTAGACAATATTGTCCGATCCTGGACTTTTTCTGCGTTGGATCAAATCCTAAGGGAGACAACGACGTCTTCGCTTCCATTTACCCGATACTTCGGCGCCGCGGGCAATCGTTCTTCCAACAAGACTTTGCCATTTGGAAAGAATGCGAAAGAGCAAAAAATTTCCATGTCGGAGCCGAAGTCTATGATGCATCCGTCGCGGTCAACATCACTCAACCACGGTCGACCACAGTCTGTAGACGCTCCCTATGCGCATGCTCCCGCGAGCGCGCAGACAATATTCGAGAATGGACAGTATCAAGACCGATCAACGCCCCAACAGGAAAGCAGCTTGCCGCAGGTTAAGAACGGGCAGCAGGAGCTTGCCGGTACTAGGGCCCAATTATTAGCTATCCAGAGGCGCATCCTGGAGCGTGTAGGAAAGACTTTGGGCTGGAACGTTGGATGGGCTGCTGTTCTTCCAACAGTGGAGCCAAAAGAAGAATTCAACGACGTCGATTTGGATGATAAGAATTCCACCTCCAATGAGAAAGACAGCTCAGACGAAGAAGACGCGCAGCCCGAAAAGCCCATCGCCCAGGGATCCATCGCTGGTGTAGCAGCACCTGCGCTCATTGATGCAACATCAGGCATAGACAAGTTCCGTCAATTCTATGAGGTAGTGTACAATGATCTCCCACTTCCGAACATTAGCTCACCAAGTAAAAGTCCCTAAGCGACCTGATTGTGAAGCACTACATGGCCGCAGGCCAGACCAAGGCCAGTGAAAGCGTGCTTGGCGATCTAGCCGCCTTGCGTTTGTAAGTGTCACCGCATCTACCTGGCAAGCATTAACTAAAACTGCCCAGCGAACTCGGCGACTTTGCGGCCGCTGCTATGTATTTTGGACGCATGGCTTCGACGTTTGGGGAGTCTGGTTGGAACACCGTCGAAACGACCATGCTCAAGGTGTATGCCCACTGTCTGAAGAAGCTGAATCGCAAAGACGAATTTGTACGAACACTCTTGGAAGTGCTGGCCAAGTCAGCTGCGAGCGAGAGATCCATCAGGGCCCATAAGTCGGGAGCAAGCTTAAAAGAAGATTTCCAGACACCGAAAGATTGGCTCAATGATGACCAAGTCAGCACTGTTGGCATCTTTTCAGAGCTAGTCGAATACTCGCAGCAACTGCCCTATGATGTCAACGTCCAGATGGCGAAATATTTCAACGATATCGTTGTAGAGCCATACGTACGTCATTTCGATGGAAAAGATGGTTTCCAGCTGCGACTTCAATTCAGACATCTTCTAGAAGATGAGATTGAGTTTGACAAGGCGAAGATCCGGCTCATAGATGCCACCTCAGCGCAGGGCAAAGACATATGGCTGGAGAGCACAGAAGCTGCACCTGTTGCGAAAGGTATTTGTCGAGTATGGCTAAGCTCAAACGTGCGTGATATTCCGTCGAGTTCCACTCACCCTGCTAACTTCGCCAGGTTAATACCACTGGCGCGTATACTGTCGACAAGATCATCCTGCAAATGAAGCGAATCGCATTCGTACACGAGCCTTTCACCAAGGCTGAAGCAACCACCCCTCTGGGTATCATCACTTCCGTCTCCGCCACTTCGCTCAGGTCTGCAAAGAAGAATCGCGTCTTGTGTTTCCCACGCACCGAAGCTTTCGAAGCGCGGCTTTTCCTTTCGCACTTCATACATATTGATAAGCCCAGGCATATCGAAATCACATGCTCGAGCGGATGGAACCAGATACAGCGGACCGAGATACGCCTGAAGTCGGCATCAGCCGGTCTACGGCTGCGCACGGCGAATGCAACCACAACATCAGGGGATACTCAGATTGTGGCGAAACCCAGTCCGGGTGTCATCCAAACTGGAGACATTGCCGCAAATACCAGCGTGACCTTCCAAATTCCTTACGAAACCGAGACAATGCTCCCTGATCTCACAGTAAAATTTGAAATCGACTACTTCACCGAAGATGGCCAGTTCCAGTACTACTCGTCTTTCACGATACCAGTTGAGCTGCCTCTAGATGTCAACGTTCACGATCACTTCAAGAACGCTTCTCTCTTCTCTAAATTCAACATCAAGACTGCAAGCCAGGTACCGTTGGAGATCACGGATGTGTCACTCGAAGGCTCAGATGAGTACGACGTCATTGCACCGAAGAAACCAAAGGGTCCTTTCCAGGTCTTTCCCAAACAGCCCGTTGCTGTCACCTACAAAGTCACTAAGAAAGGTGTTGAAGCCGGTGGACATAGAAAGAGCCAGGTTGCTAGCAATGGAAGCCTCGCCCTTTCCGTGGAATATCGTTGTCTAGATGAAGAGGTCTTGGACCGAATGCGCGCACTCTTCGGCGATGCGGTAGAAAACGGCCCTGTCCGTCGCCTGGCACGCCTTTTGATCAACACCTTCACGGAGCGGCTTAGACATGGAATTTTGCCCTCCCAATTTGAAAGAATTGCTCTGCTGCAGCAGGTTGATATGGGACCATTTGATGACATGGGCTGGGAGGAGTGCATCGAAAGTCTTCCGCAGACGGTTCGAGAGGATACTCGCAGTTGGCTACAGAAGTGGCACCAGGTAAGCCAGATGGCAAAAATTCTCGACGAGTTCTGTCGCTAACCGTGTTATTAGAGTCACACTTTTGTTCCTCTACCAAAGCGTGCGGACTCTGAACCGCCTGTTCCTGGTGCTGCTCCACCCTCTCCCCACCCTCCTCGGCGCATGATCATAACCGTCTCCATACCACAAACACACATCCTGCATACAGCCTCCCTCTCACTGGGATGCTCGGGTTCCTCGTTGCCACACGGCTCGACCATTGCCGTGGTGGGCCAGCCTCTTATGAGCGAACTCACCATCAAACATACCCGCCGCTGGTGCACCCAAACCAGCCTTTTGTCAGCAGCCAATCTTTCGGGTCCCGACGACGCGATCGACTTCATCTACACGCTGGAAGCGAGTCCTGACACCTGGCTCGTGGCCGGGCAGCGACGGGCTCGTTTTACAGCCAAGGAGGATGAGGAGCAGCACTTCTCCGTCGTGTTGATACCATTACGGCCGGGGACGGCGCTGCTTCCGAACGTCGAGATCCGTGCCAGGATCGCACCCAAGAGCGAAGATGACAAGAAGAAGGACGGAGCAGCAGAAGAAGAGGCGCTCAACAGCGAAACGGACTACTTGACGTATGGGGAGTGTGTCGTGGTAGTGCCCGACGTAAGGAGTAGTACCGTGGGGATCGGAGAGATGAGCTCGCCTCGGAGCGTTGTGTGGCTCGAGGCAGAGAGCAGGTAGCAGGTAGCACGGTGGTGAAATTGAGGCGCTGCACTTGTTGGCCGTAGTAACAGAGAGCCCCAGAGCACGGAAGGGCACGTGATGTATGGGTGCCCGGCGGCGTTGTTATGGGCTACGGGCGCGCGGAGAGAAGCGAGATGGGCAGAGCCAATCAAAGGCGGCGGAGTGTGAGAATTGCCGTCCCTGTCCGTCGATGATGTGGCGGGCGCGTGCTGGCACATTTTAGACGCGTCGCGGCCGTCCCTAGCAGCTCCCAAACATCAAACATCAAACATCAGACATCTCACCCACCCTGCCCTTCCGCCCTCCCGCCCGCCCTTGCAGCCGGTGCAGGCCCACACACCCAAACCTTGCACCAATCGTCCGCATTCCCCCACGCCCCACAGCAATCGCCACTGGTGCTCTTGCACAATGGCGAAGAAGGCCAAGCAGCCCGCCGGTGAGCACATGGGTGAGGAGCCGCCGGCCCGCTCCCCCTACCCGTCCAGGTTCTACGAGCACATGAGCACGTCCAACATCCGCCCGCCGCCAGACGAGCTGTGGAAAGACCTGAACCTCGGCCCTATGATTGACCGCTTCAATGCCGAATGCCTCGCAACCATACCCCCTCCTGCGTGGTCCGTCGCTGATGACATGGCAGCCGCAGCAAGAGCAGCAGGAACCTCCACCTCCACCTCCACCCCCACCGTCGTACAACAGCGACCCGCGGCTGCGTCACGCACGCCTTCTGGCACCACCACCACCACCACCACCAGCCACCACACAACAGCCCATGTTGCACTCGAGCCCACCCCAGGTGCGACCGAGGGCCCGTTCGCTCGCCTCTCCCGAGCTCTGACGTCCTGGTTCAACGGAGCCAGCTCGCTGGGCAAGCGCAAGGCAGGCAGCGAGACGGCAGAGAAGTCCACCCCAGACACGGCGGCAGACGACCGCCGGAGGGAGGTCGAGGAGGCCTATAGACACGCCAAGGAGCATGGCCTCTTGCCCGCCCCCAAGATCCTCGTGCGGCCTGCGCTTGCCGCACACAGAGCCAGGGCCATGAACAGTGCGTCCTGCGCGCTCTCGGCACATGGAGGCAATCACGCTGATCTCTCAACGCTAGACTCTCCTGCCGCACCTGCCTCCGCCATCTCTGTTGCTGCCACCTCTACCTCTACCTCTGTAGTTGCGAACTCGCTTGCCGCACCGTCTGTCGCCGCCATATCTGTTTCCAATACATCTACCTCTGGCATGTTCATCACCGCTACCTCCGTTCCTGCCACGCCCACGCCCCTGCCTAACGGATTCACACTCGTTACTACTCCACGCACACCTGCCCTATACAAGACCCCTTCGAAACGCGACCTCCACAAACAAAGAAAGCTCAGCAAGCGTGTCTCCAATCTCGAGCACAAGCTTCAAGAAGCCCGGAAGGAACTGTCACTCGCTCTCGGGCCACACAATCCAAATACTGTCCCGCCGCTGCCTGCGCTACCGACGAATCTGTCACCAACACCTACCATGTCTCCGCATTTACAGATGGAAGCAGCAAGTGCAACAATCCTTGATTTCAAGATAGTCAAGAAGCGCAAAACAACTCGCGAATGCCACCATGACGACGAATACCGGCCCATCCCCACTGATACTGAAACGGACACCGAGTTTTCTCTTGTGCAGACATCAGACTCTGATGCACAATCTACGAAGCATTCTAAAGTCACGCCTTCAAAGAAGCTGGTCAAGAAGAAGTCCACCCTTCTGAAGAAGAGATCGACTTCTGGCAAAAAGTTAGTAGAAGACGACATCATCACCGTCGTACCTGACGGTGTTGCAGTACCTCCAATTCCTGAAATCCCCAATGGGGTGCCAGGCAAGAGAGCTGCAGTAAATGATGACGGTTATGGAGGTTTGGAACATGAAATGTTCTAGGATGCTGACTTTGCCTTCAAGTCCAAGCGCTCTTTCTCCATGTATGACCAACTCATGACATTGGGCGGTTACTTCATTGATTTTTCAACATAGCGACAAGGCGTTGAGTTCATTCTGGACCCCCCCTTTTTTTTTTTGGAGTATCTGGATTTCCTTCATGTTGTGGTATATAATGGGCTTTTTTTTTTTCGGGGGGGGGTTTCTACGAAGTTTCTTCTCTTTTCGTTCATCAAAAGGCTTCCGGTCCTTCGGGACTAATCTTGAGATTGTTTTTGTTGTCGCGGCGTTGATAACTGGATACTGATGAAGTAATGAGCGTATGAAGTAACGAATTTCCTGTCTTAATAATGTTTGCAATCTCTTCCAGTATGGACCCAATGAGTTCTGCCAGGCTACCTTGTGATCGATGTGCTATAACGGCAGCCATGCCTATCTCCATAGCATTCAATCCCCCTGAGTACTCCGAGGCTAATTTATCATCTATTCGCTTTGACAAGAGCTGTGCCTGTTGCCAAAGTATGCAACCCCTACCTGAGTACCACCAGGCTACTCTATCGTTCGCTCTGCAGCTTCATCAAAAGCTCCTCCATACTCCCTGCATACAGGTCGAACTCCCCAAAGACTTCCGGCACCGGATCATGCTCCTCAAAGTCCAGATACGCCGTCTTGAAACCCGCCTGCCTTGCCGCAATCAGATCCCACGCATGCGCAGCAACAAACCACCTCCCCCCATCGCCTTTCGTACCCAGGCCCTGCTTTGAAAGATAGGTTTGCGTGTTCTCATACACCTTCACATCTGGCTTCGCAACCTGCAAGACATCGCAGGAAAGGAGGTGCTTCTCATCCAGGTCAATACCGGCGTTATGGTAGTAGGCCAAACTCGTCTCGACGCCCCCGTTCGTGACGGCATAGACATCCCACCCGGCGTCCCTCAATCCATCGAAGCACTTCTTCAGCCCCTCGCGCGGGCCCATGCCTTTGAACGCTTTCATGACCGCAGCGACATCCTCGTCGCTCACTGCGTCGGCAGGAAGATCCACAATACGACATGCACGTTTGAACGTCAGACGCAAGACCTCTGCGATGGGCTTGTACGCCCCGCAGAGAGACACATATGTGAAGTCGCGCTGCGCGGCGTAGAACCAGCTGAAGAACAGTGTCTTGGGATCGGTTTTGGCGGTGGATAGTTTGGGGCCGAGGCGCGCGTGGATGGCTTCGATGGGCGCGGTGAAGTCGAAACATGTTCCGATTACGTCGAAGGAAGCTGATCGTACCATCGTGTACTGTGAGGAGATGGGTCTTGAGAAAAGATGGTCCAGAAAATGTGGTGCATGCTGTACACCAGTGAGTTTGGTTGACGCAGGTTGACGTCACCTATCTGAGCAACTTCTCAGGAGATGGATGACAACTGTGATCAGCAAGAACAACTGCAGTGTTTCGAAAACGTTGCTCGCAGCGCAAGAAGTCCCGTCGTGACATCTAGTATCTATGATTCAAGAGAATACACGTCCAAGATATGACAGTGTCGGCATTCGGAGGCGCGCGGCAATATGACCTTTGGCTGTGCTGGAAAGAAGATCAGGCACCACACGCGAGATGGACCAAGCTGAGATGAATGCTACGAAGGTATGCAGTGGAAGCAAAGCTGTCATATGGAATATGCTACAAGGTGCTCATAAAATGCATGGCTACCGTCAACCGGTATTGTGCGTACCTCAGGACATCACAGTGTAGTCTGACTTTGGAAACGATGCCGTGCTAGCGTGCTCAGTAAGGGATTGATAACTAATGAAGATTGGCTCCAAGGAGCTGGTGGGTCTATCATGGGGAAGAACAGACGGTGACACACGCCGTGTCTGATTGCCCAAAGGTCAGCAGTAATTGGGCCAAATATGAGGAAGGCCGTGTGGTATATTCCGACTTTTACAATCATCGAACGCCATGAACATGCCGACAAACACCGCACTCTAGGCCTATGCGCGCAACAACTCCCGTGCGGCCGGCTCTCTCTCGATCTCGTATTCGATTTCGCGGCGTGGGCCTTTTCCGTCCTTGGCCGGCTTCTTCTTCGGTTTCGGCGCTGGGCCAGCGGGTCGCTTCCGCTTGAGATTCGCGAGGGTCTTCTTGAGTGCCTCCGTATCGTCTCCTGACTCTGACTCGTCGTCTTCGTCTTTGCTCGCACTACCCTCCTCATCTTCATCATCTTCATCGTCGTCGGAAGCCTCGTCCGGACTGTCGCCGTCGACCCAGTCTTCAAAATCTTCGAGATCGTCGTCAGACTCGCCCTCGATATCGCTCACATACTCGACTTCGGCCGCGCCATTCTCCATCTCATATTCGTTTTCGACCTCGTCCTCATCGTCGATACCGTCATCCAGGTCCTCATCTCGCTGGGCGCCCTCCTTCTCCAAGCCCTTCATAACGCGCTTCCATACATTTGGCTCGACGTTGAGCGGGCGGTCGCCGTATGCACCACTCCTCAGGCGGTCAATAAGAACGCGCTCGATGGCACGCTCGACCTTGGCAGCTGCGAGTGCCTTGCGTTCTCGGCCTTCTTCCCTGCGGCGGACCTTGGGAGCCAGACGGGGCACCAGCCTCTCTCCAAGACGTTCCTCCTCCTTTGCGAGCTTCTTGATGCGGAGGTTGACCTGAGTAAGCCTGGAGTTGGAAGCTTAGCGCAGCTTTTGAGCAAGTGAAGTCTGCCTTACCTCGTCAAACGTTGCTTGTTCTTGTGCTGGATCACTTTCGGGAAGTACTGCAAGTGGGAATCGACGAGCTCCAGGGCCTTGGTGTAGTTTGAAGGCAGTCGTATCCGCTCCCACCACTTCGAGGGCAGATCTGGCAGAATTAGCGCCGGATGAATAGCTAGACATGAGACCACCTACGCGACCGTTCTGCTTCTTTTATGTATAGGTACAGGTTCTGGGTCTTAGGGTCGGCTCGGATGGTAGCATATCTCGAGTTGGCCTGCGCAGTCGCGTTAGTTGCGGGCGCGACGAGCATGGTCCCCAGTGTTGGAGCGTACCAAGGGGCAGAATTGTCGCGAACAGAAACCAGATACATTGTGCTCGTTGCGACTTCTCTTGGTCAGCAAATTCCACATGTTGGCCAGCAGAGGCTGTACACACCAGAAAACCTGATCTTTTGTGGTCTTGAGCTTGAAGCTGCAAAAGTCTGTGCCGATGACGCTCCATACAAGATCGTCGGAAGCCATGATGTGCAGGCCGGCGTGCGCGCGTGAGGATTATGGTGTACTGGAGGCCTGGGGCTGCGGTGCGAGCATCTGCGGGCGAGACAGAATTTCGAAATCTTGTCGCGCTAGCAGCGGCAGGTGGGTCCAAGCGCGGTGGGGAATCCACCAGCTCCAGCGACGCAACCGCTCAACACCAACATGTCATCGCCAAGCCGCCCCCGTGATGAGAGCTCTCGTCCTCTCGCCACGAGCTATCCGCACGGCACGACGTAGCTGTCCCGCTGCCTTGCGATGCCGCGGCACCCACGCAGCCCAGCCCGCCAACTGTCGCCGCAATGCCTGGAACTACCATTCGCGACGCGCCTTGAGCCATGCGCACCAGCAGTCCTTCCAGCTTTCGCATCCGACCACGGTCGAGCCGACTATATATGCCCTGTCGACCGCCTCCGGAAGAGCAGCCATTGCTGTGGTCCGCGTCTCTGGGCCTGCCTGCAAGCGGGTATGCACACATTGGACCAGTAGCAATCGCATTGCCTCTCCTGACTAGTCGGCCAGGTCTATCAGCGTCTCTGCCCGTCTAAGCCGCTGCCAGAACCGCGCTATGCGGCACTGCGGCAGCTCTACGCTCCGAACGCGCCGCCCTCGACATCCGCCCTGCTCGACTCCGGCGCCCTCGTTCTGTATTTCCCCGCGCCCAACACCGTCACCGGGGAAGACGTACTCGAGTTGCATGTGCACGGGGGACCTGCCATAGTACGCGCAGTGCTGGCTGCCGTGCCACAATGTGCTGAACCTGCGGCGGGTGCCAACGAGGTCGTCGCCAGCATCAGGTACGCCGAGCCTGGCGAATTCACTCGTCGCGCCTTTGCGAACAACCGCATGGACCTTCCGCAGATCGAGTCGCTTGGCGAGACCCTCTCTGCGACGACTGAGCAACAGCGCATGCTTTCGGTGCGTGGCACAACATCTTCACTGGCTGCGCGCTACGAGCAATGGCGCAAACTTTTGCTATACGCGCGTGGAGAGCTAGAGGCCCTGATCGACTTCTCCGAGGACCAGCATTTCGACGAGTCCCCTGCGACCCTTTGCGCATCCGTGGCACGCCAGATCCAAAGCTTGTCCACGCTGATGGAAGCCCATGTGGCCAATGCCGTCCGGGGTGAGCTTTTGCGCAGTGGCATCAGCGTTGCACTCTTGGGGGCGCCGAATGCGGGGAAGAGCAGCCTGCTCAATCGCATCGTTGGCCGCGAAGCTGCAATCGTTTCCCAAGAGGCGGGGACGACTCGGGATATCGTCGAAGTCGGAGTCGACCTGGGTGGATGGCTTGTTAGAATTGGTGACATGGCTGGCTTGAGAAAGGCTGGTCTGGTGGGCGCAGACGTGGTAGGAGCCGTCGAGCAGGAAGGCATCAAGCGAGCCAAACAGCGTGCTCTCCAGTCCGATGTCCTGATAGTCGTCCAAGACGCCACAGCCGACATGGATCCTGAAGTTGCCGAAACTACAAAGCAGTGCGTTGAACTTGGTGTCAACGTTGTTGTCGCCATCAACAAGGTCGACCAGTCGGACGATTCACAGCTAGCGGACGGCTGGAAAACCAAAGTGCATACTTCCCTCGGAATCCCCACTGAGAAAATATTTTTCGTCTCGTGTCGGGCTGCAGAGGTGTCAACCCGTCAAGATTCTAAAGATCCTGGCCACATCCAGGTATTCCTTCAAGGCTTGTTGAATACATTTGCCGAAATGACAGCTGCACTCGTCCCTGAAGCAGATCCTGACCCATCAGTCTGGCAGGAATCACTAGGTGCAACCGAGCGGCAGCGGGCCTTACTGTCGGAATGCCTATCGCATCTTGGATCGTTCCTGGATGCTGTGCAGAACCCCTTGCAAGATCAGACTGACCCTGAAGCAGAAGGTAGCGAAGAGTCCGACTCGGTTGACATCGTCGTTGCTGCAGAGTCGCTCCGTCTGGCTGCTGATACGCTGGCCAGGATTACTGGACGCGGCGAAGGCGGTGACGTGGAAGAAGTTCTAGGCGTGGTGTTTGAAAAGTAAGCCCACCCGTCTCCTATCTCGGATATCAATGGCCATGTCTCCAACAAGCCCCCCGTGGTTCCTGTCACAGAGGCTGGTTGGTCGGCCTACAGCAGACACCGCTGTGTCTTCCTATGAATGTTGGCAACCTCGCTTCTCGCCCCAAGCACGCCTAACATCGTTTTCGCAAAAGTCGCACGTGCGTCCAAGCCACTTCAGTTATAGTGGATTGGATGACGTTCTATGTGAGACACTTGCGGGTGATGCTGCGGCGCAGGCACGACTCAGTCCCCGCCCTACTTGAAGGAGTCTCGGCTCCACATTTCGCGTGCCGTGGCCGCATGCGTGGGACGATGATCATTGACGAGGGTCACCAAAAGCTAACGTTTGTTACAACGTTAGGTTCTGCGTCGGCAAATAACATGCACGCGATCTTCGTTTCTCCCAAAACGACTTGTTGAGTGGAAGCCATAGCGCACGCTTCCTAGACAAATTGAATGAGTAGATTTGGCGAAGCTACCACCGGGGGATTTAAGCTGGTCCCGGCGCAGCCTGCCGACCAATGTGGGAGACCATGAAGCAGAAGAAAAGATGAGCTTGAGGGAAGAAGAGAAATGTTGAATTGCAAAACAGAAAACAGAAAACGCCAAAACAAATCTATGGAATCCCAGATAGCCGCCAGCGCTGCTCACTGAAGAGCGAGATTCCTCCGTCTATAGAAAACGCCGTCCCGATGCCTTCGTACGTCGAACCGTTCGACCGTAGCCTGCAATCCATAACCCGTTACCTATCGTTACCGTGTAGATCCGTTGTCTATCCAAACTCCTACGCTCAAATTCCGAGAAAACACTCCAAAGCAGACTGGAAACAAAGGCGTACCCCGATTGAAATGCTCGCTATGCCGACAATACAAGTACAAGTGGTGAACAAGGAAATACAGACAGGAGAGTAGAATACACGGCCGAAGCTAGGCGGAAGCAAGGAAACGTGCTGAGCGAGGGTGCTGTCAGCGCCATCGTTCGACGCGCTTCTTGCGGAGCGTCTTGCTGGCCTGCGGAGGCCGGTGACAAGCCATGGTTGAGTGGCGGTGTGGATGTCGAAGTATGCTTCGAAATTTGGGCTTTCGGTGCGAGCAGGGTCTGCCGCTGGAGGCTTAGTTGTAGCCACCTCGTCCGGCCATTGTGAAGGTTGAGCGTGGAATGCAGTTGGTTGGTTGGGCGTGAAGATGAGGGCGATGCGTTGGCTTGTTGGTGGCCTCCGAGGTGGTTGACTCAGAGAATACAAAAGTTGCGTCGAGGGATTAGTTGTATCCGCCACGGCCCATTGATGCGGTGATGTTGTTGAAGCGGTATGTGAAGGTGTGAAAGGTGGTGATGTTTTGAAGTGGGTTCAGATGGGAGTTGACGGTAACGACGTGTTTGATATCGACGAAGATGGTGTGTGTGAAGGGTGTTGGTAAGTGTGTCGATGTTGTGTATGTGTAGTGTGCAGTGGAAGTGGAAGGGTCGAGAAGTTGGAAGTGATGACTGAAGGACAGACTGGAAGGTGATTATAAACGCAACGCTCGACTGCAGAGGATGGACTAGGTAGGAAAGAGGCGTCTTGATTACGCTTGTGACTGAAACCGAGCTGCCTTGGACCCCATGTGCCCTGCCAGGCTTCTTTTATATTAGCAAGCTACATGGACGGGCGGGAAGCACCAACGATGGGTTCGCGGGCTGGCAAGCCACGGTCAGGCATCTAGTCATCCACGACCCCGGCACCCTGCCACGCACGGCGATGAGCGCCCGGGCATGGGCTTGGGCTTGGCTGCCGTTGCGCAGAGCTGGATTAGCGGGAGAGAAAATGGCCGTGGTGATGGACTTGGGGCGCACTGATGCTCACGACTATTCCTGGCCCCTGGATGCGAGGGGAGCGTGGCAGCGGCAGGGATGGATGGGGGCGTGGCAGTGTGCAGTGTAGACGCAGGGATATGGGAGCCGCACAGTCGCCCGCCGCCTGCGCGCTGAAGGCCGTCGCCGCGCTGAGAAGAGAGCGCATGCCGCATGGGGACCGACTGCGTCGTCCTGGACCAGCGTCGAGCGTGCATGTCTGGTGTCTGGTGGAAGATGGCAACGGGTGGCAGCAGAGGGACCACCGGACCACCAGACCACCAGACCACCAAACCACCAGGCAGACACCAACCCGACGCCCACACCAATACGCTCGACATGAGATGGCATCGCGAACGGGTCCGGCAGCGTGGGGTGTCGACTCGAACCGGGGTCGTCTTCGTCTCCCTCCATTCACTCCGCAAGCGCGCTGCCCGTCGTGATTCGCTGCACGCGCATATACGGGTACAGTCATTCCCACGCATCGGCCACGCATCAGCACCCGCAGGAACCGCGAATAGGGACCGCTGAGATGGGCGCCGTTCAGCCATCCCGCCCGTTACACTGGCTTTGCCATGGTTTCGTCGGCTTCGTCACAAACGGGCCACGGGCGCGCCGTTCGTCGGCCGTCGTCGCCCATCACACTGCGGCGGCGACCCAGTCTTTGGACGGACGCGCGCAGTGGAGAGCACTGGCGACGGATCCAATTATCGCCGTGCGACGCATTTGTCAAGATCGCGATGGAAGCCGTGGACGCAGGGGGTTACGCGGCCCAGGGGATCCGAACATGTGCGCAGCGCGTGCCATGATGATATCAACCGACCGGCACGGTGCGAGTGCGAGTGCGAGGTTGCAGCACCGGGCTGCCAGGAACACAACCTCTGCTCCGCGACATGCCACAGCTCGGCGAACAATGATGCTCGAGTTGCAGTTTCAGCCAACAGTGGAATACAGCGCAGGGCGGAGCTCTCAATAGTTCAAGGCACGAAGCACGCCTTGCCCAAGCCCGCCGAACGGCTGCGGGACGTTTGTACCCGAGTACACTGTTTGGAATGAGAGGAAGCACAGCGGGCCAGTAGCAGTGCGTAGGAGCCTTTTCAGCAGCCAGGTCGAAGGCGCCAGTGGAGCAGCCTCAGCTGTCAACGCCCACGACTTCGCCGATGCGCAGTTCGTTTCAACAGAACATTGTACAGAAATGGCAAGGTGGCCGCTGCTACATACGACACGAGCTAGCGCTGTTTCTCCTTCTTTGCGCAGCATTCCACACGATGGACGAAACAACAGCTGCCGGACGAGCACCGACGCGTGGCATTTGCCTTTCACCGGTACCAAGGCGTATGGGAGGACTCTTTGCGCGAACAACAAGGCAGCGAACGCGAACACATAGCCGTGACTTCACATTACGCATTCGAGTGCACGGGCACATTCCAACCATGATCCAATAACTCCTCGCATGTCAAATCAGAACCCATGCTGCGACGGGGCCAGATACGGTTTCCCAAATGTCGACTTCCAAACGACAGGGGCCCGCATCGTCAACCCTTCTTCTGGGACAGAACACACTGCAAGAAGTCATCATGTGGCTCTCACATCATATTTGACCACGAGTATTACGTCTGCAGAGCGCAATCGGTACCAGATCGTCCCGCCGTCGGGATTGAGCCTCGTTGGCGTAACCCCCTGCCACGAGCCTTGCGCTGCCCGCATATTCCCCGTCCCGACGCAGTGGACAGTGTATCGATTGAGTCTATCTTTGGGCGCCTGTCGACTCCAAGAGCAAGGGAACTGTCCGCATCAAGACACAACACAGCGCATTCCCTGCGTTGCGCAAATGTATGCCGCATTCTCGTGAAGACGAGAGCCCGAGGCAATGGTCTATCGATTCGATATCGCAGTGCTTGGGAAAAGCAAGGCTGAAGCGAATCGATGCGATGGACGTGGTGTGGCAGGTAAAAGATGCGAAACATGACTGCTCCACGGCCGGAGGCCTGCGCCGACCATGCTACCTCGATTGAGGCACAGGATACGGTGGTCCAGTCAATCCCCTCCTGCCCCATGGCGCCATTGCCAACCTCTGGTTTGGCTTCCACATCGTGATCTGGTACCAAGGCTTCATCTGCAGGAACCAAATCACTCCTGTCACATATCCCAACCATGACCTCAGCTTGCGCTACCACACCACATCCTAAAATACATGACTCCGAGGCTAGTAGACGCGATTGCCGCGCTTAGACCGGGGTAGACTACAGTTGTAGGGCTGACGTTTCCAAGGTTGGCTGTGCCGCCGCAATCCTCTCACACACTTTCCAGATCGAGTCAAGTGGCCTCGATCGGCGGACCACGCTCAGCTACACTACTCTGATTCGCGAGCTGTCGGCATTGTAGGCTGTTTTCTCCATGAATACTAAGCACGGATGGCTAACGCGAAGGGGCTCTATTAGCTGCAATTTGTTAGAGGTGGTGAGGGTGAGGGTTATTTTGGGGTCTACCTGCATTCCACTTTGGTCTACTCACCATGATCATCACTGCACCCTTCTCCTCCGGCGTTTTGCTTTTTCTCTCTTCCGTCCAGACCGGGCGCAACTCGTTTTCGCTGCGTTGGCCGGAGTAAGTCGGATGTGGGGCGAATACGGCGCTAGACTTCGGCTAGCAGAATTGGTTGCATCGTTCGCAGGCGTTCGATCCGCCGTCCCCGCTTGGGGTGAATGTGGCGTTACGCTAACTACAGTGCAGGACCGAACGAGAAGAGAAATACGAAAATGGTGTGCAAGGTCGGACCAAGGAATACTCTCGCCTTTCGCCTTTGTTCCTCAAGGACCGCAAGTTTTGCCTTCATGCGAGTTTTAAGTCGTTCCCCAATACGACGCAAGAATGAGTCGAAGAGCCAACGTGCGGCATATCCCGTGCTCGTGCCTCAAGCACTCACCATCTATCACCCACCTCGTGTCTCTGCATTGCACCGGCACCCTCTTTACACGAGGCGCCCTATCGCATCTCTCCACACTCTCCCGCAGTCCCTGCCTCTCTCACCCTTGCATCCCAGCATTCTCCCAAAGGCCCTTCACAGGGTCATTCGACCATTTTCGCAATATTTCACAGCCTAAGGAAAAGGAAAAGCGTATCGCCTCGTGACACTCTTTTCCCGCAGAATCTCGACCCATGAAGCAACGATGCGCAAAACCCCGGAGCCTCCGAGTCGGCGTTCGGCACCCGCTCTGCGTCACAGCCACGGCTATTTGGAGCCTCGTCCGTCAGACGTCATTGCGGGTGCTGTGCAAGGCTGAGGATCCGCACTGCAACACTGCCCATCTGCGAAGTTTTGTCGCTTTGGGGAATGGGGAACGGGGAATGGGGAACGGGGAATGGGCGAGGGATATGTTTGTAAGTAAGGGACGGCGCCAGGTTCGGGGTCTCCGATATACTTGTTCCAGTATGTCTTCGCGAACAAGACTTTGAACATTCCGAGTGGTGGAGGGCGAGGCGGCTTGTAATGAGCTGCTGGACGAATTAAACTGTGGGCTCTACCGGTATCCAGTTTGGGTAGACAGGCGTTCCGTTGAAATGTTGGCAAGTCAAGGTAAGTTTCGTTGGTCTCGTGCTGTTGAGCTTGCTTCCATCGGATCGAGGGCTACAGCTCCATAGATGAGCATAGAGGGTCGCGAAACCTCTGCGAGTTGACCCAGGTCTCAATATCGAGCCTTTTAGAATCAAGCGCTATCCCCAAATAAACTCTAGACTTTTCTTATAAGACTTGTTACAGATCGCGCCAGAGGCTACAGTTGTACATGTTATTACGAAGGATTAGTCACATCTAGGCGAATTCTATCTCAATATTGTGCGCAAAGTACTCATTTCGCGATCCGCGTCCACTCCATAGCCTCCCACCTCGACGTAGCTATGCTCACAACAGTGCTCAATCTTCATCTTATATCACTGCAACGTCCTGTTCCGAACCGCATCGTCATCTTTGTCATGTTTCACGCTACTTCTCCAGCCTTGCTCACTTCACCTCCACCAAGTCGAGCCTTCAAGGCCTCCCTCTCCTCAAGCGCCTCCCCTTACACGCCGTTAGCGTAGCCGCAGCAGTTGTTTCAAGCGAAATACTTGTACCACTGCTATTCCAGTGTTTCATACATAGATGACAGTGTGCACAGTCAGGCCTCTATCTCTACCTTTGCCTTCATGCGTCCATGTTCTTATAGTGCAAGGCGTAAAGCATGTGCAACGAGGTACTGAGCAAGCTCCGTTGCGATCAGAATTTTTGTTGACTATGATGTGACTACGATCATAAAAGCAAGATCCGTTGCCTGAGACACAGCCACGCCTTAACCCCAAGCCTCATGCTCCATACGCAAAGTGATTTAGCCCACAGTAGCAAGAGCCGCAAAGCCATGCAAACAATTCAACGGACCGCAATTCCTAGCCACGAGCCCTTGTACCACAATGCCGGTTATTGTTAGATGTCCAAGTGGGATGAACGACCTTGGAGGATTCCAAGACACAGTCAGCAGCCAGCCACAGCCCTACCGACCCAAGCAACCACCAGCTTGCAGCGCTCGGGGTCCGGTGTCCGTACTCCTGGTAACAGGCGAGAGATAGGCAGCCGTCTGACTGCGCAATCGTGCAGTGGAGTAACGGCGCAGCTCATGAAACGCACTACCTGTGCGATGTGCTCTTGCGACGCAAGTCGCTCAGGGCGTTTGACCGGTTTGCAAACGATAATCGATCGATTCCAGTTGCCTGGACGAGGCCGGCAACATGTTCTCGAGAAAAGGGCGCATACAGTGACGCAGCGCACTGCTGCCATAGCGCGGCATTTCGAGCAACGCAAGCCTTCAGCACAAACTGAGATTGGAACGCGTGGACACCCATCACGCTCTTCATGATTCTGTCCCCGTTTGTACATGTTTACGAGTCCCGGCCTTCTGTCCAGTCCAGTTGCCTGGCGCGCGCACCTCCTACACGTGGCATCCCCGTAGCAAAGCATGCACCGCAGCACTCCCTGCACATCAAAACGTGGCCGCACGCTCCATTTGTCTCATACATAGCCTCCATATACCCTCCACGAACGTACCCCAGTCTCTTAAAATGCCGTGGACGACCGTGCTTAACAAGATACGAGCTTGGCTTTTCGGCCTTGCGCCCTCTGAGAGATCGCCAGGCGCCCTTGGCTGTCAGCTGCTGACGGCCGACCTTCTCGAAGCATTCCATTTTGGGAAGTGGTAGAGTAGGGAGATGTGATAGGCCAGTGAGGCTTCAATAATACTCCAAGGGCGTTTGCGATAGATAGCAGTGGTAGGGCGTATATGCGCACTGGTTGGTTGCTAGGAGGCCGAACTGCGCATCTCCAATCGACAAGACCCAATGCAGTGGCGCGAATGGGCGCGCCTGCCATGACCTCCATTGCCAATTTACTGGCCCCATCGTTACTTCGCGTTCTGCCTACAACCGGCTTTTGGCCCCTGGCATTGCCCCGAAGCGGCTGAATGGTGCGAAATGCGCCTTGCCGACAAACGTTGGGGGGACATTCGCACCATCTCTTATTGTTCGTGGATGGCGTAAATTTGCGAGCGGAACTAGTGAAGACGGATAAGGAAGGCGTTGGTGTTGAAGTGGGGGTTGGGGGCGGCGCATCTTTGCCTCCGCAACACACTTGCCATGGTTATCGGATCTTCTTCAACGACCACTGTCAATGGCCATCCGACACCCTGATCTGTCTGCAGCTATCATGGCATGCACAAGCGGGAGTCGCAATCCGGACTCACATTCCATCAAACCCCAGCACACCATCTGGTTGGTGGCCAATGTTAACCTCAGTCACGGGCTACGTGCTCGATGGGTCCAACTCATCGAAAAGTACACTGTCTTGGATTTGACGTTCGCACCGGACTGAGTTGTTGCCATCGCCGGCGTAGCAAAACATATTCGACGTGGATTGAACAACAAGGCATACCTTGTGGGCCTCTGGGAGGAGTCTCATCACTGCTATGACATAGCAGCGAGCCTACGCCATGGAAGAGAGAACATGTCCGGCTGAGCCGTCTGAAGGGCAGTCTTGGTGCTAGTTGTCGGCGACTGGACGAATAAATTATCCAACATCGCGGTATATGGGACATGCCCCTAGCGACCTGCTGATCCTTGAGCACGTGTCGTTTCGACAAGACAGTGATGTGGGGTTTATAAAGCTCTGGGAAGGCGCCGTTCACTCTGCATGGGAACCTTGTGGAGGCCAAGCTGCGCATCCTCTATACTTCCGAAGGTCTCCGATCCACAGTCTTTGCGCCCGGCATGAAGGGACTGTACGGCGTAGAGTTGGAGTGCGAGCCAGAAGAGAAACTGAATCGTGAATGGAGAACAATGCACCCATGTTGGTTCCAACATGCGTATGAAGGCGACGTGTTCAAAGTCCGTCGTCTCCCAGAGAATGAAGACATGGGCGAAGAGATGCCCTTCTATATAAAGCAAGAAGACTACGTTGGCACTTGGCACAGAACAGTCGGTTGAAGTAGTGTACTGCTTCTGGATGGGGTCTTGAGCAAATGTATACACGACTGGGGCTTGGGGTATGTGAACCAGAAGCTACCTTGCTTCGTGGCGAAGGAGCGAGTCCATGCGAAACGATTGTTGCAAGTATCGCAATCGTTCGAGTCGAAGAGTGATGAATTGGAACTACATAGCTTGTGGGATTGATTCTCGTGTGAGCTGGTATCTATTTCGTGACATCGTAAAGCATTTTTTGGTGACTCGATGCGACAGCTAGGCGCTGTATGAACTAATGTAATACTGAGGTGTCGTCAGCAACAGCCGTGGCTTTGACGCTTGGAGAAAGTGAGATAGTACCGTCAAGACCGATTCATCTTCGCCGCCATCAGTTGGCAGATAGACGTACAGGATCAGTGCGTGTTCATGACAAAAGCCTGATCGGCGTCAGTTGGTCGGTTGTTGCAACACATGGACATGTCGTGGATGTGTACTCACAAGCAATGACCCTCCCGCCCAGCCGTCCAACACTCATGACTTTGCCCCAGTCCTTGCCGTCTATCCTCACCGACGCCCAGCCTTCTTCGCTGCGGCCATCTGCGCTACCCAGCAGCTTCATACGCGTACTAGGGTGTTCGGCAATGCCCATGTCGCCGTTGGCTACCTGGCTAGGGTCCAGCTCTGGATTCGCGAGATCGGTCCATACGGAGGATATGCTCATGGCGTCAGTCTTGATGCTCATCCTGAGGCAGCCATGCATGTTGGCGGCCATGTCGAGCCTTGTCCTGGTCGCCGCAGCGCCTGAGCTTGTTTTCGCCCCTGCCAGGGCCAGCTTGGTGAAGCGGTCACTTATGCTCTTCAGCTGCATTAGCGGAGGCAGGATGATGTGGACGTCCGGTTCGCGCGTCTGGGGTTCGTGGAGGCCCGACACGGTGTCGGGAGCGAGTACTCTTACGGGCACCTCTTGGGTGATGATGGTCTCTCTGTTTGCGGCAAACTGGTCATGGAACATGGTGCCATCGTCGCGGCTTCCACCCGTGGGAAAGGCCGAGTACGAGTTGTTGGACGAGGTCGTGGCGATGGTGAGGGCTAGCAAGGGTATGTTGTCCTTCTTGGTGAGGCGGATCTGGGCCGACGTCGCGTTCAGGGCCGACTTGAGCGCACGGTTGAGCGGCCCGAGAGGCACTTCGAGGTTGATGACATTGTTGGCGGCGGATTGGACGGCATATGTGTCGAAAATGGCATCCTTCGCAGCGTTAGGTCCGACGACGGGAAAGCGGGGGCGGGCGGGCTCGCGGGCTTACAATGGAGAGGACGCTGCGGGTGGTCAGGAACTGCCTTCGCAAGGGGAGTAGGGCATCGCAACTCACGCCCACACCTGCGTGCCTTGCTCCGGGATGATGGTGAAGCACACCTGCTCGTCGCCAAGCTTGAGCCAGGCGAGCGGACCCAGCGAGTTGAGCGACGCCGTGAGCTCTGCGCGAATCAGTCGCGCGGTCCTTTCCGGCTCCAATGCCCAACGTGCGCTTGCTTACTCGTGAAGGTGTGTATGTTATGGATCTGGGCCTTGAAGCGCATCGTGGGCGGGCGGCTGCGGCCTGGCACTGGCACTGGCACTGGCACTGGCACTGGCACTGGCACCGCGTTCGACGCGTCTGGCGGGCAGGAACGCGGGGGTGCACGAGCCAGGCCCCGCCGTCACCATCCGACCATCGCTCTTTCCTAAGATGGAACACACACCACACACCACACACCACACAGAAAAGCTCAACTGTTGCCACCAACACGGCTTGCTTGTATAACCATCCCCCCTTATACTTCAAAGCCAATAATGGGACCTACCAGTGCGTCGCGCAGAACCCTAATGCCGGTTCCGAGGGGCTCCTCTGCATGATAGTAGTTCTAAGTCAATCGGGCAAACTAAGACGTCTGGAAATGTAGCTCCACATGATGGGAAGTATCATATGCCAGAGGTTTGGATGGAAGCGGAGACCCAAGCCTGGGGTGCGTAGTTGCAATGAAGCAGCCACACATCTCTGACTAGAGAATGGAGTCGGATATTTGCACTAATAGGCCATCCTATGCGTTTCACATCTCAATTAACATCATATTTCCATCAGATATAACTGATCGAGTTTGGTGTCAACAATCTCAGCCAGTACATACACCAATGACTGTGAGTGAAGACCCATCAGGCATACTCGTAACATAATAGCAAACCTTGTATGCATGACAACTGCAATCGTAACATTCGACAACATTCGAACGATGTGAGCACGTTCCCCAACGTACTGGTGATGTCTCCGTTTTTCTTTACGAATTCTGTGGACGTAGCGCCGGGAGGGGAGGACGTTTGGGGTGGAATTGGCCTTCTAGGAAACCCTGGATAACCTCCAAATCTGGGCCTGTTCTATTACCTGGAAATCCATGGATAGTACCATTGCCAGAGAGACCAGGAAGAGCAGAGAAGCTTCTTAGTATTCCTCTGTTTATGCCCGAGATGTCGGTGAGGCGAGCAGAAAAATTGTCTTGCAACGCGGGACAGCCTCAACGAGCAAGCTAACCTTCTGCATCTAGTGCGAGTGCCATTTCGTCAATGATTAAGCTAATACTCAAGATGTAACGACCCAAGGGAAGGGGCTTTGTGGCTTTACTGTGTGCGGAGGCGTTCAATATGTCAGGTTCTATTTCAACATTTATGATGAACGTAACATCAGGCATGCTCGCCCGCGATCCTTTTTATCCAGGCTACTGTCTCGCCCACATGGCTCAAGAACGGACTGTGCGAGCTCTTCAGCCTCTCGGTCCAGAGCTCACCCCCCATATTCTTCACCATCCCCGTCATGGCCTCTTGCCCAGCAACCGGTATCGCCAGGTCATCCTCGCAGATGAGATAATATGTCGGAATTTGCTTCCAAGATTCTCCCGTAGCCTTGGCCTCGAAGGCGTGCAAGGAGTGAGTGCGGGAAGCTTTCTCGAACCTGCAAGTGTGGGGTACAAAGTCAGTGAAATGCTCAAAGGGAAGATAATTAGGTATAAGTAGGTTGTGTTAGGTTTAGCTCGTGACTAAAGTCTGACAAGTTCAGACAATGTTTGTAGCTGAAACGACCACTTTGTACCCCAGGGATTCTCACCAGTGCGCGCGTTGGGAATCCGGGAGGTCACTATAGAGGATGTCTCCGGCAGAGTCAGTGAGGCGTGAGAAGTGGTCACCCTAGGCACCGGTTAGCGACGATGCCGCTCCGTATGTATTAGAGTGAGCATAAGAGGGAAACTTGCCTCTATAGTCCACCATGTTGGCGGCGGCCCTTGATTGGTGTCCGAGAGGCTCACACCCTCGGGCACCATAAAGGCGCACATGTATCCGCACCTCACCACACCACCCTTCTGACCCTTGGATTCTCTTTCTTTCTTGCTGTAACCAACCAATGCGGAGCCAGCTACAAAACCCGCCCAGGAATGGGGCACAACAATAACATCATTTCCGGAACCAATGGCTTTCTCTACTACAGTCTGGACAGCTGCGATGTCGGCTGAGAGGTCCTTTGGTGGGTTTTTGTCGGTGACGGAGGGGAGTTGGGTCGTATGTACCGTATAGCCAGCTGCTTTTAGCTTTGGAATGATGAGAGAGAAGCAAGTGGGCAAGTGCCACGCTCCCGGGAGGAGCACGACTTGAGGTTTAGACATTTGAGATTTACAACCAGTAGGAGTATAAGTTGGTGACGGCCGTGGTCATGGAAGACCGCTTGCGCGCAGATATGGGTGGGTAGTACGTGTGGATTGTGGCCGTAAAGTGAATGCGAGAACCGCAGCTTATGTACCCAAGCCAGCGTGTACCAACTGAGAAGCTTTGAGGTATCAGCCAGGCATGTGGGGAGGCAGAAGGCATCGCCGCTCCATGACATGGTTGCATTATCCGTTCGAGGATTAGCATTTCAAGGCGTACCTGAACGCTTACCATGACCGGTACACTAGCGTTTTAGTACCGTAAGCATGACGTACTATGGTTGCAGACATAGGTCAACGCAGTAGGGCTTTCTTAGCCCAAACGTAAAGACTACCTAGTTAGGTTTAATACCTACTTAGTAAAACCTGGATAAACTTAAAAGGGTTAAGCCCTATCTTCGTTTAGTAAGGCTTTTCCTTTTAGGATATTATAATATCCTTGCTCCGGAAGACCCACTGCGTTATTATGTCTACAACCACAGTAGTCCATTCTATTTATACTCTATGACAATCCTATAGAATTATCAGTCTAGTAGCTTTACTAAGAGCTTACGCAGGAGCGGGCGGTTGACATATAGTAAGTGCGAATAGGGGACCTTTGTGCTCTTTACCTTTACTCTTTAGAGAAAGACGCCGGCTAAAGAGCTTTATAATTTCGACTACTATATATTCACACTACATCGCAATACACCCTGCGGATTAGTGTAAGGTGACATGGAGCAAGGAAAGAGGAACGGGGCGTGAAAAACATGTATTTCACTAGTGCACAAAGCGCCACGTGAGAGATAGTCTCAAGACTATAGGCCCCGGCAGGAGTCGACAAGCGCTTACAGGCCATGCCGTGTGAGCAGAAGTGACATACTGCAAGGCGTCGCAGTACATGCTGCAACCAGGTTCCCGTGGTATTCTAAGATAATGTCTGACGAGTCTCTGCGATTGGCCAGGTGATTTTAGCGAAGCACTCGCAGCCTAGGGACTACTCCTTCCGAGTTCAACATGGGAGTCGGTATCGACCTGCCAAAGAAAGACGCTACAAGAACCGCCACCAGATGAAGAAAATTATGATGAAGCCGAGAGCGCCAAAGGGGCCATACTATGAAGGGTCAGGTCAGGTCGAGCGAGCAGTGGGGCATGGGCAGACTCACCTGCTTCAGCAGCAGCTCCCAGTTGATGCGCACGGCGGCTTTCCGGTATTTCCTGCTGTCTTCGCGCAACCGGCTCGACATGTCGCCCATGCGCTCCAGGCTGTCGCCGCGGTACAGCAGGTCCTCGATGTTCTTGGTCATGACCTTGGTCACGTCCTTGAGCTCGCTATTGAGCTTGTCGAGGTTCTGGGTGGCGCGCGTGTCCTGGTACGTCTCCTTTGTCTGCTGGATGTACTTGTCGAAGCCATTGAGGGCGTACGGGCGCAGGGTGGGGCTGCTGTAGGCGTCGGGCTTGTAGTTGTTCTCGAACTCGGTCTGCAGGTCGGAGAGATAGGTGAAGGCGAGCTTGCGGGGGTAGGCGCGGTTGCAGATGCAGAGGAAGGCGAGGTCGGCGCGGTCATTGATGGAGTAGCTGTGGGCGGCGGGTCAGCAGCAGCAGCGGCGGCGGGCGGGCGTGGAGGGAGGGGGGCGCACTGGTATGTGTATTTGCCGCTCTCGATGCTGCCCTGGGGCTCGGAGTTGCGGTTCAGGCGGCGCTGCACGAGCTTGGCCTTGTTGATGACCTCGTTCAGTTCGGGGTCTAACTGAGGTGCGTGAGCGCGGGCGCGGGCAAGGGCGATGGGCGGCGGGCGCTGCCTACCTCTCTGGTCTCGAGCGACGCGCAGAGCACCAGGCCTGCCATCACCGTCAGTCAGTCAGGTCCTGGTCGTGGTCGTGGTCCTGCATGTGCGGCGCCTTTTCTGGGCTGTGACGTACTGCCCTCGAGGCGCGACACCACCGTGTGCTCAATCATTGCGGATGCGCACCACTCCGGCGAGGTTGTGGAGAGAAGAAGCGAAGTGGGCAGGGCGAGAGAGAGAAATATGGCTACGGCCTGGTAGGCGGCAGAAGCGCGCTGCAGAGAGGCTACGTGTCGGGTGTGCAGCGTGCAATCATCAACGTAGAGGCAAGGCGCTCCAGAGAGCTCACCCGCACGGGCCGCCCCAGTGTTTATTATTCTGTTCGGAGCGAAACCACACCTCACCAAGTACCGGCATGGCCCTCGCATCAAGAACATGGTGGCCGAGTGGCTGTTCAAGCGCAAAGCTCTCGCCTGCTTCGTCGCTGCCGTCCTCGTTGGCACCCCCGTGGCACAGCTCGAAAAAGATGCTCGGCAGCGGACCACTGCCCGACTAGGCGTCCATCATGTCTCTTCCTGTACCCTATGTGAATCCAGCTTCTTGTTGAGCCGTCCGAGTTACGCCTTCCTTCCTCTTCTGCAACGCCCCACGGCTCACCTTGTTCGCGTCCGGCGCGTCATTCACCGCACTCCACGTGCTCTTGTCCGAGAAGGGAGGAATGCCGCACGTCCCGCCCAGTCGTTCACTTTCACCCGTGTCCTCCACTCTATACTTCACCAAGTCTACTTTGAAACCATTTCTATTGTGCACATTCAACCCTTCACTCGACAATTGTACGAATACACACAATAGG
This sequence comes from Karstenula rhodostoma CBS 690.94, assembly GCA_010093485.1. Classification (NCBI taxonomy): domain Eukaryota; kingdom Fungi; phylum Ascomycota; class Dothideomycetes; order Pleosporales; family Didymosphaeriaceae; genus Karstenula; species Karstenula rhodostoma. The sequence goes on from MU001502.1 coordinate 752,788, forward strand.
ACTTGGCGCACGCTTCAAACTTACATATATAGGCACCCGACCCTCAGAGATTCACCCCTTCAACTTTCGCCACCGCTCGACTCTTGTCACGAAGCTTTCACCATAGCAAACGTCGCTTCAATTTCCTCGAACCAAACTCAACAATCCTTCGTAACCACACCAATCAGAAACAACTCGGCAAACATGTCTGACAAGATTGACTCTTCTCCCTTGTCTCCGGCTGCATCTGTCTCCACACCTCCTGGTGCTGCAACCCCGGCTGCGATCCCTTCCATCACCACGGAGCCTGTTCCCGCTTCCAACGGCGCTCGTGCTCCTTCCCCTTCTGGCTCAGTCGTATCGAACACCTCCACCGAAAGCAAGAAGCGCGCTCACGCCGAAGTCGAGGATCGACCGACTACTGTGGCCCCGGGCAAGCGCGTGAAGAAGACTACTGCTCACGCTGGCCCGAAGCCCGCCCCAAAAGCTGTTCGAAAGCCTGCGCAGAAGGCTGCACTCCCCACACCGCGTGTCGGCACTCGCTCCAGCGGTCGTGCCCGAAAGGCTCCTGAGCGCTTCGAAAACCTCGCGTCACCACCAAAGCCCGCTACAGCTCGCAAGTCGGGAAGCAAGGTTTTCGACCCCGGCTTCATCACCACCAACTCCAACAGCCGTCTCAAGAAGACCGATCTCTTCCACATGCTTCTCAAAGCCAACGCCTGGACCTGCCTCACCTCTGAACAGAAGCTCAAGATCCTAGCTCTACTCCCACTTAACCCCATCAACTTCAAGCTCGCCCACGACCTTCGTGCTGGTACCGCTGCTGATGATGCCCGCCCTAGAGAAGTCAGCCTGAACTTCGACTTGTTCCGCACCGACGTGGCCAAGTTCAAGGAGGATCTCGTGAATGGCCATCTCGGCAAGACGTGGCAGGCGTCTGCTGAGCAGGCCATCAAAGACCGCGCTGCAGGCGCCTTCGACAACTGGAAGGAGCGTGAGGCCGAGTTGTGGTGGGGTCAGAACTGACCGAACCGCAACAGTTGAAGCGCTACGATATCCGAATGCGATGATTTATTGAGGATGCGGGCATTCTCTTATGCATATCGTTTTCATACTTGTGGCACATGCCGTTTATTATGCGACAGCGATGTAAGGGTTGGAGTACGGCAACAACGAAACCGCTTCCGTCGCATATGACATTTGCTTTTCGGGAACCTGGCGTTGGGTTAGACTTGTATCTTGACACAGTCTCATCATCATTGTACTTTTCTGCGTACGATACGATCAGGCGACTTTCCATGTCTTGGGCGTGCAGCTCTCCAATGGGTCTCAAACAGCATTATCGACTGTCTTTTGTATGTATTCCCGACATTGTTGCGCTCAAACCAAATCCATATTCCATCCAGCTCCTAGTTTCCCTGTTTTCGTGTGGCGATATTGATGTCGATTCCTCGGAAGGCGTTGCGTTTCGAGCGTAAGGAGCCACGGGAAATGGAGCTCCTGTCCACCTTCCCGCGGCCCCACCCGGGCCTCGCTCACCAGTAAGAATATCATTGCGAAGCCCGGGACTTGCGCCGCGTCCTTCAAACTATGGATTTATTCCGACTGGGACAACAAACGACGTTACAGATGCCGACTCACTCTACACCGAAACTGAACCGCCACTGCCACCTAATGCTCAGCGTGCTCGGGATCCGCCACCGAGCCCCCCAACATCCCCGAAGCATCACTCAGAGCTCCAGATTGTACTCGATCACCCGTCCAAAGTGTATGCACCGGGAGAAACGATCACTGGCTACCTCATCGGCTGGTCAATCGCAGACCAGCATGTTCACATCATCTTATCGGGGCAAACCATCACAACACTTCAAGCCCCAAAAGGAACATATACGAACCGCACACCACTGGTGTTGCAAGTCAAACACCTGGAGCCCGACTCGCAAAGCTCCATGCCGCGGTTTGAACTCAGGATCCCACACGTATGCGATGTTTCTCTTCGGGACCTGAATGACTTTACGCAAACCTATGAATTGGGTAAGAAGTACTAGACGCTAGATTGGCCTGCATAAGACCCTTACGAGAGCGATGCAGGCTACCCGCTACCGCCATCAATGTATATGTAGCGCATCGAGGCTGTCTAATGTCTATGGTGCTGTATCGACAGCCTACACCTTGATCGCTGTTCGCTCCCTATCGGATCGGAGTACAAACACCCTTCCCACGAACGCATACTTCCAGCTTCCCATCACATTTACCACCCGACGTCTTCCAACTTCCAAGATCGCCCTCTTGAAAGGCGAAAAGCACCACATGACTTACAACCTACCAATCCAAACAGCGGCCCTCGCAAAGGAGCGTAAGCTTCGCTTGCGCGAACAATTCTGCGACGTATTCAACACCTCCGCGCCGACGTTCTATTTCAGTGTCGAGGCGACTCCACCGCGGTTATCTGTGCCAGGTGCGAACATCAAGTTCAGTGTAACGATGGAAGTCTTGCTTTCGCTACCTGGGAAACTGTACAATTTTCAGATTCTAGACATCACAATCACAAGTATGAAGTTCCTCGTGCGATCATACACGGGCATCCGCACGCTTCTACCCACATCGGCGCAGACCCCATCAGCGGTCAATGCCTCGGAAGTGACTTGTAGGAGGGAAACGTTCACAAGAATTGAGTTTCGGCAAACGCAAACGCCTAACAATGCCACCTTCACTCCACAGCAAGGCAGATTTGAAGATCAGGTGTGTGTAGCGACAATCACGTTGCCGAAAGAGGTGCTTCCGAGTTTCAAGGCATACAGCGCGTGGAGAGGATATCGTCTGGAGTGTGCGATAAGGTTGAGAGTTGCAGGGAAGGAGGCAGAGGCCAAGTTTGCGAACGACCTCGATGTTGTTGCTAGTGGAGAGGCCAGTTTCGAGCGTGCAATGGCCCCTGCAGATGATGGTATGAGTAGGCAAGTAGCGGAGGCGATTGTGAGGGCCTGTGTGGTTGGATAGAGCACCGTCGTTGCTGCAAATATAAAGTACGCAGTGTTACTTGGAAGCAGGCATCATATGGAGGACAAGCGGCGAGTATCCGCAACGTTGACGTTTGTGATTTTGATGGACAAGTAGAGTTGTATTTCAACGGCATCCATCTGATGCACTATTTTTTTTTTTTCAGAACTTGGTCTTAACTGCAAGCAGTGATGCGCAATGCCTTCCCGGGGGGAGGGGGGGTTTCAGTTTCCGTTCATTCTCTGTCTGCTTGGCAGCAGCATGACGACTGGTGGTAGGCTGCCACCAATTTCCAATGGACGCGATTATGTAAAAGCAAGCGAAACTTGTCCACGGATGTGCGTTCCCAGTGAAACGCGCCGGCCATGGCATCAATATTCAGACGCCGAGTGCGAGTTCGGACCGCTATGCGTCGTCAGGCTCGGCGCTCCAGAAAACCCAGGCCAGCACAGCGGCCGCCTTCAGAGCAGCAGCGGTCCACAGTGCGCCGGCAAGTCCAATGGAGCTGTGCGCCCAGAGGCCACCAAGCATGGCGCCAATGAACAGCAACACGGGTGCAGCTACTCTCCGGTTCCTTTCCACGTTGTTCACAGCGATCAGCTTCGGGTCGGAAAAGAGATCGCAGTAGTTGCTTGTGAGCACCACGCTCGTCAGCCCGCCGTACTGGAGCACCCGCGACGTGACGGCCTGGCCGCTCGATTGGAATGCGACGGCGGCAAGCGGCACGAGGACCTGCCAGTGCAGGTGGTCCTTGTCGTCGAGTTCATCGTGGCCGTAGGTAACGACGAGAGCAGCGAAGACAATCAGCAGGCATTGGAGCGTGTACGAGGCGACGAGGACGCCGCGCTTGCGGGGCGAGAGGAAGCGGTGGAAGCGCGCGAAGAAGAAGGAGCCGGCGCAGAACGAGGCAATGGAGGTGAGTGCTTTGACCCAGCGGATGCCTTCAGAGGGCGCGACGAGACCGAGACCAAGGTACACCGTGTTGCCTGGCGATTGTCGTCAGAAGACCAGTTCAGTCGCACTGCGACGCAACGGCCCATTTGGCCACGGCGAAGCAACATGTCGCTCACCTGTCTGCATGCTCACAAAGGAGCCCCAGATGAAGACGGCCGAGCTGTCGAGCAGCCCCGTGATCACGTAGCAAAACAGCAAGACGAGATCCGCCCAGCTCTTGCTGATGTTGGCGCCAAAGTGCTTCTTCAGCTTCGTCCCGAGGCCGGCTGCATGCGCATCCTTGGCAGGCGCAGGCGCAGGCGTTGCCAGCAGCGGCGTTTCCTCGTCAGTGCGTCGGTCCCGATGGTTTTGCGCGGTGGTGTTCATTGTCGTGGCTGCCGTGTTCCGCGCTGTTGTGGATTTGCCTTTTACAGGCCTGTCGGCGCCAGAAGTAGGTCCGAGGCGTCGCGTTGCTGGCCGTGCCTCCAACGTGCCATGGCAGCACGGCGGCAGATGTAGGATATCTCGGCGTCGGCGACAGAGTTAGCAGTGTCTGCGAGCGGAGGAGGCGCATCCGGCGAGTGAAAACATGGGAGCCGGGCGCGTTGCAAAGGGGAGGCTCGGACGTGTCGTCATGCGTAGAGGGAAGCGAGCGGGGGACGGCGGGCGGCGGGCGGCATAAAGCAAGGCGGCTGCAGCATCATGCTGGGTATAAAGGCGGACGGGGACTTTCGACTTTGGGTTCGCAGCCAATTGAATTGAACCACACGATGCATCTCTCGTCGTATCTTGCATTGCTGGGCGTCTGCGGTGGTGTCTGGGCAGCTCCTGTGGAGCAAGCACCGCTAGCCCGAAACGGAAACGGAGCACCGCGAGTCTTCCGCCCAAAGACCCCCTACACGCCAGACCACCGCGATCCGTATGATCGCAAGGTCGACTCCATCGGAGCCAAGCTCAATCCGCTGCCATGGGTGCGCCAAGTTTCACCCCTCGTCACGACCATCTGCTGATGATGATACAGAGAAACGGCGACGGAGCAACCGTGCTGGGCCCGCAGAACAAGGAGCGACAACGCCAAAACCCAGATCTGGTCCGCCCACCAAGCACCGACCATGGCAACATGAAGAACATGAGGTGGTCCTTTGCAGACTCGCATGTGCGCATCGAAGAAGGCGGCTGGACCCGTCAAACCACCATTCGCGAGCTGCCCACCAGTGTCGAACTTGCTGGTGTCAACATGCGTCTGGATGAGGGTGTCATTCGTGAGCTGCATTGGCACAAGGAAGCCGAGTGGGCATACGTCCTCGAGGGCAAGGTCCGTATTACTGCTCTTGACACAGAAGGCGGCAGTTTCGTCGACGATCTCGAAAAGGGCGACCTGTGGTACTTCCCCTCTGGCCATCCCCACTCGCTGCAAGGTCTCGCTCCCAACGGCACCGAATTCCTACTCGTCTTCGATGATGGCAACTTCAATGAGGAGTCGACCTTCCTCTTGACCGACTGGGTGGCTCGCACGCCCAAGAGTGTACTTGCTGAGAACTTCCGCGTGCACCCCGAAGTGTTCAATGCCATCCCGCAAAAGGAAAAGTACATCTTCCAGGGCCGCCAAGTAGGTTCCATCGACGACGAGATCCCCGATGGCCCAGGCTACAAGAAGTCAAAGCTGCAGTTTACTCACAAGATGCTGGCACAAGAGCCCGTGAACACCACCGGAGGTAGGGTTCGCATCACCGACTCCACCAACTTCCCTCTTTCCAAGACCGTCGCTGCAGCGCATCTTGACATCGAGCCGGGCGCGATCCGAGAGATGCACTGGCACCCCAATGCGGACGAATGGAGCTATTTTATCAAGGGCCGCGCTCGCGTGACCATCTTCGCTGGTGAGGGCAACGCAAGAACGTTCGACTACCAGGCTGGAGACGTTGGCATCGTTCCCAAGAACATGGGTCACTTCATTGAGAACCTCAGCGACGACGAACCTCTTGAGGTACTCGAGATTTTCCGCGCCGACAAATTCCAAGACTTTTCGCTGTTCCAATGGTTGGGTGAGACACCAAAAAAAATGGTCGTGGACCACCTCTTCGCAACAGACAAGAAGTCTGGCGAGAAGTTCTTGAAAGCTATCGAGAACGCCGAGGATGATCCCATCAAGGACACGGACACGGACGGCTGGGACGACGAGCAGGACAAGGAGGAGTTGTAAAGCTATTCGGGTCACTTACTGCATTTTACCATGACGTTGCGAAGCGCGAGACTTTCTCAGGGCTTTTTTTGGGGCGGCAGGATGAGGTTGCCATGGTCTGGAGCAACTTCAATCATAACTTAGGCAGGGTAATGCTGGTCACAAGGTCTTTCTGGCTTTGACATTCCATATCGTACACAGCGCATCATTCAGCAAGTTCCACGTCTCCTGATAGCACCGAGGCGCGTATTTTCCAACGCGTATAGCAGATACCTACCCACGATTGTAGTCGACGACGGTTGTGTTCAACGGTACGGTGGTCGCCGGGTATTATCTAGGTATATATATTGTATATGATCACTATGAGGGCGGGTAAATCAATGAAGCTAGGGGGACAAAAAGGCGCGTTGTGCTTTGCTAATGCACGAACAAAGGGGGACCAAAAAAGCGGCTAAGGCTTGCCCAGCGTCTGTGCGCAGGCTAACCAAAAAGGGCGTTATCTAGGTATGCTGTTCAGTTTCTATTCACTAGAGTTCTCTGTGGTATCAACTGGCGCACTAAGAAACGATTGAAGAATCATGTGTTGAGATTGATAGAGAGCTAAAGTGGCTGTACCCAAATATGACTATGTACAACTCGCTGCCCTGCTCCCAACATCCATTCGAATAACAGCACGAACGACTCCAACAACGGGCTATTTAACCACGGACCAGAGTGAGGCCATAGGCAGACAAGATCTCGTTAACGGGCTGGAAGTAGGTCGTACCGCCGGAGCTGCAGTCACCAGAGCCTCCGGAGGTGACACCCTGGGCCTGGGAGCCAGAGTAGAAGGAACCTCCAGAGTCACCGGGCTCGGCGCAGACATTGGTCTGAGTGAGGCCAGTGACACGCCCCTCAGAGTAGTTGACGGTGGCGCCGAGAGCGCGGACAGTGCCGCAGTAGACACCGGTGGTGGATCCAGATCGGCAAATGCTGGCTCCAACGGCGGAAGCAGTGCTGCCCGAAATGGTGATTGAACCACCGTTGTAGTTGTTGACGGTGCCGGAGAAGGTGTTTCCGCTGCTACCGCGGATGTAGCTGTAGTCACCGCTTCCTGGGAAGACTGAACCCGAGAAGGTTCCAATGGTAGTACCGCTGCTAGTGGTAGCAGTGTTACCAGTGGTGCCGCAGTGGCCAGCAGAGACGAAGCCGGTGGTAACTGAGAAGCCAACAGAGCATCGAGCGCTTCGGTTGATGAGGTAGGCATCGCCGCCGCGGACAGTGACAAAGGTGGTCGGCATCTCCTCAACGACCTTGACCTCGAATTCGGACTCGGTGAGGCCAACTTGCTTGGCCAGATCCGAGGCCTGGGCGGTACTGCCAGAAAGTGCCTCTAGGATGAGCTTGTTGGCGGCGACGTCGACGTAGTACGCCGCGATTCCAGTCTCCTCCGAGCGCTTGCTAAGGGTTTGCTCAATGTCCAGCTTGTCAAGAGCCTTCTTGGCCTCCTCAAGCTTGGAAAGGTCGTTGGAAACGACCACAGGCGTGGCTCCAGCAGCGGTCACCTCGGAGGCCAAGGCCTCGTCAGTGACAGCGACATTGAGCTCGCCGTCGACAAGCCAGGCGCCACCGAAAGAGTTGCCAGCAGACGTCTTGAGTTGCTCGATAACTTCGGTAGCTTTGAGCTCGCGAGCAACACGAACATGGGCCTGCTCGGCGTCCAGTCCCAAGTCGCGCTTCATGGCAGCTAGGATCTCGGGTTGGAGGTTGTTGGCGGTCTGGGTAGGGGCACCATAGACGATGGGCAGGAAGACCGCCAGGGCAGCGAGAAATCTGGTGATGGAGGCCATGACTGATGTTCTGAAGACAACACACGAGGGAAGGGGCTTTGATGTTGTAGAGGCGAGTTCGTCGCAAGATGAGTCTGCGATACTACTGGAAACTCCAATGCTAGAGAAGAATACACATCATATTTATACTTGTTCCAGCTCCAGTCCTATACTCTAGGTAACCTGCATCACGGTCTCATAGTCTCTGTCCAAGACAGAACCCTACAGTGTAACAGACACTGCCAAGTCTCTCTTTCCCAATTCGACGCAAGACGTAGTCGCATAATTCCAACAATATCGGCAATGTAATCCTCAAAGGGCACTTGACAAGACTTTGCCCCCACAATGTTATTTGTTATCGATACGGTAGTTCTTGATAAGCACCTTGGTATTCGGGATGCACCCTATCGCAATGTGATTCTATCAGTCTAATAGGAAGGAGGTAGGGATACGACAGGGGTAAAATAGTCGAGGGTGGTCAGATCATGCTCCAGCCTTAGGCTACAACCCCGCACGAACGTATCGTACACAGTAGATAGAGAATCCACACACACCTTTACAACTACCTACTCAATTAAACATCCAATCAACCTTAGATCACGTGTAAATGAGCCGGAAAGAGCATTCAAGTAGGCAGGACCTTTGCCACTTGTAATATACAACAGAGATATAGCAGATATGACCTCGGAGGGTCAACAGACAAGGAAGGTGCCATTATGACCAGCACAGCTCGATTAGCAACTCGCCTCACGTCTCTTTGCGCCCCGGATGTTAGTAACCTACTACTGCGATTTATCTTGGTCGCGCAGCACGGGTTAACGCCGGTTTGAACATAATGTGAACAACTTTAAGGTTTCACTGCTAATGTAGGAATGCAGATCCAACGTACATAGACGGAGGGCGTTGCGCTTCGTGGGTTGGTCGCAATGACGCCTGCGACTGGATGCGCGAAGATGAAGCACTCAACCTTTCACGATCTCATATACGTCTTATAGTAGTCGGATCTACCTTAGGATTAGAGTAACTGCTACTTCATCGCCGGGAGTGAAGCACTGTGGTATGTCACTTGGCCGGTCGACGTTCTCCTAGCGAGTGCGTCGAGCGCGCCATGTTTATAAATATGTAGCTCAACGAAGAGGTAGTTTTAGTCTGCCGTTTAGTCGACATACAAGACTTTCTCTTAGACTATAATAAATACCGTGATTATCGTGCACAAGGGCTTTGTCGGGGCTGGAAGTCAAAGAACCCATGGCAGTTTTCCAAATATCCGTCCTCGCCACTATCGCACTGCCGCCTCCGCACAGCAGTACGGTTCCAAAGGTGTTTCATAAGACGTAGATATTGGGACTTCGCTCAGAAAGTCGTCAATTGGTGGGGAAAGAGGCCGGAATTCTGCTGTGAACGATCGAGATAGGCAGGTCATGATTTCTCGGCGCAATATAGCAACAGATAATATAACAGGACCTGCCAAGCGCCTTCCTTGAGTTCTGTGTGACCTCCTTCCCGATTGGAGGCGGTCCCGGAACGACCCGTGAGTATACCCAGGCTGGACTATTAGGCTCCCTGTTTGCACCTTCCAGGAAAACCCACGGAAATTCTGACTGCGCAGCTGTCTGCGTTATCAAGGCTCCTCACCTTGCCCCCATAGTTCCCATCCTATTCCCTGGTCGACGGCGCAGAGACTACTACTCAACAATGCCCGTCGTCGGGATACAGAAATTCAAATGTTCTCACAGGAGGTTACCTAACCACCTGGGCAGCACGTGGAAAGAAACTGAGACACGAGGTTGTTGGAGAACACCTCTCCAGCATGCAGAAGAATCCCCAGGCGTACGGCAGGTTTGCACTAGCCTCATGTACGCATGACCGCACACGTTAGCAATTCATCACTCTCACACCACGCTTTGCTCCATATTTTGCATCAGAAGCAACCCTACGGCTGGGCGCAGTTCGTCTATGAATCCGCACCAAACACAACATGAACTGTTCTACACGAACGACATCATCTCAAGTCCGCGATCTTAGCACCGTGATTATGACGCACGAGGAAGGAGACAGAGGGCACTGATAGAGCGGTTCGCGCCACATATGTATGTATAGTACAACTGATTCCATTGACTACAACATAGCAGGTTTGAAGCCATAGCCTTATGCTACGCGTCCGAGAGATCAACATAAATGTGGCGCTACGACGACCTTGCGTCTGAATGGTGGTGACCGGAACTTCACGACCGCGAGACCACGTCGCTACATGCAGGTATACTTGCTTATGATAAAGGCCAGAACTTAGCACCGCCACTGAATGCTTGGAAACTACGAAAATGAGCACGCACCTGTGGAGATCCTGCGGTAGAAATTATTGAGACTCGCGCAGAAACAGTTTTCGTTGTGAAGCTTTCGCAACTCGACTATACCTCTCCGCATTTCAGGAGATGAGGCAACCTGCCAGCGTACTCGACCTGATGCTGCAAGATTGTGATGGGTGCATGATGGCAAACACGATTGGGCGCCTCTTCGCTTCGTTTCTGCACACTACATTACTCACCGGTTTACGATCCAATCAGTTAGCAGCACCGATAACTTACCAGGCTAACTCCGCAATTGCACACGCTGTGGTAGAATTTTGGGAGAAACTACTCCAAAGACGTTGCTCTCTGTGGTTGTTCGTAGAAAATGCTAAAGAGCCTCATCACCATGGCTGCGACCGAGATTGTTCATTCTGCCGTCCAGAATTATTCGTATTACCGACATTTCCCGAGCGGCTTCTCTTCTCGGCCTGATGCCTTGCACGGTCGAGGAACACCAGGGCAGTTATCAATGGTACTGCTGCCGATGCGGTACGTCATCCCGGACATTTATTGGAGAGGCCGTGATTGACCCCGCAAACCTATGCCAGGCTACGGGCCCCATGATTCCAAGAACTACGGGGCTTGTATTAGCTGTCTCAATCATTTTTTTTGCGGCGAGCTATACCCGTTCCTGATTGGTCCAACACGAGAGACCGCACTCCCCTTATCGACCGAAACCCCTTCAAGATGCTTAGGGACTTGCAAGCCTCCCATCAACACATATGTTCCTAATCAATACTCTACCGCGTCACCTGGTTGGCATGAGCTCAGGCAGTCTAATGAACGAGAACGTATTACTATACCAAGCAAGAGCATCACATCCGCATTCAGCAAGGGGGTAGATGAAATAGATGAGCTGTGCATTGTGGAAACTGAAGAGGCTACACCCTTTGTAGTCTTCACCCTCGCTTCCGCGACACCCAATGGACAGCGTGTAGCCGAATTTGAATTTGATCACTCCCATCTAAGGGAGAGTTCCCCTATATATCCGAGAACGAAGAGCAACGACGCGACAGGCGATACTACAAATACAATTGATGTGGACCGATCACTTACCACGCAGGAAGAGGAGCGGTCAGAGCTGTCTTGTGATGACGATCATCCCGGCACAAGTCCGCTCACTGATAAGTCACACGATGCCGGTCGCGGTGAAGACAACATTTTCGCTTGTCCTTTCTTCAAAAACAACTCGCACCGGTGGAAGAACGTCCAGAGTTGCACGCAGCCCTACACATTGTCTCGGCTGAAGTAAGTGTATCCGCTCCTGTATAGGAAACAATTGAACGCCTGCTTACTGAAAGTAGACAGCATCTGACTGGATCAGGCAGGCCGCACACACTTCACGAATGCGCAACATGCTTGACATGTTTTGCGGACACACAGTCGCTACAAGCACACGAAAACGAAGCCGTCTGCAGCGATGTACCACAATACTACCCCGCAGAAGGCGTCGGGCGTAGACTATCTGAGCAGTTCGAGAAACAACCTCGAGGCCCCAGGCCGGCAACGTATCACAAAGATAGAGTAATCGTGTGGGAGAAATGGTACTCTACTTTGTTTGGAACAGCGGAGCCAATTCCTTCATATAGTAGGTCGGTCACATCGAACCAAGGATTGCATCCGTTGACTATTTAGCGCTCGAAGACGCAGATTTCGGCCGCAGTAGCGACCCAAGCCTTCAACACATGTATCGACAGCGATTGAGATTGACATTGTTACGACCTGTCCATATGAGTCACAAGATGAAAGCGCTCGACCGCCATTGGGAGAGCCAAAAAGAAGTGGAAATGCTAATCCTCAAACGCCTCATCGGCGAGGACGTGATAGAACAAGTAGAGACCGCCCGTTGTCAGCTAAACTCGGCGAAAAGAAAGCCTAGTGGCTGTAAAGAGAGAGAACAAGCACAGGTTTCTCGTCGACGCACGTCCAGAACGAGCGCTATTCGCAACATTTCCAACAAGTCTTCTTTGAAGGAGCACCAACCAGGGCGACCAGAACATGCTTTGGAGAGGGATCGTGGTCTTGACGCTATGAACGACGAGTTGGAGGGCCCATCTATGTTAGATACCTCGTACCAACCTTTTCAGACCACAGAGCCATGGCCGCCTGCGACCTTGGCCACATTCCCTGCAAATGCACGCATCTCTGCATTTTCGATCACAGGCCATGATAATGGATCATGCGACCCCCACAACGACTCTCAATTATCGACATTCCCCTGTGGGGACTGGCCGATGCCAGAAGACAACTTCTTACCCACGAAGGCTAATGTATTTGATGGTCTACTGCCGTTTAATCCAAATCCCTCTAGCATTGGCACACAACTGGCCGTTCAACTTGAAGGTGTCGCGGCCACAGAAATGGCTTCGGGGTTATGCTGGGATAAAAGACTATTATCTACAGCCGACCGATTAGCGCTTTTGCCATCATACTCTAACACACTATTCCCTTCAGCTGACCCTGGATCCTGGACCATGTCCGAAGGGTTCGACGGTGGCCCGTCAGGAGACTCTTAATCTCTTGTACGGCTGGCTCTTCGTTTGGCCTCGGCATGTTTTATCTCTCGCAATTGAGCCCAACAGGAAAACAGCCAACACGCACGTCTAGGAGGTCCGGTCAAGCCTTCTCCGAGTTGTCCAGGGTTGTGGAGGTTAGGCTGAGGGTGCATCGAGACCCACAACTTCCCCACATAAGTCTTCTCCGCCTTTTTCGTCGGTCGCATTCAAAGAGCTGAAATGCAACACCACAGACCAATGCGCTTGTCCTTACCGGATTGACCATGTCACACACGATATATCAAAAGCGCCAGCCTTTGAACGTGCAAGTATTCTGTACGCGCCTCGGTTCTTGGGGTTTGATCTGCATGCTGCATCGGGACCGCAATGCGTCATCTGCGGCGCCTTCTCGGAGGACTCGCATCATTTAGTGCCGCATCCCATGCCTTCCCCGGACCTTCCAGTGCTGTTTTCCGATGGCCGTGCTCGCGCAGAGATGCGCCGGATATCCCAGTCAGGCAATCCGGGATAAGGTTTCACGTGCGACTTTTTTGGGGCAAATGAGCAGCTAGTATTGTTACTGCACCCCGCATAGCGGCTCAACCACCAAAAGTAAGGTCTAACGTCATCGCTGGACATCCCAGCACAAAGGGTGGCTAGTCGATCGTTGTTGTTCGCGTCCCAGTAGCTTACCCGCGGTCGCCATCATGTAGGTTTGTTATAAATGCGCCGAGGTCCACTTCTCTGTCGACCTATCACTCTAGTCTTCGTGGATCCTCTGCTCCCAGGCGGCGCATCTTCACTGTATATTCATCGCCCGGGTGGACGATTGTCCACAATCTAGAGTCAACAACATGAAGAAATTCTACGGGCTTACCGGCACAAAGCTCAACATTGCCATCGCAGTCATTGCAGGTACTGACTTTGCGCTATTCGGCTATGGTGCGTCGACAGGTGTGAACTGCAATCAAAAGTTAATGTGTCGTAGACCAAGGTGTGATGGGCGGTTTGCTCACCTTGGGGTCTTTTCTCAAGCACTGTGAGTATCATCGTGAGTGTGTGTTGGTTTCGCTGACATGTGCATTCAGTTCCAGAAATCGATACCGCCAAACCACCTCCCGGGACTACTCAGAGTTACACTTCTACCATTCAGGGCATCACGGTCGGCGCATATACGCTCGGGTGCTTCTTTGGCGCCGTGGCTACGATATGGCTCGGTAATATGCTTGGACGCAAGCGCACCATCTTTTTCGGAAGCGCAATCATGGTCGTCGGGGCTGTATTACAAACTTCCTCGTACAGCCTGCCACAGCTCATTGTGGGCCGATGGGTCACAGGATTTGGTAATGGCATGAACACATCAACGTACGCTCATTGCGCCACTGGTCCTGTTAGCGAAACTAACTGAATGATAGAGTACCGACTTGGCAAGCCGAGACCAGTAAATCTCATCGCCGAGGACAAATGGTTATGATCGAAGTATGCAAACGAGTTCCCAGCAGATATCGCAGCATTAATTGATTCGCAGGGTTCATTGATTGTGTTTGGCGTCATGCTCAGCTACTGGATCGACCTTGGATTCTCTTTCTTAGAACCAAGCACCATCTCCTGGCGGTTCCCTATCGCCTTCCAGATCATTCTCGCTCTGTTCATTCTGGCACTAATTCCTGGTTTACCCGAGTCGCCTCGTTGGCTGGTTCTCAAGGGTCGAGACGAAGATGCTTTGCAAGTGCTGTGCGCCCTCAGCGACCTGCCTCCGGAGGACAAGAAGATCCAGAGCGAATTCCGGGCCGTCAAGGACACTGTTTTCGAGATGCAGAAGGGCGGTTTCGGAGACTGTTTCAGGATGAACAACAATCGAAACTTCCATCGCACGGCTCTGGCTTATGTCAATCAAATGTTTCAGCAGATTTCGGGGGCAAGCCACTCTGCAACGAACTGATCGCGTTATGACTGACTGGTTGCAGATTAACATTATCACGTACTACGCTGCGACCATATTCGAGCAAAACATTGGCCTGTCGCCCTTTCTGAGTCGTCTGTTAGCTGCGTGCAATGGTACTGAATACTGGATGGCGTCTTGGATTGCCATTTTCACCATTGAGAAGTTCGGTAGACGATCGTTGATGATTTTCGTAAGCTGAGATATACACTACCTTGCCTTAACCCACACTGACGCTGTACCCGCGTCTTAGGGAGCAGCAGGCATGTCCGCTAGTATGTGTGTCCTGGCCGGCACCACCAGTAAAGTCAGCGATAGCATGGGTATTGCCGCCGTACGTATTGATTGCTAGCACCACCCCTCTTCCGCTAACAGCTCGTGAAGGCCGTGTTCCTTTTCGTTTTTAACTCCTTCTTCGCCGTCGGCTGGCTGGGAATGACATGGCTCTATCCTGCGGAAATAACCCCTCTGAGCATCCGTGCTCCAGCAAACGCTATTTCCACCACGGCAAATTGGATCTTCAACTTCATGGTAGTTATGGTCACGCCTCCCGCATTCGCAACCATTGGATACCAGACATATATCATCTTCGCCGTCATCAATGCTTTCATAGTACCTTGCGTTTATTTCTTCTTCCCAGAGACTGCTTACCGTTCTTTGGAGGAGATGGACGAGATTTTCCACAAAACGACGAATCCATTCAACGTGGTCAAGATTGCGAAGCAGATGCCACATCGGTACGACAAGCACGGCGAGTTGCTTATCAGTTACGAGGAGACTGAGGAGGCGCAGATGTATGCTGAAAGAAGGAGAAGTAGCGTTGTGGCAGCGGAGGCAAGGAGGGTGAGTTCCGGGGCGGCTCGTGGGGAGAAGGAGGACGAGGTGGAACATAGAGAGTAAGACAAGCGATTTGCGGGTGGCGGAAGACGACTATGAGAGGACTCTAAGACGGCCGAGATGTATCGATGACTGGTCCAAGAAGTTGGTAGTATAAACATGAAATCTATCTGAGTTTTCATGTCAGGATCCACCATGAATGCACATATTTTGCATATCATGACATTATCCTACTGTCACACGGGTGGACCGCAGAACAGTATCTCAAGCAAAGCCAGTGGTGATTCCCTCCGGATTTACCTAGGTAACAAGCACGCAAGCAACATCAACGCATGTCTCAGTTATTTAAGTCGCTGAGCGTCTCGCTCCTGCTGCATCACCTCGAGCATGTTGTGTCCAGGAACCGGTACATCCGGACTAGCCCAACATTTGTCCGCCTCCTGGATGAAATGCTCTCCCTTGCCATGGGCAATGTCTTGGATCCACTGCTTCTCTCCCGACGACAGGGGATGATGTCTCCAAGGACATCTTATTCCCATTTCGCAAATGTACGGAGTGCGAAAGGTGCAATAGCACAGGCCGAAGTCGTACTGCAGCACGGACCCGTAGGCGGACGGGTTGACCTTACCGTCGCCGTTGCGGAAGACTGGCAAGTGTCGGTTGTAGGACGTATTGCGGCGCTTCGCGGCGTGGTTGTCTGCTATGTAGTTGGTATAGGCGCGGAGAGGATATGCCGTCTCGGGGACGTCGGTGCTACTGATACGCCGCTCACGCACGAACACAGGCGTGAGTGAGCGTTGCCGCTGGGGATGTTGATACTCGATACGCGCCCTGCTGTTCTCATATTGATCGTGCTCCTGGTGGACCGGGTGGGCCCGGGACTGGTCGCCGTTTCCGGAGCCACGGGGCGAGCGTGAGCGCCAGCGGGGGCTTGATGACCGTCTGCTGTGATGGCGTCCTTCAACGGCGTGACCAGCCGACGGCGATGGACGGGCGAGCCGCGAACCTCCACTTCCGAACGACTCTCGCAGAGACGCCCGGCTTCGGTTCCTCTGCGGGGAGCGCTCGCGGTACCGACCTCGCTCTCGCTCTCGCTCTGGCCTCGCGTCAGGGTAGTCAGGGTAGTCGGGGCAGTCGGGGCAGTCAGGATAGTCGGGCAACGACGATGGCTCAGGGCAGGATGAGGCAGGACGGCGCTCGCATCGCTGGTAGGGACGGTGGGCGTGCTCATCTGCGGGCTCGTCAGTCTCTGCGCTCCCAGCTGGTTCCTCGGTGCTACTTACCAGCATCCGACTGCTGCGCTGCCTGTGGCGGCGGCCCGGACGGCGGCGGCGGCGGATTGAGGGGCCCGTAGCGCCCAAGCTGGCTCCAAGATTCCATCGAGGGGTCGAGAGGTCGACTGCCGCAGGCACGCTGGGTGGTTTGGTCGAAGTGCGTGCGGTACTTGCTGCACGTAGAAGTGGTGGGCCGAAGTGCGAGCGTGTCGTACCTGCCGTGCGCAGAAGTGGTGGACCGAAGGGAAGGTGCGTTACGGAAAGAGAAAGAGCACAGTGCCTGCCAAGAGCTCTCGCTTTCAACTGCGGTGAAGTGAACGTGCTGTCAGTCCGCGCGGTCAACGACTCACCACCCCGATCCTCACCAGTATCCACATGTAGCAATTGCCGATGAAATCAAACAAAGAAGCTTTATAGTGCCTGTTTCCATCTACAAAACGCTGCCCAAAATGCAACTCTGGCCTTCCATACATTTTCCCACTCAGACATCTGCCCTTGGACTGGGAATCCCGCGTACACCTGCTTCGGATGTAGCATGGCTAGAGGCCACAGGTCTCTTGGCCGTTGCACTAGGCCAGCAAGCTGTGGATACAGATCGTCAAATACCAGACGACCAAGAACCCTCATCTGGTTTTGATAACCCGGTGAGGTCGCATCGATAAGCTCTTGTCTGTATGCGGCGGTATCAACGAGCTTGAGGTAACCTCCGTAATCTCCCGAGCACTTGATACTTCCGAGTTTGGGTTCTGGATTCATGTACGAATGGAAGCACTCCGAGTCCACGACCAAAAAATCCATCTTCCATACGCGCTTGCGTATATCCGTGGAAGAGCTGAACGCACGAAAATGACTACAATTTGGTCAGTCTGCTGCAAGCTTTGCACTTTATACGTGGGAAAACGCACCGTTTGGCGGCTTCGATATCGTCGTGCGGCAGGCCGCTATCTTTGCCATTAATCCATTGAATATCCATGTTGTGTTTGACCATGTCGAATCCTTCAATCCCTCCGCCAGATTTATGAAAGTCGGCATACAATCTGGACAGGAACATCTCCCACTCTTGGTGGCATGGCTTGCGTGTCAACATATACCCAACAAATCCCCATTTTTGATCTTGAGGTCCGCCATGGCTCAACGACCATTGTGTTCGAGATTGGATAATGGAGATCCAAGGCTCGCGCCATGGAGATTTGGGTTCACCACGTTGTAGAGACCGCACATGATCATGGTTTCTATCGCTTTCATCCAACATGGCGTAGAGCTTCTGGCGGTCTACATACAATGCATTGGTGTCGTCGGCGTGTCGTGTAGCGATCGGCCAGGGCCTCTCTTGCTCAAGATCTTTTCGCGATTTCCATCGGGACGGAGGAATAACGAGAGATCCCACAACTTTAGAGTCGGAAGGTGAAGAAGCAAACCCTGTATATCCATCCAATGACACCATGATGTAGGTGTCAGCTCGGTGTAACGCACGCTCGAGATCTGACCATACCTGGCCGCATCTCTTCGCCTCTGCGCGTGAGTTGAGGACCCCTTTCTCGTCTACAGTGGCATCGTATTCAGCTCTTGCTTTTGATATCGTCGATTTCACACTCGTTAGAAAAAAGGCATGTGTTCGAGCGACCATGGTGTTGAACAGGGATGTGATATACTCAAGCCAGAGCGCACCCATGTCGACCCTCTCTTGAATGTCCATCTCCTCTCTCCTGGCATTGATGGCAGAACCAAATGTTTCCACTACTTGTGCAGTGTGATTGAAACTGTTCTTCATCGGTACACGGACATCTGGATGTCCTAGCCACTCAAAAGTATGAATGATATCCAACAAGAATTCGAAAACACTCTTCCAGTTAGCCGTTTCATCAAGCTTCCTCGCTTTCCATTGGGAATCCGACATCGGCGTCATACCCTCCCAAAGCCGAGCTCGCATTATCGAGATCTTCCGCGGCACATCGGCGCAAAAACGAGCTGGAGTGTCTAGCAGACGCTCCTGCAGGCTGGACGAGGTGCGGTTCCACGGAGCTTTCGCCCATAGTACGTAAGGTGTGCTAAGCAGAGGTACCTCATCTTCGGTGATTAACTCAAGTAACGTCTCGCCACCACCAGGTAATCTGCCCTCGAAGCTGAAATCAAGGAAGAAGTAAAGCGTGCTCAAAGGAATGAAGCGCTCGGCTAGTCATGTAAGATTTAATTGGCACAGAAAATGTATCTCATTCGGGAGCTGCTTACTGACTTGGAGCTGGTTCACAGATTCGAGATCAAACCCCCTTGTTCTAGGTGAACGAGGCATGGCTAGCGCCGCTACACTGTCTAGAAGCCTTCCAAGATGCTCAGATGGATCCATGATCACGCCGCAGACGCCCTTTGCGTTAAAAGATTGTGTGAAGCAGCGGCACGTTTAAATATAGTCGACGGAAGTTCTCGTGCCAGGCAACGACGCGAGTTAGCGCGTACCTAGTGCGTCAAACTAGCTCAATTTGATATTGTGGCGCCAGTAGCGCCAGTGCCTAATCCTGCCTCGCCGGATCTAATTCTATCTTGCCCACTATGCCATCAATCTCAGCCAACACCTCTGGTGTCAGCTTGTCCAAGACCTGCAATGCCTGGCAATTTTCCACCACTTGCTCTGGTCTCGAGGCACCCATGATGACGGATGAGACGTTTGGATTCTCTAAACACTACGCTAACGCGAGCTGGGATTGGGTGACGCCTAATTTATCGGCAATTGGCTTGCTCTCGTCAGCTTCACACCAGTTTGAGATGATGATACGATATACCTTGAGCTTCCTAGAGCTGTCAATCATCTCCACCTAGCTGTCGTTTCTATATGAGTCCCTCATACTGTTTACAAATCGGTCTTGACCTTCGGCAAACCGAGACCTAGTAGGAGGCTTCTTAGGGCTGTTATTGTATTTTCCGCTTAACATACTAAACTTGAGCGGCGAGAAAGTCGTTAAATCAATCCCGAAACGCGAGTACAGCCGCTGGAATTCTCCTTTGACTTTTTTTCTAGCAAGCAGGTTGTATTGCGGTTGCTTGATAACTGGTGGGATGAAGCCGAGTTGCTTCGCGATCCTGCACGCCTCAGCGATTTCGTCCGCTGACTACTCGCTTGTTCCCTAGTATAAAGCCCATCCCTTGATCTCAATGACGTGGTTGAAAGCTCGCACTGTTTCCTCCATGGGCGTTAAGCGATCTGGTCTATGCGCATACACAATGTCCACATATTCAAGGTCGAGTCTCTTCAACGAGGCACGTAATCCCTCGACGATATGCTTCCTTGACAGACCGTGGTTGTTGACAAGTACTTCGCCGTTGACGGCACCCTAATTTAATTCTGTGCTGACGACGATGTTACTGCGATTCTATCCATATCTCTTGATTGCCTGGCCCATCACTATCTCTGATTTCCTAGCGGTATAATTTTCGGCTATATTAAAGAGGGTAATGCCGCAGTCATACGCCTGCTCCATGCAGGAAAACGTGAGCTCTTGCACTGGTATTAGCGCTAATACATGGAGTTTGTGATTGCACCTCCTTACCATTCTCGACGTGGCCACTAAAGCTAGGAGAATTGTTAACAACGTACTAGTGGTCCGATTCGAAAGCACTCACGTGAGCCAGCTACTAAGACTAAGGGCCGAAATATGTAAACCTGAGTTCCCTAGACGGCGGTACTACATGCCCGTCTTACGAGGTTCTACCTAAGCCATGTTGTGGATAGATGCTGTGGTAGATCTGTAGCGCACGCGAAGACTAAGCTTCGGCTTAAGGACCTTCCTAGTTTGATCAAGTGTACCACAGGCGGACACGTGGCGGGGAAAGCATCATCGGACCCACTGCACCTGGTGAGATCGATTTCCCCGACATACAGCCGCCACTACGAAGATTTGCCGGCTTCAACATGGCCTCAACCGCCGGTGTTTTATATCGCAAATCTGAAATCTAATCTCTTGTTACCGTCTCTCTCTCTCGCCTTGAGGTCTGACTGGTACAATGCCTTCTCCTCCGATGACATGACGCGCCACTTCTCATCTTTCTTCTTATTCAGGTACACTAGTACTTGCCGTTGAACCACCATTGTGACAAGAGCCAAGGCACATATTACGACGCACACCTTGTTGCCCTGCTTGTAGTACGGTGCATCGTACTTGCGATAGATCTGAGATCCGATCAAAGAGCCGATCTGCACAATGACGTTGTAAGTAGCAGCTGAGATGGCCCGCTTCTTCACATCAAACGTATTCTCTGAGATCCAGGACGAGATCAGGGGATGGAAGTAGGGATATCCCGAGATGAGAGTGATCAGTGTAAAGCGAGACCATTCGCGGCCGCCATCCGGAAGAGTAATAAGAGCAACCAGCAATGGCATGATCCAGAATTCACCAAAGATGATATGCAGGGTACGCTCGTTGAAGTAATCGCTGCTGTATGCCAGAGTCAACATGGTTATAATCTGAAGTACGGCCGATGGAATGGTAAGCATGTTGGAGTTGAACGTGGAGAAGCCCAGCCTTTTGAGGGTCAGGCTCAAATATCCAGTAACAGGTGTAGCTGGAATGTATGCAACCAGCCCAAGGAAGTAAAGTCCCCACATAGCAGGGTCGCTCCATGCCTCTTTGATATCTTTGAACGTAGCAGGCTCTTGAAGCGCTGTGAGACCTTTGGCTGGATCATCGCGGAGGACGCGCTGCTTTCGTCAGTCCTGCTAAATCTCCGAAAGCAAAGTCGACTCACGTTAACCATAATCACTTCCTCGCGTTCGGTGTACCACCCTCTACGGAAAAGGACTCCCTTGGTTCCCACGGGCGAGGAGGTTAGGTAGATGAAGGAAACAAGAGCGATAACAACCGTCAACAGCCCCTCAAGCAAGAAGAGCCAGAACCACCCAGGCTTTCTGTGTACACCGCGCATCTCCAATATACCAGCTGCCAACAACGCGGAGATGACACGCGCAATATTCAGTGTAGACCAGAAGGCTGCGAGACGGATGGCTAGCTCCTTGGACTTGTAGAAATATGTTGCGAACAGAATGACTCCGGGAATGAAGCCACCTTCACAAGCACCGATCAACGCGCGGGTAACGTAGAACGAAGTACTATCGTGCATCCACGCTTGAGCCCAGGAAACCGTGCCCCAGGCGAACATCATCGTCGGCAAGATGTACTTGAATTCATAGCGCTTTGTGAGGAACTGTACGGGAAACTCGGTAGCGAGGAAGTATACGAGCTGGATAGTGGTTCCATTGTTGTAATCGTCGGTCGTTAGATTGAAGTCGTCCAACAGCTTGTCGGTGAGTGCGTTGCCCAGGTTGCCTCGATCAAGCTGCAGGCCAAACATCATGACGCAAAGCCACGAGAGGAGGAACAAATCAGTTTTGAACACGACGCGCCTTTCTTCTGCGTCTGTCCATGTGGCCGTCGGGTCGTATCGATGTCGGCCCTCGTATGTTTCGTGAGGCGGCGTAATATCGGCCAATTCGCCACGTCCGACCTTCGTTGGTGCTTTGAGCGAGGCAGCATCCTCGCTCACTCGTGTTGGGGCGATTTCGAGATCGTTGCCCATCTTCCCAAGTCCCTGTTGCCATTGAGAACTAGAACATGCGTGTGGGCCTCCCGGTTCTATTAAACACAAGAAAATGAAAGGCGCAGTTGTGTTCGATGCACGCGTGCTCGACACTTGAGCAACTGGGGAAGTGAAGCCGCCGCAGCGATAGTTGAGTGGACACTGGCCGAGGTCATTCTTCTTTTCGGTGCATATCTCACTTCTTGAAGCCTCGGCCTAGCCATTTCGAGTAGAATGAGCGACTAACCAAGGAGGGCATCCAAAAGCGGATCAACTACCGATGACGTGCTCGGGTTGCACGTGGGCTAACATCACGCGAACCCGAAAAACTGCAAGCCATAAAGACTGGTAGGGTTCCAGAATGGCCGCCAATAACATTCACTATTCGGTGTGTGGCGCAACGTGAAGGAATCCATGCAACCCTCCAACACGATGCCTTCGGTCAAACGCCTACACCTCGACGCTCAAAATGACTCCAATAGCAGTATCATGGGCGGAAGTCCAAGTGCCCGCAGCAGGCTGCTAGAGCCTTTGGCGTACACCGGTTCGCTCGGTAGCTTCAAGAACCAGGATCTTACTCCGGTAATTGGCAGAGAATATGAAGGTCTTCAGGTGACAGACTTGTTGAAATGGGGAGACAACATGATCAGGGACCTTGCAGTCACAAGTTCGTCCTCGATCTTCTTATGGACCTTTTTCTTCTCTAAAAAGGCCCACAGTTTCACAACGTGGAGTTGTTTTCCTTCGGGATCAACAGGTGACCCCGCACCAGATGAAGGAATTAATGCTACGTATAACGGAATTGTCCGGATGCGTACGTATTGTGTCCAAGTATGTATATGTTATTCACTAAATAATTCCTATAGCCTGAGTCCTCGGGTCTCCATGTACACCCCCTCACCGAGGAAGGTTCTGAGCTTGGGGACCAGATATCCGTCATAAGCAGCGAGAAGCAGAAGCAGGGTGGCGGCCTGACGCACCAACTGTCCGACGTGAGTCGCTTTGCGTCCGCCGGATGGCATGCCGACATAACTTTTGAGCCTGTTCCGTCAGACTACGCTATGTTGAAGATCCATACTTTACCTGCGACAGGCGGCGACACGCTATGGGCGTCCGGCTACGAGATCTACGACCGTCTGTCGCCAGCCATGCAGCAGTTTCTGGAGGGATTGACAGCGACGCATGATGCAAAATTTTTCTTGGACGAGGCCGAAAGATTGGGAAATCCGATCAGAAAGGGCATCAGAGGAAACCCGCTCAATTTTGGCGAAGCCTTGACAGCTATCCATCCAGTCGTACGAACAAATCGTAAGCAATATCCTATTGTTCAACGTCCACCCTATGCTTACTTTATCGCAGCTGTTACGGGGTGGAAGTCAGTCTATGTGAATAAAGGCTTCACCAAACGAATCAATGGTGTTACCAAGGACGAGTCAGACTTACTCCTTGGTTATCTCTTCAACATCGTTACCCAAAATCACGATGCGCAGGTGAGATTCAAGTGGCGAGCGAACGACTTAGCCATCTGGGACAACCGAAGCATGTGGCATTGCGCTACCTACGATTATCATGATCCAAGAGCGGGCGATCGTGTGTGCAGTTTGGGAGAGGCGCCTTACCTAGATTTGAAGAGCAAGGGTCGAAGGGAAGCGCTTGGTCTAATGTAGTCGTGACACTGTCTTCTTTGTGTACATAAGCATCACACCGTTTACCAATGTAGCAGGCAACTACTTTCTTGACGAGAAAACTCATCTATCTAGGCTTATATGATCACGAACTCAGCGTACATGTAAATACCATACCAATCTTCACGGCTTGCCTCCATTATCTAGCCTTATGCCGCCCATCCAATAATATTGTATTTAATCACTATGAGGGCGAGTAAGTCAATAAAGCGGGTGATAATATAAGGCGTTGTTTTTGCCAATGCACAAATCATTTAACCATAGGCTATCCACCTAAAAAGCAAATATATAAAGCAACAAATGGAATATTAGAACATGGAGGGTACGGTCAACCTATATATGAATGCAAACTCCAATAAGTTCTGTACGGAAGTCAAGAAGGCGCGTGGTCGGGAATCAAGAGGAGCAGAGAACTAAAGCTAATGTCTAAGAACGCCTAATTATACTCCAAGTGATCTTGGAATAGTAGTGGAGCTGCTATTTGACCGTCGCCTTGGTTATACCTGTATTACCAAATGGCCTACTATTGATGGCGTAAGCACTTGGTTGTATAGTAAGGGTATATTGCGCGTGCTCAAGATAGATCTGCCGCAACCGATACAAAGGGTTTTCAAAGTCGCGCCATGGCACTTAATGCGAGGAAAATTTGAACATTGAAAGATATATGTGCAGCTACACCGAGTTCCTTTACTGTGTTTTGCCGCGGCTTCCCCGAGCGCGCGAAGTAGAAAATTTGATATGTGGAGCTACAATATAGTCACGTTGGTACAGAGTTCCCAGAGAGACCGGTTGCACGATGTTTACTTTGCTAATTAGGCATCACTTCATATTATCAAAGTACACCGTGTCACATTCAACACTCGATAACAGACCCATTTCCAGGCATCATGGTAAGGCTCCCTTGTTGTCCTAGTTCAACCCAGTTTTCTCGTGCTTCTCATCCTTCGCAGTAACTTGGCCGCTAGCTTCATTCTCAACATCCCCGGTCTCGTTCCCGACATAAGCAGATCTTTGCAGGGCGTTCAAAGCATCTTCCTGCTTATCAGCCTTACGGAAGGTGAGATAAAAGCCAACAGCACCGAACATGGCAACGACAGCCACAGCACCGTAGTTCCACTCGAGCAGAGGATCTTCGGAGAGGGAGACGAGCGCCTGGCCAAGCGCAGAGGAGACCGCGGAGGTGAAAAGAGCAATTGCCTGGACGGTGGATTTCATGTTGGTGGGAGCTTTGGTGTATGCATATCTAGAATAAGTCTTAGCCGAAGCCTGGGGATGAAATGAGGAGGTAAGCATACTCAAGCTTGGTAATGGAAGCAAGAACTTCAGACATTCCAATAAGACCATATGGGAAGACTTGCACCCAGACAGAGATGTCTGCACTGCAATCTTTCCGCGTCTTGCTCAATGTGTTGATATGTTTTCCGCATGGCGACATCTTATAAATATAATATTGGATGACGCACGCCGTTACCATGGCCAAGGAGGACAGTGCGAAACCAGCAGTGATCTTCTTGATAGGAGAAAACACAATGCCTGCCTTGCGAAGACCCGGATATACAATGAAGTCCATGATAGGAATAACGATGATGATGAAAATAGGGTTGAGCTTAGCAACGATGTCGTTGGGGGTGGAGCCGAGGTTCATGGTACTGGCTTGAGATACGAGATTGTTAAGCATTTGGTTATATGCCAAGAAGTAGAGCGGGTCTAGGCAGTTATCATGTTAGCAAAGGACTGCAAGTGGACTGTGAATGGGAGATGCTCACACCACACGAAAACTTTGCAAGCAACCACACCACGTTTAACTTCATCGACCCACGCGTCATCAAAATTCATCCAAGAGGGAACATCTTTGCCATTAGCGCGCAACGTGCTTGGCTTGACGCGCTCCCAGAAGTGTTCGTCTTTCCAGATGTTTTTCTGGGAAGCGTTTTTCATGGCCAATCGAATGAGCTTGAACGCTTTTCCAAAGACGGAGCCAGTGGGTGGCGTCAGCTTGTAGTACTTCTTGAAGAAGACTAAAATGAGCGGGCACAGAAGGTAACAGAATGTTGGCAGTGTGAACGATAGCCAGAAGCCCACAAAATGCTCTGAGTACACCATGGCGAGGGAGCCAGTGAGTGATCCGCAGTTGATCAGGAAGTAGAAGTAGATGTAGATGCGCGCAGCAGTGGTTGCAGGGTCGACGATCTCCTTGCTACCGTTCTTCTTGGTACGAACGTACGCTTTCCGGTTCTTGTACTGTTCGGCAATCAATGGTGAGATGTTCGACTTGAAGCCACCGGTACCAATACCCATGATGACTAGTCCCACAGAGAAGATGCCGATGGCAGCGTTTGGCTTCGTGATGACTTGGGGAATCGCGGAGAATATAAGCAGGATATGCCCAATGACCGCGACGATATTGGCGTACTGAATCGTCTTGTAGCGACCCCAGTACTCATCCGCAAGCCAAGCACCGAAAAGAGGCGTGAAGTACGACCAGAATTGGTTGAATTGAGTCAAGCCGGTCGATGCACGTTGTCCCATATCCAAGGCACCTGAGCCTGGCTTCTTCAAGAATCCAGCACCTGTTTTCGAGCCGGGAGGAAGAGGCTTCTGTATGAAGTTGACAACTGATCACAGTGTAAGTATGTTTCTCCACACCTGGTTTGGATGGTGACTGGCATACACACTGCGCTAGTACCGTAGTAGCTGAAGCGTTCCACAAACTCGACACAGGCTACAGTCCAAGCGGTCCAAGGGATAGAACCAGCGACACGGGGGAGAGTGGCCCACTCTTCCTGCGTGGGGAAAGGCCCCAGCAGGTGGTCTTCATCCTCGATGATCGAGCTCGGAGTGCTGGTGTCTAGGGCAATGGGCTCAACTGCGCTAGCGCCCTTGGTAACCTCCAGGCTCGCGCGGGTATCCAGTGCCATATTGGGAGGTTTGGGATCCACGACGTTGACAGAGGATAAAGGACCCGTCCACGTCGAGAGGGACGTTTAATCGTACAGGAAGCGAGGCTTGGAAATATCCAAGAAATCAAGGTCGAGATGAAACGATTGCACGAGCTACGCTGGCAAGTCTGAGCGACTCTTCATATAGATTACCATGAATGGCGCCAGAGCAGAGCATGGGCCTGATGGGCACAGGGTTGCTGTGCCCCTCTGTCAGTGCACCCCCGCTATGTAGCTACCAAGAGTGCATGGGCCTGTGTTACGCCACTGTTATCGCTAGTCTAGTACCGCTTATGGGGTCCCAAGAATTTGGTATCTGGCTGGACAACTCGAAGGATCGCTTTGGTGATTCAATAGCTCCTTTAACCGCTGGTAAGCGCACCCCAAGAAGCACCCAAGCCTTGGAGACCAAGACTACGGTTCCGGAGACGGAGCTTATTAGGTAGGAGGTAAGGTCACTCAGGCGTCCCTCTGTGCAACCGCGCCGTTATAGCAGCTTAATGGAACGTTCGAAGCGGCAGCGCCAAGAGCGCGGCAGCATGCGAGAGATAAGGCTAAAAGCTCGTAGGTATGTCGTTACACACCTTTGCGTGAGACCGTGGAGGACCAATAGCCGCTGACACAATTTTTCTTTCTATTCATGCCCTTCGCAATACGATGGTAGCTGGCTGGCACGTAGATCGAAGACTCAGGCGTTCCACGTAAATGGCAAGAGTCCCAGGTGATGAGACCGCAGCGCATCCTGCGTAGCATTTCCAAGCTGTCGGTAAGAGATTGTGCCTAGATTTGCCAAGTGATCCGCCATCGTGACCTTCCTAATTAAGCACTTTAGAGTGCCACAGAGAGAAGAGTCACGACACGAAGCCAGCAATGCATTATAAAAATACTATAATCACTATCTATATAGACGAATATTACTAGAGTACTCTAGTCTAATTTAGGCTAATTTATATAGGTGGTAGTATTAGTTATAAAGAGAGGAGGTATTTATAAATAGACTAGTAAATAGGTTAGATATACCTATACTTAGATATAGGTTAGATTAGAATTATATAGACTTTAGATAAAGGTTAGAGTAAAATTATATAAATTTTAAATTAGAATTAGAGTAGGGATAGTTAAAGTATAAATTATAATTAAATAGAGATAGTAAAAGTATAGATAAAAATAAAATTAGTATACTTACTTAAATTACTTATATTATATAGTAAATTTTTTTTTAAATAGATATTATATAATAAATAGGTATATATTAAAATTCTATTTTTATACTATAGAGATTTACTATAAGGTAGGGTAACTTAATAAAATAGAATAGGGGATAAAAAGGCGTATTATACTTTACTAATATATAAATAAAGGGGGACTAAAAAAGTAACTAAAGGATATATTTCTATTTTTATTACTTATAATTAACTTTAGATTTAATAATCTATATATATATTTATTATAATTATTTATTATAGTAATAATAGTTTTAAATATAATTATAGCCTTTAGTATTTTTATAATAGGGGGGCTATTTCTTCCCTTTAGGTACTTTATATAATTTTCTACTTAAAATTTTTTTTATTTTTTTCTTTTTTTTTTTCTACTTAATTATACTAATAGCTTATATTTATATATATTACTTAGAAGTATATATAAGTTTTTAAACTAACTACTATTTTTATTAATTCTACTTTTAATTTTAGGGTTTAGATTATTATTTATTTATTAAATAATAGTATATTTAAGTATTAAAATAGTCTAGATTCTAATCTAGGCCTATAGAACTATATAGTATACTTATAATAGAAGAGAGCTTTTTATTCTTTTTTAATACTTATTTTATATATTTTTATACTTTTTTAATTATTAATATAATACTAACTAATAGTTTTTTTTTTTTTTTTTTTTTTTTTTTTAATATAAAGCTACTATTATAACTATCTAGTAATAAGGAAATATCTAGAGATACTATATAGTTTTATTAAATAGAACTAATAGTTATTTAAATACTAACTCTTTTATTTACTTATACTTACTAATATCTTTAATTTTTATTTATAGCTTATAGTTTATAGCTTATAGCTTAGTATATTACCCTATAACTATTAATATTAATATTATTTATCTATTATTACCTACTTATTATTATTATTAATATTATCTACTACTTTTTACTTTATCTACTATAGGGTAGCTATTACTATCTTTATATTTATTAACTATATAGACTTTTCTAACTCTTTAATTATAATTACCTTTACTATAAAGTCTAACTTTTTTTAGTTTTTAAAAACTATTATAATTATTTTTTATTATTTATATATAAAGTTCTTATTCTTAGCTAACTACTATAGTATTATCCTTATCTAGATTAGTAATATTATATTAGTAATATTATATATATATATAAGAAACTTACTAATAAACTCTATAATTATATAGTTTATAACTATAACTTATTATATTTATATACTAGATTATTTATTATACTAATAAAGGTTAATTTATTAGATAATATATTAAATTTTATAATATATATAATTAGATATATTTAGGTTACTAATAGATTTACTACTAGTATATACTAGTTATATTTATTAGTAAGAATTAGTTACTTACTATTATTAGCTATTTTAATAGAGATATAGTATAGGTTTTTTTCTATAAAAACTAGCCTTTATATATAGTATTATAAATTACTTACTACTAGTAAATAACCTCTCTTTTTTTTTAAAATTATAATATTATTAATATATAATATCCTTAATATTTTATAATATCCTTAATATTTTATAATTTCTTTATAATTATATATTAGGTATTAGTAAATAAGGAGTATAATACCCTACTAGTATTATATAGTATTATAGTATTATAGTATAGTATTATATATTATAATATTATATAATACTTATATAGGTTAATACTTAGTTAATTAAGTCTAGTACTATAAGTACCCTTTTTTCTCTTTTATTATAAATAGTACTATTCTTTAGAGCTATTTAATAGGATTATATAGTATTTCTAGATATTTCCTTATTACTAGATAGTTATAATAGTAACTTTATATAAAAAAAAAAAAAAAAAAAGTATTAAAACTAGCCTAAATTCTAATCTAGACCTATAGAACTATATAGTATACTTATTATAAAATAGAGCTTTTTTTCTTTTTTTAATACTTATTTTATATATTTTTTATACTTTTTTAATTATTAGTATAATATTAACTATTATTTAAATACTAACTCTTCTATCTGGCCTAAATCCTAATTTAGGCCTATAGGACTATATAGTATACTTATAATAAAAAAAAGACCTTTTTATCCTTTTTTAATACTTATTTACTTACTTTTAGACCTTTATTTATATAATTTAGACCTTTTTTTTTATATATTTTTATACTTTTTTAATTATTAGTATAATACTAACTAATAGTTATTTAAATACTAACTCTCTTACTTACTTATACTTACTAATATTCTTAACTTTTATCTATAGCTTATAGCTTAGTATATTACCCTATTACTATTACTATTACTATTACTATTACTTACTTATTATTACTATTAATATTACCTATTACTTCTTATTTTACTTATTACTATAGAGTAGTTATTACCTACTCTATATTTATTAACTATATAGGTTATTTTATCTTAATTATAATTATCTTTACTATAAAGTCTAGCTTCTTTTAGCCCTTAAGAACTATTATAATTATCTCTTACTACTTAATAATAAAGTTTTTATTCCTAGTTAACTACTATAGAGGTAATTTTAGTAAACTCTAGATTAGTAATATTATATTAATAATACTATATATATATATATAAGAAACTTACTAATAGACTCTATAATTATATAGTTTATAGCTATAACTTATAGTATTTATATACTTAACTAATTATATTAATAGAGATTAATTTATTAGAGAATATACTTAATCTTATAGAGGTCTATATTATTTAGATTTATATTATATATAGAATTAGTAGTATATATAAAATTATATTTATTACTAATAATTAGTTACTTATTATTAGCTATTTTAATAGAGTAGGATATTCTAGTATAGGTCTCTTCCTATAAGAACTAGCTTTTATATATAATACTATAAGTTACTTATTACTAGTAAGTAACCTCTCTTTTATATTCTTTTTTAAATTATAATATTATTAATATATAATATCCTTAATATTTTATAACTTCTCTATAATTATATATTAGGTATTAGTAAATA